>CAKLNU010001104.1:1200000-1924864 GCA_922788865.1 Poeciliopsis turneri
ATAAATTTCCTGTTTTCTGTATGGGTTTCCTACAAGTTATTTTTGAAATAAGCCATTAAAACGATGCTGCGCCATCATCCTCCAGCTACTTCCTGTTGTCGTCTTCTTCGTGGTTTGTGCCAGAAGTAACATCTGGTTCTTGATGGTGTAACTTGTGTGATGCAAAAAAAGTGTTTCCATTGTTTCCATCCAACCTTTTTTAAATCCAAAATCACAATTCTTTTTAAATTGCCATGATTCCTTTCAACAATTTCCCCCAAAATGCCACTTGCTCCATTAAATATAAATACCCTGTATTATCTGCTGCAGAGATGAGTGACTAAAGCGAATGGTATTCTGCAAGGCAGCGATGCTCCTTGCTGCTGCATGTTTTGTTAACGAAACAGAAAAACACGAGCGCTCTTCTGCACGGCGTCATCCATCAGCCGAAGTCCTTTACTGAACCGCAGTCTGCTTTGTTTTTATGGCAGGAAACGCAGACTGTGACGACGCTGCTCCTTCTTTTTGTTTTAAATCGAGTCATGCGGGTGATTTATCCAGAAATTCCTGTATCATGTGTCTGCGAGTCGTCACATATTCCCAGCCCCGCTCAGAGGCTGAAACATGAGGAAGAGGGCTCGTGTTCAGGGAGGGAGGAGGGAGCGAAACGTGCCTTTCCTGAGTGGAGCCGTTGTGCTGCTCGGCGTCCCGTGTGGGCTGCAGAACAATGCCGACCCGTTCAGAGAGTCGACTCCCAGCGAGGAGAGTCCGATCACATCCCCACGCTCTGCAAATAACTGAGATGATTAGGAGGAGAAAAGAGAGTCGGAGCCTGCAGGGTTCACATGGGATCAGTCAAACCAGTTCCACTCCCTTCAGATCTAACTGCGTCACATCAGCTTTATTGAACCGAATGACATATTTGTGTCAGCTGCAGCGTGCAACAGTTGCATCTTGGGAAATCTTCACGTTTTCCTAAAACATTTCTGAGATTAATTTCAAAATTTATTTCAAATTTTCAACTTTTCAGAACACGAATATTTTCAAGTTTTATAAATGAAGATTTCTGAGATTAAACAGAGAATTTCTGAGGTTTTTTGGTGGAAATGTATTCTTCCTTCTTTACTTTTCTCCCTGCAATGGGCCTCATGCGCCGTCATACTAAAGAGATTACATACAAAGAAGCATCAGAAATCAATTCCTATCGATGACGCCTCGTCTTGTTCGGTTACGATTGATCTTCTGTGTTGATTTGGCCTCAATTATTTTAACCAAAAGTCAATATGAGGGCAAACAGAACGTTTTTAGCTGATTTGGAGATTCAGATAAAAACTTTGTCATCCGGTGCTGATGCTGGGAGAATAACTGACCCTCTTCTCTGTAGAACAAAAAGTTATATTTTATGGCTTCATTTCCTCTTATGTCAGCCAAACAATGTCTGGACTGCAGAATGGGCCGACTTTTAATTAATTGTTGGGATTTATATTTGTAAGAATTTGCAATAATTGCATTGGTTTGAATTGTATTAAAACTTTTTTTTAAGCAGAAGCATCACATCTAATTGGTCTTTAACTGAACTGACATTTTGATACATTTCAGGTTTTAAGTTTGATTTCTTTAAGATTTTCCCACCAAATGTTCAGTGATGATGTCACGCACTGTAAAATATTCAGGATTCATTTGGCTTAAATTGCACACAGTTTCATCTCTACATGTACAGTTTTCATCAAAACGTAGGTTTTTCTGCCTGCTTTCACCCAGCATGTCTCTCACTGTGGTAGAACTGAAAGTTTTGTGTCAAATCAGCCCAGAGTGCAGAGATCTCACACCAAGCTCTCATTCTCATACCATTATATTTCAGATTTAAATTGTTCTTTCCGAGCTGGAACGAACGGCTCTCTTTAGCCTGTCATATCTCCTACATGAAACGACATAGAAGCGTCTAAATTTAGACTTATTGATTCTGTAGAAATATTTATTTGATACGACGTACGATTCACTCCATGGCTGCTTGTTTAAGACTTAACTTCTTATTTGCCTGGCTTGTGAAACGGTTGTTGCTCTGGGTTCCCAAATGACTGAGCATTATTATAGTTTTGATCTCTTTTTTCATTACTAAGCCGCTTCTTCCTTCTTATAGCAGTCTGTTAATTGCTTGAACTCTTAAATGATTAAGTGAAGCTTTGCAGAACACACCTAAAATGCAAATGAAATGTGTTATTAACATTTCAAAATAAAGCCAACAGATGCTCTTCAGAGAAACAGCCTTTGTTTCTCTTAGTTTTATTTCAGTCTAGATTCAGTGTTAGTAGCTGCATTCGAACCCTGCAAAGATTTCAGATTTAATTATAAAGGTCATTTTTTTTGTTGCCTCTTCATATTTTGAGGTTTCAGTTTACAGAGAAATGGGTCAGAAAAAAACTCGGCCTGCCACTTCTGAGTTACGGCTCAGCTGTCTGCACATAAAGAGTATTCAGCCACGCTTCCTCATGTGGTTGTTTAATGCGTCATTCAGCCTCAACTTGAAGTTTGGCCTTAATCCTAATCTCAGCAATCTCTGAACGAGACCTAAACATCAGTCTGATTGGTTCCAGGCTGCACAAAGCCAGGAAGCTCTGCTCAGAATCATACCTCATAATCTTATCAGACTTCTGGAAAAAAAGAGAAAAAAAGATAAAAGTTGTGTTTTTTATCTTGCGTAAATACAGCGTAATGACTTTAATGGCAATAATGAGTTCACACCCTGAGCCTTGACCTCCACAGATAAACCTTCACATTTCTGTTTGCTTCTGTTAATGATGGATTTCCAGGAAGGAGGAGAGATTAAAGTTCGGATCAGACAATCGGGTCGTGTTCTAAAAAATGTAGAGAAACGAACCATGAACTTCTCCAGACACATTTTCCACTACGACCTTTGTGAATATGGAAAAAGGGAGTAAATTTCTGCAAAAGATTTTGAGACTGATCTTAGAAATTTTCTCGGGGAAAAAACTTGGAGTTTCAAAAGTTGGGAAAAAAAATCACTTTTGGAAATTTTCTGCCTTCCTAAAGCAGATAATTTTCTCTTAATCTCTTTAAATTTTTAATCAAAATTTTTTCTGCCACATTTTTGACTTGAAATTTAGAAACGTCCCATTTTTTTTCTAGAAAATTTATTGGGTTCATTTAAAAAAAAAATGTCAAAATTTCATCTATTTTATCTAGTTATAATGTTATCTTTGACTTTTTACATTCAGAAATTTCAACGTTTTTTCTTCTAGAAAATTCCTGAGTTTTTGGGTAGAAATTTTCTTCTTTTAAACATCTCTAATTCTCTCCTGTGATGCAGAGCGATGGGAGACGTTCCCATTGTTCTGCTGCGCTGGAATGATGGAAAACCTCATAAAAAGAGCCGCACCAATGAAGCTGTTTAACTTCCTGTCCTGCTACCTCTAAAATATGCATTCCATGTAATCCTCTTTGCATGCTGCGCCTCTATGATGTCACACCGCCGCCCGTTTTTCCTGATCGTTTGCATGCCTTTGTTTCACGCTGCTGCGCCAAGATAACGTACGCGGGAAGAGCTGCTGCTGTCCTCGGCTTGTCGTGTCTGCCGACCGTTAAAAGTGCAAGACGAGAAATGATCTGAAAGCAGAAGTTGTTGCTTCGTTGTTGTGGTGAAACGATGTGAAGAACTGAATGAATTATAGAGTGAGACTCTGTCTGACAAAGGGGCCAAAGGTCAAGCGGTTCTGAGGAGCTCATCCAAAGAAGGGAGGAAGGAGTGGA
Source organism: Poeciliopsis turneri (assembly GCA_922788865.1). Taxonomy (NCBI): domain Eukaryota; kingdom Metazoa; phylum Chordata; class Actinopteri; order Cyprinodontiformes; family Poeciliidae; genus Poeciliopsis; species Poeciliopsis turneri. Next base: position 1,203,748 of record CAKLNU010001104.1, read on the forward strand.
GCTGGAAATGAGAGAGAGAAGACTTGGGAAAAGAGTTTCAAACACTAAATCTAAGCAGGTTTTATTTCCGGGGCCCCCATACCAACATGCCAACACTTCATCTTTCCCAGAGTTATAATAATAACAACAAATTTTGCTGGACAATAAATTGTCCCATAAGTTATTGCAATGAATGATAATACTTCTGTTTTAAGAACATTTTAAAGTAATACAATAGTAACGGCATAAAAATCTAAGAAAATATTCTCAAAAATCTATAAACTTTAATTTCTAACAAACATTGAACAATGGAACTTGAAGACATTTAAAATATCCAAAGTAAACAAACAAAACAACTGAAACGACAAATAAAATCAGTTATGAAGTCTTTAAACAAAACTGTTCTTAAAAAAAAAAAACCCAACTAGCTGAAACCAAAGCAGCAGACTGAAGACTTTCTTCGTCCAGTTTTTGTTAGAGAGACAAAAGAGAAAAACAGAATATCATGCATTTAGCTTGTTATAATCTAATAATTATTAGATTATTATAATAATCTAATAGGTTATTAATAGGCCTGTTCCAATTACTTATTGGAACAGGCCTATTTATTTGTGTAATTTGTAATTAGCTTACAATGTACCGGTTTTATTATGGCTCCTGATTCTAGCCTCAAAGGAGAAGCAAACAAAAAAGATGCCCTAACTAATTCATATGCAGAATGGTTTTCATTTGTTGTGAATCAGTTTTACTACTGAAAGTAGCATCTGCAGACAAACACTAAATCTACAGAAAAAAGCAAGTTTAAGATCTTTTGTTTTTAAAGGTTTGAGTAATGAGTAAAACATGCAATCTATAACTACAAAGTAAAGTCAAATGATGCTCTTAGATCCAATCCTATTTACATCGTTCTGGATCAGAAATTAAGCTGATGACTCATCCAATCTAATTAGCATTTTACCTCAAAAAATGTTTCAGACTTAAATAAACACAATCGATGTATTTACTTAAAATGTAAATATGGGGCGAAGCCACAATCTGTGATCTCTGCTAAAATCTCCTTCATGCGAGCCGTTTTGTTGTTTACACAACAAAACAAGCCACCAGTTTATGTGTAGACCTGCTAACCACAAACCAACAGTGATCAGCAACTGCAATATTTGGTTGGGTGTCGCATTTCAATGACCAAACATGCAAATTCTGCTTGATAACAACAACACCGTGTATTTGTCCAGTTGGTTTGACTTTCCTTGCCAATGCCAACACTTTGTCGATGCAAAATTCATAATCTGTATCATCTGCAATGTTCAGCCATAGTATCACACCTGTTGGGTGATCAGTCCAACATTTGTGGCAGAACTCAACAGAGCAGCAACAAAGGGATTTAGCAGATAACAGGAAGGCTAGCAGGAGTACAGAAAGTTGCTTTAACTAATTAAAATTTTTTCTGTGTTTTATTGAGCATAACAGATTTAGACAGTTTTATCAGCCTGTTTGAAGACTTTGATAAGTCAAGAATAATCACAATCTAGAAAATAGATGGAGATGCTAATTGTGCTGTTGATGCCAAGCGCTAATAAAAACAGCAAATTTCAAGATTCAGGTTTACAAGTATCACTGCTGTACAATGGCTTCTGGAAAAAACAAGTGTTTTGTTGTTGACCTTTTATTCAGAAACCACTTGCTGCATTCTTGTTGGTTCTGCAGAAGGCTCCACTCTGCTTTTCAAAGATGTACGGTAGAATAATTGCACATTTGTTTGTAGCCATTTTCACATGCGAGTGTAAACGTTGAGTTAAACGGAGCAGACTAAAATTTAATCATCGAAAAATGATTTTGTGCAAAACATTTAATGGACATGTTTTGTATAGACCTTAGACTTAAATCCTAATCGTCATAATGGGTCACTTCAAACTGTTTCAGGTTTCATCAGGAGCTTATGTTTGTAATTGTGTAGAAAGAGCGGCTCTCTCAGCGTCCCGTTTATCCCAAAACAGACTCTGAAGACTTGCATCGACCTCTGACCCCTCACAGCTCTGCTGCTTTTCCACAGTAACCCTCCTGGCTTGCGGCGGCCTTGCACGTGCTTGGCTTCTGCGCGCTCCTTGGGTCTGATTTACGGTTTTGTTTAGATAACGTTATATTTGGATCAGAGTTTGGAGCTGCTGGGAGTTCTTTCCAGTTCTCCGTCCGGGAAAGTCAGGACCGCTGGGAGCTCCTCCGTCGGTCGCTCGTGTTTTTTGTTTGTTTGCTCTTCATCGCCGGCGCTAAAATCAGCACATTCAGTTATTAGTGAGCTGCTGAACTCTCAGTAATGACTGAATAAAGCTGTAATAGTCGAAGGTTTTTAACACATGCTTCACTTTCATCCCGACCCGTGTGTGTAAACCTGACAAAGACTTTGGGAAACTGATTCAGCTGACATCGTGTGTGTGAGCGGGCAGAGAGATGTCCGCCTCTGTTTGTCACATGAAGATAAACAAAAAGAACAAAAGAGTCTTTCTGGGAACTGACTTAGTTTTCATTTGAAGTTATAAAGATACCAGAAAGATTTAGAGTAGCAAAATGCAAAAAAACCCCAAGATATACATTTACTCGACTGCAATTAGCCTCTTATCCTCGGGAGTAGAAGGTCATTTTTAATGTACTAATCCTTTAAAGGAACATAAAAACCAATTTCTTTAGCCTTTAAGCGTGTTTTTTTTGTGTACTTTTAATGTCTGAGTGCAAAAAAATTAGATTTATTCTCTCCCGGTGCTGCATGAATATCTCTATAATGAGAATAAAGTCATAATATTACAACTTCATCATGGTAATATTATGACTTTATTCTTGTAATATTATGACTATATCCTCATAATATTATGGGACTGTTATTCTGATAAATTTCTGACTTTATTCCTGTAATTTTATTTTTACTTTTTGTGGACCTTTGACGTTCTCATTTCCCATCACTTTTTTTTAAATTTTTTATTAAGGAAATGCATATTGGCATTCTTTGTTTTTATATCAACTGAATTCTTTTAATGTAGTTATTGACTTAAAATTTGCCTAAGATGCAAATTGGAGGTCAAATGCCACATTGAGTCAGTTTTCTTATGTTGACATGATTTTAGTTCATAGTAAACAAGGTGTTTGTGCTTTCTGTACTTCTAATAACATCTTGTTACGTGATGCTCTCGTGTTGACTCTGTTTTTCAGCTTCCTCTTCATCTGTCATGAGTTTTTTGGTTTGTTGCTCTTAGAACAAAGTTGAAAACATTCACAGAAAAATTTAAGATGCGCTTCCTGTGTCATTTATTCTTCTTAATAATATGGTTAATATGCAGGATTTTGGTATTTTTGTATAAAAGGAAGGTTTTTGTTGGTTCATTCGTTTTGGTTTTGGCCTAGAAAAATATTATTTGTTTATATTTAGCAACAAGAACAGGAGATTGCTCAGTGCCTAGTTTAATTAGTGGCGGGTGCAGCTGGGCATGTTTGAGCTTCAAACATAAACAAAAGAAAGTAATTAGTGTTGAACGTGTTTTATTCTTAAATAAATTTTTTTCTGTAAAAATAATAAAAAACAGTATTCTGAGAAAGTTCCCCTGCTGTTTTAGGACTGGAGCGTTTTCAGTAAAGTGCAGTGAGGGAATAACCAACACAGCTACAGGAACTCTTATTCTCTTTAACTTGCCATATTATCGATATAAAACACTGCAGACATGTAGAAATAGCTTTACATTTCTGGCAGATGGCTCTGACACAGTTCAGTAACTTCTTTAAATTGTAGTTTTTATCACAGTAACTGTTTAATGCCCGTCTCCTTTCTGAGTCTGAGCTCGGCGCTGATGTCACATCCGCATCAGCCAAATGCTAAGTGCGCTCGACGTTTTAAAAGTTAGCTGAAGTGTCATATGAAACTTCAGCTCTGCTATTAGTGGATTAGAGGAAGTGTGCCCACCAGTGGAAGCCAGGGTCACATTCTTGTTTGCATCTGCGTTTCTTTATTTATTCAGCATGAAGTTAGTAGCTTCATTTGCAGCCGTAGAAACTTGACACATCATCAAAAAAACCAAGCGGAAGTGTGGGCCCAGGTTGAAATACTTATGTTTCTGAGAAGACCCTGAATATTTCCTGGATGTTGCACCAAAGTGTTTTTATACTGATCACAGGAGCAAAACACTGAGCAGAAACTGCTGCTGCTCTCCTGCAGGAAGTGCGAAGTGGCGTTCCTGTGTGCATCGTCCTGCAGCAGCTTCAGTTCTCGATTACGTTCTTACTTCCTGTCTCGGGTGACGCTGAAACTTTCTCGGAGTCGTTTCTTCACAGAAACCTGCAGCTGTGCCCGCCCACGCAGCTGCAGACGTCAAACCTCACAGCTGCGTCGTCATGCCAAACGGCGATCTGTGCCACTCTGTAGCAGATGGTGAAGTTGGAGCCGCCTATGGCTGGAAGGAAGTGACTCCATCGCTTTGAGAGCTGCAGCTTTACATGAGGTCAGACGAAGTCTGGCAACAATCAACTTCTGTTCAGGAACAAGAATTATTAGTGAAACTGCGACTAAAGTGACTTTCAAATGAAAAACCTGGCAGGTACTTTATCATGGCTTTGTTGTTCCAGGTGTGTTTGGTTTGGTCAGCTGACCTGCAAAATGGCTGCTTGACCTTTGCAGTGGTGAGCTGAAAGCCTGGTGGGTTTCTCCTCATCTTCCTCCACTTTGGTTTGTCTTTCTTCTCTGGTGCTCGAGTGTTTCCTCATGAGTCATGCAGAGAAGATGGGGGGGAGGGGAAACATCCAAGTTTTCCTGCAATTCAGCAAATGTTGCTCATATAATCAGAAAAATGATGATTGCAGAAAGAGTGCTGAGTTGTGCAGAAGGTTTTAGTTTTCAGTTCTTATTTTTGCCTAAAAACGGAACCATAAAATGTGACAAAATGAGAGTTAAAGTTGCTTTGGTCTCAACTGGATACATTTGGTTTACAGACCTCATAATTTATTTGTTGTTTATTTATTTTGGATATTAAAAATGTTAAATGAAATTGGATGTAAAATTCACCAAACTTGATTCCCAAAATCAACCAAATGTTGGCGCAAGTCAAATTTGTCCACATTAAATGGAAAATATTCTGTAATTTGGCATAAATTAAACCTACATGTGGGGAAAATTGGAAGCGATGCAACAAACTTTATTAAATTGATAAGAATTAAGTTGGTGGAAATTGAGCTCGGTCCAACAAAAGAAGGAGATGTTGAGCCAAACTGGGCAAAATCAGACTCAAAAATGTTCGACATGAGCTGAGAATTTTATCCACAAAATTTTACCTCGATATGCGTAATTGATCAACATTCACAGTAGAACATCCAAACTGAGGCACAAAATTGGACCCAAATTGGTGCACAAGTTAATGAAATTAGACCCAGAATTGAAATGAATTACAAAGCGTCCCGTAAAGGGAGGTGGAAAACATAACGCCACCGAATTCCACACAATTCTCGAATCAGGTGCCAAGTTGGCCAAAGTCAGACACCAGACTGGCAAAAACTGGTTTCAAAAACAACCAAAAAGAGTCATGAAGTTGGCAGAAGCAAAGCGCACAGTTGGCTGGTGGCCGGATTGTGGTCTGCTTGGGGATTTTTCTTCCAACTCACAGGCTTCTGTTTCCAGAAAATGTCGAGTTTTCTGGAAACTAAAACTCCAGTTTATTTTGGGGATGTGGCAGTTTGGGACCATTTCTGTTGCTGTTTTATGTCTGATGAAATGTTAAAATGATGTTTCATGTGACCGAACATTTCCTAGCAAAACCCAGAACATCTCTCAGGTTTTGCGTCTGCCTTGTTTCCTCTCTGCATTTTTATCGTTTTTAATTTTTTTGTCTTCATCGTTGCTCCGTCTGCTTCTCACGGTGGGGGAAAAGCATAACGTACATCTCCATCCTCTTGTTTCTATGGCAACGCAGCAGAGAGCAAAGGAGCCCAGAGTTGCAGGAGGCTCCTTCATCCCTCGTTTATGATGAAAAGCAAAGTGAAAAGAGACAGAGTAAGGGGAAAAACGAGGGCTGGGAGCAGAAAAACGGTTATATGGAAGAGGGGCCGGCGCTCGCTCTTGTACAGGATGTTGTATCTATGGCAACCTCGGCTGGTTATCAGAAAATTGAAGTCCCTTCTGTTCGTTCTGCTCTGCCTTTTCAGAGACGCGGTGCCATTTATCTCCCGCTTCATATTCTGCTCTTCATCTCATTACCGAGCCGTGCGCCGCAGAAACAAAACAAAAACAAAACCCGGTTCGGCGGCCTGCAGACGGAAAGACTGCAGCCGACGTTTACTCTTCCACAGAAAATTAAACATCTCCCCTGAACCAATATTTGCCGTGGATGTGGTCTGTAATGAAAATCCTGCGCGTGGAGCCAGTCGGCGATCTATGAGCTGCAGAGGGATGTGCACATGAAGGAAGAGCCTGTTTGTTCTTCAGCGGAGGGAGGAGGAGGGAGCTGTTTGCTCTATAGAGCCAGAGATGGACGCAATTAAAGAAGAGGAGCACCTGTCCGCTGGAGTCGCCCAGCCGCCTTCATGTAGCGGCTCAGGCGAGTTTCTGTGAGAAAAACATGAAAGAAGGAGAGAGAACCCAATCCAGCTGAACGGCTCAGGTCACGGGAGTCCAAAGTGCGGCCCGGGGGCCAATTTTGGCCCTCAAGAAGGCTACGTTCACATTGCAGCCTGAAGTGAAAATAGATGGACATGGTAATTGTGCTAACAATGCTAATCGCTATTAAAAATACAAAATTTTAAGCTATATGGTTACAAGTATTACTTGTTTTCTTTCACTGCTGTATGCGATGTACAATGGCTGCTGGGGGAAAAAAACCAAGTATTTTGTTGACTTGTTCAGAAACCATTTGCTGCATTTTTTGTTGGTTGTGCAGGAGGCTCCACTTCTACTTTTTAAATGTGTACAGTTTAGAGGTACAGAAAAAAAATCTATTCTATAAGGAATCATAATTCCATAATTCTTAGACCTGGAAAGTCTGAATCAAAAATACAAAAAAATTGGGAGCTGTATACATTCCTCATAATTCTTTTACATATTTTTGTTATTTAAGAAAAACCCAGGCAGCTGAGGCGACATTCACACTGTGACCCAGATCCATTTTTTACTCTCTGTTTCATTGAGCATGAAGGATTTAGTCAGTTTGGCAAACTTCCTTTTGTTTTAGCTCTGGAATGATTTACACGTCGCTGGTCTATAGAAATCTGACTGCTTTTCAGTCACTCACTGCTCAGGAATATTTTAGCCTCACTGTTTGTTTGGGGCTTTAAGTTCTTGTTGCTGCAGCTTGAATTACCATAATCAGAGCTGAAAGTTTCTCCCAGTTTCACTGAGTCTTGACATTAGATCCGCTACAGAAAATATTCTCCTCTCTGCTCATCTCACCACTAAACTATCTTCTGCTTCCTTTTATAACTCGTTTTATGGGAACTTGGTCAGATGTAATATACAGTTGAGCAGCTCTCTCACTCCTTAAAAACTTGATCCGTGTCGCTCTGCTTCATCTGCTGTCGTTTTCAGCGCGTCTTTGTGCCGCTCCTCCTTTGGGATCATAAACACTATCCCACTCTGTGAACTGTTGGGCAGCCGAAGAAAAAAAGCAATGTAAAAGAAGAACAAACAGGTAATTGTTAAAGAGCAGAGCAGCAGTTAAAGCTTCTGCAGATGACGTCTGCTCTGGCTTTTGTGTTAATCTCCCATCAACAATAATTGCAAGCTAAATTATGCGATGACGCTAATGTCTGCAGAATCAGTGGTGAATAATTTATGGCTCTTATTATAGAGCTGCCTTAAACATTTCTGTGAAACTCCTCCCATGGTTTTAGGAGGGAGAGCTTGGTTTCCTTGTGGTTTTGACTTGCTCCTGATATTTTTATCTGCTTGGGTCACGAACGCACACGCACATATTTCTCTTGCATCCGGAAACTTGTGGTAATTTGTCAGTGTTTGGGACAGTCTGGCTTCGCTGATTCCCGCTCCTCCTCAGTCCAGTTAGTTTTTCCAGCGGGTTTCTGCGTGTGAACACAGCATCACCGGCTGATTACATCGTCTAAAGTACCTGCAGGTTAGTTTGCTCAAGGCGGCTTGAGTTAGGAGATGTTTCTTTTTGTCTTTCCAGCTGACTGGCAGAAAAAATAAAAGCTTGTTTCTGCTCTGGCTCTGCTCCAGCAGACATTTTGTACTGTAAATAACATGCAGGCTGACGCTGTTGTCTTCTTTCTGCCCTGCCTGCAGCCCACCGGTTACATGGAGACGACTTTGTCCTACAGCTCCATAGAGGACCTGCAGCTCCTCTCCTGGGACAACGCTCCCAAGTACTGCATCCAGCTCAGTATCCCTGGAGGCACCATCCTGCTGCAGGTGATTCACACACACCAGGAGGATGGAAATCGAGTGTTTGAACCTGCAGAGCCCAACGTCAGCTACCTCTGTAGCAAAAAATAACATCAAAAACATCTTTAAAAACTCCTGATGAGTCACATAAAACACAAAAATGTGAAAAGTTATAAGCACAAAGGTCTAGATAAAGTATTTATTTATATCAAATTTACAAACTCAAAGTTTTTTACTCCTTTTTTTTTTATCTGCAGTGGCCCTAATATGCCTTTGTAAACAAATCTATGGAAAACAATCCAAATAAAATATTTAAAAAAATAAATAATAATAATTAAATAAATGTAGGCATAAATGGATAATAAATCATAAAAACTATGCAGAATAATGACATTTTAAAAGATCTGGCTTGCTAGTTATGTTGCTAGCTAGATTTTTAAAATGACTTGAAAACCTCTGAAGAAGAGACTGAACTTCCTTCTTTACTCCATGTAAACAAACATGGAGTTTCGTCAGATTTCTCTTGTCATTGGTCAAAGACGATGAGCGAGCAAGCTATCTAAAATCTGTAATTTAATAACATTAAACTGTCATCTTGCTCCTTCTGGAGACATTTTTATCAGGGGACAGAAATAAACACGTTAAATTTGATTTAAGTTTATTTAATAACTAGGCAGTAAAAAGGGTTTTGAACTAAGAATGTTGTTTGTTTTTGTCGATCATATGGTTTTCAATTAAAATGCAATTCATTTATTATAAATAATTGGGTTGATTGACCACAGAGATATGTTAGCACTTTAACCAACCCTTAAAGTGACACCAGAGGACTGGACTGACTGTAACGTCTTTGTTTTTATGTTCCTGCTTCTCTTCATGCTAATTTTCTTTCTTCTAGGGCTGGACAATAAATCAAAAGTACCGTATTTTCCGGAATATAAGTCGCATTTTTGAGGGAAAATTTATTTGATAAAATCCAAACACCAAGAACAGACATGTCATCTTGAAAGGCAATAAAAATAGAATAGAGGCAACAACAGGCTGAATATCTGTATATCAGCCTGTTGTTGATATCTGAATATCTAACGTTACATGAAAACAACGAACTAAGAACATGCCTGGTTTGTTAACATAACATATTTAGAGTTATTCAGATAACTATAGCATAAATAACAAGCTAACACGTTTACCAAACCATCCGTGTTTCTCTAAATCACTAAACGCAATAAAATCTTCGTCCTCAGTGTCGCTTGTAAACAACTCTGCTAACTCCGAAGGTAGAATAACACAGGCCTAGAGCGCCCTCTTGCGGCTTAGTGTGAAAATAACACGTGATATAATATAATGATGTGTTAATTTCCACACATAAGTCGCTCCGGAATATAAGTCGCGCCCCCGGCCAAACTATGAAAAAACCCTGCGACTTATAGTCTGGAAAATACGGTAATATATATTGCGACAGGTATGGGATCAACAAATCATACCTGTAGAGATATTGTCCTAGATGTAGGTCTGAAGGAATATTCAATTTGTGGAATATTTGCTTTATGGGAGATGTACCTACTCAACCTCTCACATCGAGCTAAGCTGGGTTGATGGCTTCAACTCGCGCACTCTTTGGTTGCCTAGCAACAACTGGAGTAACTTGCACAGCAGCAGTTTAAGGTTCTGCCGTTGCTTAAAAATAAAGAACAGCATGAAGTGGAAACTGTGGATAAACCAGTATGGCAATATTTCAGTTATTTAAAACAAAAAACTAGTCAATAAATCTTGAATTTGATAAGTATTCAGTAGCTTCCTGATAGATTTTTTTTCAGCTGTGTTGTTCAGGCCTACTTTCTGAGTCGTTTTCTGTCCCTGGTTTTTGTTTTAGAGATTATCTTCAGCTGTTTGTGGTAGTTTGAATCGTCATTTCTTTGAAACATTTTATCGTCCTGACTCAGTTTTCTTCCCCTGAACTCAGCAGCAGCTCTCACACGGCGCTGGACACACTGTTCCCGCTCGGCCGTCCATAACACGGACCATTTCTTTCTCTAAACACACACCCTTGCTGCTCCTGTGTTTTTTTCTTTTTTCTTTGACAGCAGTCAGTCGGCTTAAAGTCACCAAACATGACCCTGTTTGTGTTGAGTGCAAAAGGCTCCGGACGCAGGCAGGAAACGGGTGAAATGATTCCTCCATTGCGTCGTAGCAACAGGTTCCGCTTTCCGCGGCGTCGAAGACGATTGTGATTTAGAGACGCTAATGAGTTATTTATTGCCCCGCCGGCTGTGTAAACACTGGCTCGTCGAAACAGGCGTGTCTCGGTCAGAGGTGAAGCTCGGAGGATCGTCGTTAAACGGGCAGATTTATGTCTCGCTGCAGGTCGATCCAGGTCTGTTATGGATGCGCAGCAGCAGCTTTGTTTCACACAGGAAGCTCACAGGAAACCTCGTGTCTTTGTCTTGCATTCATGCCCCTTATTCATTCACATGATGCTTCACACTGATGTATTTTGTTTGGATTTGATCTGTTCAGCTTCTGATCCTTTCTTGGCTGCAAAGTATTTTAAGTGAATACTTTGCAGAACAAATTTTATCGCGGTTACAGCGACAAGATAAAAAAAACTGAAAGTTGTGCAAAATAGCTGCAGACGATCTGATCTGATGCAGAGCGGCGAGCAGCGACTTTCAGTTCTTCCCACAGATTCTCAGCTGCTTTTAGTTATGGAGTTTGACTAGGCCATTCGTATACTTTCAGCTCAACAATACTTTATTTATCTTGGCTTGTCACAAAAACTAATTTTGCTTGAAGAAAATTGTCTCAGAAACAATCACACGTTATTTTGAGACAATTTTCAAGTCATGTCTTAAAAATGTTATGCTAATGCAAGTTCACTAGAAGACATTTTAAATATTCAACATAAAACACAACAATCTGAAGAGAAAATAAAAACCACACACAACCAAAACCACAAATAAAATACTTACAAAGTCTCTGAAACAAAGAACCCACCTTTCAAAATGATCAAACTTTGTTTAATTGATCATGCAATTCATTGATTAATAGGTTATTTCAACAGGTGGAGTTGTATAGTATATAAATCCACACTGTAAAAACACAAAACCTTACCAGGTATTTTTCATCTAGTTTTTAGTAAATGTTAGTTTTTTCTTATTTCAACAGTACTAACTTACAGAGAGAAATTTAGGAGCTTGTTTTATAATAATTCATCAATATTGATGAAAAAATATTTCCTCTGGCAGATTATTTCACTTAAATTAAGACATTTTTCCCATGGTCAGAGAGATGTTGGAGTCGGGGATAAGATCTTTGGTTTGGACTTCCTCCTTCTCTCTCTGCTCCTTTTCAGCTTCTCTGGAATTTGGGGTCAAAGTTGAGGTATTATGTGACATTTGGACCCCCTGATCAGCTGCTCCAAAGTGACAAGAAAGGATAAATAACTTGCTGCCATGGTTTCGCATCATAGAAAATGTGCAAAAAGTAATAAAAACAGGAAGACCAAACAGCAAAACAATGAACCAAAGTGTAGAAAAAGAACAAATGTGGTTTGATGAAGAAGTTTCTCATTTTCATGTGAATCTAAAAGTTGTTGTTTATTTGGATCCAACGCGCTCTTTGTGTCCGTGTCGCCGCAGGCTGCCAACAGCTACCTGAGGGACCAGTGGTTTCACTCCCTGCAGTGGAAGGTGAGCTTTCTGTTCGTCTTTAACTATTAATTCATCCGTTTGGTTTACAGAGACTCGTTCAGGAAAAGGTTTCTGCTGTTGTTGCTCAGTTTGTCAGCGATCTGACCTGTAAAACCCGCCGACAGCTGAAGCCGACACCGTCGCTTCCTGTGCTGCGAATTCACAATCCAAGTGTGTCCGGAGGTCTAAATAAATTAGATATTCGATAATATTCTATGCTTTTTTTAGATTTATGCATTTACAGTGGTTTTGATCAATGGTAAATCTGTAAAAATAACTGAATTTTATTCGGGCTCCACAGAGCTTGGAAACCTCCGGGCAGGTCCATCTACATGGATGGAAATAGGGAGCAAACAGATTGTTTTTGTCACCATACAGCAGATGTTTCTTTCCTCTGATCGTATATTTCTCCTGCAGAAAAAGATCTACAAATACCGTAAAGTCCTGAACAACCCGAGCCGCTGGGACGTGGTGCTGAAGGAGATCCGAGCGCTGGTGGACATGGCTCTGACCTCCCCGCTGCAGGACGAATCCATCCACCAAGCCCCGCTGCACATCATCTCCACCCTGCTGGCAGAGGCACGTCCTGCACACTCAGGCATCCACTTGGTGCAGCTGGTTCCTGTATTGCTTCTTTTAGCAGGGGCTTAAATATTTGTGCATAGATTTTAGAGCAGAAGCTGCAGTTTGGATGCAGATCCTTTTCTGTTTACAACCTTTGTTTCTTCTTTTTTCCACAATAACTGATTCCTTTGGACTCCTGCACTGCGAAAACACAAAATCTTACAAAGTATTTTTGTCTATTTTCTTGAAATAAGACTAAACTGAAAAATTCCTTAATGTTGATGAAAAAGTACCATATACTGTCAGATTATTTCAGTCATAACAAGATCTTTTTTTCATTTTTTAAGTGAAATATTTGTCCATTAATATTTAGAAATTATTGACTTAAAATGAGCTACTGTATGTTGCTGAAAAGTTATTTGTAAGTTAGTTTTGTCTTATTTCAAGTGTAATAAGCTAAAGGTATCCAACGTGTTTCATGACTTTGTTTTGGTTCCTAACGAGTTAAAAATGGTAAAAAGTTTGAAAACAGTCGTTGATGCAAACAATTTGGAAATTGTCTAGTGGTTTTATGTTTTTGTTTTTTATGATATACTGATAAAAACAATTGTTTATTATTGAGCAGGTAAACAAAAAAACATCAACAATAAACAAATTTTGCATTTTTATTTTAATGAAATTTGATAAAATTTTCTAGTTTTGTTAACTTGGCTCCAGTAGCTTCCTGTGTTGACAGTTTTCATTTCTTCCTGTCTGCAGAACTTGAACCTGAGCGCTCAGGATCACGAGAACATCATTGTGGTGAGTTTCCAGGTGAAGCCTCTCCAGCTTCCCGCCGTTTTGCCCTTTGACCCCCAGGATATCGACCCCTGCAGGGTTTCTGGCCGCATGCGGAGCGCCCGTGTTTGTGCAGCTCACCTGATCCTGCGGCCTGGCGCCCTGCCCAGGTAAATAGCAGATAGCATATGGAAATATTTATCTGCGTGTGCTCTTTTGTAGGCGATCGCTCCGCTTTTGGAAAACAACCACCCGCCGCCCGACCTGTGCGAGTTCTTCTGTAAGGTGAGAGGAGCAGCAGCGCTTCGCTCAGCTGTTGAACTCTGCAGATTCAGGATTTTTTAAGGAAGTCTTGCTTGTTGTGCTTGTTGCAGCATTGTCGGGAGCGGCCACGCTCCATGGTTGTGATCGAAGTTTTTACGCCTGTAGTCCAGAGAATCCTCAAACACAACATGGTGAGAAACCGTGAAAATTCTCCAACGTTCAGGGTTTTTTGTTTTAAACCAGTGAACCTGGAAACCTTTCATCAGCTGCAGAGTGAAAACCACTTCCTGCCCCGGCGTGGTTCCATCCTGCCCAGTTCCTTTATGGGATGGCAGACTGGTAGTCGGCTTGTTTCCATTGAAGGCTCCCTGACACTTTATCCCAGTGTTTTACGATGTAGGGCCCGCGGCCCCCTGCGGGGATGCGAGGTGCTGTGTGGGGACCTCAGATAATTGGAGCAAAGATGAGAAAAAAATTTCAAAAGTAAAAGAAAAAAAATTAATCTCATAATTTAAGTTTAAATTTTTCAGTACAGTTTTTGTTTAATGTCTTTAAATAATTTTTAAAAGAAATATAACTTATGAAAGTCACAGTATGACGACTTTATTCATAGAATTTTATGACCATATTCTTGAAAAATTATGACTTTATTCTCATAATTTTCTGACATTATTCCTGTACGACTTTATTCTTGTAATTTAATGATTTTATTTTTAGTTTTTTAATAAGGCCCAGAGACTCAGCAGTCCTCTCTCTTTGTGTTTTTCTTCTGGCAGGATTTCGGGAAGTGTCCTCGGCTTCGTCTCTTCACTCAGGAGTACATTCTGGCTCTGAATGAGCTGAACGGCGGGATGGAGGTGGTGAAGAAGTTTATCCACAGGTGAGGGAGCCTCTCTGAGCATTCAGAGTGTTTAGATGCGATTCGGCCTACAGAATCTCTGGATTAAACATGTTTGTGTTGCAGCATGCACGGTCCGACGGGGCAGTGCCCTCACCCCCGTGTGCTGCCCAACCTGGTGGCCGTCTGCCTGGCGGCCATTTACTCCTGCTACGAAGAGTTCATCAACAGGTCAGTCATTTCCTGAAAATCAGGCTCCTTTTCCACTAGAAACGCTTAATCTGCTTCGCTTTTAAAGCTAATTACCGTCTTTTACAACCTTTAGCTGCACACTGAATGGCTCTTCGGACTGTTTGGGGGTAACCCTGTTTGTAATATCACATTTTATGATCCGAGTGTTTAGCTAGAGCTGTTGATCCAGAGGAGCCGCGGCGTTGTTTGCCTCCATGTTTCCATTGATTAGACAAACCCCAGGCTGGTAATTTCCCACATCTTGCAGCTCTAATATGAAGGAAACGGGACAAACAGTCATTTCCAGTTGTTACCAGGAAGGCAGCCCATAATCGGATCGGTCATCAAACCCACATTATGCCATTTATAGCCCTAAACGAATTTGCAGCATCCCGCAGCGCCACAGAAATACACAAGCAATTATAGGAGAAACAAATAAATGGAAAATAATTAAATATATTGCATGATCATTGGACTGTGGAGAAAACCCTGAGGCTTTTTATGAGAGCGGCTGTTAGTGGGTTTTTCTTGTCAACAAACTCTTTTAATGAGCTTTATTAAATTTAATTTGTCATACATATGAAACAAATGTTTTATATCCTGTAAAAAAGAAAGAAAGAAAATCTGTTGGAGCACTCTGTTTTTAGTAAATTTCCTTTTCTCAGATTTTAATTTTAGTTTCAGTCACATTTCCTCATCTTACCAAGTTATTTTTTACATCTTTTGTAAAGAGAGACATTTTTATGTGGGCCAAAAAAAATATTATTTTTATAAACCAAAATCACAGAAAATATTTTGGGGTTTTTTTTACCTACTCAACAATTAACTGAGAATGAACTATTTTAATTGAGCAAAAATTGTTTTTCTTTGTTTTTTTAGGAACAGGATTGTATATCCAAAACCTGAAATGTCTTTTTCTTGTTAAATGAAGGAAAATATTTTTCCTTCATTTTGTTTTTCTTACTGATAAAAACAAAATCCAGGTTGGCCTTGAGTTTAAAGCATTTCCTGTATTTATATTTGTTTTAAAACACAACATTAAAAGCAGATTTTGGGTGCACCAAAGTCTACTTTAGAGTTCAGATCAACGAACGAATGATGAGGCCCTAGTTACCATGACAACTGAAGAGGACGTTGCATCTAATGTTTAACAAAATAAGATGTTCATTTGAATTCAAAAAGTGTAGTTTTGTGATAATTTATTTGATGTTTGAACACCTTTACTCTAAACCCAATCTGACTGATCTGGAGCTATTTTGCCAAAAATAACAAATAAAAATAAACAATGAGCCAAACTGTTAAGACAAACGACCCGTTGCTGTTTGAATGTTTTTGCAAAGTGAAATAAATTACAGAAATGAAAACAAGAACTACATCACCGAATGGAAATACTGGCTTGTTTATCCTCCGCTTGACGTCTTTCCAGGAATTTTAGTCTGGATGGTTCTGGTTGTTTTGGGTCTTTTGGGTCTTTATTACCTTCAACCCCAAAGCTTCTCTTCTCCCAGAGCTTCCGTTGCCGAGGGAACCGTCACCGTGGCAGCCATTTCTCCAGACTCAGTTTACGTCTCTCTTCGCCCTCTTATGTCATTTCCACGTTTACCACGTGTTGGAAAGTTTGACTCGGCTTCATGTCTTTTGTTTGTTTGTTTTTCGGCCGTAATTTACCTGAATACAACTTTATCTCGTCTCGGTTCCGATCCGTTCACCCAGAAAAGATTCAACATGCAGTACTAATTCTAGCAACATATAATTTTGTTTTGTTTTTGATCAATAACTCCCCAGTATTGATTAAAAAAAAAGTACTAGTTTCACTGGCAGGTTATTTCACTTATAACAAGACAATTCTTCCATGTATTTAGAGGAAAATCTGTGGAATCAGTATTTTTTTTTTAATCAGCATTAAGGATTTATTGAGCTAAAACAAGCTGCTATATCTTGCTGAAAAGTTACTTATAAGCTACTCTCTTATTTCAAGTGTACTAAGATATTTGCAGTAACTAGACCACTTGGTAGGATTTTGTGTTTTTGCAGTGAAAACGATTGCATCATCAGCTGTTCAGGCGCAGCCATGATGGTTTGTGATGTTTCTCCCACCTGCAGCAGAGACAACTCTCCCAGCCTGAAGGAGATCAGGAACGGCTGCCAGCAGCAAAACGACCGCAAGCCGCCGATGCCGCTCCGGCTGCTGCGACCAGAACCGCCGACGCCGCCGCCTCCCTCCACCATCCTCCCTCTCTCCAGCGCCCCCCAGCCGTCTCCACCCGCTAACCCGGCGGCTCCGTCCATCCCCATCTCCTCCCCGACGCCCTGCCTGCCGCTCTCCCCTCCGCCCTCCATCGTCAACTCCAGCGAGATCCTGGTGGAGCTGGAGCGGAACAACAACACGGCCAACGCCAAGCGGAAGGGCGGGCCTGCAGGGGGCGACAGCGAGCCGAACCTCATCGACTGCCTGCTGGTCAGCCCGGCTGTGAACACGCTGTCCATCCAGCTGCCGGCGCAGGCCGACCGAGTGCTGGGCTGCTTCGCCCTCATCCTCAAGATGCTGTGAGTTCACACAACGAGCTCCTACTTCAACAAAACGGCACATCAAGAGACTGTTTCTAGCAGAAAGAGAGGCAGCAGCATATTCTCCATTTGTCTGCTGTATGTTTATCAGCAGAACAAAACATGAGTTGAATAAAGAACAGCGCAGCAGAAAATTCTCATAAGGGTAGCCAGTGAAAACTTTTGAAATATGTCTAATTTAATTTTTAACTGAATAAATAAACCTGATCCCCCCTCGGGGCGCCACTGGAACAACATGTTATTTGCAGTTTTCAAAATTTGCAAATATAAAAAGCTGAATGAGATTTTGGTGAAATGGGAAAACCCGGCGTTGGTTGGAGCTGCTCTGTTCAGTCCTGCACAGAAACAGCAGAAACAGCTTTCAAAGTTCAGCTCACACAAACTAGGACTTTACTCGGCTGAATTGATTGACAGTTTTTACTCAATCACAGTTTAAGTTCAATGGACTTTTTGCAGATTTTCCCACAGAATGTTCAGCTTAGACTGACGTTACATCTAGATTCTGACCTTACGATCTTCTTTTCTTTTAAACTGCCTTCATGCTCACAGTTTCATCTCCACGTTAGCAGTTTATACATCAAAATGCAGGTATTTGTCTCTACTTTCACCCGTTGTTACTCCCACTGCTGTAGGACTTGCAGTTTTCTGTCAAATCACCCCAAACTGCAGAGTGCACACCCAAACTGATCCACTCCCATTAGAGATCAGTGCTGATTTTTGTCCATCTAGACTAGAACTGAGGGCTTTGTTTAACCCCCTGTCTTATCTTCTACATAAAACATTCACACTTATCATTTTACATGTGAGCCCGTCAGAAAGTTCTGACCTTCTGGGGTCGGAATCATTTTTATCGTGATGCATACGGACCAATCAGAGCAGTTTCTGTCTTTGGAGTAAAAAGCTCATTTTAAACTCCTGCTTTATTTTGTAAACGTTTAAGGTGAACTGAACACTGAGCTGTTAAATTGTCATTATGTTAAAATCTCTCATCCACACACGCGAACTACGCGCTTCCTTTTGGTGATAAATGCTTTCAACAGACCAGTCAGTGTCCCAGTTAGAGAAAGGCGAGTGAAGTGCCCCCGACTGGCTGATTGCTGCTGATTACAGGGTGAAAGTGGAGCGGCGGCGGGGCGTAGACCCAGCGACTAAGCTGGCAGGCTTAAAAAGCAACAGTGTTTGTAGGGTTGTAGCATTTGTGACAAAGCTGGAGTTACTTAGTCTGTGTAATCTGAGGCTTCAAGAGCTTCTGTTACATCAGCACAACTGTTAATCTGCGTCATCGCAGCGCTGCTCGGGTTTCACTTTCTGCTGTCTTTTTTTTTTTCTTTAACGCCACGGGCCTCTTTGCATTGTCCTCATGGATTTCTTGCTTTTCTTTTGTGATTTTATTTTATTTTTTTAGGTCAGACTACGATGACTGGAGACCGGCTCTGGCCAGTCTGCTGCAGCCCATCCCGTTCCCGAAAGAGTGAGTGCTTCTGTCCTCACTTCCTGCTCTCACCCAGAAAGATTCACACCTCAGGAGTCAAAAACTTAGAATAAGCAAGGAGACGCTTCTGTTTGCTTTCACTTCACTTTTTAAAATTAAGTAAACAAGCAACTTGTAGAACCACCTTTTAGGAGAAATGACTCTCCGGTTGAGGCCTGGACTTTTGTTAGGCCATTAAAAAACCTTGCCTCTTGTTTCCAGCCATTTTGCTTTAGCTATTCTGCTTTCAAATGAAGCCAAACAATCAGCCCTCCTCTACCGTGCCAGGAACTCATGCTAGGTGTTTGTCGTGTTTCATGGCTGTGCAGTAGGGTTGACAGAGCTAACTTTTTAGTTAGCGTAACTAATGTTTAGGTTTAGTGCAACTGTTCCAAGAGGCTCCTGCGGGGGCCGGCTTCCTGACGTAGGTGTGTGAAGCAGCGGCCCCAGCCTTCCTGCCCCCAGAGAGCCTGCTGTTATTGGACAGAATCAGCCCAGAGCTGTTGTTGCACGGCCCACTCAGAGCTTCATTAGGGTTCACTGGTGAACGTTTTGTTGTTTCTCCAACGCTGGGATGCACCTGCTTCTCACCTGCACCACTGCTGCCCCATTTGCGCCTTAGGCATTGTTGGGCAGGACAACAGGCTGACAATAAAATGAGTCATCTTCGCCACGCACAAGGAGAGGGTTGATTTATCTGACTGAGTGGCTGAGACAACAGAAACCCAATAGTTAGCATGTTAAACATAAAGGTCCATGATAGGAAAACAACTGGGTTGGAGCAGAAGTTCTCCTCAAACGAAACATGCAGCCGGTTTCAAAAAACGTCTGGAAAAATGTAATTTGGAAAAAAATAGAGATGTTTGGCAGTGATGCACAGAAGCAAGCTGTTGTTTGTGGTGGAGGAAAACTCCTGGCCGGGGCAGCTTGCAGTCACTGACAGAGCAATAAATTCAAACACAGCAGGAAATCTACAGTAGAATAAGTCTCAAATGATTAATCATAATTAATTTATTACTCCAAAAATCGTCAACTAGTTTAGTAATTGATTAATCGTTAACTGGAGTTTTCTGTGTGTCTTTTTTTCTCTTTCATAGTCTCTTGAGGACTTTGGTAGAGTGTTAAAAGTTTGAATTTCAAACAAGAAAATCTGGTTTTCTGCAAGAAAACTAAGTCTTTAACAATTAATCAGATTAATTGTGATTATTCAATTATTGAAATGGTCGTCAACTAAACTGCAGAGCTTTTATTTTGCATTTTAGCCCATGAAATGTTTATTTTTCTAATTTAAAAAAAATAATTTAATTAATTATTTACATTGTTTTATGTATTTTAAATATTTTCTAACATAAATTTATGATTGAATAAAAAAATCTGCAGAATATGTTGATTTCTGTTTAATCGATTGCTAAAATAATCAGTAGCTGCAGCCCTACAGTAGAATGACTAAAAAATAAAGAGGTTACAATGGCCTAGTTAAAGCCCAGAAATCAGCCTGTTTTAAGTGCTGCAAGTTGACAGCAGCTCAGACTGCAATAACAAAGTGATACTGAACCTTTCACTAATTTCCTCTAGAGGACAATTAACTCTCAGCAGTCGGAAAATATAACGAGCTTGTTGCCCTCCTGAAACCTGTGAACTTGTGTCATCAGCGTCTCATCACTGCAGCTGAAACAAAAAACTCCTGTTTCTCACATCTGTCTCTGTTCTCCTCCCTGCAGAGCTCTGGCTCATGCCAAATTCACAAAGTAAGTATGGGAAAGTAACAATGTATGCAAAGCCGAGTCGGTGGCTTCATCTCGGCCTGACGCTTGTTCCTCTGTCTGCACAGGGAGCTGAAATACGTCATCCAGAGGTTTGCAGAGGATCCCAGGCAGGAGGTGAGTGGCTGCTCCTCTGCGTGAGAGAGAACGGAGGAGAAAAAAATGGCAACATTTGTGTTTCTGTGGCCTTCAGGTTCACTCCTGCCTGCTCAGCGTGCGCTCGGGTAAAGATGGCTGGTTCCAGCTCTACAGCCCAGGGGGAGTGGCCTGCGATGACGACGGCGAGCTGTTTGCTAGCATGGTGAGGCCATTACTCCAAAGGCTAAAAACGAATGCTAATATTAGCGTTATAAATCCTCTTTTGTTTTATATTTTTAGCACTACAACAGACCTGGATTCTGTGTCTTTAATAAAGCTTGAATTAAATTGGATAACATCTTTGCAGACTCCACACATCCTGGACACAAATTGTTTATCTTTAGATCAGCGCTAAAGAACGCGAGTTACTAAAACCTCCTGCCACAGAGACGACTCTTCTTTCTTGTCCTTCTCTTTTGTAAAGACAATACAAATACATTTATATATTTATTGGTTTTGTCTAATGTTCATATTAATGTTTTCATTAAGAGCAAAGAAGAACCAAGTCCAAATTCCCTGTTTGTGTGCACAAACCTGGCAAATATGGAAGCTATATCCATGTTATTGTTGATGTTTTCCCATTAAAATGAGTCAATCTCCTCTCTCTTGCAGGTCCACATCTTAATGGGTTCCTGCTACAAAACAAAGAAGTTCCTCCTCTCTCTGGCTGAGAACAAGTTGGGTCCCTGCATGCTGCTGGCCCTGCGAGGGAACCAGACCATGGTCGAGGTCAGAATACAATTTTTACACTTTTTTTAGACACTTACACTCCAGATGAATGCTTAGATTCCCTATTCAACCTTTAACCTCCTGGAATGGTCATGGA
Organism: Poeciliopsis turneri; assembly: GCA_922788865.1. Classification (NCBI taxonomy): domain Eukaryota; kingdom Metazoa; phylum Chordata; class Actinopteri; order Cyprinodontiformes; family Poeciliidae; genus Poeciliopsis; species Poeciliopsis turneri. Next base: position 1,225,212 of record CAKLNU010001104.1, read on the forward strand.
AGTTGGGTGATTGAATGCTATCAATATTGATTTGGCTGAAATTCTGCAGCTAAATGTTGCCTGCTCTTTTTGACCTGGTAAAATTTGTCTCTTTTCTTTGAAAATCCACCAGAATTATTTTTTTTTTTCCTCAAACAAAAGATTAGTATCTACCTCAGCCTAAAGCACTGAAACCTACTGAGGCAAAAGCCATTAGTTTTACAGATTTTGTCTTTGTGTTCTCAGATTTTGTGTCTGATGCTGGAGTACAACATCATCGACAACAAAGACACGCAGCTGCAGATCATCTCCACTCTGCAGAGCACTCAGGTGGGCTTCCGCATGTACGAGCAGCTCTGCGACCGTCAGCGGGAGCTGAAGGAGCTGGTGAGTTTCTCCTCTGAAAACTGCATGTTTTTAGTAATTAATTTAGGGGAAGCTAAGTGTGCTAACTGTCTTCAAAGTTAGGTAAAGCACTAAACGAAAGATTAGCTTTGCTATTAGCAGATTAGTGTGCCAACTACTGGTTTTCTGTGCTTTAAAAAAGAAACTTGTCCTGTGTGTTCCTTACAACTCCAACTTTTTCTTTTTGTTCTCTTCAGCAAAGAAAAGGCGGTCCCACCCGGCTGACTCTGCCCTCCAAGTCCACGGTTAGTTCATCCTCGGTCTGTTAAATAAACTCTCCTTCCTGGCTGGCAGATAGTAAGAACGTTTGCTTAATCTCTTCCTCACTGCAGGATGCAGATCTGGCCCGCCTGCTGAGTTCAGGCTCTTTCGGGAACTTGGAGAACTTGAGCCTGGCCTTCACCAACGTCACTAGTGCCTGTGCGGAGCAGCTCATCAAGCTGCCGTCACTCAAACAGCTCAACCTCTGGTCCACTCAGGTCTGCAGTCACTACGACGTAAAACAAACCAGAGGCGGACGAAGCCGTGAAATGACTCACCTGTGGTTTGTTTTGTGCTCCGCAGTTCGGGGATGCAGGACTGAGGTTGTTATCCGAGCATCTGGCCTGCCTTCAGGTCCTGAACCTGTGTGAGACGCCGGTCACCGACGCCGGCCTGCTGGCTCTGAGCTGTAAGAGATCGCTGGCTGATAAATCTTCTGATACGTTGGCAGCCGTAGCTGATGGAGCTGCTTTTTGTTTTTCAGCCATGAAGAGTCTGTGCAGCCTGAACATGAACAGCACCAAGCTCACAGCCGACACGTACGAAGACCTCAAGGTAACTCCAGGCAGCTGGAGCAGAAGTTACATGTGGAGGACGCCAAGGTTCAATCCTTGGAACCCCTCTTATTTAATATCTACATGCTCTCTAATGTTGAACTGCCTTGTTGCTGAAATGTGCTTTACTAATAAACTTGACTTAGTAATGTAACAATCAGCAGATTTTAAGTCTTGTTTTCTCTCTGCAGGCCAAACTGCCCAACCTGAAGGACGTTGATGTCCGGTACACAGAGGCCTGGTGATCCACCACAGTCTCCTGCCCCATCCATGGTCACACACACACACACACACACACACACACACAAGCACCCACACACACCCCACCATCAGCTGCATCGACCAGAACCTCAGCGCCGCGCCGCCAGCCAGCTATGGAGGAGATTTCTTCAGCTTCAACCACTTCAGGGTGCAGCCGTGAAGGTCAACATTTCTCCGTTGGCGTTTCATCCCTCCTCCCTTCTACCCTTTTTTAAGGATTTGTTTTAGTCGGACTGCACAAGGATCACATGCATTTCATCCGTCCTTGGCCCTAAATGGTCTCTGAGTTTTGAGGCTCCCTGTGATGAACGCTGGAGACGTTCAGGTGTTTTGTCCGAAATCGTTTTCCCTCTAAGATGAGTTCCTCCCACCAGTTCTGACCTGATGTCCGTCAATAACCTCACGTTGCATTCAAATACACCTCGTATTCTAGATAATCTAGATTAAAATGAATCTATAATCAAACTTTAATATCATGAAATATCACCAGACTTGAGCAGCACTTTCTAAATGTTTATCATGCATTTGTTAATAATAATTCAGAAAGGATTGAAACAGAAATTAAATTTTGTAAAATGTAGCTACAAAGAAAAAAACCCCATTACATCACCAATAAAAAAAGTATTTTGAACATTATTTTCAAAAGATACTTTAAATCTTGAAGCCATGACTCAAATTTATTGAATATGATAATATTGGAAAGGGTCAGGTTTGAGTTTTATGTTTTGTATCGAGAAGTTCAGATTATCATGTTGAATTTAATTTTATTGCATTTATCTAATAAAATTATTTATGACACTGTTGATATCTGACCAGATCTAGAGGGACGGTGTCCCCTGTCGGCCCCCATCTAGGACCACCCATGGTCCAGATGGTCTTCAGCCCCTGAATATTTCTGCTTCAGGCTCTTTTGTCCAGGTCACAAAAATGCATAATTTAGAAACTTGTCATGTAATTCTGGATCAAGGTTATAGGCCAAGCCATGAAGAAAAGACAGCTTTTCTCTAAATTATTACACCACCATCGGGGCATTCATGTCCACTCCTAAAACAGATTCTAAAGAAATAATACTAAATGTATTTCATAGAAATTAGTTTTTTATCTATGAATATAATGATAAATTTTAAACTGTTGCACTTTTAGCTTCAGTTGTATTGAGATAGAATCACCGTAGGGCTGAGCGATATGGCCAAAAATAAAATCAGTTTTTTTTGTTTTTTTTACATCAATTCCAATTTTTGATATTAATAGATCTTTGGCTCACTTTTTAAAAAAATAACAAATAACAGAAAATAGTTTCTATCATCTCTTCTGTGACTTGTGCAACTGAGTATTGGAGCCAGGCTATAAAATGTATTGTTTAATTTTGAGAATATAGTCATAATATTAGCAGAATAAAGACAAAATTTTACCACAAGTCATGAAAGTTTTAATGAGAAAAAATCTTTTGGTTATCGAAATCTAACGTAACCAGTTCAGCAAGCATTTCCTTGAGACAGATCCTTTGCACAATCATTTCAAAGTTCTGCTGCTGATAATAATTTGATAACTTCACAAGACACCCACCATTCCTCATTTTAAGTTTTTGTATAAGAGTTATAAAATGACTACTTTCTTCTAACATTAGGGCTTTATTATGGCTAAAGCATGGATTTATTCTCATATTACTTTGTCTTTATTATTATACAACGGTGTTCTTGTAATGTTATGGTTTTATTCTAGTAAATAAATATACAAATTTTTTAGCTTGGCCATAAGTTCAAAATCAAAATAAATTGAAGCTTTTAAATTCTTGCCAAAACAAGATGGCCTCTCGGAATTCCAAAAAATGAAATTTTCGAAAAATAAAAGATCTATTAATTGATTACATTTGACCTAGAACCGCCTCTGGTGTAGATTCAATGGTGTTGAATTTGCGCCTACTGGGGGAGAAAATCATTTTGCAGCGAAAACTTTGCTCGGCGCAATAGCCGTTAGCCTCCGGACCGATCCATGATGTAGCTCCCTGAACGGACCGACAGAACTCTGTCGGAGCCGGGACCTTTCAGTTTTTCCTAGAAAAAAAAACTACTAATGTCCGTCACACGGAAAAAAAGAAAACTGAGTTTTTTATGATCTTGAACATATTTTTCCAGATTTGGAAGTGGACGCCTTCGTGTTCCGCTTGTTTTCAGGAGGGAAAACATGGCGGCTGCTGTTTCTGTTTTTCTTTTCTTCATTTGTATCCGGACGGAAGAGGAAAACCACTAAACTCCGAGTGACGTCATCTTGAGTCCTCTCGGACATTTTTTTGGCTCTGGAAACAAACTGTGGTAGAACAATTTTGCCAAAAAAAAACAAAAACAAAACAAAACCTCTACATCCAACCAACTTCTGTGGACACTGTTCCGACTTTGAAGAGAGAAAACGATCTGGACGGATTCATTCGTGTACATATTGGATCGGATACATTCCCTCGGAACCAACGTTTGGAACTTTTTGTTCCCCTCCGGTATCAAACACACGTCAGAGGTGCTCTGACTGGTTAATTTATTGGCGTCAACCTGCCGACCTCTCCCACAGGACAGGACGTCTTGTTTCCTATTTATTTGGTGCCATTGAGGCTGTCTGTATCGACCCGTAACGGTCTGAAAAGTTCGGGTCCGGTTGTCCTGTACATACCGGTGTACATAATCGTCTTTTTGGAGTCCCTTTCCTTCTCCATCCCCCCTTTTTTCTTCTAAGCCTGATTTCAGCTGCAGGCTTGCGTTGCCTTCATCTTAACGTTTGTTTGTGGTTGTTTTCCTTGTTTTATTTTTTTCACACAAAGTGCACTGTAATCATAAAAAAAAGGAAATGTTTTTAATGCATATTATTTTAACGGTTTCTCCTCTGATGATTTAATCACTTTAATCAGTCTTGTTTCCTGTGTTGTTGCTCGAGTTTAAGTTTCTTTTTTTGTTTTTGCACGTATGCGTTGCTGCATCATCTAATATTTTTTATTTTTTTTGTAATTTATATATGTAAAAGTTTGTAAAATCTGATAAAAAGGGGGGGTTTGATCACTTATCTCCCGAAAACGAACGACTGAAACGGAGGGATTTGATCCCCCAAAAGGCCAGTTCCAGGGGGGTTGATGAAAGCCGACCTGACCGTAGCTGAGCTTTATTTGTTTAAATGTGGCCATTTTTTATATAAAACAATAATAATAATAATAATAATAATGCACATATTTCTCGTTTTTCTTAAAGAATGTTGTTCAGATAATCATATCAGAGGTGGGACCCAGTGGTTCCACATTAGCAGCTCGAATTTTACTGCTTTAGTTCATCCTTTAATACTTTTTCAATTTTATTGGAGCAGTTTATGAGAGGGAGATGAAGAAAATAATGTTTATTTAATTCATTTGTTGATGGAGCCAGGAGCCAGTTAGGTTGAAAGATTTAAAAACACGCAACAAAATGATCCTTTTTACGCAGCTTTAAATGCAACATTTCATGTAATATGAAGGTTTAACACAAAGTGGAAATGAGTTTGTGATTTTCTGTCTTAATGTGGAGAAAAAAATTATTTAAAATCACGCAAATCCTGATTTTCCGGCACTACCACGTTGTGACCAGCAGGGGGTGCTGCTGGTCACAACGTGGCGCTTAAGACAGGGGAATCGGTGGAAATAAGGAGTCATAATCAATAAATTAGAATATTTATTCACTCCAGCAACTCCATAATTATGGACTATTTTCATACAGATTAACATTTTCAAGCTTTTGTTTGTGTTGATTATGATGACCTTTCTGCTTACAGCTAATGGAAACGCATTGCATCAAACAAATGCAAACCAACAATTTAAAAAATATATATGTAGTTAATATAACATGGTTTAAGGTTATCTTAGAAATCTGATAAGTTCATATTTTAATTCATTGAATATTCAAATATGAATAATATGAATGCTGCACTTTCTCACCAAACTGGCTCCTGGTTTTGGTTCCCAACATGCAGGCGTGAGCCAGATCTCCCAGAACCGTTCCTGTAAACAAGTGGGCCCTTCTGGGGCGTAGCGTGTCGAGGTTTCAGTGTTTAATGGTTGAATAGAGGCTTTTCTCTCCTGTTTTGTCTCTGTATCCTGTGTAGCTTTGTCCTCATTTCTTCTGCCATCTGTTTTTTTCTTTTTTAAATTTTTAATTATTATTGTAGGCAATCTGTCAAGTTTCTACACACATCTGTGTCAAATCTTATCAGATTGTGAGGAAGAAAAGCAGCCAGATGTGGCACAACCTGAAAAATAAGTCTGAACGTTTTTTGTTTGCAGCTGGAAAAGTGGCGCCCATTTCTCTCTTTTTCAGTCGCATTGATCTGCTTTTCCTGCTGGGTTATTATTACTGTTATCAATTATTATTATTGCTGCTGCTGCTGCTCTGTGGCTGTTGTAATAAAAATACAAAGGCTCTTTGAACGGAAAAATAACTATGATGTGAAATAATTTCAATCAAAAATAAAATGTCTGTGAATATGTTTCAGCTGACTGAGTCATGTGCGGGTTTTCTTATTATTGTTGTTACAAAAATGATGCAAAAATTAGACAAAATTTCAACATTTTTTTTTTTTTTAGAGCAAAAACAAACTGAAATACGTTTTGTCCAAAGAAACATCTCAAAAGTACTGTTGTGGTTTTTGCATATTAAACATTTTTTTTAAGTCTACATTTTCTTATTCTTTCCCACTTTTTAAGAACAGAACTAAATTAACAGTTGAACTTAAGTGACAGCAACCAGTTATGTATCGAAAGTAATCATTGACATTTTATAAGTTATCCACAGGTTCCATTTTTCTTCAGTTTTAGTATGGAGGTTTTTGCGTGTATTTGACCCTTCTAAGCCACCGTACTCGGATACATTAACACACATACAGACGGCTGGTTTTCAGTTATTACTTTATCAAAACGTCTCCAACAAACTGGAGACATTACTGTGATCATGACTTGATCACTGTTTAGGTAGCAAACAACTTCTGCCGGACAGGAGCGGGGAGCTGAGACACGATGTCCACCAGGGGGCGCTCCACCACGACCAGAGACAGATCCTCCAGCAGGTTCACAGACAGCAGGTGCTGTGGGACAAAGCAACAACATTCAATCTGAGGAAAAGGTTTGTGAACCGATACAAATGTTTAGCAGTATTTATAATTTGGCTTCTACAACATCATGTTAGGGGCATTGCAGACAGAAAAAAAAGTAATTTTCTGCCAGAAATCTTAGAAATTTTCTACACAACTATAAATTTTGGATTTGAAAAGTAGAAAATTTGCTGGAAAAAATTTTTTTTTTGAGGCTCATCACTAAAAGTTTCTAGAAAAAACTTTAAAATTCAAGTTTGAAAGTCAAACATTTGCTTGAAAAACTTTAAAAACTAAAAAATGTTAAACTTGAAACTCAGAAAATCCAAAAAATGTAACAATTTTGACAATTTCTAAGACTAATCTCAAAAATTTGAGTTTCTTCTAAAAAATGTCAAATCTTAAAAGCTTAAAAATTTAGAAATTTTTAAGCTTCAGTTTTATTTCAGCTTTTGTTTCAGTTTTATTTCTGCAAAATATATTCCAGAAAATCTCTACATTATAAATAAAATCTATTATTCATTTCTGAGATTTATCTCAGAAATATTTACTTTTCAAACTTTAAATTTCCATGTTTTATCTAGAAAATTTATTGGATTAATTTAAACATTTCTGAGTTTTCTTTCTGTCAAAATGTGGATTTTCCAAACCCAGAAATTTTCTCCTTTTTCTATCTACAATGGCCCTAATATGCAGTTGCAGTTTTCTGATTATTTTGAAGCAAAATGTTTTTAATTTAAACATTTTCAGCCCAGACTGCTGAGCTTCACACATGAAATTCTATACCTGCATGGAGGTTTTACCTGGAAGTTCTTGCAGATCTTGAAGGCATGGCTTTCTCTGAGCCTCTGTGGCTGAGGAAGACTCCGGAGGATCGTCTGATTATAGAACTTTGCCTTTGCTTCAGGAAGAGGCTGTGCAGATAAAACAGTAAGATGACCAATTACGGTTCCCCGAACAGGGCCGAAAAGGTCGAGTCACACAAAACATTTGCCTTTTTTTTTGCACAAAATCATTCCTAGATGAGATTTCAGCTGTTTTAGGGCATCTTGTACTTTTAAATACAAATAAGCTGCTGCTGGCCACGCCCCAACTCAACGTTTACACTCAGAAGTGGAAGTAGCTGTTAACAGATGAGCAATTATACAACCATACACCTTTGAAAAGTAATAATTGTGCCTCCTGCACAATCAACAAGAATCCAGTAAGTGGTTTCTGGAGGATAAGTCAACGAGAAAATACTTGTGTTTTCCAGCAGCCATTGTACACCACATACAGTGGTAAAAACAGCTGACCAAATGTGCTGGAACTCAGTTTGGGTTGCTAGGTAACAATCAGAAGGTTTTTAAACAGCTCAAGTGTAAGAAATGGTGCAATCGAACCGAGTCTACAGACTATCAGACATAAAACATCCGTAATGCCAAAAACGGCTCTTTTAATTGCTTACACTGTTTTTAGGCCCAAATTTAAGTAGAAAAACGTACAAAACGTGAATTTTTCATAACCAGTTCTGGAAGAATTGTGACCGGGTGCTTTGCGTACCAGACTCTGGTCGATGATGCAGAACATGAACACGTCGTGCAGCATGATGTGCGCCGGGTTGTTGGGGTTAAAGAAGATGCAGGTGACGGGCGTGTCGCGCTGCAGCCACTGCGGATGCAGGCCTTGCCTCTGCAGCTGCCGGCTCCACTCACTGTACTCCTTCTGCTTCAGGGAGAATTCAAAGATCTGCAAACCAACGACACAAAGTCAGCAGGTTCGATCCTCTGGGTGAAACAGAAACGTCGCGGAGGCGCCCACCTGCTGGTCGGCGTGAACGGAGACGAGGTTGCCGCTGGTCGGGTGGATGGAGACGGCCGTGGGGCAGGAGCTGTAGGCTGGGACCGAGCAGTGCAGCTGCAAACCACAAACAGATTCTGTTTCCTGTCGCTGTTCTGCTCCAGGATGTCCAAACAAACGCAGACATCTGAGCTCACCTTCATCTTTTGAAGGTTGAAGACGTGGATCTCGCGGTCTGTGTTTGCCGTCGCGAGCCACTGACCGTCTTCGCTGGGAGACAGGATGTGGACAGGCTCTTTGGAGCCTGGAAACACAAGAAACATCAAGAATATTTACTGGAAATGGTTCAAAACGTGACAAAATGAAACATTTCTGCAAGGTTTCAGTTTATTAGGGCTGAAATATTCATCAGAATAATTGTGATTAATTGATATTCAAATAATTTTCTACTTATGTAGTAATCAATTGATAATTCCCTTGACTTAAAAAAAGAGAACAAAACACTTTGTCAACAGATTAGTTCTATACTGTATTAAGGTGGAAAAGATTAATTGAAATAATCGTCAACTTAGTAATTGATTAATTGTTAACTGGAGTACAAAGACTCAAAAAAGGCCAATTGCTGAAAAAGCAACATCCAGAGAAGTTATTAAACCCAAACTGTATAGATTTTGTATTTAAGATGAAAATACTTTTATCTGTAATTACATTTTACCCCAAACTCCTCAAATGTCAGTTTTGGAATCATCTTGTTTGAAGTTGTTACTGCATTTTAGGCAATAAAATGTTTATTTTCTTCTTTGTTGATTTACAGGATTACCAGGATTACCTCAGTAGTAATCCTGTAAATCAACAATAGCATCAGAAATCAGAAGTTTCTGATGCTATGACATCATCGTCTGCCTCTGAGCAGCGAACCAAACGAACCTCCAGCGAAACTCACCAGACTTGTGTTTGAGGGTGTGAAGGTATTTACAGTCCGTCTGGTCGAGAGCGACGACGATGACGGAGGAAAGGCTGGAAGAGGCGAACAGCCTGCAGGAGTCCGAGGAGAAGCAGAGCTGATGCACCGACTTCAGCTCCCTGGGCAGCTTGGACACCTGCATGGAGGACGAGACGATGAAACAGGAGACGAGTTTCTGAAATGGTTCTACATGCTGCGCTTTAAATATCAGGATGATTGCAATTCTAGTTCAGATGTTCAACTATCAAAGTACACCGCTCATTACAGCTGTGACTTTTGCTATTAATTCTCTTTATGCTTTTTAATTAAAATATTTAGTTCTTGCTTCATTGAAGTACATTGAGACAATCCCTGTAAGCTACAAACTCGATTCAAAGGTTAAACAAGTCATAAGGCTTTTACTCTGCTTCAAGTGAAGCAGCTTGTTGCTGCAGTTCTTCTAAAATTGAGATTTAAGTTTCGTGCAATATTTTACAATTTTACAATGTAATCAATCTACAGCTGCTAGAGTGCGCCCTCTAGTGACTGATGCTATTCAACTTTTACTGGTTTTTCACAAACAAACCTCTGTTGTTTTTACAAATTTCACTCTACAGAAATGATTTATGCATCAAGATGTAGCCACAGGTGTCCGCTCTGAGGAAATATAAGAAACATTGCTGTAGGTTTCTCCACATAAAATAGTTTCAGTCTTTCTGTTCAGTCAAATTTGTCCTCCAAAGTAAAGAAAGAAATAAAGAAATCCTGTTGCTGATGAAAATGTGGTTTCTTCACCTTCTGGATGCTGACGTTGTTGCTGCTGAACTGCAGCCTGTAGAGACGAACGGCGGCTACGGTGGCGTACGCTAACCAGCTTCCACACGGAGACAACGCGCTGCAGCAGATATGGTCCTGGCCCTGCAGGGGGCAGCAAACACAACAGTCACTTCAAGTTTGATAACTTGTGATGTTACACACAGAGAAAACTCCAACAGAACCAGAGCCAGTCACCATAAACCAGGGCCCAGTTGTTGATTTTCAGTAGTTAGAACGGTCAGTTTTTGTTTCAGTCTGAAATTTAATTACTTTTGGAGCAGATAAAACACATATCCAATATTCCAATTTACTGAATCCGTCTCTACTCCTGTTTTGTAAATAAGTAAAAAACAAAAGAAATTTTAAGGGAATTAGTACAGATTAAAACCAAAAATTGTAGTTATATTTCATTGTAGAGTTGACCTGAAGTCAATAAGACACACTAGTCAAACAGGATGGCGGTTCTGGGCGTGGTGACATCACTCTGAACTATGGAAACCCAAATGGTCCAATGGTATAAAAAGCCACATTTTCCAAAAATGATTAAAAAATAAATTTATCACCCAATCAATTTATCACCCAATTAAAACTAAATAAATAAATTAATCCAAAAATTTTTGGCAAACGTGATGATGTCATGCTTTTCCTTCAGAATAAAATCATTGAGATGAAAAGCTGGAACCAGTCAAACCATTTCAACATGTGGAGCCCAGCTGGTTACCGTGGAAACAGTCTTCTACCTACCTTTGACTTAAGCTGGATCAGTTTCTCTGGTTTCCTTTGCACAGTTAGACTCTCTCCAGGTGTTCCTACCAAGACACAGTGGAGAGTGGAATGGTTTTAAGGACAAACCAATATAAAAATATGATACTAATAATTAAAAATTATGATTCAGGGAATGTACCCCAATTACAACATTATTTACAGCAAAATTTCTGCTACATGCTAAAGGTGACCTACTAAGCTTCCTTTAACAGGTTCCTAGATGACGACCAGAACTCTGGTGGGCTTGCTTGGTAACGGGCTGGAATTTGCTGGGGTTGCTAGGTAACGGGCTGGAATTTGCTGGGGTTGCTAGGTAACGGGGCAGCGCCTGCTGATTTGTATCCTGACATTTGGAAGGTTTTTGAAATAACTAATTCTTCAGACATCAAAAAAAAAAAACATGAACTTATTGCAGTAAAACAACTGTTTGTTTTTTTTAAGGAGTTTTCAGAAGCAGTAGAAACACGAATGGAAGAACAAATAAAAAACATGCAAAATGTGAATTTTTCATAAAAGGTTCCCTTTAAAACCAAACAATAAATCTTTTTTCCCAGATAAACTGTAAATTGTTCCTTAAATTCTGACGTTTTTGTTTGATGTTTGTTAATTCTGCAATATTACTGTATGATTCGGTTTAATGCGTTTTGCTCACCATTTCTGTCGCTCTCTCCAAGCCTCCAAAGCTCCAAATGACCCGGGAACTGGAAGAGCAGAAGTCCAGCTTTCTTTGCACAACTAACAAGGTTTCTCTACAACAGAGAGGATCCAGGTTATTTCCAACCAACAGCATTTATTCTACAAAGTCATGTGAAAATATTAAGACATGATCTAAAAAAGTCAGTGTTTTGTTGACATATTTGGACATATAGATATTTAATATCAACAACACAAATTAAAAAATACAGTAAGGTTCTTTTTCAAAAAAAAAAAAAAAAAAAACGAAAAAAAAACAAAACAATAAAAATGCAGTTTCTGATGAAGTAGTAAATTAGAATATCTCAGCATCATGTGATTAAATGCCATTACTTAGGGATTTGAACCAGTTTTTTCCTGTTTAAGCATTAAATATTTAGCTTGTTGCGCTCCTGACACTTGAGGAAAGAGAAAACATGGCAAAAGCCACTCAGAAAGAAGCTGTGCTGAGGGATTTAAGAAAACCTGAACTGAAATCATGACCAAGTCAAGCCATCCAAGTGAATCGTCCTGGAAGCCGACCGCAAGATGCTACATGAAGTCTTCAAAAACCACTAAATATCTTCAGTGTTGAGATGTTTGAATCAATTCATAAATATTTAAAAATATTCTTTCATGAGGACAGATTTATGCTCATAAATGTTCCTGCATACGCCTAATTATTAAACATGTTTCTGAAAGCGTCCTCTTATTTTTCATTCAACATCATCTGTGTGCTCTCTTTGCTCGCAGATGATGTTGCTGCCTCCTGGAAGTGAGGGATTGTTTTTTATTTCATATTCGTCTCACACACAGTAAGTTTTAGTATTTCTGGTCTCACATGTGGGAAAGCAATTTTACGAAGCGCAGACTCCTGGGTGTTCTTCTCCACTTTGTCCAGCAGGGGTCTCACCACCAACTGGGTGTCCATACCTGAAACGAACCAATCAGTTCATCTTTAAGCTTTAAAAATATTTTAATTTTATTTTCCAACAGATGAAGGGAGACAAAAACCTCAATGCAAAGCAAATATGACACTAAGATGTAGCAGCGAATCAACTCTGACCTCCAGAAACCACGGCCGTGTCGGCGTGAACCAGCGCCCTAACGTCATGCGTGTGGTTCTTAAAGGTTCTGGTCTGGACCCAATGTTTGTCCTGCTGTCCCACAGTGGACGAGATGAACTGGAACTGGACAATGGTTCCCTCAGACGTCCCGGCGATCACACTGTTCTCATCCTGTCAAACACAACATTTCTTTCTTTATTTTTTTCTTCAGATAGTAATATTTACATTTCTTGTGATAAATTAAATAAATACAGAACTGCAGATATGACTTAAGTTAATAAATAAATAATCAATCAGTTCACATTCAACATTTGTTCTTCTTCTTCTGTCTCTGTCTGTTTTTTGCTTGTAAAAATAGAAATGAAGAATATAAAAACAACCACAGATCAACATTACTCTATGCTGAGTCAGTGAATGTTGGCTAAGTCTGGACCATATGGTTGAAAAATATATTACAATACTAATTATGATACTAGTCAATAATTATAATAATTTGATAATTATTTTAAATATTTGAATTTTTGCCAAACTGGTGGCGTGACCTTTACTCTTTTATACAGTTTTAACTTCATGCCATTATTTTTTATTTTTAAGCAGTTATTAGGCAGAACCTGAAACTGCTGCTGGGCAAGTTACTCAACAGTTCGTTGCTTGGTAACCATAGAGTCAGTAAGTGAGTTGTTGCTAGGTAACCAAAGAGTGAGAGTCACTTTATTCCACAAAGAGAGGTTAAGAAGCTAAAGACTTTCTTCTGACATCTCCCAAAATGCTGTGTGGTTTTTTTCTGGAAAATAACTGAGATTATTCTGAAAATTTCTGAGTTTTCAAGCAAATTGTCGACTTGTCACACTTCAAATTTTATTTTTATCTTTTCCGGCAACTTCTAAGGTTTTTTTTTTTTTTAAGAAAATTTCTGACATTGATCAAAAAAAATTTATTTTTTTTTTTTCCCCAGCAAATTGACTGACATTAGACTCAGAATGTGAGCATATTTCTAGAAAATTATGGGCTTTTCAAACTCAAAAATGTTCTTGCTTTTTGTAGAAAAATACTGAGATTAATCCTTTTCTGATTTTCAAATGCAGTTTTTTTTCTAGAAAATTATAAACTTTTAGAATTCCAAAATTTTTTAGAAAATGTTTGACTTTTCAAACTCAGAAATTGTCTTAAGTTTGATCTTTAAATTTCTGAGTTGTTTCTTGGAAATTAACTTTTTTTTCTATCTTCTATGGTCCTAATACGCCGTTGTACATATTTACTAACATCCAGTTCCAACATGCTTTACTTGTCTTGGGTTTCCTACCCGTGAAACGGCCAGAACCAGGACATCCCACTTAGTGACCAGATGGGTTTTGATCAGAGTTCCAGTCAACCCGTCCCAGATCTGGACCTTTCCTGCAGAATCGCCGCTGATGATGGTCTGGTCGTTCAGAAAGGCAACGCTCCAGACCACCACCTCCCGGCTCTTTGAGGCTCCGACGCCTCGGTCCACCAGCAGCCTGTGAGTGGCATGGCCTGCAGTCAGAACCAAACAGGAGGAAATAATGGCCCCAGAACCCAAAAACTGAGCAGACTTTTTGTGTGGATCGTTTCAGGATGAAGTTACCTGTTTCCGAGTCAAAGATCCTGATCATATCCATCATTCCTGCTGCTATCTGAGCACCAGACGGATGCCAAGACAGCGATATGATCCGACCTGAAGGATTAAAAATTGATCTGATTTTTCTGATCGATCAAACTGTGACTCTAGTGAGTTAGTTTTAATTTATCATGCAATTAATTGATTTATTACTTACTATGACAGGACTGTTCACTATTACATGACATAATTTATTACTTGTTATAGTGTTGTACATAGCAGGAAATATGTAAACAAATCAATCAATTCAATAAATTTAACATTTAGACTTTGACTAAACCACTACAAATTATATTTTTCTAGCCATTCAGAGAGGGACTTTCTTTCTCCAGTGCTTTGCATCACTGTTTTCTCTTTTTAAGTCTTTACAAACAAAGAAAGTTTGTAATTTTTTAGTGTGCCGTTTAAAGACTCACCTTTCTGTCTGCTCAGGTTCCTCTGAAACTGAATCCTGTCCTCCAGGACCTCAAACATCTTCACAGTCCCGTCTTCACAGCCAGCCTGTCAGAGAAAACAGATATGGATCAGTCAGACCCAAAACTTAAATCTAACTGTGTCACAATAACACATTTTAATTTTAATTTATCATGCGATTAATTGATTTATTGAATTACGCACCGCCAGCAGCGTCCCCTGGCTGTTGCCGCTGATTGTCCAGATTGGTCCTCCGTAGGCCTCGATGCTGTACCGGGGCCTCAGGTTCTCCAGGTCATACTCTATGATCTCCCCGTCCAAACCGGCGCTGAATAAACGACAGCCGACCCAGCAAAGGGCCTCGATGGACCGCCCGTCCCGCCCGGCGATGACCTGAGCATCAACAGATCCGGGAATCTGTTCAGCTGAACTCAGAAGCTTCTAAGGTTTTTGTTTTTTATCCTTTACCTTCTCCTGGAAGTAGTTGTCAGCGAAGTTAAAGATCTCCACAGCGCCATCTGCTCGGGCCACGGCCAGCCGCTCTGTGTGGCTGTTCAAGGCCATGGACCGGATGGCGCTGGGCATGTAGTCAAAGAAGCGGACTCTGTGCACCTTAAACTCCCCCATTTGGATCTGGGACAGACAAAAAAAAAACCCACAAAAATATGAAGAAACTTAATAATCAGTTCAACAGTCCTTAAACATTAAAGCTATTAGGTATTTTCTCTGTATCTCAGTGAATATGCTTTAAAATAAAGGCCAGATATTTGCCGATATTTGTGTGGAGTTTTAAACTGATGTCAGTTAAAAAAATCTAATCATTAAAAAAAGATTTAAACCACCCAAAATATAACTAAAACATTCGATGACATCTTTTAGTTCTTAATGTAGACAAGTATTTTCTGAAACGTTATAAATCCTAAACTGCCAAACAATAATTCCTTAAATTTTAATAACGTTTGAAGGAACATAATATATACATAAGCCATTAATAATCCGCGATTAAAATTGTATTATTATTTACGGATTCAATTAAAAGTCAGCTGAATTTGTCATTTTTTTATTAATATTATCAGAAATTTTAATGGGACATATGTATCATGGAGCCGCTCAGTTGGCTGCAAAATCCTGTTTAAATCTAAAGAAAGCGAAAAAAAAAAATAACAGTTAGCTCCAAATGCTAACGATAACTGACGCGATCTGTCGTTTAAAAGCGCTGAAACGCCTCCTAACTCAAGTACAACAAGTTAAAAACTTTCTAAAACTCTCATTTTACTTTGTTTTCAGTCAAACTCACCTTAGATTCAACGCTGCACGTTTCAAAACATCGGGAACCACGTTGACGATGACCCGGAGCCGGAAGTCCAGGGGGAAGTGCGTCATCGCGTAACCTGCACGCATCACTTTCCAGTTGGCGGGAAGCTGAACGTAAACAGAACATTTCGGATTCCCTGAACAGTCGTTTCGGCTTTGTTTTAATTAACTTTTTCATGCGGATTTGAAGACGCAGGATGGTTCAGATATTCGTACGGTAAGAACGGCGACATTTATCATTTTATTTCACAGAAGTGTTTCGTATTTTTAGCGGATAATATCCCAAAAGATCCACAATATCAGCAGCAGGTTTAGAATTGAAAAAAGTAGTAAAATATGGACAGCGGGGCTTATTTGTGAGTCATAAAATTAATCATAAAAGTTTATTTACTTCCCTCTAAAGTTATTAAAATATTTTTTAGAAAGTGCTCCTCAAATAACGTTCCGATGTATGAGCTGCAGGCGAAAACATTTTAATTTTAATTAAATTTAATGTTATGAACCTTATTTATTACCTCCTAATTTAGATGAAATTCACAAAATATCATTATTTTAATCTATAAATTAATATAACTAATATTAATAAATAATAGTTCTGAAACCATCTCATTAGGTTTCATTAGGTAGCAAATAAAAAAAAATCAGATCATTTTAATTATTTATTTTATTTTTGATTTTCTGTTTACACCATCATTTTCTTTAGTTCATTGGTAATTTTGCTGTTATTTTTCTGTATGTTTTCCAACAGCTGACTAGGTGGGATGCCTGCAGTGCCTTGCGAAAGTATTTAAACCCCTTGAATTGCTCCAAGTTAAATTTTTATTCTAGTTTTATGTGACAGACCTAATCTACTTTGTATTGTTCTATCGCTTAAAGTCACAGAAAATTACTGTGACTGTGATCATAAAAATATCTCATGAAGTTTTCATGAGAAATAAACATGTAAACATTCCCCTCTCTCCTGTTTTTCTCTATGAAGAATTTGCTCTGTTTTAGTTGCAGAAGTAATGACAGAACCTCCTGTTTAACCAGACCTTACCCTGTGTTTGCCCTCCTGCAGGGGCAGCGTGGACGGCAGCAGCCCTCCAGAGTGGCTGCTGGTGGAGCTGCAGGGAGAGATGATGTCCAGACGCAACTCTGGTCTGGCGGGTAACGTGATGGGAGACCTGCTCTACACCAAAGAGGTGGAGATCCTTCACACCCAATGAAACCATTCACTCACAATCAAGATCAGATGCTTATTTTAACTGGGCTAAACAATTACTAGTGATGAATTTACTAGTTTAGTAATTTATTGATTATTAATGGGAGAATAAAGTCAATTTGCTTTAAGGAAAACATAATCAGATCAAAAATTAAACCAAACATGGACAAAAAATATATGCAATTTGCATTTAATTTTTTTTTTTAAAGAGCAAACTTTTCTTGTTTTACATCAAATTATTCCTATTTACTAAATAAAATAGCATTTAAGTAAATAAATCTTAGAAAAAATAAAAATTCTTTTTTTTTTTTTTTTTACAACTTTCTTTAAATTTAGTATCAGAGTTAATTGTCTGTCAAACGTATTTTGCTTTCCTTAAACAAATGTCTCCAAGACTTTTCAATTGTGAATTGAAACTATCTTTTCAGTTCACATGTATTGTTTTTATTTTCAAGGTGTGGTGCTGGAAAAGTTTTAAAACTTACCTTGAAAAGTTGTTGAATTTTACTCTGGTGAAAAGTGTACAGAAACCTACATTTTCACTCCACGGAAAAAAAAAAAACATCCACAGTTCTGTGTTTTAGTCTCTTGACTTCCTGTGCTGTTTGTCTTTTGTCCACCAGGGGGTGCCGGTGCTGGTCGTCGGACATCACATTCTCTACGGGAAGCAGGTCAAACTGGAGAAACCCTTCGCTGTCCTCACCAAACACTCCGGACATTCACAGGACACTGATGCTGCCAGTGACGTTACCATGGAAACGGACCAGCAAGAACCTTCCTCTTCCTCATCCTCTTCCTCCACGTCCTACTCGGTGTCGGCTCTCATCAAACGGAAACTGATCTTTAAGACTCGCCCCAAACCCATCATCACAAATGTTCCCAAGAAAGTATAGAAGGACGAATACCGGCCGGTCCAAACGGGTCAGAGGCTGGTTCTGTGTTTTGAAGTGCTGCTTTGTGACGTTTTTCTCCTTTGTTTGGATTGAAATGTTTTTCTCCCCCATTCCTAACATAATTAAATGATATCTAAACTGCAGGAGCGGTTTTGATTGTTGCCTTTTAATCTGTTCAGTAATATTTACAGCTCTGATAAAGATGTGTCAAAACTACACAATAATCATCATGAAATGATTATTGAAATAATTCCCAACCAATTTAGTAATCGATTAATCATTAACTGGAATATTCAGACTCAAACACATTTGTAAATATGTTTTAGCTTCACCCAGTTCACATTTACTAAAGGGATGCTGTGTTACTGCATTTTAATTATTGTTTATTTAAAAAAGGGAAATATTTGTTGGTTTTTTGCATATTTTATTGTATTTCTAAAATTGTATAAAAAGACATAAATAGTTAAATTCAAAAATCTGTTTTTTTTTTTCGCTTAATCACTTAATCATCAGAATAATCCGTAAAATCTAAAATAAACTGATAACTCTAGGTTTTAAGAAAAGGATAATAACAGTAGGTATAAATAAGTGCAGCAGTTAGAAATAAACATCTTTCAATGAGGATTTTTGTTCTTCATCAGATAAAAATTGTGAGATTACATGTGAGAGTATTTTTCAGCTATAAAACATGAATTTATTTGAAGGCTTTTTACACATTTTTACCTATTCCCTATAAAATTTGAGTTAATCTCTAATTTGACAATCAGTGGTTAAACAGTTTGGACTTCAGAGCAAAACCACTATCTGACCAGCAGGGGGCAGCAGCGACAAACCAAATAAAAGTTCAGGTTTAATCCAAAAATCATTAAAAACCACAACTTTGCTGATAAACATTCAGGGTCTTCCTCTCTGCTGCAGCAGCAACAACATGTTACCAGAATGCTAGTGGCTTATCGTGTGTGTTTAATGAAGGCGTTTCCACACATTAAAAAAATGGCCGCCTGTCAGCGGCCCCCATGACTGAATGGATCAATTCATTGAGCAGCTCACTGATTAACACTTTGCAAACCTCTAAACTTGTTTTCTAAAGTCAAAAAGCATAAATTTAGTGGAACGGTTCCCAAAGGTGGGGATGGGTGTCGTCTTTGGGTCCTGAAATGGCAAACAGAAGGTCCAGAGATTGAAATTATCCCCTGGAGTTCAACTCAATTTCAAAATGAATATGTAGAAAAGTGTGAAAAACTGTCAAGGATTGTTATTTTGAAGTGAGATCCAAAAGTAGGAAACAACCAGGTGGTCTAGCTTCTAGTGCAAATCTTGAAATAAAACAAAACTAACTGGCAAGTAACTTTTCAGCAAAATATTGGAGCTTGGTTCAAGAAAATAATTCCTTCATGTTGAGTTGAAAAAAGTGCTTATTAACATGTTATAATGTGGGGAAAATGTGTTATAAGTAAATAATGATAGATGAATAATATTATGTTAATTCATGATTTCAAAATAAATTCAAATTTGTTCGATAATTTTGTTAGAAAAATTTGTTTGTGACCAAAAAAACCTGAAACAAGAATCTGCAAACTATTAAATTGCCAGAAAAAAATACGTCGTTTAGGATTCAGCTTCCGCTGTTGCTTCAAGATGGCGGACCAAGAAGTCATATTACAACTTAAAAAGACTTTTTTTTTTTTTTAATGTACAAGGCCTTTTTGAATCTATACATTTAAAATTTAACAAAACAACAACAAAAAAACATAAATTAAAAGAGAAAGTCCTGCTGGAGACGCTCCCAGATTTTATAACTTAAATCTCTTTGGTGTTCAGTCTTTACATGGTTTTGAACAAAGTCCATTCAACGTAAAATGACCCAAATATCAACAGTTAAAAGAACAATGTTCGATAGAAAAACATCACTGCTACACAAATGGAAGCCGGCATCCTAGGAAATGTTTAAAACAATCTCTGAATTGGTGAATGAAGCTGTAAACGGAGACTTGGACCCTCACAAACAATAAGTTAATCCTGGGCAGCAGCAGAAATCCAGCTGCTTGATGATTCAGATGTTCTTCTTGGAGCAGGTCATTGTGCTGTTGTTGAGCAGTGGGACGGAGTCAAAGCTGCTGGTTCAGACTCTGAAAAACCAGCCATAAAAATCAGATTTCCCTCCCTTTCTGTCTGCTCAGTCCTTACAAAACTGTAGAGTTTGAAGTTGCTGAATGTTCCAGTCGTTATCGTCTTTAATATGGTCTTGATTAGAAGCTTTCTAAAGTTTTTTTTTTTATTCTTTGGACTTTAGCTGCCGTAAGCTAATTTTCTCTCAAATCGTTGCGCTTGACATGGATAAATACAAAGTGGGATGCAAGTTATCATGAATGAGCAAATCTTATTATCAATAAGCAGCCATTTTCTTAAAACCCTCAATGTTTGCTTATCAAGAGGGCCAGCAGTGCGTAAACATTCCTGCGCATGAAGAAGTCCGATGTCAGTTCAGCATAAGCGACAAGTTGGGACGAAAATTAGTCATTAAATTGTTTTCAATGATAACTAGATAGATAATTTCTACAGTTCTCTGAGGTTTTCAGATATTGCAATAACAGAGAAAAAGTGTCATTCCTCAAATTATGCATTTATATTTTTAAGTAATTGCTGTTTGGAAATCTCTTTATTGAAGTTAATTTACAAGTTAATGTCTGTAAAACTGCAATATTTTCTGTTTTTTTCCTTATTCCAGCAAAAGAAATGCAAACTAAATGTGTTTTGGTGACTGGCTTCTGGAAATGAAAGATGTCTAAAGATCAAATTTAACAAAGATTTAAGTGATCTATTGACTCAACGCTGTTCATAAATTGGGGTTATGAGTAAAAATGAATTGGCTTTACAAACAAAATGAAAAATCTGACAATGGTCAGGTGCAAAGACTCAACAGAAAACGAGTGAAAAACAGCCAAAGTTTAAAGAAAACTTCATAAATCTTGGAGAACTACTGATCAAGACCATTTTAAAAATGGAGCTCTTGCCACTTTGAATAAAGAGAAATAAAAATACACTATGAATAGATCAGGACTTTAAAAAAATGTCCCCTGAGTGCAAATGTTCTCTGTTTCTTCTACATATTTGGGTTCTGGACTCTCCACACTGTTTGCTTTCCGATTATCTTGAAACAAAACAGCGAATGCCAGAAATAACTGATTTCTTCAGGTTCTGCTTCGTAGCGATCACCTTCAGATTGTTTCTGTCTAACTGAAGCTTCGTTTCCACCAGCTGGGTTTTCCCATTTTCAACATATATTGCATCACTATACACTTTATCTAAGATTTCTGTTGCTTCATATCAAGATCTGTGACAGAAATATAGCAACTCTCAACCAGTTTGTGTTGTTTTGACAGAAGCTGAGAGAAACTTTTCACTCTTTCACCAAACATTCAGATATTAGCTTTGTCATTGCAGCGTGTTTTCTTTATTTTTGACCAACTGAGAGCTCTCCTTCTACCTGCTATTTAAATTTAATCATCATTCTAAATTAGACTTGCACTACCCTGAGATCAGTGCATGTTTTTACTCTGCAGCTTGCATGTGTTCTTATTGGTTGGTTGTACATGATGGGTGCCATAGACCAGACCTGGAGAGCTGATACTCAATTTTTTTAGATGACTCCCTTGTTTGGCACCTGAATTAAATTGTTCATTCGGACCTTTATGCTCTGCAGAGGCCTGATGATGAGTAATTAATCTGAGACAGGTGTGCAGAAGCAGAAATGCATTTAGTAGTAAATATGCAGAGGTGGGCAGAGTAGCTAAAAATGTATTCAAGTAAGAGTAGAAACAAAGTTGCCATCCAATTAAGAGTAAAAAATTATTTGGTGAAAAGTCTATTAAAAGGAAATGTAGTTATTTTAAAACTCAAAGTGAAAATAATTCATATAAATACAGTGTATTATAAGCCTGGCGGGCCACCAGGCTTAATTTGGCTAAACATTGTTTATTAATTAGAAAAGACGAGTTAAAGAGTCGCTGGTGAAATGGCTGGAAGCACAAAGGCAGCATGATGTGGTCAGTATGTCAACACATAGGAAACTGACATCAGGCATATTTTTTACTCTCTAATCACTTCCTGTCTTCACCGATCTACATGCCAACAACAATAAGTAACGGATAAAAGATCCCAACATTCTGGACACTTTATTTCAAATTAAACAACTAAAGTGCAAAAAATATATTTATTTTAATAGTATTTTTTTTTATGTCAGCCTTTTTTAAGACTTTGTAGTTGGTGTTTAGATATTGCTAATAATACAAAATTACAAACTGACATTTTCAAACTTCCTGTCATGTATAAACATTTTTTAACTGAAAACACGGCAGATGACCGGATCGCCCCAACCACCAGGCTTAGCAAGTTTTCTGAAATGACATAATTACAAAATAATAAAAATCCAAATCGATTTGTTTCAATATGAAACTTCTGACAGTTTCATATTGAAATAAGTTTGTTCTTCATTCAGTGAAGTTATTCACAGTTTCCAGAAATGTTATTCGATTAGAGACACTTAATAATAAAGTTACTCAAGTAAAAGCTAAAAGTACAACATAGTTAAAATAGTCCTAAAAGTAATTTGATTCTCAAAAAGTTACTCAAGTAAATGTAACTAGTTATCACCCACCTCTGTGCAGAACCGGACTGGGACTGGATTTAAAAATCTTTTAAATTTTGCTTCAGGCTCATCAGGGACTTTGATGTTTCTCACTTCTGTTTGTAAAAAAATTAAGAATAAAAAAATCACAGGTCTGCCGCTAATTTCTTCTCAATACCTACATGTCTGCCTGAACACGTTAAAGCTGCAGATGTAATGTTTATAAAAATGTTTTTTACATATTTGTTAGAACTGACAGTTCGTTATGAGACAGATCATCTGTAAAAAGATCGATCTCTTCCACTTCCTCTCTGAGTGACTACTTTTCTTCTGTCTGAAGTAAACAACCAATCAGAACTAAGCACTGTCAATCACAATCTTGTGCAGCGCTGCTCATCCCCTTCCAATACCTGCTTGATCCTACTGCAGCTCTTCCCCATCAGCAGATCTTGTTGTGAATGCTAAAGCTAATTAGCACAGCCGCTGATAACGGTGGATAAAAGGTTTTCCTGTTTCTGCCATTAGTACTTTTAGCAGCCAGTATATGAGGATGATTGACAGCGCTAAGACCCGCCTCCTGGCTCTGATTGGTTCATCATATCTATCTTTTCACAGATTATTTGTCTCATGACAGTTTTAATACATATATTTTTTTTTTTATAAAAGTCACACTGCAGCTTTAAGACCTGAATCCAAACAGTGGAAAGCACCATCCATCTCTCAGACTTCAGATTCTCGTCTTTGTAGCACCAGTGTTGAAGATCCCAGCTCTTTGCTCCACCTGGTTGAGTCCAGCTGCAGAGAAACCTAGAAGCCATCCGGCCGCCGCGGTTCAGGACTCCGCGTACGGCAGGTGATACTGCTCCTCCCTCTTGTTGCACCGTTTGGCTACGATGGCTAAGTACAGCACCAGCAGGATGAGCCAGTAGCAGGCTACAGCACCGTCCCCGCTATCAACAAGGCCTTCTCCGTTTCGCTGAACGGCTCCTGGGTTTCACAGTAGACGGTATACGCCACGCCTCCCAGCAGCACCAGCGCCCAAACTGTGACCGGCACAGCGCCAATGAGGTTGACCACTATCTTCCTGCGGCCAGACGTCCCCCATCCCGCCTTGTTGATGGTGAGCAGGGCAAACATTTTGGCAGGAAGCAAGCTGGACATGTAGAGCAGAGAGTAGAGCGACATGAAGATCATGACCAGACTTCCTCGCAGGAAGCAGGCGTAGGTGGCCTTGACCATCCCGACCAGCTGCACCGTCAGCAAGAAGAGCAGGATGTTCCAGAGCCGCCCGCGGTAGAACAGGTGGATCACTGTTGCGACCAGGAAGAAGGGGAAGAAACCTGTGACCACCGACTCGTAGGTCATCCACAGACTGTGCTTGTGGAACCAGAGGGCGTTGTAGAGCCATTCACGGAAGTAAGACTTGCTCCATCGTGTTTGTTGGTTGAGCCAACGCAGATACTGCGTGGGCGTCTCCGTCTGGCACTGCGACCGCGCCGTGTATTTAGTCTTGTAGCCGAAGCTGAGCACCCGGTTGGTGAGGTGGCGGTCGTCGCCAAAGCTGCACTTGGATCCCAGGAAGGTTTGGTGGTACCAGGGCTCCAGGAAGCGCTGCAGCAAGGAGTTCCTGTACATCCCCAACGGGCCGCTGATGCACTGGACGCAGCCGAAGTAGGACTGGCAGGCTCGCTCGATGTTAAAGGCCATCCAGTAGCGCACGCTGCTCAGGAACGAGATCCACGAGTCGTACTTGTTGAGGATCTGGAGGCGACAAGGTGCAGAGAAATGTCTTGTAGAAAACAACAAATTTTCTTTCAGCAAAGAACAGAACAGTCAGAGCAGAAATTAAGCCCAAAATCTCCAAAAATACAAACACTGAGCATTTAAGATTAAAAACCTTCTCCTACAACTCCGCTGCTCCTTCTAGCTTCTCCTGGTCTAAATTTGTTTTTTAAAACATCCTTATTTTATCAAATTATTAATCAGTTTATTCAAAAATAATCAACATATCAGACCTCCACTGTATTGATGTTTTCACATGTTGATGTTAGAAGTATTTTTATAGATGCATGAAATGATCAGATGAACATTAAAGCAATGCAAAATGTTTATTTTCTCATTTAAATTAGGGCTTGAAAACTGTATAAAAATATAAAAATGTACATGTAAGTAATTTGTTCTCCAAAGATAAACCAAAAATAAAATAAAACTCAGCAATTATCTAAATAAGTAGGTGGATAAAAAGTAGATATCTAAAAAAATAAACAAGTTACATACAAATGCTCTCAATCCTCCAGACTGGGAGCAGAAAACTGATCACAAAGATCCTTCAGATCGACGTTCAGCTCAGCTTCCCTACCTGCACGTCCCCGCCGACTCCCCCCACCATCGGGTCTTCCTCAAGAACCTTCAGCATCTCTATAGTGCAAGCCGGGTCCAGAACAGTGTCCGAGTCGCACACCTGCACAGTAAGACAAAGGGTTGAATAATTCAGAAGGTCAAATTCAGGATGCAGCTGCTGCAGAACGCAGATTGCTGATTATGCATAAAAATCTGCAGAGAAATGAAGGACTGCTGACAGAGAAGTGAGCCGGATCACATCAGCAGGTCGGCCTCTGACCCGGAGCGCCACGCTGCAGATGAAGGTTTTAAGTGTTTAGGCTGGTTTTGGGAGCAGAAGCACAAAAATGTCTAAAATCACCCACCGCTAAAACTGACATGACTTAAACATACAGGAGAATTTAAGAGTATGAAAAAGGAGTGGAAACATGGGAAACGCTTCACTCAAACATTCTGAAATCTGGAAAATATGGAAATTGATGGAAATTTAAGAATTAAATTATGATTTGCTAATCAATGAAAGCAAAGATTATGGCCATTGTAGGTAGATAACAGGTAGAAAAAAGAGGTAAATTTTCACCCAAAAAACTCAAATTTTTAGATTAATCTCAAACGTTTTCTAGAACAAACTTGGAAAATGTTGAGATTAAGCTCAACATTTTGTTCTAGAACATTTAAAAATTTGAATTCTTTGCAGAAAATTTCTGAAATCAATTTAAAAATTTTATTGTTTTTTTCTTGCAACTTCTTTACTTTTGTAGCTCAGAAATTTTCTTATTTTTTCAAGAAAATTTCTGAAATTAACCAAAATATGTATAGATTTTCTGGCAGGAATTTACTCCCCTTTTTTATTTTCTATCTACATTGGACCTAATCCATACTTCCAATAAATAAGCCTTTCATTTTGTGGTTGGAGATAGCCCCATCACAATAAACAGTAAATTATATAATGCATGATCAATTAAGACAAGGTCAATAATTTCCATTTTTATTGTTTAACTTTATTTCTCTTTCTCCTACCAAAATTTGTTTTCAGTTTGGTAATTTGGTCTCAACTGTCCATTTTCAGAGGGACAATTTTGCTAAAATAATCTTCATAATTGATTTCATTTGTTGTTTTGTTGATTTATTTTGGAGATTCAAAATGTCTCCCAGTTCCAGTGTTAAATGTTCATTAGAATTTAAGGTTTATTGACCTTTATGAATGTGTTCTTGCATTATTTTGCCAATAATTTAATCGTAATAATGTCTGGAACGATATATCGTCATGTGTATCCTTTTTCATAGAAAAAGCGATATTTTAACCACCTGTTTGGGTTTTGAAGGAGTTTTTCCTACCTGAACATAATCCACGCTGTCACCCAGAGCTTTGAAGGCGGTGTACATCACCTCCCGCTTCCCGCCCCACTCCTGCATGACGCAGGAGTACCGGCGGCCTTTAACCAGCCGGGCCACCCGGTTCGCTTCCTCCATGTGCACCGCGCTCCTCCTCCCTGCTCCAACGCCTCCTCCTTCCCCACCATCGCTGTGAAAGTTCCCCTTCCACACCATGCTGCCGGCCTGCTCCGCTCCGCCCATCACCTCCTGGAAAATGTCCATCATGTATCGGTCCTCGGGCCGATTCCCGTCCACCACCAGCACCACCTTCAGGCCCGGGAAGGAGATCCGCCGGACGCTGCGCAGGCATTTCCTCAGGTAGTCCGGGTCTTCCTGGTAGGCCGCGATGCAGAGGGCGACGGAGCGGCGCAGGTGCCGAGGCCGGGACGGGCTCCGCATCCGCCGGTGCTCCAGGAAGGCGAAGAGGCTCTGGAGGAAGAGGTGGAGGGAGAGGAAGGCGCCGTAGAGGCCGAAGGAGAGGTGGTGCTGCTCGGTGTGGATGAACTGGTAACCTGCAGAAACCAAACATGAGCGTCAGTTTCTCCTGGCGGACACATTACAGCGAGCAGGGCCGACCAAAGACTTTTTGGGGCCCCAAGGCTGATTTTCATTCCTACTCTAGATTTTGCTGTGTTTCCATTACAAATGTGTACAAAACGTTGTTGATATGCCGCTAAAGTAAAAAACCAAAACAAACAATAAAAAAAAAAAACACAGTTCCGCGATTTCCTTTAAAAAATAAATGCTGGATACATTGGATACATTTTCTTCACAAAACAAAACATTTTAAAAAATGGTGCGCCATCATCTTCCTACCACTTCCTATCGTCTTATTTGTCATTTCCGCCAGTAGCAACATCCGGTTGGTGATCACATGCGATGTGATGAGAAACAGTTTCTAATGCCGTTTTCCAGAATACACTATTTCCAACATGGACGAAAAAGCACTTCATCCTAGCACCGAAACATGTTTTTTTTTATTTTTTTATTTTCATGTTTCCATTAAAATAATTTA
Source organism: Poeciliopsis turneri (assembly GCA_922788865.1). Lineage (NCBI taxonomy): Eukaryota > Metazoa > Chordata > Actinopteri > Cyprinodontiformes > Poeciliidae > Poeciliopsis > Poeciliopsis turneri. The sequence goes on from CAKLNU010001104.1 coordinate 1,252,631, forward strand.
TTTTAATAATTCCAATTAATGTGATTATGTGTTAAATATAATCACTGTGAGTGGTTATATGAGTGGGTGAGAGAAGACAACCTGTGACGTAGGCCAGCAGGATGGTGAACAGAACCACCGCAGCAAACAGGGTGGTGACCACGATGTTCAGCGCATTCCTGCAGCGAGAGGGCATCTGGTGGAGGAAGGCAAGACAAGGAATAAGAGGAAATGCAACAACAACGAAAATCAGTTTGTTTATACAGTGCAAAGGACTTTGCACTGTATAAATGATAAAAACTGATCAGTGTGAGTGTGAGCAAGCATTTCCATTTATTCTGAAAACATTTAAAGCAAATTGTAGGTTAGCAACTTTGTAATGTTTTTATGGAATATTTGAATGAGGGCTGAAACGATTAATCTGATTAATCACAATTAAACAGTTAACAGCAATGATGTCCAATGATTAACTGATCATTGTGAGGAAACCCCTTGGAGAAGTAGCTGCTGCTGCCCACCAGTCAACATGAGAAAGATCAATTCTGCCAACCATTGTAGGGCTGAAATGATTAATTGTGATTAATCGATTGTTGAAGTAATCTTCAACTAATTTAGTAATTGATTAATCGTCATATCCATAAAAGAGGACATTTGTTGAAAGAACAACTTACTCAGGGCAGTAATTAAACCAAAACTGTACAAAACATAAACATTTTGCATTTAAGATGGAGAAAATCTTTTCTCTATATGTTTGTTTTACCCAGAAATCCTGAAGTGGCAGCTTTTCCTTTACATGGTTCTAATTCTATAAAATACATCTCATATCAGACGCATTTCTCTGTCCAATTATTAATCAGTTTATCTAAAAATAATCAACAGATCAACAAAACGCAATATATAAATGTTAAATCAAGCAGAAACACCTTTATCTCTGAGAATGTGTTATTGCCTTATTATTCCAATTACCACTATAATACTTGAAAATAACAATGTTATCGTTTATCGCAGTAACTTCTGGGACAATTTATCATCCAGCAAAATCTGTTATCGTGAGAGGCCTAAGTTTAATAAATCTTAATGAACCTTTAACATTATGGAAAATATCCAAAATAAATAAATCAACAGAAGCATCGTCATCGTCACAGACGAACTCCCGCTACCAGTCCGACCGGTCCCCTCCTCCCAGTCTGCCCCGCTCTGGGTTAATAGCTCTAAATTAAAGGGCAGGCGGGGTTTGTCCGGAGCTCAGCACCAGTTGAAACAGGAACAATTCTGCCCTTTCATTCATGAAATTACCTCCAGCCCCCACCTGGCCGCTCAGACACTCTGACTTTCCTGACATCACATTCAGCTCTGAGGGACGGAGACGTTTATCGCCCAATCTGAGCGATTTTCACCGTGGATGAGACGGGATAAATCATATTTCTGACAGGAAAAAAACCCCAGCAGAATTTCCCTGAATGAACCAGACATTTCTCCATAGTTATGCTCATGTGTCATCAAAGCCATTTAGAGGGAGTTTAATCAGAAATAAGAGCTCTGTACGAATCCTGGCTTCTCTAAACCTGCAACACATTTCAGCATGGGCTAACACTGCTGAACAATTTATAGAAAAAGGTTCTGTCTTTCTCAGATAAAGAAAACTTGATGTTATTAAAGGTGACCTGCAATGCTTCCTTGAACAGCTTAGGACAGGTTTATGGTCTATACAAAACACTTTTTGCACAAAACCATTCTTAGATAATGAGATTTTAGAGCTTTTTAGAGCTTTTGACATTTTAAATCCAAATAAGCTGCTGCTGGCCACGTCTTCCAACTCAAGGCTTACACTCACACGTGAAAATAGATGCAATTATACAACCGTACATCTTTGAAAAGCACAAGTAGAACTTGCTGCGCAAACAACAAGAATGCAGCAAGTGGTTTCTGGATTGCAAATCAAAAATAAAACTCGTTTTTTCCAGCAGCCATCTTACAACGCATACTGCGGTAAAAAAAGCTGACCAAATGTGTTGAAATTTTGCTTCGGTTGCTAGGTAATGGCAGAACTCTGCTGGGGTTGCTAGGTAATGGGCTGAACTCTGCTGGGGTTGCTAGGTAACGGGCAATGCCTGCTAATTTGTGATGTTAAATTCCAGAGGTTTTTGACACAGCTCATTTTTCAGACACGCAAAAATATTAATTTATCTCCAAAAACAGCTGTTTTTTTTAAATCACTTGAGCTGTTTTATGCTTAAATGGAAGTACAAAGGTGTTTTAAATGTGAATTTAAATTCGGATCATAAAATTGTCTCCCACATGAAATACTATTTTCATTAATATTAAGAAATTATTTGCTTATAAAAACATTTATCTTGGTGAGAAGTTTATTGTAAGTCAGTTTTGTCTTATTTCAAGTACTAAGATATTATGCGCTAGAAAATAGACAAAAATAATTGGTAAGATTTGTGTTTTTGATGTGCATTAGCAATAGCTGTTATATTAATTAAGATATATCAACAAACTTCTCATCTGTAGGCATTGTTGTTTTTTATCTTTTGAATTATTTTTTTTAAAACCTTGGACAGAATTTAAATAAAGTTTACAAATGTCAACAAAACACTTTTTATTTATACAATAAACAGAAACAACATAAAAACTTTTGTCTGCATTGTTTTCTAATTAATGGCAAAAATTATTGTTGGAGAGCAGATCACAGTAAAATCCTTTTGTTTACAATAATAAAATAACATTTCATAAAGGTATCTGAAACTAAAATATCAATCTTATCACGTTGGTACTGATACTGATACTGACTTAGTATTGATATTATTAATATTTTGGACCGATCCGTCCACATGTAATGTTAACAACTTAGACAATGCATTCATATTTTACAGCTTCGTGTGTTAAATAATGGAGAGAAAATAAATTGGATTGGATTTTTTCCTTCCATATTCCCTTTGAAACAGGAAAATAATACATCAGGGATTTTAATTGGGAATCCCTGATGTTCTATTGGGATTTCTGTCTGGATCAAGTCTGTCTTTGGTAATGAAGACGAATTAAAGGGAAAAGAGGTTGGATGATTTAACAGCAGCAGAGGTCTGAGCCCCAAAGGTCAAAGGTCACATCATATGGAGACTGAACATAGAGAGTTTGATTATAGGGCTGGTTGAAGGTCAAGAGGTGAGCTGGGAACTGGGAGTCAGACAAGATAAATGAGGAGGCCCAAGTAGATTTAACCATGGATTTACTATATCAGTGGAATTGGCACGTTCGCAAGTCAGAAACTACAACAATTACAAAATTAATTAAGAGCTTGATTTTCTTTCTAAAAGTAAATGAGAAACCAAACCCAATACAATGACACATTATCAGCATTGTGAAAGTTTAGTGGAAGCAAACAAAGCATCACCTTTGGTCTGCTGAAAGACATTAATGGGGATGAATTATGCAAAATTAATATTTTGCACATTTTTATAACTCAGTTTGGGTTATAAAACAGCCCAAGTAGTTTAAACAACAACATCCAGCTGTTTTTTGGGCAATAAGTTGATGTTTTTTGATGGACAATGAGCCAAATCAAGAGACACTGCCCGTTACCTAGCAACCCAAACTGAGCTCAAACATGTTTGGTCAACTGGTTTTACTTTTGTATGCATTGTGCAATGGCTGCTGGAAAAGTCAAGTATTTGGTTTGGTTGACTTGCCATTCAGAAACAACTTGTTGCATTCTCATTGGTTGCGCAGGTGGCTCCACTTTTGCTGTTCAGAGATGTACGACTGTGCCTCTGTTTGCAGCCATGTGCGCGTGTAAACGTTGAGTTGGGGGTCTTGGCCGCAGCAACTGAAACAGCTTAAAACAGCTCATCCTGACAAGAGCTCCAATAGGCAGATTAGAATTTCATTATCTAGCAATGATTTTGTTTTAAAAAATTGTGTAGCCCATAGATCTATCCTATTGTGATCAAGGAATTGTAATAGTTCACGTTTAAACTTTGAGGAAACGTCAGACACTGCGTGCTTATTCCTTCTGCAAGAACGAACCTGAATGTGTGATAATTAACTCCATCTCCCATCTCCCCCACCTTCCTGATTCCTTTGCAAATGTGAGTCAGTTAATCTTGCGTATAAAATTCAGAGCTGAACAAGCCTGCAAACACTAAACTGTTTGAAGTAAATGAAGTAAAGCAGGTACAAGTTGCCACTAGGGGGCGTCTTATCAAATAAGCCTTAACAAGAAAGTCCTCTCATACAGCAATCACACAAATGAAATCACACAAACTGAGATGGCCAAGTCAGATCTTGCTATGTCTAAAAGCTTTTTCTCATAAATTTAAGATATTCTTCTAATATTTTGACTATATTTTTGTAATTAAAAATTCTCAGAGTTTGTCCCTAATATTTGTGCACCTCACAGGAGGGATGACTGTAATAAAAGCCACCCTGTGGAAATATGTTTATTGTAATTTACAATTAATCATAAAAAACATAGAAATGTATTATTTAGAAAAAAAAGTGACAACAAATCAGAAATCGGATTTGATATAAAATCAAACTTAATTTTTAAGCCTCATTGCCCAGGCTTGGATAAGGAGAGGAAATCTCTCAAGTTATATTTCAACCATTTTCAGAGACATTGGAGTGACTTTTTAAAGTTTTTTATGTCCTAATACATAAAAGCTCAGAGTATAAAATGGGTTGTACTTTTTTCTTGCCAGGACTTCATGTTCACACAGAAGCTATTTGGCTGATTTACTGAAAGTAGGACTAAGAACAGCTTGTTAAAGCACATATTGCCGCTTTTATTCAGGAGGGAGACACATTAAGGGATTTCTGAACTAGGACATGGTGAGAAAAATAAGGTATCTTTCCAGTAATAACAAAGAACTGCTACAAAGTGACCTTTAGCTACAGTACCCATAGAGTCATGGGTACATATTCTAAATCAGTGAACAAATGTGCTGAGGCCAAAAAAATCCAAATAACCAAAATAATATATAAACATATTATTATATTATATTATTCTTCACTCTTTGAAGAATCTAAATTAATGAGTTCCAATAACATATGGCTTCCCTTTTGGATTAATGAAATGTTTCTGCATAGAATTTGAATAGAATTGAATTTACAGTTGTAGTGCGGCCGCCATCCAGCAGAGGGCGCGGCTAGTCATCCTTAAGCGGAGCCGTTAATACAGCAACAAAGATGGCGGCCATGCTAGAACGGGAAAGAGAAACGGTCCAAACGGAGTCTGATACGGGATGCAAAATGCATTTTATGCGGTTCTGTTTTAAAATATAAAAGCTCAAAAAGCCCCTTAAGTTGTTTTGAAATATAAACACTCGACAAGCTCCCTAATTTTCAACTTAATAATGCTCATTTGCCAACTTTAAAAAAAAAAAAAAAAATGTGCTGCGAAGGCTAGCATGACAGAAGAGGCGCAAAGGAGGAAAATGGTAACATGTACAATAAGGTTGCTTCATTTTGAGAGCTGCTGTGACTTAATGAAAGTCGTGGAGCGACGTTTTAAATTATGAACGATTGGACATTTATAAAAATACGGAACAAATCACGTTTCGGTTCAATACATGAAAATGCCAAATGAACCATTCCGTATCCCTGTTTGACTGTAAATTTGTTCACAAGAAATTACATGTCAACATTTTAACATGTTTAAATTACATGTTAAACATGTTTTTATCTTTTATTTTTCCTTTCAGCAACCTAAGAGGTTCCTGTTTTGTTAAATTTCATCTCTAAGTTTAGTATTAAGAGAAAAATAATACATACCCAAATAATGTTGAAATTAAATGTTTTTTTCTTTTTATATTTAGCATGTTATGAAAAATGTTTATATTATGAAAAACAGTTGACCCTCCATCTACTAATTGTTGGTCGATCGATGCGGTCCATCAGGTTTATATTTGAAAAGTCCCACAGAATGAAACTGGAAATATTCTCTGTCTGCATCATTCTGCAAACATGAACCCCCAGACCTGAACACTGTCCTGCACTGTGGCCGAACCGCTACTTATCCCAAACTTTCCATCCAGTTTGTGTCTCTGAATGCATCCATTCATCCAGTGTTTGCATCAACCTGCCCAACGTCAAACTTCATCCTGCCTCATCACAGATGTCTAATCTCACTTTTATTCATTTTAAGTAATCTTGTTTCTCTCTGTGTGTCCTTAAAGAAGTGCTTACCTTCCTGATCCAGTGGACCCTGTGTGTTCGTCTCCCCCCCAGAGCTCTGTCCGTCCAGCCGGGACGTCCAGCCGTCGCCTCTCCTCAGCACAGCGCTCTCCTTGTTCTGGCCCCCTCCCTTCTCCGGCTCACACTAAATCTTTATTCCAGCTTGCTCGCTTAATTCAGGAGATCCCACATCCAAAAATACAGCTGGCAGCTCAGACCACCACCCTCCTCCCTGCCTGGGGGCCGGCCTCCTCCGCCTATCCTCCTCCCTCTAGCTCCCGGTCCCGTCCCGGAGCATGGAGACCCTCCAACCCTCCAAGCCGGGATTGATCCGAGGCTTTCAGCCTGCAGATGATGCCGCTGCAGCTTTTGGGTTGCAGTTACTCTCCATCCCGACTCCTGATCCCAACCGTCGGCCTTGAAGGATGAAGTCTGAGGGTCAAAGAATCAGGTTTTCCTCTCTCCTCTCTGCAGAATCAGCTTCTCTCTGCAGCCAGAATCTTTGTCACTTCGTTCCTCCAGCCCCCCAACCTGCTCACTCGCCTCCAGCTTCCACCCCTCTCTGGCTGACTCAAAGCATCCCTTTATGGCTTTATTTGTCTTCCCTCCACCTTCTCCTCCGTTCCTCCCCACTGACGTCCTGCAGGTCGGATAAACCGCTGCGGCTCTGGGAATCAATACTATCCACGCGACTCAATTACATTTCATTCAGGTCAAGTAGCTGGACTGCAGATAAACAGATAAGGTCATTTTAATACTGAGGTTCCTCACATGAGGATTTAACCACATTAAACAAAGTTTTACCAAGTATTTTTGGTCTAGTTTCTAGTGCGATTATTTTATTACACTGCAAATACGACAAATCTAACTTGCAAGTGACTTTCAGTAAAACATGGGAACTTGTTTTAGATGAATAATTTCTTAATATTAGGGCTGAAACAATAAATCAGACTGATTAAACAATTGTATCAATATATTTAAACTTAAGCGATTAAGTCATTATTTTGATATAAATTTGATTTAATTAATCATGATTAATTGGAAGATTGTGATTAATCTCTTATTTCAATATATATGAATTTGATCAATGAACAACCAATTAATCATGATTAATTCCCAATTAATCACAATTAAGTGGTTAATCTGTATTTCCATATAAATAATCTGTTAATAGATAAATCATAACTAATTAAAATACAAAATTAGTTGATGATTTGAATAATCAATTCAAATAATCACCACTAATAGTGATCATCAGTTATTTCAATACAATCAAACTTAATTAATTGATTTAACACAGCCTAGTGTTTCAGCATAATTCAATTTAATCACTGATAATAGATTAATCATAATTAATCATACTGATCGATTATTGAAGTAGTTGTCAACTAAATCGATTGTTAAATGGCATAAACTCAAAAAAGCCGATTTACTGGAAGAACAAACATTCAGGGCAGTAACTACACCAAAACTCGACAAAAAATATACATTTTGCGTTTAACTAATTAAATTTGGCAATTTTTTAAAAATCTGACTGATTAATAGTTTTTAAATCTTAATGGATTATTCCACTTATAACATGAGAAAATGTCATGTTATGAGTAAAATAATCTGGAATTAGTCATTATTTTCACCAGTATTAAGGAATTATTGACGTAAAACAAACTCATATCTTGCTGAAAAGTTACTCATTAAGTTAGTTTTGGTGTATTTTAAACATAATAAGATGTGTGCGAAGGGAACTGGACTAAAAATACTTCTGTGTTTCTGCAGCATTCATGTACTAATAAGTCTATTGCCATAAGTTGGTGGTTTTATCAATCCTCTTGCATCATGGGAAGTATATTGGCATCTTAATGCATCATCAAAACCCTGCAAACACCATCAGTGTTTCAGCTTATTAGTCAAACCAGTGAGCTGTAACAGGAGATTTTGGAGACTCTTTCAGTGTAAAACTTTCAACCTTTTCTCCTTTTATAGACTAAAAACTCTGGAGCCAAAATATCTGCATGTTGCCTCATTCTAAAAACATCTGCAGACTTTAGATAAGTTTGTTCACAGAGCTATTTCTGGTCTAGTTTCTGCTGTATCTCTTAATACACTTGAAATAAGACAACACTAACTTACAGGTAACTTTTCAGCAAGATATGAGTTTGTTTCAAATAATTCCTTAATATGGATGAAAACGTACTGGTTCCCTTGGCAGATTATTTGACTTACAACACGGGAAAATAAACAGTGAATCAAATCTGCCAATGGAACTGGTACGTTTTCATCAATCCTAACGAATTATCATATATCTTGCCGAAAAGTTACTTGCAACTAGTAAATAACTTTTCAGCAAGAAAAGTTACTTATTTGCACTAGAAAATAAACCAGGAATAATTGATGAGATGTTGTGTTTTTGTAAGTAAGTGCTTAGAGTAAGTAAAAATTGTTCTCAAGTCGTAGTAACACTACTTCAAGCTATTTTTACTAAAGGTAAAAAGTAGCTGTCCAAGAAATTACTGAAGTAAAAAAAGTATTTGGCAAAAAGTCTATGCAAATTCTGAGTGACAGATCAGACATTTAAATATTACATCATAAGACAGACCAAAATATGACGTGGAAAGTTTGGTACTTTAAGAATGAAAATGACAATAATTCATATAAGAAACTAAAAATAACAAAATTAAATAGAGAATATAAAAGAACTAGAAAATTCCTGAAGAAATTTAACCGGGGCCCTGCCAAAGTGTGCCCGTCGGTTTGGACCCAGCGTTCTGATGCTAAGCATTAGCATCAATGCTAAAGAAAGCTGCAATGTAAGCAATGTAATAGCATGTGGAGAGTCACAAGCATGACTTACTCCATTCAGTATACTAAACACGGGTAATAAATCAGAGAAACTGCTACTACCTCATTTAAGGTATAATGCTAATGCTAATGCTAATGCTCTGGAGTTTTTTTTAAGATAAAAAAAAACGGAGTTTTTTCATGCAAAGCTGACTTTGAGTGACTTCAAGCGAACAAAAGCGTAGGTGCACGGTTGGCGCAGTGGATGAAGGCAAGGTTTATGGTTCTGATGGGTCTGAGTTCAATGCCTGTGTGAGGAATGTCAGAAGCGGAGTCAGTATCAGGGTCTGTGTCGGCTGGAGTACCAACTCCCTGACATGTCCATTTCAGCACATGCCGGGGAGTTTTTTTTTATAGGTGCTACACACTGCACTTTTGACATTTCTCAAGCGGGTCTTGAACTCAGACCCTTCAGAACCGCAATCCAAGGCTCTATGCGGTGCACCAACCGAGCACCTACCCTTCCATTCGCTCGAACTTCTACAAGTACCTCAAAATCAGTCTTCCATGTTAAACTTTAAAACTCTAGCTGTCACTCTGACATTCTATTAGGTGAAGAACAATAGGTGCCTGCCATGCAATGCATGTCAGTCACTGCTCTCCTTATGCATTGCTATGGGCAGGGCCCCAAAAATGTTGAAATCAGTTTCTTTCAGTATGAAACAGGAACTGTGTGTCTGGTGGGTTTTTGGTTAAAACATGTTTGTTTTTCATCCTGTAGGCAGAAAATCCAGATATTTTACTCAAGTAAGACTAGAAACACTTTATGATAAAAATGGTTCAAGTAAAAGAAAATGTATATTTTTTTCAAAAAGTTTACTCAAGTAAATGTAATTGAGTAAATGCAACTAGATGCTACCCAGCTCTGCATGAGGCAGACGGAAGGATATTAAACATTTGAAGCGGCTCTGCGTGACGTTTCTCTGGTAAAACATCAGAGTCTCGCCGTGGGGGAGATCTCAGACTGCAAACAACTCAGACTGTTGCATATTCATATAGAGACAGACCAGGGGGTCAACCCTTAAAGCCTGTTAGCCTTTTGCTAAACAAACGACAACAAAAGAAGGAATTCCTCTCCGTCAAGCTCCAGACCACACATAGGCTGCTTGACACAAAGCAGCGCCGCCTTTGTTGGATATTTCTACCCAGATCTTCTCGCCATGAAGTCCAGAGTTCATTGGGCTTCTAAACATCTAGTAGGAGAAAAATAAAGACACCTTTGAGTGCGAGTCTCATTCAGGCTCCTCCCGATTCATGGTATACAACTCCTGACCCAGTCTTTGTTTCTTTAGATTTTCTTTAAGATTCAGACGCTTCTGCAGTCGTTTCTTTTTCTTGTTAAAATTTAGAAAAGCTTGGAAAAGTTGTTCAACGGGAGACTGCAATTTCAAAATTGAATCTTTTTCAGTTATCAAAACAAGTCAAAATTATACAGAAAGGCTGAAACTTACCCACAGACCTCTAATATTTGCTTAAACGCCCCTCAGTAAATAAACCACTAACTTTTATACGTAAATGTGTTTGCAGCATTTTGTTTGAAAAGTTGACCCAGAAAAAGTTTGCAGTTTTGTCCTATTTTCTAGCAACTCTTCTGCAAGATACAAGAGCTTTTCTCAGGTCATTAATTCCTTAATATTGATTTTTAAAATATACTTGTTGCACTGGTAGATTTTTTTTTACTCATCATATTTTCCCCATGTTATAAATTTCAAAAAGTGAAATTAGCACTTTTGGAAATCAAAATGAAGGAATTAGCGACTTAAAACAAGCTCATGTACGACTTGCTGAAAAGCTACTTATGTTAGTTTGATCTTAATTCAAGTGAACTCAGATCTTTGTGCTACAAACCAGTTATTATAATAATAATAATAAAAAAATCTAATTTTCCAAACAAAAACTGTAAAGTCAAAAATCACCTTGATAAAAACAATGCTGATTGTATTTATTTATATAAAAAAAAAAATTTAATTGGCCTGATGTGAAAATATATTAACTGGGATTAACCAAGTTATGTTTTAATTGTCAAGTCTGATAACTGCCAGAACCGGCCTCCCAACCTGAAGTAAATTTTTAAAAAGTAAAATATTAAGGAGAAAAAGACACCAGATGAAAACAAATTGACAGAAGTGTCCTTTATTAACCGACTCATTCCAGCTTCTAAGGCAGGACGACGATCTTCTTCTCCAGCTTCTGCTCTGGGAAGACGAACCTCCGCATCACGTGATCCAGCTCCTCCAGAGCCAGCTGCGCGTGGAGAACGGCCGCCTGGTCCGGGTCCGAGCGGACCACCAGCTTCAGGGCCCGGTACAGGTCCAGGAGGACGTCGCCGAGGACCTGCAGGAGGCAAACAGCAGCCACACAAACCACATGTCAGGGCTGAAGACGGTTCCTGAATTTTATTTTAACCACATTTATCAACCCAAAACCTATTTGGTCATGATGTGACTGGATGAAAAACAGCAAATCAGTAGCAAGGAGGTAAAAATTTACTGTTAATCTGTTTCACAAATATAACAAACTGTTGTGGTTCAAGAGCATTAAACGATTTTACAAAATAAAATGTAGTATTAGAGCCATACTACAAAAAACAAACAAAACTTAAATTAATAAAGCTACAAGAATAAAGTCAATATTACCAGCTTAAAATCGTACGAGAAAAAGTTGAAATAATCTGGGAATAAAGTCATAATGACTTGTAATATTTATTTTTTGAAAATTTTATGACTTCTCATATTATTCCGGCTTTATTCTCAAAATACTGACTTTTCTTTATCTCCACCTTATTCTCATATTATGACTTTATTGTTGAAATATTATGACTTCTTATATTATGACGTTTTATTCGATGTAATGACATCATATGGCTGCAAAAAAAAAAGCCTTTCCATTGCAGTTACACCAACTTCGATACATTTTTAAATAAAAAAAATAATAAATTTCCCCCCAAATCAGCATGTTTATATTAAGCAAATCTATTTTTATAATTCTAATTTATGCGACTTTACAGTCAATGAGAAACGCAGTTGGTATTGTTTCACCTCTATTGATTTTTGTCCATCCATCCATCTTTGCTCTCACTTCTAAACCATCACTCTATCCCGCCCTACTTTGACCTTTGCCCTATTTTTACTTGTCCAACATCCCTGTGTTATTGCAGTTCAGCTGGTTCTGCAGTGATGATAGGACTTGGACCAGAACCCACAGCTGGAAGACAGCAGGAGCCGCAGCATATCTGAGCAGTGAAAAGTGCTTTTTTACCCTGAGATGAAATAATTTTAGCCTCCACATTCAAAAAGTCACTCGTTGCTATGGTGACGGAATCTAAAAACTAAGTTATACAATTCTTGACCCATGAACTTCAGAACCTTCTGGAGACCAAACATGCACATTTTTATGAGTCTACAGGTTTTTTCCACAGAGTTTAAAGAGACGCTTCAATTTCAGCTCAGCAGGAAAACATTCAATATAATGGAAGTGAATGAGAGATAACTTGTGAGCTCTCAGCTCTCTGGGTTCATTTAACAGAAAACTGTCCATCCTGCAGCACTGAGAGACATTCTAGCTACGTTTTGATATATCAACTGTACATGTGGAAATAAAACTGTGGGAATGAAATTAGTTAAAATAAAAAAAATCGGAATATTTTTCAGTAATCTGAACATTCTGTGAGAAAAATCTGGATGTAAAACTTTGAACGAGGATTTTAATGGAAAGGATGGCTGAGATACGGAGCTTTAGTGCTTTTACTTCTTTCACCAAAATCCCATCAATCTCATCTTATTTTGTAAACATGTTAAAAAATATCACCACCAATATGGAGAGCCAGAAGGGACAAAATAAAAAGCTGCATCATTAAATTATTAATTAAATGTGCCATGAAATAAGTGTTGAATTTAAATATTTAAATAATTTTTTAATATACTATATAGCACATTTGTAAATCATTGAAACAAAACTTAGAATAACTGAAGCAGAATAATAATTTAATGCATATTTAATTGCTTCATCTTTCCTGCTCCTTGAAATAATTTTATCTATAAAACTCTGATCTGTTGATCTCCCCTAGTTTAAATTATTTAAACGTATATTTATTTCATGGTACATTTATTTAATTATCTAATGATGCATTTCTTGTTTAATTTTTCCACTTTTGGCACTCCGTATACCAACATAGCTGCACATTCTAACTCATTTATTTGCATGTTCTTTTTTCCAACGATAAGAAAATAATTTAAAAACTTGAAATTATGAAAAAAAGGCTGAATAGTAACAATTAATCTCTTCATAACTTTAAGGTAATTTGAATTACTTGGGATTATCTAACAACATCCATTTTTCTCTTTTTTCTTTAATTCAAAAAGCTTAAAAACAGAAAGCAATTTGCAATTTCAGCAACAATGTTTTGGAAGTAAATATAAGATTAGATACTAATTGCAAATTGACAGAAAAAGTTTACATTTTCTTAAAGTTTGAAGTGATTTTTTTTTTTTAAACCGACTAATTTAAAAGCGCCAGAGATGCAGGAAACAAAAAGAGGTCACGCTAAGGTTTCTGACCCCGAGGCAGGAAACAAAAATAAAGTTAAACATAAACACACCTGAGAGACCACCAGGCGGAAAATTACAAGCTGCGGAGTTTAAGAAACATCCATTATGTTGAGGAGCTGCTTTGTAAATCTGACAAGCAGAACAAACAGCGAGCATCTCAGTTTCACCTTCAGGTCAGGAGGTTTCCTCCAAACACGAAGCCCCACATCAGAAAGTTTCAATTTTGATGATAAACCAACACAAAGCAGCTTAAAAGCACAAAGCAGAAAGAAAACAACAGGTTTTTACAAATAAAAACCCAGAAAGCGTCGCATGTTTTCACCTTCCTGAGTCAAAATCCTGCAGAACCAGATTTTAATGCAGCTTATTTCACTTTAAAAGTTTAATAATCTAACGTTATCCACATGTTTTTAATTGTTTTTCATATATTTCTGATACATTTCTTGTTTGCATTTATATTTATACAGTTTTCCCGTTTTTTAATCTTATTCCATATTATTTATGTGACTTTTTATATTATTCTGTAGTTTATCAGCTGGTTTCTATTTGTGACCTAATATGTATTGTAATTTCATTCTCTAGTGCATCTCTAATGTTAAAGATAATCTGGGTTCACTGCAAAACCTCACAATCTTAAAGCATCATAGTCTAGTTTTTAGTGCAAAGATATTCACACTGGAAACTAGACACAGATACCTGGTAATATTTAGTGTTTTTGCAGTGCAGGGTGACGTGGCGTGTTGCGTTGCAGAGTTCGTCACCTGGGTGGTTTTATCGCTGAGGCCTCTGAGCAGCTGAGCAACGACGTGGACGGCGGCTCTCCTCACCTCGGCCTCCCGCTCCGTTTTAATCAGCGCAGTCAGACACGAGCTCAGCTGCACGGAAGAAAGAAAAAAGCAAAAACACATCAGCACTAAATATTTGCAGCAGGAAGAGGCAGGAAACCATCAGGAATCAGTAGAAATGAAGGTTAAACCTGTGAAAACAAAGAATTTACAACAAATTCTGAATTCGGGGCGTCCGATGTGTGGCCTGAGGTCTGACTTTGTTTAAAAATTACATAGTTTCATAAAAAAAAACAAAAAAAAAACAACTACCAACAGCTCCATTTAATACGACAGATAAAAAAACCCACTTTGTACTTTTGCGTCAAATGTTTGCAACATTTTTCTAAATTTTAACGATGTTAAAGTTAAGCATCTCTTTAACCACTGTTATCCAAATGGGAGTTATTGAGCTGATTTTAATTCATCATGTAATTAATTGATTTGGTCCTTATTGTAACAGTCTTAGCTAAAACTTTCAGACATTCCTCACATCTTTTGAGACGATTCAGTTTGGATTGGAATCATCTGTAAGCCGTGATTTACAGTCGAGCTTTACAGTCAGAATATTTTACTCCCTTTATGGCGCTTCAATTTTTAAGATGTACTTGTAGACAGTAGTATTTGTTTTGGTATATGAACTGAAACTATGGATTTAAATTGAAAAGTTTCTGAATATTTCACTCTCGAGTGTTTGATATCTGTAAAAAAACAAAAAAATAAATCAAACTGAGTAAAAGCTGTTAAAAGTATCAGACTATAAACTCCTGTTGTCAGTGTGAAAAAGATCACAGGTTTGTGAATAAGGCTCCTGTTCATCCAGCTGACACTGAAGCTCATTCAGCGAACGCGGCGGAGGGCCGCCGTCAGAGCCGCAGACCTCAGCAGAGGCAGTCGAGCCTCACAGTTTGTGATTGAAAACTATTTTTATATCTCAATAACATTTAATCTGCAGTGGATTTTTCCTCAGAGGGACACGACCTTTACCTCAGTGTGTCCAAAAGTTGGGGTGAGGACCCCACTTTGGTCACAACTCAACATGTTTGGGGTCTTGAGAAGAAAAATCTGCACTGCAAAAAATATTTTTTTAAAAATCCCAGTAAGTTATTATTCTTTCACCTCACTGCAGAAACACAAAAACTTACCAAGTATTTTTGTCTAGTCCAGATACCTAATTACACTTGAAATAAGACAAAACTATCTTACAAGTAACTTTTCAGCAAGACATCAGCGACTGTTTTAAATAAATAATTACTTCATATTGACTTAAATGGGTTGGCAGATAAATCAACTTATGACAAGACATTTTTCCCATGTTATAAATTAAATAATGGAAATAGTATTTTTTTCCACCAATAAAGAAATTATTGACACAAAATGAGTTATTTCTAGAAACTAAACAAATATACTTGGTCAGATTTTGTTTTTTGCCTTTTAACTATTTTTTGTATTTTAATAACTTTTCACTCCCTTGTGAACAATAAATGTTTTAGTTGAATTATACTTTGACACTTATAGCAGAGTTTTAGACTAAGCTGCAAATATTCTATAAAACAAATACAGAAAATAAAACAGATTTTTATGAGAACATTGGAAAAGCCTGATTGAAATGTGAAATTAACTGTTCAGCGGCGTTCTCACTTCGTGTGCCAGCGGCCCCAGAGAGTAGTCCAGCCTCTGGCAGAGCTCCCCCAGGTTGGACAGGCTGCTGGCCCGGACGCTCTGGTCCGGATCTCTGGTTCCCTGCAGGAAGACGCCCAGCAGAGGGCGGCCCAGGTGCGGCGCCAGTTCCCCTGGAGGGAGAACACGCAGCGTCGGGCGAGACTTTCAAACCAGATCCCATAAAAAAAACACTTCAAATGTTGAATCCAATTTGGTATTTTTGTTTTCTTTCTGTTGAGTTTTTTTTATACGTTGTCGTGATTTATGAAGGCATAATTTAGTTTGATGAGTGTGATAGACATAAGCACTACCTGTGTGTTTAGAGTCAAGTCGTTTAAATTGAAGTATATGGCTGAAAAACGTATCATGACAATAGCATTTCATATGGGTAAATATAAAAAATTGAGAAATTTGTTATAAATATGTGAAATGTAGCCAAACTGGTGCTGTGACATGATGCGTTTTATCCACAGTTTTCACTTCATGCTGCTGTTTTTTACATTTATACAGTTATGAAGAATAGAAGCGGAACTTTAAACTGCTGCTGCGCAGGTTTGTTGCTAGGTAACCAAAGAACGAGTGAGTTGCTAGGTAACCAAAGAACGAGTGAATTAAGCCCCTTTTGCACAGCCAGACCTGGGCTGACCCAGGCTGCTCTGGCTGGAAAGCAGGGCTGATCGTTTTTGCATTAGCACTTCCAGCCCGGTACCACCTGCTCCCTTGACCCCTTGACCCCTGAGAGCTGCGGCTCCAATCGGGCCGGCCAGACCGGGTTGGTTTGGAGTCAGCTGTTGATTGGTTCATTGGCTGCGGAGGCGGAATAAATACCAGATTTCTGGGTCAGAGGAGCTCTAGACTATCTCTATGGCTGTCATTTCAAAATGCATCAATAAATTCCCGTCATAATCTATTCTCACCCTACACTGGGATTACAATCTTCAGCCAAAGATTTGAATGGTAAATGTAAATAACATTTACCATTGTCATTTGAACCGATCCGAAGTCGGCTGTGAACGAGGGGATTTCCGCATCTGGCGTCGCTCCAGGTGGGAAATCCCGCCAGCTGGCCGCCAGTCCAGCTCAGAGACATTCAGATGAGATTTGTTTTCCGTTAAATGTTAAGCTGAGGTGAATGTTTCCCTTAGCTTCCCCGCTCATGAGCGCATTCAGAAAGAGCGGGACGGGGGAACCAATAAGGAAACTGTCCTGCAGTCGCCGGGGAGGTTTTATTGGCTCTAGTGGCCTTTATTTGATAGTTAATTGACAGGAAAGTGAGTAATGAGAGAAGGGGAAGACCTGGTGCAAAAGGTCGCCAGGCCGGGAATCGAACCTGTGACAGTCGAGTCGAGCACTAAGGCCTACATAAGTAGGTTGTGCTTAACTCCTGGGCCATCACAGCACATCCCCTCCTCAGTAGCTTTAGCAAGAATTCGATTTACATGACATATCCTGCTCAATGCAAAACGACCAGGGCTGTAGAACCAGTAGGACCAGTAGAACCGGGTCGAATGGAGCTGGGCTGGGAGGAATGGGCAGTGACCCTTGCACTGCAGGGTCCACACTGCAGTGCAAAAAGGGCTACAGTTTATTCCACCAACTAATACAGCTGGCCGTAAGGTTGAGAGGTTAAGTCTTTCCTTTGCCTACATTATTGAATATTAATTACGATGTTAATCACGTCTATTGCGATATGCATTGTTTTATCGTCCAGCCTTATTCTGAAGTGGATTATAAATTATTTGATAGACTGAATAAATAAATGAATTAATAACAAGCTGTTATGACATAAACTTTTATGTTTCTGATTTGTAAAAGGCTGAAAGATGAGAGCAAACTTAGAAAAAAAGCTGCTTCATTTGCACATTTGAACATTTCTGATGACTTTTTCTGGTTTATCTACTTTTCAACCAACACGTCGACAGTTGAGCCCATTTTTTTCCTGCACAGTAATCATCTCACAAGCATCAGCAGAAGCTTAAATTTCTCTCCAGTCAGAGGAGATGCTGTGTTTTGCTGCGTTCATCTATGTATTTTTCTGACTCAGCTCTGGTTCTGTGTGCCAGATTCCCATCGTGCCATTTTTCTGGGACAATCAGGGTGTTTATATCCCTGCATGAAGGTTGGAAGGAGCTTCAGTTTGCCTCTCGGACAGCTGCTGCGTTTGACTCCAACATCCCAACCGGCCAAAATGTGTCTTTTGGGCCAAGCTGTGATTTTTTAAATAGAGGTTTTCTTAACCGACTGGACGTTCAGAGCCTGGTTTTACGTTTCTGGTTTTACGTTTCTGGTTTGACCCTTCTGGTTTGTTCCTTGTTCTGGCAGAGAAACTTGCAGACCCGTCTGCAGGTGTTCTGCATTGAAAATGTTATTAAGAGAATTTGTGGTTGGGTTTGGGCATCGATGCTCGCTGTAATGAAGGGTCAGTGCTGTGTTTGTGTTTCCGTCGGTCAGTTGGCCTCGGAGCTGCTTGGCTGAAGCAGCTGCAGGCGACTCTGTGCTTTGTGTCGCCCACCAACCCAGCTGGTTCCACAGCCAGCGGCGGGAGCAAACCTGCTTCAAACTGAATCAATTCAGTAGGGCTGTATAATTATATCGATTCTACAATATTTATTGATTTTTTTCCAGCCTTGAAACGTATCGATTTTTCATCCGCGAGCATCAATACGTTAAACCATAGGAATCCATTGGCTTATATAGTGTTTTAACATGTCTGGTTTGTGATGGCGTAGCATCAAGACTCCGCCTCCCCCAGTCTCACGTTCAACTTGTGTTTAAAGTGCACATTATAAACTACACACCAGTTTTTAAATTGTGTTAATAGGCCAAGTAAAACCGGAGTTATGCTAAAATAAGTAAATCATATTTTCCCGAAAGTCAGAGAAATGTGAAGAACCGTCTTTTCCCGTTATGTGAGAGAGAATCAGCTTCCAAACTTAAAACTTGAACCATTAGATTCTCATTAGCAACTAACAAAAAACATCAGAGCCTGAGAGAATGATGAGATCCTGGCAGTTTGAAAGGTAGCGACTCAGAGATCCAAGCAGGGAAACGGCGAAATGAAACTGTTTGGATGCGACTGAAAAACCAGTGTTGTATAAAGTACTGAAATCTCGGAGTCAAGTAAAAGTATAGGTACCGCTCCAAAATATGACTTTGGTAAAAGTAAAAGTCACTGATTGAAATGTTACTTGAGTTAAAGTATTAAAGTATCTGAAACGTCTTGTACTTAAGTATGGAAAGTACTGTAAAAATGGATGTACTCAAGTAATGTAGTGAAAAGTACAAGTAAAAAGTAAAATAAGGCAAATGCAGTTTGAATGGCATTTTTTATATTTTGGTAAACTTGTTAAATACACTTAAAATAATGTACACAACCAAGTGCAGGCAAAATGAAACCTGCTAATAGATAAACCTGCAGGCATCATTTAGTTAAGAAAATTAGGTGCTTTACCTAAACCACAAGGTTAACTTAACCTGCTTTACAACTGAAACAGCTTCTTAATAAACCCTCCAGGACAGAAAATAAAGTTTTTGTAAGCCTCAAGTTTTCCCTTTCAGTAAGGTCAGTGCTGAAAATGAGAAAAATAAATAGTCAGTACAGAAATGCGGCCAACATGAAGAAAAAAAAGCCGTTACGATTACTCTACTTCACAAACTATAGGTGCACACAACTGGTCATTATGCAAAAGAAAAAAAGAATTGGGAGGGAAATGCAGCATTTGGCATCTGAACAGGAAGAGCTTTTTGTTAACTTGGTGTTTAATGGGAGAAGCGAAACAGACCTCCGTGATGCTGAAACCCACCTACTCAAAAAATCCAGCAAATAGTCTGATTGGTTAGAGCTCCGTTTGTGCAGCTTTGGTTTCCGAGATATTAAAAATTATTTTTAGGCCATCCAAAATATATACTTTTTAAGATTACAATATTACAATATTTTGTGTCATGAATTTTGTGTCAGTTGGTCACAAGGCAAGAAATCTATTTCCATTAGTTTCTCAGGAGAGTTTGGATGTAAAATTTGTTGACTCTCCCTGAGTGAAACTCCGACACCTTGAGGAAGGGGGAGACCGAGAGAACGGCTGGCCGAAATTAGCGTTCATGAATCGGATCAACCTCGAGCTAGACGCCGCTCACACCGGATATCGGAAGAGCCAAAATCCAAATTGAAAACAACTTTGCTGCGTTTGTTTTAACGGCACAAACGGAGCATTAACGAACCAGCCCACTTTGGTTTGTTTTGGAGCAAAATGGGCTCCAGATGGGCTAAAAAATCATTTTAATATCTCGGAAACCAAAGCTGCACAAACGAACATTTTAACGGCACAAACGGAGCTCTAACCAATCAGACTGTTTGCTGGACTTTCTGACGTAGTGGGGAGGTGAAACCTGTGCATCCTATTGGTGGAGATGAACAAGCCCAGGTAAGCAGGCTTTGTTGCAGTCAATCAGTAGGTGGATCAAAACATTTGCGTTTCTCTCTCGCTTTTTTGTAACGAGTAACTAAACCACACATTGAAAATGTATCGGAGTAAAAGTATGCAATTAAGTTCGGAAATGTAGTGAAGTAAAAGTGAAAGTTATCAAAAATTTTCATACTCGAGGAAAGTATGAAGTACTCCAAAATATACTTAAGTAAAGTAGTGAAGTATTTTTACTTCGTTACTATACAACACTGTGAAAAACCACCTCAGCGCAAAAACGTTTTATCAAAATGGTTTATTTAAACTTGTGTGTCCACTAAGTAAATTCTAATGTTAATGTGAGTCAATTAATGTCTCATTAATGGACTGAAACGGACTCTGTCTGATTCTCACCCATCGCTCTGCTGGCCCGCATCAGAACCTCCCCGACCTTCAGCCGGGTCTCCAGGGAGCGCTCCTGCTTGGACGAAGGGAGCGACGAGCCGCGCTGGAAGTCCTGGAGGAGCCGCTCCAGGATCGGACCCGGGTAGGAATCAGCCAGAACGGCCAGACCTGAAAGCAGTTCGGACTCAGTCTCTGCTACTGTGAGCTGAAAGGAAGCTGAAGGTGATATAAAGCTAACAGCTGGTTGAAGAACCTTAAAATGACTCCACATGCAGAGAGTTATAAAATAAACACGAGAGCGGCGGCGTTACCTTGGATGGCCGACAGGTAGACGAACGAGTCTTCATGCTCCAGGTTCTCCAGGAAGAGCTGGACAGGACACGGAGAGACGGGGAATTATGGAGATCCGGACCGAGGATCAGCCAGTCAACAAACATCAGAGAGAATAAAACAGATGATTGATCCGAGGAGAACCGAACCGGAGAGGAAAATCAATACCGGGGGTTTCTGCAGCATCAGCAGGGGCCCGGAGCTAAAGGGAATCCCTAAATAAGGGGCATCTTTTCCTTAACAAGCCCCCAGGAGGGCAGCGGCGTCCCACTGAGGAAGACTGCCTCATCCATTATGAATGTCCCAGGAGACGAGGATGAAACGGGAAACCTGCTGATACTCGAGTTCGGATCAACAGGCAAACAAGAACTCTTGAAACTAGGAATTACAACCTGGAAAATTCCTGGATTCGAATCTGGAACTCAAAGGTACGTTATTGTTACTTTTAACATTTATATTCTAATGTTTTATTGTCTCAAACTAAATATCTCAGTTTTCCAGATTTTCATATTCAGAAAGTCATTTTGTTTCAAACGTAAATGATGTTTCAAAATTTATCCTGAAAACGTTAAATATTAACTGGCTGTGATTCGGTGGGAGGAAAAGTCAGTTTTTATCGGAACGTTCTTCTCTGTTTTTAAATTTGCAGCTGAGCTCAACAGTTTGACTCTCCTCTCTGACCTGTTGTGACTCTACACTGCTGACCGCAGTACAGGCCAGTGTGACCCTGATTACCCTCCAGAGGAGAGAGGCTTACAGGTCAAAATGCGATTGATCTGCATGATGTGATATTAATGCGTTAAAGACTTTATGCTCGTTTGTGTTCGTCGGTCTCTACGAACCGTGAGGACCTTCTCCTGCGCCCGGGCGGCCTCTGGGTCTCTGCGCTGCACCATCCGGGTCACAGCCCTCAGGGCGACCGCTCGGGTGGGCACGTCTGGGTCGCATGCCTCCAGCAGCCAATCAGAGAGCGGTTTGTTACTGGGATCAGGGTCACCGGATCTGGACGGCGGACAGGGACGCCTGTTGACTGGTGTCTGCTGGTTTCTTCCTTCGCTCTTCGCTTTACTGTTCTTTGTCGTTTCGTCGCGGTTGCCACGGCAACGAGCAGCCTCAGCGAGGTCTTCGGGTCGGTAGGCACCGTGAGTGGCGATGGCGGCTCCGAGGTTGGACGCCAGCTCCTGGACGACGACGTCGGGATGCTGCTGGGCCAACGCCTCCAGCGGCCGCAGCAACTTCGACATGCAGGAATAATCCTGAGCGCTGATCTGACGAGGCGAAGTTAGGAAAAACAACCAGAAAATTAATCAACTGCTGATAAGAAATGCATGTTATTGATTAATGATCTGAAGTTGATCAAACTTAAATGTAAAGGGTATTTTTTTAAAACCTGAGTCTTGTGAGGGTTGACAATCAAATAGCTATTTGTTTTTCAGCTCGTTTTAATTTCCCATACAATTAGTTGATTTAGTGCTTATTGCGATAAGAGTAAAAAACATTATACAGTCTCCAGTTGTGAAACCAGCGCCCTCTGCTGGTTGGTGGCCAAACTACAACACTGAAATAAGGTCTAAGCAGCTGTTATTAGTTCATTAATTGGAGCTAATTTTACCGTTTATTGGTAATTAATTGTAAGTTGATTAATTTCATGAGCGGTTTGAGGGATTTGTACCTGAGGCGCAGACAGGAGCGTCGCCACCAGGCCCATCCCCATGCTCAGCGTCTGGCTCTCCACTGGGTTTCCAACTTCTGGCGCCGAAGTCCCGTCCAGTCCGACGCAGGCCCTCTGGAGCAGGGACACCATGAAGTCCACAACCTGCAACCAGAACAGATAAATCTTGGCAAAAGTTCTATCCATCCATCTCTTTTCTCCATTCATCCATCCTCATTTTCCCCCTTCCTCTCTCTCCATCCATCCTTCATCCTCTGACCTGTGAGGTTTTCCTCAGCAGCTGCTCCTGCTCCAGACTCTCCACCATCACAGCCAGCGCCTGAAGCAGAGTTAGCTTCTCTGCTCGCCTCTCAGCTCCACCCAGCACCTGCTGCTCCACCTCCAGAAGCGTCATGGCCGCCACATCCACCTCCTCTTCATCCTTCAGCTCTTCGTCTAGAGCAACCGCCCAACCAGTCAGCTCCTGCAACAAACGCCATGTCAGCAAAACGTTTCTGCATAACGGAAATGATCAGGGAAACGCTTCAGCTTTTATTGATCAATCTTAACTTAAAGAGCTTGGCGAGTCTTTATATTTCTAAACAGAACTGAAAAAACCCCAACGGACCCGGCTTGGACCGTTTCTCCCTCTCTGAAGGAAAAACGCTTCAGTTTTTCCTGGCTGCTTACAAGTGCCTGAGATTAAAGTCAAGATTCTGAGATTAAAGATCAAGATTCTGAGATTAAAGTCAAGATGAAGAAAAAAAAGTCATTTATGAGACTAAAGTCGTATTTCTTAGATTAGTTATATTCTGAGTCTATTCTGAAAAAGAGGCATAATTCTGAGGTTAAATTTCATCAGTCTTAGTCCTTTGCTGTATGGTGGAGAGTTTCTTCTCTCTGTTTTTACTCTGCGGTCCTTTTGGTACCTGCAGCAGGTTCAGGAAGAAATCCCCGGCCAGGTCGGAGTCGCTCAGTTGGGCCAGCAGCTGCATCAGACACTCCAGCCTCCACTGCTCCCCGTACAGCTTCTCGTACAGCTCCTCATCCTCATTGCTACGGTAACAGCAGAAAGTTACGCCGAAAGCCAGAGACCGCTCAGATGACTACAACTCAGCATCGCCACCTGCAGGTCTGTCTGCAGACGAGCCTGACGCCGCCATCGCTGCCCGCCATGAAGTGGAACGCCGCCGCCGCCACGTCGTTCCTGCGCTCCCTCAGGCCAGAGAGTTGCCTGAGCAACAGGAGAGATGCAGGTGTCTCTGAATGCTTCAGGAACCAGAGCAGGATCTCCTGACAGGGGGCGCTGTGGTGCACAGAGAAGACAATCGATTCATTTCTACGTTCGCTGCAGAGACACAGCAGACAAGATTTAAAACTCACCGCAGATGGGAGACGCTCTGTTTGGTGAAGCAGAAAAGCGTGAAGATGACGGGAAGAACGTCCTGAAGTGCCGCCAGGAGAGTCGGAGACGGACTGTTTCCAACGACCCAGATCTGACCCACAAAGAAAAAATGTCAACAATGTCACCCTGAAGCATCAATAATCACATCAAACACTGTATATAGACAAGATACTTTATTTTTCCCTTTGGTATTTTCCCTCATGGAAATTGTAATTTCCAACTACCACAAAGGGCTCCTATGTCCTTTCTACAAAAAAAAAGAAAAGAAAATATATATATATAACATTTTCAGATTTAGGATTAATTGTGCAATTATTAATAAGTGATCCGATTAGCCGCCGATTAGCTGATTTTAACTCTTGCTCTCCTGATGATGTGTTCGGGAGTCGGTGAAAACTCTTTTTAAAACATAAAAAGACTTTTTTCAGACTGTTGCACCTTGTAGACATCCTCCAAACAGCGAGTGAGATCCGACTCCTCCACAGCGACGTGCGGATGCTCTTCAACTGCAAAACAAACATAAGAGGCGGTGATGAAGGCGAAATTAGAATATAACTGAAAACCCCATTTATCACTAAGAAAAACACATTATGTATATTAATCACAAGCGTCTTTTATTTCTGTTTATTATGATGATTTTCCACTTAGACTTAATGAAAACTTGACATTTGATTTTATATCAAATCAGTAAAAATATTTTTTTAAAAGACAGAAGCATCACCAGAA
Organism: Poeciliopsis turneri; assembly: GCA_922788865.1. Taxonomy (NCBI): domain Eukaryota; kingdom Metazoa; phylum Chordata; class Actinopteri; order Cyprinodontiformes; family Poeciliidae; genus Poeciliopsis; species Poeciliopsis turneri. Next base: position 1,277,572 of record CAKLNU010001104.1, read on the forward strand.
GGTCATCACCCTCAATATTTAAAAACACTAAAATATGACTTATAGTTTTTGTACACTGGCAGTTTGTTTGAGCCAACAGGAGGGAATCACTATGGCAACCAGACTCAGTACAGTCGTTACGTTGCTTACTCGTTTCTCCTTTATTGTTTTTAGGCCATCATTAAATAGGATCCAAATATTTCCACAACGCTAACAGCAAGTCGGTGATGTTTGTTGGATTTTTTTAGCTGCTTTGACCCCCTTAAACGGACCCTTCTGAATATTTAGACATTTTAAACTACCAATTCTTGGTTACCATAGTAACCATTTGAACATCAGGCCAGCCTGAGGACGTGTTACTGACCGGAGGCGGTGATGCATCGGTGTAGCGGCGCTAGCAGTGGGGCCAGCAGGTACTGCTGAGCGAAGGTGGGCCTTTCCTGGACCATGGAGAGCGCCGCCCTGGTGGCGACTCGCTGGAACTGCTGAGCTGTCAGTTTGTCTCGGAAATGCAGGAGATCAAGGATCTGAAAAGCATTGATTCGTTTTAGCCACAAATATTTATAAACAGTATTAAAAAGGTTGCAAAGGACAAACTAAAGGTTAGACAGGTTGCAGTACAATAAACAGAAATACAATAACTGAACAAGTACTGGTGGAATGAAAAGCTTTGAGGGATGTGTTTTGCTAACTGCTGCAGGTCAGTCAGCAAGGAAAATGGATGGAAATTTCTGAGAAGGAGTAGCTGCTAGCTAAAGCGGCTAATCAAAGACTTAAGGAAGGTTTCCAGTGCAGTTTGTGTTCCTGCTGATCCAAAGCGCAGGCAGGAATGAGGGATGGGGTTATTTATAACGAGGTACAGGTGCAGCAGTCTACCTGCACCACCAGCTGGAGGAAAAGGATCTGATCAGCAGAAACCCTGAGTCTGTTCCTGCTCAGCTGGACGACCTGCTGCCTGCGTCACCCTGCAGAGGAAACCGCGATGCTGACCTGAGGACAGACCAGCCTGAAGTATCCGTCTGCTGAGGCCGACTGCTGAGGGCAGGCCGCCAGGATCCGCGCCACAGCGTCACATTTCCTCCAGTCCGAGTCGCCCCCTGCAGGGGGAAAATGGAAGTTCAACCAGGAGAGCTAATGAGCGGTTTACAGAAGCAGCATTTATTATTCATTTAATTCCTTTAATTCATTTCACTTTTCCCTAACATTTAAAGTCATTGGGGCATTAAGCATGCCAAACATTTAAGTATCTAATATTATTGATCTAATATAGCTATATATATTTGAATGAATTTGATTAAATAAAAAATCTACATTTATGACAAGTACAAAAATACATATAGCTAAGTAATAATTTATTTTTTATTTACGATATGTATATTTTGAAATATATTTTATATATTTTCTTCTTTATAAATGTTTTCCTTTAGTAATAATATACATACATGTTTCTTTGGTTATTATATGTATAATTTTCCCTTTAGTTATTTTATTTTTAGTTTTCCTTTAGTTATTAAGTATATATTTCTTGTCATTCTCATCCACCCTCTGGGCCCCCCAATGGTAAGAGTCTAGCTCCGCCACTGCGGATGGGAACCTGCAGGATTATTTGCACATTATCTGTACATAATCTGTCCTCCTGTTGCCCCCCCTCCTCACCTGTTCCTCCCTCCAGGACGGCTCTGACGACCGCCTGCACGCCGTTGTGCTGCATCAGACGCTCAGACAGCAGCTGACCGCAGAGGCGCCTCAGCCAGGCCGGCGCTGATCCCAGAGCGGCTCTGGAGCTCCCAGCTGGACCGGACTGGAAGCAAGCAGAGAGGAGAGGGATGTGAATCCAAAACCAGCATGTAGGAGCATAATGATCCATGGAACCAACACAAGTTTCATCAAAGCTCAATGACCAGAAAAACAAGAACTGCCTTGGAAAACTGGAGAACAAAACGTGTTTTCTTGCGGGTTTTGCTTTCTTTTTTATTATTATTACTGATGCTATCATTATGTTTTATTCTTATTTAAATGGACGCTCATTTCCTGCACTACAATAATGTTTTGGACAAAAAAAGGTCAAAAACAACCACAGTTTGAGGAGTTTGTTGTTGGTGAAATATAAGTTTTCAACTTATTTTTACTGCCATCATGTGGACAAAATAGATCACTGCAGCCATAAGTTCAATATGTCAGGATTTTTCAGTCCAGCAGAAAAAATTTAATGGAAAGTTTCAAAATCTGATGAAGCATTTCTGATATTTGCAGGTATGATATACATATATTTTAAATTAGAGGATTAACTGTTGCAGCCCCAAAATATAATCAACATGTGATGGACGATTCTGTTGTCTGCACAACAAAAACAACATTTGGGTCAGAACGGGAAGCAGCACCTGTTTGGGTCCACCCTGCAGGACCAGCAGCTCCTTGACGACGATCGGCTGGTAAACTTTTCCAAGCAGATTCCTGAGCGCCTCTTTGCACGACCGACACTCCTCTGTGCTGAGTGGCTGCATCAGGGCGGAAAAACAGAAACTAAAGCAGCAGGTCTGAAACGGTCTGGATTTGGATTTACTACATCGAGAATTATGATGAATGTCTCACATCAATGATTTACAGGGGGAACATCATGGAAAATCTACTTTTTTGAGCTTTGCATCGTGTTATAATGTCATTGCCTCATTAAAAACGTTAAAGGGTTAATGGAGGAGAGATGTGATGATTTTCTGTAGGCAGCATTTCAGGAAGAGTCGGAGCTTCTTAAAGAGACAGAGATCCAATATTAAGGTGTTAAATCAGGACGTAAAATTTCTTGTAAACAGACTTTTTATAACAATTGAAGGTTATAGTTACTTGATTGTGGTATAAAATGCCATGATGTCCCTGGAAATAATACCGTCCTTTTAGAAGCTGGATAACGTGCAACATGGCCTTTAAGACTGCAGATCGGACAACTATCAGATCTGATTTAGTTACACATTTGGAAGTGGCAGAGATTAGGGGTTTTTTTTCTTTGTGAAAAAGCCGGATGAAGGTGGCATTTGGTGAAAAAACAGCGGATTTGGGTTGCAGCAGCATGTCGAAGGTAAACCCACCCTGCGGTCCTCTCGGTGCGGCTCGTAGCCCAGCTGGCACAGAGCTGCCATCACGTCCCCCAGATGCCTGCTGAACACCAGCGTAGCAAGAGTCGCCAGCTCAGCCACCTGCAGCAGGACTCTGGTTGTGGTGAGCAGACGGCGACTCGCCAGGGGCGACGCCTCCCTCCGGATCAGCTTTTCCACCACAACACCGAATGCAGACCTAATTAAACAATCATGAAGTTTAGAACGATTAATCTGAGGGCAAGAGAACTTCTGGCTCGACCAATTTGGCTCACATGACAAAAGGTTTGGGTTTCAAATCTGGTTCAAACTCCAATTCAGAAGGTGTCAGTAATAGGTGTGACCATTTATTGCGCCATTTATCATTTATTATGAAAAATTTCTCATCATGATATCTTTGATTTATTGTTGGATGTTAAAAAAACTGTCAGGATGCTTGGAAATGTTACTTTTTCTATTGTTATTTCATAGGAAAATTTTATTTAAATAACGATTTTTTATAATATTTTAAAAATAAAAAAAATAAAATTGTAATTTAATTAAAGAAATTAAATATTTATTTAATTTACTAAATATCCGTACATTTGAAACTATAATTAAATGCAATTGCTGTGTTTTTGTTATTTAAATCACACATTTTTTTAATTAAGTGGTGTCCTCAGGAAGCTTGTTTCAAATGGTGATGTTTTCCAGAACAATATTTGTGTTTGAATCCTGTGCAATGCTGTCAAAGCCTTACAATTACTGAAAAAAAATAATTTTTTTTATTGTTAGTATCACAAAATATCGGGATAAGACTCCAAGTCCATATCATGCACACCTAAAAGCTATTGTCCAATCGCCAGTAAAGTCAAAGAAGAAGAAAGCCGACCGACCTGCGGCCCAGTGGGACGCCGACCCCGGCGCTCAGGTATGGACAGACGCCCAGAGAAACCACGAACTGCAGCGCGGCGCCCAGCGTCTTCTGCTGGGAGACGCTGAGGACGTCAGGCGGAAGCGGCGGCGCCATTTCCGGCGTGCGGAGGCTTCCTGAAGGGGGCGGGGCCTCCTGAAAGCGTTTCAGCTCCTCAGTCAGGTGTCGGGTTAAGGCGAGGAGGAGCAGGAGACACTCTTGGACGAAGCTCCAGGTGACATCATCAGTCTCTGAGCTGTACCAGTCAGCTTCGCCCTTCGTTTCATCCCTCAGCCGCGCCGCCCGCTGCAGGCTGCCGTCGCTCAGAAGCCGCTCCAGAAGGACGGACCTGTTGGCCCCCAACGCGGCATGGAGGGCCTCCTGCTGGGACGGCTGCGCAGACGCTTCTGCAGCCACAAACGCAGAAGATCAGCAACTGATGTATTTAAATGTGCTGTACTAGTGGAAAGTTATTAAACAAATCTGGAAATCAGTACATTTAAGTCTGTGTTTAAAAAAAAGAAGACATTTTTGAAATCAATTCAGCGCTGTGTTTCTGCATTTTCAAAAGGTGACTTATTTCAAACCCCCCCCCCCCTTGTGTACTAGCAGAATTTCATCAGAAGAACATCTTAAAATTATGAGAATTTCCAATAAAACGGCATGTTATCAAATGCCATCATCAGAAAATATACAATAAATAAATTGATCAATACTCCAGTCATTAATCAAAGGCAGCTCTTAACAGATAGGGTTCCAGCCTCTATTTAAAGGAATTCAGTCTTTCGGCAGTTTTGCAGTTTTCTGGAAGTTTGTTCCTAATATAATGACAATGGCGTAAGAATCCAAGTATGCCCTCTCAAAGAGCAATACACTGTGATTTCTAATGACTGGCATATATTATGCAAAATAAATAAAACTATAAATAAACTGGGTTATGGAGTCTCTGTAAACAAAATTACTCTTCAAAAATATTATTCATTAGATTCAGAGAAAGAAGCAGGCAAAACTATAACGTAGGACTTTTATAAACAAAAACTACAAACTAACAAAGCAACAAAATGTACAACAGAATGGACACAAACCGCGTGATAAACCGATCAGAATCAGATTTCTGAGAGTTTATCGCGGCTGAAACTCACCGCCCAGCGGCTGGGTCAAGATATTCATGGCGTTCAGGATCTCGGAGGTCATCTCGCTTTCATCACCGCTCCGACAGCAACACGGAACGGGTTTTTATTTCTGGTATAAATCCCGCAACACCAAGCTACACGCTGCTTCGGCTAAAAACATTTACTGAAGGGACGCTTGCGTTTGACGTCATCACACAGCGCCGATCTGAACGGGAAATGATTGGCTGACACTGCGGTGCCTTTACTGGACACGTCCAAAATGTTTTTGGTTCAATTTAACTTGGATCAGAGCCTCCATTTAACTGTCTACAGTGAACCTGGTGTGAATATTGTGTTCAGAAATGGCTATATTTCCTCCGTTTGGTTTTCTGAAGCATTTTTAAATGTACTTATTGTTTTTCTAAAGCTTTTACTGTTGCCTTTATGGTCCAATCCTCACATAACAGAAAAATCTGTAGTGAGAACAGGTGTATCAGAAATGAGGCCCACTCGCCACTTTAAATTCAAATAAGCTGCTGATGGTTACATTCAACTTCTAATTCACTTTCACAAGATGGGCAATTATACAACCATACTGCTTTGAAAAGCAGAGGCTAAAACACCTGGTCTTAAGTTCTTAGTTTGAAAACAGTTGAGATGCATGGAAGGAAGTATATAAACGATGTGAATTTTGCATGATGGGCCACGTTTAAGTTATCAACCCCTGATTCATTAAACAATCTGCAGAAGTTCTGATCTTAGGAACTCTTTTCCATGTAATAGTAATTTGAAATACTGTGCCAGTAAAACTATGAAAGTGTTATCCAGGGGGTGGGCTCTCACCAAAAGTGACATTTTGCTCAGGATGTCTGCATCAGACTTATAAAGTAAAGACCCACATTTGAATCATACTGAAAGCACAACCTGTGACATGTTAACACCAGTGTGCTGCATACTTGCGGTCCAACATTTTGCAGAAGGAAGACCCAGTGTGGAAATGCATTGTTTTTGACATATCTAGGATCACTTAACTCGTCACAAAACAAGTTGCTATGGGGAGCAATGTTTGCAACCGTTTGCCACATTGTCTTTCCTGTTGAGCAGAGACATTTGCTATGTTGGGACTAGATTATAAATCAGACCAAGGGGCTTCCCCCAGTTGACTGAGGGTTTTTTTTTCTGAGGATGGGTATATATTTGTTTATATTTGTCTTCTTAAGATACCTTAAAAAGACAAAAAAATAAGGTAAAAATAAGATTTTTTTTTTACCTTATTTTTGCTGAGGTAAAAAATAAGAAGGCAGTTCCGTCTTCTTTGTCTTTTCCATCAGTAATTGTAACATCCGCTTGATGATCACATGACTTATGTTATCAGCGTACACTGACGCACTAATTTTAATATAGCCGGAAAAAACCCCCCCACACAATTCTAACATATTTTTTCCAAATTGCTGTGTTTCTATTAAGTTCATTTATGTACTTAATTTCATAGAATTTGTGCAATTTTAAGGTCAAAACAGCTACTTTGTTTCTTTAAAAATTATTTTAAAAAATAAGACTGAATTTAATGCACTAACTACGTTCCACTGGAAGGGATTTGTGACTGAACTGAACTTTGTCAAGATTACATTATAAATTGTTTTACAAATAAAAGGAGCCAATTTAGACCAAACATTTAACTGTAAATGCATTAAAACTGTAAAATGTATTCAAATAATGGCTGTTAGTGTCAAACTTCCTGAATCTCTCAAAATGTGAAGTTTCTGCTGGAAAGTGCAGAGGAGCTACAGATAGGGGTGAATTTTCTCTGATTTTTGTGAAGAATATATAAAAATAAGACTTGTAATAAAAAATATGGCAAATAGTACATGTGCTACAATGCTTTTGCAGTGGCACCATTTATTAAAAATGAGAAGTTGTTTAAAATGTTGCAGAAAACAAACTGGGCAGCTGATGTTTGAGGGGGAAGGCTGCATTTATTCTGGATTTTGAACATACATAAAACCATATGTGCACTGTAAGCAAAAATGTGAATATTTACAAGACAAAAAAAATCAATATACACATAAGAATTATAATACAAGGGGGGTAAAATCCTTCAGTAACCCTTACAACAACATAACATCCTTTAAACACAGGAAAGTTTTGAATTTAGCAAAAACCAGAGGGATGTTAGATCTGCAAACTGCAGCCACATTCTGAGTTTTAAGGAGATAAACATGAAACGTTTATCTGCTCGCTCAGCATTTTTCTTCAGTGCATTTCACTTTAGTTCCAAATGTAACTCAGAACTGGAAACAATAAGAAAACCTCATGTTCGAGGTGTAATCAGAAGATAAATATTGTAGTGTTTGTTTCCAAACCAAGGTTCATAACTCACCGAATACCTCAGAACTGAACGCTCCTCCAACTCTGATGGGTTTTCTGTTTTGTAAAAGATCATCAAGGCAGTAAATTCTGGTTTGTTGTGGGAATTTTTGAGCTGAGGATCCTCAGTCAACTGTTAACAAACCTGGGTCAGGTTGCTACACATTCCAACAACTCCAACGTATTTTGAAGGAAAATATGAATTTTTTTCACAAAATAAAAGGTCACCCTCCCCATTCAACCATGTTGCTACAGCTGCAGTTTGCAGCTTGTGCCACTAGATGTCACTACAACCTGCACCATATTCCTCTGAAAACGGCTTTTTGCTGCCTGCTTCTATATTCTTCTAAACAAACTTTAATACTTTTATTCACTGAACTGATTTTTAAATAATCCATGTACGTTTTCTGCAAAACTGTCCCAGAGCTCATCAACCAGCTAGAAAAAACGCTTTACTGGATTAAATGGTAAAAATAAACAAGTTATTTCCTTCCCAACTAACTTTGTGATTAACCAAAGCAACTTAACAATTTAACCAGCATTTCAGGAAGCCCATGTCTATTTATGCAAGGTGCTATAAAAGCTGAGCTCGATTAACATCAACCCAACTGATCATAAATCCAGGTTAAAACATAAATTTGTAGACTTTCAAATTGAAAGCTGAAGTTTATAAATGCAACTTGGAACTGCGTGTGTAACTCCTGACTGAAGGGCTGCTTGAAAATGTCGTAAATAGTGTTTATAAATGTAGGCTGACGCTGATCCACTGATTTGCATACAGACATTATCTCACTGCAACACAATCTCCCCAAAAATTCAAAATGGCGGATCAAACTAACGCAGGTTGATTCAAATTTAGCTCTAGAACCAGTGTGGTGGTAAAAACAATTACTATTCATTTTGTTGTGAGAAAAAAATTACTTTCCATCTTTCTGCATGTTGTTGGACACTGCCATCGCCGCCTAGTGGTCAGATTTGATCATTTCAGGAAAAAGTCGCTGCGTGAAGTCGCCACGTTTCTGTGCTTCGATTGTAAAATGGAGGGAAAGTGAGGAGGGCGACCAGTTGACTGAAAGAACGACTCCAACGGTAAACACTTATAAACAAAGTTAACCCTCTTCAACATGAGATTCTCTGTATCTTGTGAAACTCTCCAACCTTCAGAGGTGAAAGTTGAAAATCTCAATCGCGAGCAGAAAGGTTATTCCCAGACCAACAGAATTTTTCTCGATGAAATACAGAAATTGTTGTGTTCTGCAGACAGCGGTGCTGCTCACCTCGATGGACCAGAAAGCAAAAAATAAAAAACGATGGGAAAAAAAATGTTAAAAAATCCCAGAAAGTATTCATTGCAGATAGCAGCTAGTTTTAATAAACAGTTTCTGTGCCCTCCGACCAGGAGGAGAAGATGGTGGCCGGGCGGCGGTTCACCCCAGCAGCAGACCCGACAGCGCGTTCAGGTCTCTCATGTACGGGTTGTCGCTGAGGATCCGGTCGATCCGCTGCTTCTGGTCAGGAAAGATATCGTACAGCTTCCTCTTTAGCTCTGACGTCTCCCCCGGCGATCGCTGCGGCGGCGGGGTGGGCGACGGCGAGGGAGAGCGGCGCGGCGGGTGCCACTCGGGCGGCCCGGAGTGCGGCCAGTGTGCGGTGTGGTGGGCTGTCAGGGAGGCGGGGTTACGCAGAGTCTGGACAGTAACGGGCGGCTGCTGCTGGGACGAGGCCAGGAAATCCGGAGGGTGGAACAGCGGCGGGGAAACTCTCCTGAGTAGAGAAGAAGAAACAGGCTGCAGATAAATCCCAAACAATCAGAGTCACAGATTCACATCGGATGACTCACCTGTTGTCTTTCCGCAGGAAGTCGTCCAGGTGGGGTCCGTTTTTTCCAAGCGGGTCGTCAGGAATCATGAAGTGATCCTCAACGAAGGTAAACTGAAGAAGCCTGTCAGGAAACATGAAGTGCATGGTTCACACAAATGGAACAGGATTTGTTTTAAAAATGTTGTATTGAAAAATTAGCAGCAATTTGTAAAGGTGAGCTGTTATGCTTCCTTTTCCTGGCTAGGACAGGTGTGTTTTAGCATAAAATGCCCCCAGAAAACTCGCTTTGAAATGGGAAAACATTCGGTATTAGATTTCAGAAAAACCTCGCCACATAAATTTGACATGTGAAATTCAGATATGTAAAATTACAAAAAACATTAGAGATTGTGTTTGGAGCTCGGACAATTCTCAGTTTGCTAAAATCACCATCCTTTTGTGTTTCTGTGACTGAATGTTAGAATATAACATCAAGGGAATGAAGAATAAAATATGGTGCTCATCTTGATGTAATACACAAACCAACCAGTAGGTGGGAGAAAAGCACACAGAAAATAAGATTTCAAAGTGTCTGCAGCTGAGTTTAGCATTTAAACTTTGAATAAATAACAGCTGTTAACACTCACATATTTCAGCAAAATAGCGAGAAAAAAAAAGTATTTCTATTTACATTGCCATGTCTATTTAAATGTTTCACCACAAAACTAGGAATAATTGACATTTCAGATTTATTTTGGTGAAAAATGATTTTATTTTCTGGTCTGTAAATGAATCTAAGAAACATTGATCATCTCCAATTAAAGAACTAAAATATACTTTCACTTTCCATTAAATTATGATAAAAATGTGACTTAAATGAAAAAAAAAAATAGAAAATGTGCCACTGATATTATGGAAAACATTAAACAAGAGCATATTTTACTAATTAACAGAAGTTCCTGTGATGATTCTGTTTCCTCTTTCTCAGAGGAACTTTTTCAGTAAAGCTAAACAAGCTATAAATCTTTATTAGTCAGCTGCGTCGCTGGACTTTCCAGAACCCTTTCAGAGTAATGAAACACGTCAGCGTCTGACAAACTGCACTCGACAAATCACAACCAATCACCTCTCTTGAATGATCCGACGCCATGTGTCCGAGGTGTCAACAAAGTCCCGCAGGTTGTCGTTGGTGACGATTATCCCATCTGTCTTCTCTGCCAAGTGGAGCAGGAACCTGAAAAAAAGAGAGCAACAGAGCGGGTTGTTTGGATTAGACACTCAGGATTTTCCTGGCGTTCAAAGGTCAGACATTTCCAAAGGGAGAGGAAAACCTGAAGAGCTCAGTCAGGATCCTGTTTTCTGTCTGAAGGCATTTATGTCACAATCTGACTTCAAGTGGAACCAGTAAACTTCCAGAGATATTTCCATAATTTCCTCAAATATCTGTTCAATGCCAATGTTTCAAATTTAAGAGATTTAACAAAAGGAAGAGGCTTCTGTCAGTCATGTGTAGACCACCTGAAAGACTTGAATGAAAGTTTCATTTGAGTTTTCTTCCACCAGATTTTCTCATTTACAGAGAAATAAATTAGCTTCTTATGCTAGCTACACTTTACCTCATTTTAGCTTATTTCATTTTTTTTATGTTGCAAGCTTACTTTTTCTAGGATTAGCCCATTTTTATTCTTTGTTTACACAATTTAACTTATCTTACTATCACTTAGTTCATATTGGTAATTTAGCGTGGTTAGGGTAGCCAACCTAAATGTTTTCTATGTAGGTTTAAATATGGTGGAAAATGAGGTGAAAAGGTTTTTGATTTTTACCTGTCATCATGTGACGATATTCTCTGGCCGCAGACTTCTCTGGAGGGGGTGAAGGACAGCAGCCGCAGGTCTTCCAGCTGGTTTAGAAAGTGTTGCTCTGCAATAAAAATCAATTTCTGGATCAGAACAAGATATTTAGAGTCAAATGATGATCTGAAGTCTTTGAGTAATTTAAAACTGTCCCTGAATTTGGGGTTTATGTCTCTGGGGTCTGAATAGAGGTTTGTAATACTGCGTATTTTGGTAAAGACAAGGCCAGTATGTTTTTATTACTTTGTTTAAGCCTAAAATAGAATTAAACTAAACTTATAGGTGTTTCCAAAATATTTTACGAACACATTAATATGATAAGAGAGAAATAATAATAATAATTTATGTTCTTTTTTTATTGAAATAATTATAAAATATGGAAAAACTAACCATCAATCTTATCACTAGTATCAATCAGATAACAGATACCAACTTGGTATCAATATCATCATTAAGCTCTGGACGAAACGGCTGAAAAATAAAAATCAATAATTATTGATTAGGTTTTTGTTTTAAATATCTGAGATATCTGGTGGCATGACCTTTCCTGTTTTAACTGTAGTTTTCACTCCACATTGGTTTTTTAAAAATCATTATTTTAGGCAGTTATGAAGCAAAATCTGACACCGCTGCTGTACAAGTGCTTAACAAGCTGTTGCTAGGCAACCAAAGAATGAGTTCCCACTTGGGTTACCTAGCAACCTTGAGAGTCTGACCAACAAAAGTCTAACCCTAACCTTACGCTTCAAATCCCAACATGTTGTAAATATTGATTATTGAATATTCTATTAAACATCATGTATCGATATTGATCGCAACATATATTGTAATTGATTTATTGTCCAGCCCTATTAACTGTATAATAAAAAAGGTAAACCCTACTTACTTTTGCTGTAATAATTTTTGAAAAAAAAACCAAACAAACAAAAAATAAATAAAATAAAATAAAAATTTTAAAAAATTGGTATTTTGAATTTTTACTTTTGTAGGAAGAGAGAGAACGGAGAAAGATTGTGTTTACTTTCCTAATCAGGTGGTTTTCTGATAACATACATTTTTAAATAATTCTAAAATAAATAATTTTGAGAGTTATACATGTAACATTGTTGTTATATATATAAATATAAAGCATTTTTCTGTTTTGAACTTTAAGGTGAGGGCCGGGTTTACCTGTAGCGAGTCGGTCTCTCTTCTGACGCCACTGTGGAACGAACACGGTGATTTCCCTGTGGCCTCTCCGCCAGAACATTTCCACGGCCAGAGCAATGCCGCGGCACGAAAAGAACCGGTGAAGGCCATGGCTAGAAAAAAAATAAAAGGAAGTTAAACTTTTCTATAAAAATGGTAAGTTCTACAGATTGTTCATTTAATCTCCTAAGCTTGTTTTGTGCAATATTAACATTCCATAAAAAATGCAAAATGCATATATTTTTGGTAAAGCTTAGGCTTAATTATAGCTCTGAATTAGGGTTGAGCACTTATCGTATCGCTTCACCTTTATTCTGATAAATTTCCTGTCATGATTAGAATTTTCAATGTCATTAATGATGTTTAATACGCATTTTACAAAAGTCTTTAATTTCAGATGCAACTTCATACAAGTGTGGGGAGAAAAAAAAACTGAATACGAGAAAACAGCAGCTCAAAAAGGGTAAATCTATTTAATTCAGGGGTGGAATATATGAGTCTTGCTTTGCAAATTCACCTGAAACTGAATGCACAGACATCTGTAACTATGATGCAATCAGAAACAACGAATCCAAACATTTTAAAGATAGCAACAACTTCAAAGAAAACAGGCTTTTATTAGCCTCCACAAAATTTCCAGGAGACACAATTTAAAACATCAGCTGACACATACTGTCGCTGGTGACGTGCACAAACTGCAAGCGCACGTCAGACGGCTCCAATTCAACATGTTGGTAGGTAGGGCAACAAAAACCGCAACGCAAACAACCAGCAGCAGCAGCCCAGATGAGAAACTCCCTGAGCAGGAAGCTGCAGACAGATCGCACAACTATAGACATTATCACAGCCAGCAGATCTCTGGTGCTGTTCATCAGGCCCAAACCACCAAACCAATACGTGTCAGGGATTTTTCTTTTTGCTTGTTTGTTTGCTTGTTTGAGCTGCAATGTTTGACTGTTAAAAATAGCACAAAGTTTCTGTCATCACTGATGGATAATTCAGGTACAGCAATTTCAAAACAATCCTAGAGACAAATTGCATTTTGCACAACAAAATGCATTAAATATTTTGTAATAATAAATACTGTGAAGCTTTTCAGCGCAGTGTGGTCTGGCCGGAAGGTTATTCATGTTGCACAACATCGCTCTCGCTTCTGCTAACGCCTACACCGTTGACGCAAGTACGCTAGGCGCTATTTTTAGCTATGGAGGGAGACGTAGGCCTGACACAATAACAAATTTTGCTGGACAATTTGGTTGCAACCAATGATTGCAATAACGATTATTTCAATAATCGGTTATTCAGATGATTAATTGGATAAAATAGATGGACACGTTCCGCAAATTTTTCATTTAACCACTTAAGAGTTTTTTTCTTTATATAAGAAACAAACATAAAAAGATGTAAACAAGTAAATAATTCGATTCCTTTTCTAAGTAAGAAAACTTTTTTTAAAATGCGGTGCCAGCTTTCGTTTAGTGAACCTTGAGTTTTTGCAGCAAAAGATGAATCTGCAGCTAAAAAATGCTTCTAACATGAAAAAGTAAAAATCTTTTGTTTGAAAAAAAAAAAACAATTAATGAGATTAGTCGTGATTAATCATCAATTAATTTAATTATATTATTAAATTTGAATATTTCTTTGCATTAACCAATTAATAATTGGATAGCAAAAGCAGATTTTCTTCAGTCAAGTGAATCTTAAACTATGCAACTCGGAGTTTTGTCTGTAACACTCACAGAAGTTACAATTTTTGAATTAAAATTCCTCCTCGTCATGAGAATATCTCTCCCATCTGCCCTGGTTCTTTCCCTTTCTGCTCGGGTTACTATCGGGTTTACAGATCTGGACTCACGTGAGCTGTGGTTTCACAGAGACGCATTCAAGCAGCCTGAACAGGTTAGCGATGCCACAAACAATATTTAGCAGCTTTCCTTCTAAGCTGACGTTACGCGGCCAAAATAGCAACCAAGAAGGAAGATTATTGGGACTTTTGGAGCAAACGGTGATGCAAAGAGTTATGAAGCTACAGCAGAAACAGGCGCTTAAACATGGCAGATGCTGTAATCATAAACCAAAGAGATAAAAAATTCCAACTTGAAATCCAACAAAGTTGCTACTGAGACTCGTGATATGATCAGGGGGAAACATTACAGACGCGTTTCACTTTCCCTGGAGTTTGCAGCTCTGTACAAACATGTCAAAATATAAACAGGGTGCATTTTCAGCCAGGGGTCAATATATGCAAAGAGCAGGGAAGTTCCCACAGTTGCTGAGAGAGAAAGCAGCTGTGAGTGACATGAAACGGGGGTAAGTTGTGTAATAATCACCAAACTCTGCAGTTACTCAACCCAAGGAGGGAAAATGGCTCAACCTCATTTGAATAATTTTAAATAATGTTTTTTAGGATCAGTTCATGTCCTGGTCTGTAAGCCTTCACTGGGAGAGTTTTTTTTAAATTAAAAACTTTTTGAATTATTATTCAGTGATAAACTCTCAATAAATCAGATTTTATAATAAATTTCTGACAGATTTGATCATTGAAGAAGTTATTTTTAAATCGGGCTGAAACGATTAATCAGAATAATCATGATTAATCGATTGACATAACTGTCATTTTAAAATTATATACTCTGTTAAACTCGTATTGTTCCATCAGTATTAAAGAATAATTAACTTAAACAAGCTCATATCTGAAAACCTACTTATAAGTTTTCAGATTTATTTATTTCAAGTGTACTAAGACATGTGCACCGTAATAAATTTTGAGTGTCACGAGGGTTGTCAGAGTAAATGGGGTTGAAAATAAACGGATGACACTTCCTGCTATTTATTTGTCACATAAATTCCCAGTGAAACACCTTAGTGTTGTAAGAAAAACAGGCACAACCGAACTGCTGGTCATGTTGAAACATTCGGCTGAGTCAGAGGTGCATGATGGGTAAAGCAGTTCGGGTAAAGCAGGAGGAAGGAAGGAAGAAACCTGAACGTGAAAGGAAGTAGTTGCACAAGTGAAGAGTCAGGATAAGGTCATGCAGGATGAAGACCGAACCCATAAATCAAAGTGAAAGCAAAAACTCCTTTCATCGTCATCTGCACATTAAGTCCACCACAAACAACTTCTGGATCAATCAGAGATTGAAATCGCTGATTTTCTTTTTGTTACTAGAAAAGGTATTTTGTTCTGAGAAACACCTCCGTATCGATCCGCCCTCGCTTCGACATGGCGCTCCAGCTGCTCTGAGGGCTGCGCACAGTCATACCCAAACATGATGAGTCACAACAACATGTGAAGGCGTGGGCGCGCCAACGACACCGGGGTTGTAGCACAGACCTGCACGCCTGGTTTTGTGTGGCGCGTGCATCAAGCGGCGATGGCGCTGATGGGAAGGGTGGCAGCTTCACGAGTCAAAGGGAGAACATGTAGTACGCGGAGTGGGACGTGACACCAACTTAACACAGATTCGATTTGTCATCGGATGAGTTGCGGCTTCACACAGATTCTTAAATGAAAAAAAAAAAAAATCAAACTAAAACTGATTCTCATTATATCAACATGAGCCGGTTATGACTGGCATTTGTTACCAACATTTACTCCCTTTTTTGTTTTTGTATTATCTCAGAAAACGAGGATTGACTCAAGCGGCGATTAAAGAAAATCTCAATTTCAGCCAAAAAAAAGCCAATGACTGATCGCTTACGATGTGCCAGTAACTCCTGTTTACACCTGCACCACAGTGGTATCGCATTATCACCTCAAAGGTGAGTAATGAGGGAGGAACAATTCTTATCAAAATGTTAGTCATGATTTTTCTTAAAGTGAAATAAGATGGTGATTCTGTCACAAAAATTCTTAGTTTTACACATAAAGTTGAAGCTGTTCAATTCTTAAGCCACTTAAGCCTTTTTTATACAATATTAGAAATACAGAAAACAACTTAAATTCCTTTTTTTTAAATAAAAACATATTTTTGTATATGTTTAACCATTTGAAGCAAAGGATGAATCTGCATGTAAAAAAAAAAAAGGCTGAGTCTTTCCTCTGACTTAACATCATTACAGGATTACACTAATCTGTAGATTTTTCTCATACTACTTTGTACTTTGTACTACTCTGACTGTATTATTATTTCCATAAAAGGCCTTTTTTGAGTCTGTATACTCTAGTTAACTACACTGGGTGACGATTCTTTCAATAACTGATTAATCACAATTAAGAGGATTAATCGTTTCTGAAAATAATCATCAATACACTATATTGATGTATGTTGAACAGAAAAGACTGAAAATTTCCCATGTTGATGTTAGAAGTATTTAATGGCTGCAGATGCTATAAATGACCAAACACACACTAAAGAATAACGCATTAGTCAGTAAAATGTTTTATTTTCTTATTTCAAAAAACAGATTTGTTTATTTTCATCTTTAAATGTATTTCTAATATTGTATAAAAAAGGCTTAAATGGTTAAAACAAAAAATTTGCAGAATCTGAGAATTTTTTTCCCAATTAATCATCAGAATAATCGATTAATTGACAACTAAAATAACTGTTCGTTTCAGGTCTACTGTAATGGTTTATTCTCAGTACACACGTGTCAGTATTCTTTGTTTATTGTGAATCATATGAGATTTTATCTGGCAGGAAAAGGAGCCTACATTTCTCCTCCTACTCAAAACACTTCAGGTTCATCATCTCAACAGTTTTGTGGCGACTAAAACCTCAAAGGACTGAAAGTGACCAAGAAGTGAGAAGCTGTGTGCAGACTCACGCCATCGCCACGTTACTGCCGTCTATAATGATGTGCCTGAGGTCCGGGTTCCCCCGCTCGTTCGGCAGGTTCAAGGTGAACTGGGTCCGCAGCGACTGGTGGAACCGAGCCAGGCCGGTGACCGGGGGGGCTGGCGGGTCGTTGCTAGGCGGGGTCCGGGCCACGCCGCCCTGGAAGTTCACGTGGCTGATGGTCTGGTAGGCAGAGGCTGCAGTCCGGTTGATGGGCTGAGCCGACTGGGAAGGACACAGGAAGCAGAAACACACATTTAGGGGTGGGAACTCAGAGCAGCAGCTCATTCTCAGCTTTGTTAAGGCAAATCTGGGTGTGATATTAGAAAGTAACACCACAAAACATTAAAATAAAAACCACAAAAGGTCCACAAAAACAGAGTAACAGCCAAGGCTACCAAACTGAGCCTGAGTTTTCCAAACTATCAGGTGTGAAAACACCTTTAATCACTTTTCACAGTCCTTAGTGAGACTGGAGTACGAGTCAGTGGCTGATTTGCTATCAATGGTCAAACAGGGTAGCAGTTGTTTTGGCACAATCAAAACCTCAGCACTGAAAAGACACAAAATCTTACCAAGTATTTTAGTGAATATTTTAGTACACTTAAAATCAGACAAAATTACAAGTCACTTTTTTTTAGCAAGATGGCAGAGCTTGTTTTAAGTCAATAACCCTTTAATATTGATGAAAAAGCACCTGATCCACTGGCAGAAATGTTCACTTATAACAAGACATTTTCCCCTGTTATTAGTGAAATAATCTGCCATGGGAATAAAAACCTTTTCATTTTATTATTTACCTAAAACAAGCTCATATTTCTTGCTGAAAAGTTACCTATGAGTTAGTTTGGTATTAAAGTGTACAAAGATATTTGCACTACAAACTACGCCAACAGTACTTGGTAAGATATTGTGTTTTTGCAGAGCCTGTGCCTGGACTGGATGGAGAAATTGACACATAATCCAACAAAAACAAACAGAAACTCACGCTGGGAGTTGAAGCCAGAGAGGCGTTACTGAGCCACTGCGGCGTACTGCGCAGCGCCGTAACGCTCTCCACCTTCACTGGTCCGCCCAAAGTTTGAGTCCCGCATCGAGAAAGGTAGTCCCGCTGCGTGACTCCGCCCCCTCCGCGCGCCAGGTAGTCTGTTCGCGATCCGGACTGCGCGGGGTCGGGGTGCGGCATCGTCATTATCCGGGACATTCGACCGTCTGCCGTTTTGGCGCTGGTGGGGATGACGTTGTCGTCATCGTCGATCGTGATCACCTCGTAGTTCCCCGCTCCGCCCTGAGCACTGGAGCTTCTCTTGATTGTTATGGCCTAAAAAGGATGCAAGACACAGAAAGTTGGAATCGGCAGGTCAAACTTTTTAAAGATTGTTAATCGGAAATTGGCCAAAAAACTGCAATCAGTGCATGCCTCTGTTATACCCGAATAAAATAACCATTGGTTGCAGCCCTATTCAAGATTCGTCCTTGGTTTGACATTTATTCTCGTCTAGAATAATTCTTTATTTATCCCTTAATAACAAAATGTAATGGTATCAACAGCAAACTGACAGATTAATGGAAGCTTTAAAACATATGGATTGTGCTTTAATGGCCTAAAACGAGGATTATGGGATTATTTGTGGTCTGATGTGAGATTACCTGCTGAGTGCTCGTCTCACTGCCACTGCACTTCCGCCGGTGTCCCAACCCGTTGCTGCTTCCTCCTCGCTGGCTCGGCTTTATGTTCTCCTTCGATCTCCCAGAGTCTCCCAACTCCTTTTCCCTGAATCGGGACGTCACTGACGAGGCCGACGAAGACGAGGAGGAAGAGGCCGAGGAGGAAGAGGAGCAGAGGGTGTCAGCGGGACGCACAGAGTTCATTCGTCTCTCTCTGTCCCCTACTTTGCAGTCCTGTTCACAACGTTTGGTTTCTTCAACTATTTTCTCCAGGATTAGAAAGGTGTCTTCCGTCTGCCCCGTAGCCTTGACAACGCGCTCCACCACTTCCTCCTGGTAGCCCATGGTTCTGGAAAGGAAAAGCACTTAAATTACATAATTTGTTACTGTTATTAATTATGCTTTGTGGTAGTGTGTTGTATTTTACAGCAGGGACAAAGTTAACTAAAATTTTAGCTTTTGAAATGTTTCTCACTTTAGACAGAGAACAAATTTGGTGCACTGAACAAGGCTATACTAACATAAGCTAATTCAAATTCAAAAACACTTTATTGATCCCAAAAGAAAATTAAATGTTGTAACACATATTAATTCAAATTAACTAATAAATTAATTAAAATCTAGCGTCCCTTGATAAGTTACCAAAACAGATATAAAACACAACATCTCTTCCAGTTGACTAAAAGCACCGGAGCTCAGCTGGGGTTGCTAGGTAACGGGCTGCGCGGTGTTGGCTTTAGTCGGTGAGGGGCCGGTCCTCCTTTCAAAGGTTTCTGATGCCAAAACACATTAACTTGTTGCCAAAAACAGGTTAATGTTTTTTGGCAACATTAACTTGTTGCCAAAAAATGGCTGGGTGAATTTGTTTTTAAAAGTTGCTGAAACCCAAATGGAAAAACAAAAACGTGCAAGATGTGAATTTCCCTTTCAAGGTTTACCTGAAAAAGTTCACCAGGCATCGGAGGTTGGTTTCCGGGCTGACGGCCTCGCCGTCGTCTGGTACGCCCTCGCCGGACTCCTGTGTGATCGGACCGGCCACCGTGTTCGCTTTCCCTGAGTAACAGGAGGAGGAGGAGGAGAGCGTGGAGGAAGCAGACGGAGTTTTGGACCTGCAGCTGCTGCCGGCGCCCCGGACCTCCCTGTCCCGGGGTCGCTCCCTCGTCGTTCTCTCTGGCGACTCCTCCTTCCGTTCTAGGGAGTATTGTCTCTTTGTGTCCCGAGTCTCGCTCTCGGATGAGCGCCGCTTGTGTGAGGGTCGGGTGCCGTTGAGCAGGACCGCCTCTGGACCCAAACCCGACTTCCCGCCCGCGCAGACGGACGTCGCCGCCGGACAGCCTTTCTCCTCAAAGCTGGTGTCCAGGATGCGGTTGGAGAGCTCTGTCACCGGAGTGCTGCTCTGTGAGCGGTCCTGGTCAACCTCCGCCATGCTGGGAAGCAGCGCCTGGTTGACCTGATAGTGGGAATAAAAACAATACACTGAAAAAGCAGAAAATACTACCAAGTATTTTTGGTTTTTTAGTTTTGTCTTATCTCAAGTGTACTAAGATATTTGCACTGGAAACTGGACCAACAATCAAACTCACTTTTGAGTGCAAATGTAGCTAATTTGAGCCCTGGAGCTAACTGAAATGATTAATCGTGATTAATTGATTAATGAGATATTCATCATCTAATTCAGTAATTCATTAATCATTTAATAAACAGATTTGAAAATGCATCCAGAAAAAGGGCTTTAGACGCTCAAACTCACAGCAAACTAAGCTGGGTTGGTGGCCCATCAACTCACTCTTTGGTTACCTAGCAACAACTTGCTGGGTAATAAGAACTTCGAAGTTCCCTCCAAATTTGGTTGCCTAGCAACAACCTGCACAGTAACTTGCGCAGCAGCAGTTTCTGGTTTTTCCACTGCGCCTCATAACTGCTTAAAAATTAAAAATGTTGTGATAACTGTGGATAAAACAGGAGGTTATGCCAACAGTGTGGTATTATTTCAGATATAATAAACAATAAAAAACTGATTAATAATTATCTGTTGATAGTTTTTTAGCCATGTCGTCCAGGCCTGACTGAACTGCAGAAATAAATCAACCTTTTGATGATTTTCTCATTTATTCGGCAAATATATTTTTTCCCTAGCAGCGTTTACCATAGATTATAAGGATTTAACCAACCAGTGCCGATGTGTTTGTGCAGGTGGGGCTGTGAACCAGTCCCAGTAACTCCTCCTTCAGGGCACTGGGCAGCAGCAGGAGCTCCATGGTGTATTTATCATCTCGTTCCTCCACAAAGGACTTAAACGCTCGTTTCACCGCCGATTCTCTATCACTTGGCAGACTCTTCTTCTCCTGCACAGAAAACACAAACAAATGAAGAAAAAACACAAATATTTGCCAACTTAGCAACTTTCAACGTAATTTCACCAGTCCTACTTGGAAGAGAGCAACAAACTGCTGAACTCGGCTTTGCGCCATCACAACAGGCTCGGCTCGGCCCACCAGCCACAGTCGGCCCGGCTCTGGCACCAGAACCTCTGCGCTGGTGTCCCGTATGAGCCTGTCCAGGAAGAGGCCCCGGGCCCCGGCGAAGATGCAGTGCATGTCGGTGGGATAATGCTCCTCTTTCTGCAGCTCTGGGTCGCAGAGCCCTCGAACGTACTCCTTCAGAGAAAAAAACAAAAACATCAACACTGCAGCTTACGGCTGTTTTAGTAATCAAGTATTCTGACGATTAATCGAATAAAATAATATATTAGAAAAGATAACTCATTCAATTCCTTTTTAAAATTAGAAAATTTACATTTTATTGCCTAAAATTTTATTGCAACAATATACAATTCCTTTGATGATTTGTAGCGAAGGATGCATCTGCAGCTAAAAAATACTAACAATAACCTTTTTTTCTGATTACCCGATAATTAGCTGAATAGCAAAAGGTGCTTAAAGGGGAACTAATTATTACAAAGTTATTTTTGTCTCTTAAATACAAAATGCATGTGTATTTTTTTACAGCTTTTCATTATCATAGTGTGTCCTTTCAGCAAATAGCCTTTGTATTAATCTGTATACTGATTAATTGTCCAGGTGACGATTAATCAGTTACTAAATTAGTTGTCGATTATTTCAATAATTAATTAATTTCTATTAATCTGATTAATCGTTTACTAATTGAAGAGAAAAGGGCATTTAAGAAGAGATATTCTTCACAGAACCTGAAGCTAAAACAGACGAGGGTCAGGTAAACCATATTTACAAAACTTTTTTTTCTATTAAATACAAAAGGTATATATTTGTTACATATTCCAGTTAATTAATCAATTACTAAATTACTTGATTATTTTAATAAACAATAAGACAATTGTTTCATCCCTAAAAAATTGGATTTCAAAAGATCAAAATTCTTTATTTTAAGCAAATACAAAGAAAGAAAGATATAAAAAAAAACAGAAAATGAAAGTAAGGTTTGTGGGTATTTGTATTAATTCACGTCACGTGAGGGCGAAACTGAACAATTTGCAATGAATCAGATTCAGATACTCTCCTGGCTGAGGGAGACGTTTGGGTGAGTCAGCAGCTTTCTGACTGATAATGTGACACGCCCGGTTAGCATTAATGAAACACTCGACACGAGGAAATGAGTCAACAATGACCCCAGGAGAGGAGCTCAGGTCTGCTTTCATACAGAGAAACAAGGTGAGGCTGATTCAGCTTTTACTGAAAATCTAAGTCTCTTTAAAAGTTTATACAATAAAAATAAACTTTTATAGGAGCTGGAAATTTTTGTTTTTTTAAATCATCGAGTTTATAAATGTAAAAGATAATAAATTGCATTTGCTGAAAATTTCCAACTGAACAATTTTATAAAAATTAAATATATACATATATAAACCATCAAGTTGACAAAAAATACAAGCATAAGTATAAATGGCCTTTAATAAAAATTTAAACTTGAAAAAAATACATATATTTTTTTTCAGTAAGTTTTTTTTTTTTTTTCGGGTTTAAATTGTCAGTTTTTAAAACAAAACAAAAAAAAAATCATGACTGATAAGAAAAAAATAATAATAAAGAATAAATAAAACAATAAATGATGTCAACTGAAAATCTAAACCTGAAATAAATGTATTAAAGTTAATAACATATATTTTTATAAAAGTTGAAAATTCAAAAATATATATCAAGTTGAAAAGAATTTAGCTAGCTACCAAGATCTGTCAATAACATCACATTGTGATGTTGACCCAAATTTATTTGCAGTAAAAATCCCTGATATATCAGCTTTACCCACGATGTCTGACGATTTTAGTCTTTTATTTACGTATCGCATCGGTACGATTATCAGAACTGGGCCAATATTAACGTCCGATGTTTCTTTGCATCTTGTTGTTCGCGTTTCAACAGGAGATTGGTGGCATTTGTTTGGTCATGTGATCGTGATGCAGTGCAGGACCTTAACATGTTTGGAGCAGAGAAGCAATGTTGCATTGTGGTCACTTTCTTAATGTCTCAAAGAGAAATACATGTAGCATCGGTAAATATCAGTTATCAGCCATTACAGCTGAGTTAACATCAGATAAATGACGTTTCCCAACTGAAGCTGAAGCCGTTTTAAAACTTTTGGACACAAAAACTGATTTTAGAGAGTCTGGATAAACAGAAACACAGAAGCTAAAATTGTCTGCTGCTCATCATTGGAGGCTGATGAAATCTCCACTGAAACGTTTTGGTTTTGCTTGACTGGCAGAGCTCAAAGCAGCTGCTAAAACACGACCAAGACTCGTGATACAGGATGCAGAAGTGTGAAAGAGTTTCTTCTGTGGGAAATTACACTCATAATGTGTGGCTAACTTTTGATCTAAATGGGTTTTTTTTCAGTCAGCCAACAGCAATACGTCTGAACAGAGCTGCAGCTCACATGACTTTTAAATTATGCTGTGAATCAAAAGGATCCATTCACAAACAAACACAAAAGAGGATTGAGGCCAACTTTGAATCCATTTGACTGGATTATCATTATTATTACCTCAGGTGTGTTCATGTAAACGGCAGATAAAGAAAACCAGAACATGGACTTCCTATGTGGAGATCCCCTGGTTAAAATACACTCTGAAACTGAAGCTATGGTCAGAAATGTTTAGTTAGCATTTAATGTTGTAGAAAATATGCTAAACTGCATCAGCAGCTCTAACGCAAAAATATATTTTAAAAAATCTGCAATATAACTTTACAACAAAACAACTTTTCACTGGCAACCAAACTGAATACAGAGCTGGAATCAGGCTTTATGAGCCGTATAGTCACTGTAAAACATTCATTTCAAACTAAATCGACTTTTTTGTGGAGAAAATTTTTGTGAAATCACCACATTGTTTAACATATGCAACTTGTTTAGAGATACTTTCCTGACTTCTGTGATTCTTTGTGGTTACGATGAAAAAAGGAAAAAAAAAAAAACCCATTAAATTCTCCAGCAGTATTTTTATTTAAGGTACCAATCTCTACTCGGAATGTCTCAATAAATCAATCAGTTAATCACATGATAAATTATAACAAGCTCAATAATTCCCACATGTATGATTTATTGTTTTTCTCTTTTTATTCTTTCAAAAACTGGACTGCAAACGTTTTCAGTTGGTGTTTTAGT
The DNA here is from genome assembly GCA_922788865.1 of Poeciliopsis turneri. Lineage (NCBI taxonomy): Eukaryota > Metazoa > Chordata > Actinopteri > Cyprinodontiformes > Poeciliidae > Poeciliopsis > Poeciliopsis turneri. The sequence goes on from CAKLNU010001104.1 coordinate 1,301,944, forward strand.
CTCTACTGGTCATTTTTTAAAGAACAATTTTGTTTACAACCTTCATAATTCATTGTATTTGTTGTTTCAGTTGTTTTGAAACAACTGAAACTATTTTGGAAATTTATTTTCCAAAATAAATTTCCGATTTATTTTGGATATTTAAATCCATTTCTAGAGTTAAATGTACATTAGAACCTAAAGTTCATTGTTCTTTGAGAATGTGTTCTTGCATTACTTTGCCATTAGCATTACAGTACTTGAAAATGGTCTCAAAATAACAATATTATTGTTTATTGCAACCAATAAACATCCAGCAAAATTTATTACTGTGACAGGTATGATCTCTACTTTCAAGCAGGAATGTACCAATTTCAGTTTTCTATCTTTCTGGCCGATCATCAACTCGGATTTTGGCTAATGCCGATTTGTTTTTGTCTGAAAAGCTGCAACAAACAAACTGGCAACAGCAAAAGAGAACAAGTTGCTGCTTCTCAGACTTTTGCAGTAGCAGATAAAACCAGTTTGTGATGCGATTATTGGCTGATCACAGGCAATGAATAAAAAAAACAAAAATTAAGGATTTATTGTCCAGCCAATTTATTCATGCCATCCTAGTTTCAAGTGTGTCAAAAATTACCCAAAATACTTTTTTTGTAAAAATACTAAAGATCAATAAATTTTATGTTAATTATATTTATGTTTACTCAGCAGTAAAAATGACTGCTGATTAGACTTGTTGTAACATGTTTTCTTTTTAAATATAACTTAACTTTAACATAATTCATTGCTTTCTGCAGTCACTGTGACACTTTAAATCATTTCCTGTTTCCTTTTGCCAGGTAATGTTTATGAGAAATGGTTCATAATGTGTCCTGCAGAGTTAAATGAAGGTTAAGTCAAAAAAACTTGTTCTTGCTCATTTGTACATTGATGTTCATCTTCTAAAGCTCGAGTGATTATCTCCTTATGACTTATCCATTCACATAAAAACTAATCTTCTGTTTTTAATCGAGTTTGTTTTACCAAAGTAAAGCTTTAACACATTATTTCATGAATAGACATGAAGACAAGAGATGCAAAAGCTTTTAAAAATAATGATTTGGTTTTCTGCTTCATCAATGTCCACTCTTGTTTTCTGTGCTACTAACAGTAAATCTCCTTTGATGGGGTTTTCCACATCTGTCTCACTTTATTCTTTATTTCAACTAAACAATCCAAGCTGGAGAAGTTGATGACTCAGAGGAAATGGCAAACAATACCCATTGTTTTACCATGATCAGGATTTGCTTCTTTTAATTTGGATGTGGGTAAAGTCACCATTGTTACCACCTCCTGCCAAACCAATGGTATTATGCTAACTTTTGGTGGAATCTCAGAAAACTGCTCCAAAACCAAGGGAAAAAAATAATACAAGCTAACAATAACAATAGTAGTCATGCATTTGGAGCTACATAACCTTTCCAATCAAAGCTTGCTTTCCAAATAGGAAAATTGCTTTTTGGTAGAAACCTATTCTGAGTAGCTTTAAACCAAAATAACAGCTGATTTTCTGCCCAAAACACAATTTTGTATATAATATGAAAGTCTTGTGCAACTCAATAAGTCTGTAACCAATCTATAAATAATGCTTATAGTAACCCTGGTGCAATCACAGTGTGGGCTGCTTTTTGTGCTCCAATTGCTTAATTTGGGATTAAACTTTCAGCTGCACTGAATTATTAATGGTTTATTTGTTAGGCCAGCTTTTCTAAAAATAGATTTTCATCAAACCCTTTAGCTTAAAAACAATAGAAGCTGTTTATTTAGAATATGTATCATCACTGTTTTTAGTTAGGAAATCCCATTCTACAGTAATAAACTAACTTTTTGACCTAATTCGTGATCCACTAACCAACATTTATTCTGACACTCACCATTCGCCAAAGATCATGGGTTGAACCTTTGTGGGGGTTTTTTGTTTTGTTTTGCTAACATTTGTGATTTTCTGTCTCTTTTCCCAGACATTAATGTAAACTGAGGGACTATCAGGACTGTCTTTCTCTATTTATGTGCAATCAGTAACATTTAGAAGCTCTGACAGTTGCACCCATTTCATTTTCACATCAAAATGTTTTGAAAAATTTAAAAACATAGCAGTTCAAATTATGCTAGAGGTCATATTTGTTCTGAAGATTTTTGCTCAGATAATTAAAAAAAAAGATCAGTTTTACTTTGAGAGAAAGTCTCCAAACCAGGCTTTTAAAGTTTAGTTATTGTTTCTGTCATCAAAATGAGAGAGTTTGCTCTGGAAAGACCCTTTCTTTTATCCTCTTGGGCTGGAAACTGTTCGGCTATAGCCTTGTTTTCATTAAGAGCTTTCTTCCCCAGCTGAAGACTGGAAGATTAGATTATTCTGTACTGATTGGTTAATCAAAGTCCAAAGAAACAATTAAAACCTTGGAAAACTGATTATAGATTGTGGGAGCTGATAAAAAAGTGTAACAGTTGATTTGAGATTTTTAAACACTAAAATAAGACAGAAGAGAAATTTACAAAGAAATAATGTCTGTATTAAGATTTTAAACCCAATAGTAAGTGAAATAATAAAGTTAATTGTTTGATTTAAGGGTTTTAAGACGCTGAAGTGAGGCAGAGAGGCTGTTGGTCAGAAAAGTTGAGCTTCATGCCATTGACACACACCTGTTCACCAGGGAGTGGTACAGTCGACATGCACTTTAGGTTCCCTTATTTTTGACTAAAAACGGCAACATGTCACAGCGAACTGTTGGTTAATGTCAAGAAACAGACGTGCCAGCGTTGGCTTGCGTACAGAAAGGTCGGTTGAAACCCACCTTCGCCTTGGACACGTCGTCTCTGTTGCCCCGGAGCTGCAGCCATATCTGCCGGGATGTTTTGCTGCCGTGCGGCTGTCCTGTGTGGTCCAACAGACCTATAATTGTAAACGTCACTTTAAAAACTTGCTCCACTCGGGGCCTGGCACATTTCAGCTCCTCTTCTTTGTCCTCCAGGACCGTAAACTCGTCCACCGTGGGGGCCTCCACTTGCTGCCTCCCGGCCGACGCAGGGAGCCTGTTGCCCGGCTGCTCCGGGCACGCGAGCTCGGTGATTCGTCTCATTCCGAGCAGAGGCCGAGTTGTTGACATCCCGCCCCTGTCGCTTCTGACCACCGCGCCTCTATATTCAGACCTCCAGGCGCTGCTGGCGGCTTCTAGGAGTTTTCATGGCCTCTTCTCTGCGTTTGTTACGAAGCTGCGACGTAACGTTAACCGCCTCTAACGACATGAACGCGGCGGCGGCAGCTAGCGTTAACAAGTCGGAAGCTCGGTCTGACGTATCCGGAAAGTCCCAGTGATGGCCTCATCAGAGCACGACAGCCGGCCGAGTGTTGTGTCCTAAGATGATTATCTGCCCGACAGTTCAGAAAATAAAAACTCCGCTCAAACGAACCAAATTTCTGACGCGATCCTGATCATTAAATAAGACCACAGATTATTTAAAATGTGAGGATCAAACAAACAAAAGTAGGTTTCACATCGGGGTAAAACCACCGCTCTGCCCTCTAGTGGTGAGGAAGTGATACTAGCTTGAGATTGATAAAATACTTTATTAAAGCTGCAGTATGCAACGTTCATAATGTTTTTATACATATTAGTCGTGTCATATTGGTATGAGACAAACAATCTGGGGAAAAAATTTGCTCCTCTACCTTGATTTCTGCTACCACTGCAGCTTTTCCCGTCAGAAGATGACAATGACGGATAAACTGTTTTTCAGTAACCATAAGCTGTTTTTCAGACAATAGCACATTTAGCGGTGAGTGAGAATGATTGACAACGCGAAGACACTCCTCTTTAGGGAAGAATTTCTTTACATAGCAAAATAACTCGGTGAGGAGGTGGAGAGCAATTTTTTTTTTTACAGATTATCTGCTCATAACAAACTGTCACGACATTTTAACAAAATGTAGAAAACATATTCTTTTTTAAAGCATGACTCATACTACAGTTTTAATCCCAAACGGTAATTAAATTACGTAACTCCTATTATGTAAGGTTCTTCAGAGTTTTTCGAGACGTTGATGGCTGTGGGCAGGAAGGATCTCCTGTAGCAGCCTGTTATACAGCGACTTTGAAGAAGTCTCTGACTGAAGACACTCCCTACTTTCACACCTACATCTGAAATCCTTATTCATCATAGACTCACTGGTTCCTAAGGATGATTAAGGTTGGATGTGTGTCTGGATTGATATTACTTATCTTAGCATAAATAATTTAAATATTACTTTTGATAAAATTTTACTGTGTTTTATTGTGTTTTGCAGTATTTAATCCTTCAAGCTGCTTGGGTACAAAAACACAGATCTTTATGTTTCTGTGAAAATGTTGACATTTTTGTGTGAATTTGTTTAATTATGCCACCCTCCTCAGATGAACAATGAATATGCAGCTGTATGATGGTACAGTTTGGTTTATGTCTATGTCACATTTTGCCCAATTTGTCCTGTGGTGGAGGCTTTGCTTTTACATACATTTTATAATCTTAAAATACGTTATTTAAAACAGCACAACATTAGCTTTCTATGCCCATTTAAGCCGCCATCTTGTGAGGCGTGACATGCTCTAAATCTGTTATCCCAAAATACTAAATTAGATCATTTACTGCTGTGAATAATCAATAGATTAAGAATCAATAGTCTTAACAGTTATTGATTTATATTCAGCAAGCTATTTAATTAAACAATAATCACTTAAAAGAATTTTTGGTTATCTTCATTATTGCATAATTTTCATTAGTTATTGTTGAGTTTATATTTGTATGTTTTTACAGTTTTGCTTTTGGTATTAGTTTCTACTCTTTTATTTTTACTTAATTTAGTTGAGTGTGACTTATCCCTTCATCTATTGTGATTTTATTACCTAAGCAACAGAGACTGAGGACTATTTGGCTGTCACTTCCTGATAATCAGTCATTGCCCCGACTTTTAATTTTAATCTAAATGACTAATTTTGTTTTTAACTGCCTGCTGCATTGTGCGTATTTTTGCGTAATGGCATACTCCAGCTGGGCAAATATTTTCCTATAAAATCTTAAATTAAAATGTGCAGAATCAGTTTGCCTCATTTATACTTATCTTCTTGTAGAGTAGAAATGTTGTGTTTTTAAACCAAACCGCTGAGTCGTTTAGAAATCCTACGAGGGCTCTGAGCAGATTAATCTACTCATTTTAAAAGTGCTTTGGTGTGAGTTGAGAATAGCCCAAAGAGCAGTGTTGTATAAAGTACTGAAATCTCGGAGTCAAGTAAAAGTATCGGTACAGCTCCAAAATATGACTTTGGTAAAAGTAAAAGTGACTGACTGAAATGTTACTTGAGTTAAAGTATTAAAGTATCTGAAACGTCTTGTACTTAAGTATGGAAAGTACTGTAAAATTGGATGGACTCAAGTAATGTAATGAAAAGTACAAGTAAAAAGTAAAACAAGGCAAACGCAGTTTGAATGACATTTTTTATATTTTGGTAAACTTGTCAAATACACTTAAAATAATGAACACAACCAAGTGCAGGCAAAATGAAACCTGCTAATAGATAAACCTGCAGCATCATTTAGTTAAGAAAATTAGGAGCTTTACCTAAACCACAAGGTTTAAATAATTAATAAGAGAAAAAAATAAATAAACTTGTAATCCAAAAAATACAATAATCCATGAAACAGCCAACACTCAGTACGTTCTGATGACGTCACCACATTACGCAACTCTCTCTCGGTGCGTCACGATCCGGAAACAATAAAGCTAATTGAAAATAAAGCCGGGAAAATGTTTGAAAATGACAGATAAGGATTAATGTGAACCGAAGCGGGAACACCGCGTGTGACCCACGATGAACCGCGCCAGTTTAAACTGCAACAAAACGTAAGTTAGCGATTGTGTGTGTTTGCGTGTGTTTGCGTGTGTTTGCGTGTGTTTGTGTGTGTTTGTGTGTGTTTGTGTGTGTTTGCGTGTGTTTGCGTGTGTTTGCGTGAGGTAACTCGTGACGCTCCTCCGTCACAGTAACGAGTAACTAAACCACACATTGAAAATGTATCGGAGTAAAAAATTTTCATACTGGAGGAAAGTATGAAGTACTCCAAAATATACTTAAGTAAAGTAGTGAAGTATTTTTACTTCGTTACTATACAACACTGCCAAAGAGTCCCTTTAGAGGCCTGATTGTTGTACTTTACTGACCACAGTCGATAGCCAACTTCAGGAAACAAATGTTATCCTCTGATCACCTGATATTACCCCAGTGCAGCAACTCGCTCCTGGAATGGAGATTAAAATGGAGCCATTTGGAGAGAAATATTGAAAAAGAGGAACACAAACCTCATAAGGGCTGCACACAAACACAGAAACAAGTTTTGTGGAAGCTGAATGCTGGAGACGACATAACAGGACCTTCATTTATACTTAACATAATATATAAACCTTACATGACTCTGTCTATATGAATGTTGGGATAAAGACGAATGCAATGTCCTCAGAATAACAGTTTGAAGTTTAGTTTCAACATGTTGGGTTGATATTTCTGTCATGAAGTAAAAAAATCATTCTAAAGAAAGTAGTCAGTCATAGGATGTCCCTTTTTTAATCCACTTTAAGGTGGATTAAAGTGGATTAAAACAACGGGTCTGAACACCTTCTAAAAACAGACCGAGTGCTTTATAAAAAATAACACCTAGCCATTTTTGGGCAATAAGTTTGTGTTTTTTGGGGGGGTTTGGAAAAAAACTTCCCAATTGTTTTCCGTTGTTACCAAGCAACCCAATCCAAGCACGTCACCTAGCAATCTAGACAGAGTTCCAGAACATTTGGTCAGACAGTCTTACAGCTGTGTGCACTGTGCAATGGCTGCTGGAAAACATAATAGTTTTGCTGTGGAGTTACCATACAACAGCAACTTATTGCATTCTTCCTGGTCGTGTAGGAGGCTCTACTTCTGCTTTTCAAAGATGTATGGTTGTATAATTGTGCATCTGTTTGAAGCCATTTTCATGTGTGAGTGTAAATGTTGAGTTGGGGGGCATGTCCAGCAGCAGCTTATTTGGATTTAATGTGACAGAGGCTCTAAAACACTAAAATCTCATTATGCAAATCTGCTTTTGTGGGAAAATATACAATATTGCTCCATTCTTGGTAACAACTACCATAAAATATTAAAAATGACTCATTTATTTTGATGTAGATTAATTGTAGTCCTTGTTTTCTTTCCAGTTTTGACCAATTCAGCAAAGTTGAAATGTTTTGGGGGGCATGAAAAGCCTATTTATAGGACAGACTTTGTGCAGACTCAGTGCAGACTTTGACTAGGCTGGTTCAAAAATGTTTATTTTGTTTTGTGAGGTATTCAGAAGTGCTTGTGTGACACAAATGCAATGTCCTGCTGTTTATCTCAAATCTACTTAACCTTAAATTCACAAACGATTGACTTATATTGATATTAAAATAACTTCAGTGATCTACAAAAAATTTAAAAACAGAATAAATATTTAAGGATAATAATAATAATAATAATAATAATACACATTTATAGCATCATATTTCAACAAATTAAAGTCTGTTTCCTGGATCCCGGGAGTTTTTATTCATGATTTTGCAGAAGATGTTTCTGCTGCATTAATATTTCACAATTTTAACATGATTTTAATGTAATGTAAATTTTAAAAATTGATTTCTACTCTCATTCAGAAACTGTTGATAATTTCTGTGTTTTTTTCCAGTGAAGCTCCTGACCTCAGAGGAGCTTCAGTGACCTCAGAGTTTTACCAGCAGGACCGTCTCATGTGTTGAAGACAGGAAGCATGTTTTGCTGCCAAGAAATCAAACTTCTCATTTCTGACAGGAATGTTGTGTAACTTTCCTTTAAAGTTTCGCTGTCGTATCGGTTGAAAGGAAACAGATGGAGGTGGAGTGAAACTACAGAAAATTTAGATGGTTTCATGGAAGAGATTACAGCAATACATTTTATTTTATTTTCATTTTAAATTGCTGTACTCTTCCCTCCACTGGAGGGAGCAATTCTGACTGTCTTTATTGTTTAATTATTCCGATGATTTGTTTTGTTTATTCTATTTAGGGGGAAATATATATATATATAATATATATATATATATATTTTATTAATTTATTTTCTTATTATTTTACTTTCACATTTTGTAGATATAGCTGGTGTTTGGGGTCACTGCTTTTAAAAAACAATTATTTTCAGTTTAGTTTAATCAACATCATATAAACAGTGATTTTTTATTTTTATTTTGATATTTTAGGCCAACTGAAAATAGCAGATTTTGTTTTTATTCATCTGAAAATCACAGATTATCCCAACCACTAGATGGCGGTGTAAGACACATTTTGGCAGCAATGGGTTCCCATTTTCGCTTCTTCCAGCTGACAGAGTGTAATATCGACTTAAGGATGCTTCAAATCAATATTTTTCATTATTTGAGGCCCAAACGCACATCAAAAGAATATTGTCTTTATTAAAGTTCAGAGTGTTATTTTAGCCGGAGAGAAACAGACCAGCTGCTGTCTCTGCTGTTGAAACTCTGCCTCAATCTGATGCTGTAGGTCAGAAGTCTGCAAAATACCTCAGGAGAATAATAATAATAATATCTGCTGTACCTCCAGCTGTTTAAAATGGTAAAAACTGAGTTTCCTTGTATAAATTACACACATTTCCAAACTAAAAACTCCAGAATTCACAGTTAGAAAGGAAGAAAAAACACAATAAACAAGACTTGAAAAGAAAGGAGCTGGAAAGTAAATATAAGAGGATAAAAGAAAAGAAGGAAGGACTCAGTGCAAATAAAAGAATATGAAGTAAAGTTGGAAACTCAAATATTTTCCAGCTTTTGTTCTCTTTTTTTCATTTTCCCCCAAAGTTTCTTCCAGACACCATAATAAAACAGTGGATTGGTTTAAACTAAATATTTAAAAAATTTCCAAAGGGATTAAAAAAACCTTTTACAGCTTCAATAAAAACATAAAAATTTAATAGAAAAACGTCTGAAGAGAAAAACAAGTCTCCAGCAGGGGCCGCCACATGTCAGAGATGTGTGCGTGCGCGTCTGCAGGTGTGTGTGTGTGTGTGTGTGTGTGTGTGTGTGTGTGTGAGAGAGAGAGAGGTTGAACAGCTGTGTTGCCACCTGCGGGGCGAAAGGGAGGCTGACCTGCTCCTCTTTAGTTCCTCTCGGCATGACGACAAAAAACAAACAAACAAAAAAACCCTCCGAAACAGAAGAAGAAAACCGGAAGCGGAAGCGGCCACACTGTGAAGTTTTCCCCTCGTTAGACTGAAAAAGCCGCTAGCCGGATGAATTTTCCAGCGGATATCCAGAGGGGGGGAATCCAGGCAAAAAGCTGTTTAATTAGTGAACAGCGGTTCCACTTAAATATGAATCAAAAAGCAAATGTGACCCGAGAGACGAAGATTAAAGCGGAGCCGCTGGATAAAAATGGCGACCAGACGCAGCGCCATAATGGGTCTGTTAAAAAGAAAGTTACATATTTTAGCTTTTATAGTTGAAGTAAAAAGATTGGTAGGTAGGTCCCAATGAAGGTAGGAAGGAAGGAAAGAAGAAAAGAAAGAAGGGAAGATGGCAGGAAAGAAAGAAGGAAGCAAGGAAGAAAAAGGCGAGGATGAAGGGAGGAGGAAAGGAATGTCAGAAGGAAAGAAGGAAGAAAGGATTGAGGAAGGAATGAATGGTGGTGAAACAACTTACTGTTACAGAGAAACTGTCTGCCAAATGCTAACTGACCTTAGCAGTTAAAACAGAATCTGCTGGCTGCAGATGAAGGTGGTGATTGACAGCACTAAGACCCGCCTCCTCGCTCCAATTGGTTTGTCTGAAAGTCATGACAAATATGTCACTCAAAAAAAGACACTCAAAAAAAGCAATAAATATGTAATGAAAACAACAAATATGTAGAATAAACATACTTTAGCTCATGTTAAAAAAGAGGAAAAATAGAAAACATCAGTTAAAAAAATAAAATCCTTTTTTATTTTTAGAATATCTAAATTTACCAGTGAGTATAAATAATTAAAGATTCCTCAAAAATCCTGATTAGCTTAATTTAATTCTGCCGCCATTTTCTTTTTTGCAAGTCAAAAGTATTTTTTCTTAATGTGTGAATTTTTAGCCTCCTAATTAATTCACTTAAATTAAAAGTTGAATTTTTCAGAATTTTTTTATTGTGAGATTGTTATTTTCAAAGAAGAAGAAGAAGAGATGCAAAAGTGAGGAAAATGGAGGGGAAAGTGGTTTGTGGGCCTCATGTAGAGAGACTCAAAGATAACACTTTGAGCAAACACACACACTCACACACACACACACACCCGCCCACTTAACAAATTTATTTATGTAGAGCTCAGCTCCAGCCTCCCACCTCCTCCAATCACGCTGACTTTTCTCCCCCTTCTTTCTTTCCTTCTTGCTTCTCCTCCATCATCCCTCTTTCCCTTGCAGGTCATGGGAGATATCGAGGAGATAAATATCGCAGGCAATAAAAGGCCTGCATCATGAATAATAAAACAGCCGTAATCTCCACCGATGATTTATACATCTGATGGTCGGACACAGTCGCACTCAGGGGTGGGTGGGGAGTCGCACATCGAGCCGCGTTAAATTGAGACGAATGGTGATGCAGAATGTGGGACTGGTGCTGGATACACACACACACACACACACACACACACACACACACACACACACACCAATGTGCTAAAAGACGCTGAAAATATGGATCTGCTGGAAATAAACAGAATCACTCTGGATCTCTATTTTTGATCCACCACAAATAACCAGAGTTCAGCAGCAGCTCGTTACTTTTACTTGAGTAATTTTATCATGAAGTGTTTCTGCTCTTACTTGAGTTAAATTTCACAATTTTCTACCCACTGAATGAAAAACATAGTTTAACAAAAACTTCACCAACACAGACACACACATGCACTTTTTGTTAAAGTTTAATAAGGAATGAAGAAGCTTTTCGATTTTGCTATAATGACGAGGCAAAAACTTAAAACAACTGTAATTCTTAAGTTCTACCATCTCAAACTACTTTCAGTATGTTTGCATTTCTAATATCACTGCAGATTCAGTCAGATTTGGACCAAAATAGCAACATTGTTACATTTTTGCTGCTGAGGTTCTCTTTCACACTGCAGCGAATCAAACGACCCAAACTAATAGAAAAACCTGTTCCCCTTCTCGCCTGTGGGGGCGCTGCACCAAGAACCACTGAAGGAAACCACACAAAAACCTCTGAGGAAAACACTGAGCGCAACTTCCTTCTTCATGAAATATAAACAATAAATGGAGTAGATTGTAGGATTTCTCTTTTATTGTTGGTAAAAGACCATTAGCCATTTCTAGCAAGTTTGTTTTGGTTCCCAGAATGAATATTAGGGCCATACTGAGAAAAATGCAGTTTGAAAGATCAATAAACTTTAAATTGTAATGGACATTTAACACTGGAACTGGAAGACATTTTAAATATCCCAAATAAATCAACAAAACAACAGAAACAACAAATAAGATGTACTATAAAGTCTCTGTAAACAAAATCGTCCTCCAAAGAGACTGAAGACTTTTGTCTTCCTGTTTTTGTAGAGAAAAGAGAAAACCTATAAATCATGCAAATGGAAATTATTTAATTTAACATGTGATTAATTGATTTATGGCAACAGACCTAGTTTCACCTCTAAACCTCAGAGTAGATGCAGGTTTTCTGGTTTTTGTGGTTCTGTTTTTCTAGCTGCAAAAATAAAACAATTTTATCTTTTAATTCCGTGTCGTAAAAACCAAACAGCACAGGGTTTGTATTTGTCGTTACGCTGAGAGAGATCATTTCTTAAGCTCTGTAAGAAATGACAGCTTCCTTTCATTTTCGCCCACTTCTTTCTGCTGGCTCGCCTTTTCCTCTCTCCTCTCGTCTTATCCTTCTCCTCCTCACACGATGGAGAACGACAGCAGGAGAAAAGAGGAATTAGTTGTAGCATGTAACCTGCATGTAAGGCAGCAATATTACACCCAGGTTAGGGCTTTCAAATCTCATCAAATGTCAGGGAAAATGGAAATATTCCTCTGTTTCCTCCCTTTGTGGCTCATTTCTACTCTTTATTCCCCCTTTTCATCCATCCCTCCTCCACTGAAGCCACCCTTTTGTTTTCTCCTCCTTGTCCTCCTTGTCTTCTTCCTTCCCTCCCACTGACAATCCTTTGCAGACATGCCTGTCCGGTGCCGCAGCCCATTTAGGGCCCCTCTGCTGCAGCCGTCTGGTAATTGGAGCTGTAGTCGGGGCCGGCACATGGGACCTGGGGGGTCCTGGGTGTGTCTCTGCGTGTTTATCTGCTTCTTAGTGGACAAACAGGAAACAGAAAGCAGAAGACGGGGGAAAAGATGCACAGCAGAGCAGAGTGTCAGGAAATTAAAACGAGGAGAATGTGGCACTGAAATTCACGTTTACCGACACGTCATCGGCATCACTTCCTGTTTGAGATGAACCAGGATCTGTTTATGTGTTTTAACAGGCTTGAAAATTCAGATTTAAAATGTAAGAAAAGGTGGAAAACCTTCAAGAAAAGCTGCATAATTACTATCATTAAAAACAAACAAACAAAAAAACCGATAGGATATCAAAATAATACATTTCAGTGCAAAAAAACAGACACTTTTTCTTCAAACTAAAACTAAACATCTAAATCATCTGATTTATGTTGATTTGTTGGCTTAACAAAGATTATGCCGGACAGGATGGGTTCAGTCCACTCAGCTCAACGAAGCAAAAACACAAAATCTTACCAAGTATTTTGTCTAGTTTCTGGTGCAGATGTCTCAGTACAATTGAAATAAGACAATTAATGTGTAAGTAACTTTTCAGCAAGATAAAGGAGCTTGTTGTAAGTCAACAATTCCCATGACAGAATATTTCACTTATAACATGGGACAGTTATTTTATTATAAGTAAACTAATCTGCCATTCAAACTATTACTTTTCCACTGACAAATTATTTTGCTCATAACAAATATTTTTTTTAATCAATATTAAGGAATTGTTGACTCATATTTCTTGCTAAAAAGTTTATTAAATTCAGTTTATTAATCAAATTAGCCTAAAAGTTTCTAAGAAGATTGCATTAAGTCATTAACTTGCGTTTTGTCGTTTAATTTACAGCAATCCCTCATACTCAGCATGCATGTGGCGACAGTGGAGAGAAAAAAAAGTAACAAAATGAGGAAAAGTGGTGATTATGTCCTGCTAAAATCTGGAAAATTAAGGTTTTATTTTCTCACAAACTGAAGACCGTCACTAAAAAACAAGTTGAAAACCTCAGTTTATGTCTAACTTCTCTCATTTCTGCCTTTGCTTCCCTCATCTGCTCTCTGATTGGTCCGTTTTCCTCGCTGTCGCGGCGGGAAGAAGAGGCTCATCAAGCAAAGCTTTGTGGCGCCTCAGTGTGAACTCAAAGTGTCTGGTTCTCCTTCAAATGAACAATTTATGACATGTAGAATCAGATACAGAGCTGCCAATGGACATGCAAATAAATAGCATCTGTTGGAGAAAAAGGCGATAAACTCTATGAATATTTGATTAATGAATAAACAGCATAAAACGTTGTGGGAGAAAAACACAGTAGATATGATTTTTAGAGCAGCGTTCAGATTAATAGATTAAGGATCAGAAGATGTTAATGTCTTTAGAGATTTGTTATCGTATTTGTTGCTGTTTTTTCACAATAAAAATGAAAGAGGACTGAAAAGTAAAACTGAACCAACACACCTGGAAAATTGTGCGCAGAAGTTTGAATTTATTGTGGTTCAGTCCACTCAGACGTCTACTGGAGCTTTTTAACATTACACCATGTTATCATGTTATTCCCTCATCAAAATTGCTTTGATTCTTTCATGTATGTTTGAAAAAAAATCCTTTAATCTCCATGGCAACCAATTTGGGATGCCTAAACGCTAGGTCTCAGAAAGTGTTGCCTTTCCCACAAAGCTCCTCCAGACTAGCGGCTTCTTAAAGCTGCAGTACATCCATCCATCCATCCATCCATCCATCCATCCATCCATCCATCCATCCATCCATCCATCCATCCATCCATCCATCCATCCATCCATCCATCCATCCATCCATCCATCCATCCATTTTCCGTCTCCCTTCTCCCTAACGGGGTTGGGAGTTGCTGGTTCCTCTCCAGCTGCGTTCCGGGCGAGAGGCGGGGTCACCCTGGACAGGCCGCCAGTCTGTCGCAGGCTGCAGTACATAACTTTTATAAAAATATTTGTCCACGTATTTGTTTAAATTATAATTATGTTGTGACAGGTTGCTAAGAAACAGATAATCTGTGAAAAACAATTTAGCTTCTAACCAGGAACAACCAATCAGAGCTAGGAGGCGGGTCTTAATGCTGTCAATCAGAGTTTCGTGAAGTGCTGCTCATTCTCCCTCTGGCTAACTTAGAGTTTTAATGTTTAGAAATATTTAAGACAGTCAGAAACGAAACGCCACATTAGTATTAGAAACTTCACATTGACTGTCTATTAAATAAACTCTTAAGATGGATCTGTAACAGAACAGAACAAAACAAACAAACAGAAATTTTATTCCTGTTTGTCACAAATAAGTGAAAAAGCTAGAGCTTTGTGTGTTTAATGTTTCTCCGTTGCTCTGCATTGAAAGCTCTTGCCGTTTGCCTGGCAGCAGGTGCGCAGCTAAACTGACAGAGATGAACCACCTAAACCAACCTGAGCCGCCGTTTCCTCCCGTTAGCACCGCTATGAGCATCGGGTCACAGAAACACCCACGGCACACGCTCAGAAACGATGCAAAAAAAGAGAACCAAGAAGAAAAAACCCAGTGTGTGATCACATGTGGTACTGAGATTATGGGCCTTTATTAATAACTTAAAGGGACAGAGATCGCTGCACTTCGGAAAGGCTGATTTACGCAGCAGACTCTGGCAATCTGCACCTGCTCCCTCTGCAGCAGGTTGTTGTTATCTTTATGGCTTGCAAGGAGCAATCTACAGAAGCAAAGATGAATTTGGTGCTTATTGCACCAAGCAGAGGCGCAGGGTGGAGAAAATATTCCTTTAACTTCATCTTATCTTCAGAATAAAAGAATGTTTGTTTATTTAACCTTTTCAGACAGAAAACTATTACTTTCCTCACCAAAAACAAATAGCCTTGCTTACAGAACGTGTTTAGCTGGTTGTAAGGAAGCGCACACATCTCCAAATTGCTAAGCAGAGAGATTCAGGGGAACTACAAAGTATTCTGCATGTAGTTTAAAAGCAAAATGTATCTGCAGACTGTAAAATAAAAGCTTTGGCAACATATTTCCCAGGAAGAAACAGGCTGCACAGAAAGAATTTTTGAGAAGAATGTATAAAACTCATTTTCACAGCTGGTTTTTGGTGCAGCGCCCCCACAGGCGAGGAACTGAACAGGTTTTTCAAAGGATTTGTTGGTTTGACACATTACAGCCTGAAAGAGAACCACAACAGCTGAACATGGAACAAATGTTGCAACTTTTGTCCCCAATTGAACCGAATCTACCAGAGCAGCAGGCATGAAAACAGCCTGAATGACGGAGTAAATATCTTGGTGTTGCAGCAGTTTGCTTTTCCCATCGTTACGTTTTCTGTTTATTTTCTGTGGATCCTCAAACCTTAATGTGCTTCTTGGTCTGTGAAAATCCAAATGGGTTTATTTTTGCTTGACTGAACTTTTACAGTAAAACGACAAAGCGCAGTGTTTTACAGGAGGTCAGTGAACGCCTCTTGGGATCAGCCCCTCTCCCCCTTTGCTCCTGCCAAACACGGGGCAGGTTTTAATCGTAACCTTCCCCCCTTTTGCCTCCGGAGTCTTTTCTTGGTTTGCTGTTTCAACATTTTACTCTCGCTTTGATCTCCATCCATCCACGTGTCTCTTTTCATCCCACACGCTTTCTTTCTTTCTTTCTTTCCTTCTTTCTGTCTTAGTTTTTTCTTTCTTTCATTCAGTTCCTGTTTGCTTTGCTGCTTTTTTCCGCTCACCTTCACCTCCGCACCTCCCGCCTCTCTAACGCGTCTTTTTCAATCACTTTCTCCTCTCCATCTCCTTTCTCCTCCTTGTTCTTCTCCTCATGCATTTGATGTTTTTCAAAGTCAAACATCTGTTGCTGGGTGTGCAGATGGGAGTCAGGCCGCCTCGCTCAGGTTGATATCTCACTTGAAGAAGAGACGCTGACAGGAATCAGAGAGGTAATATACAAACAGGTTATCAAAAAGATGATTCTCCACCTGTACCTGCTGCCTCTGCTCCTCTGCAGCAGGAGACCAGGTGTCGGAGCGGGCAGGTGCTTTAATTGTGCGGGGAGTCGGATCAGTGTGTGTGTGTAGGCGTGTGTGTGCTCTGCAGCTGATAATTGGAGAGGCACACCTGGACGCCGGTCACCTCCCTACCCTGACCCGCCGCCCTTCAAACCGGCACAATTCGCTCCGGGTGCTGCCGGATGTGTGTGCGCGCTGAACTCTTGTGCCCATCGTTACTGAGTGCCCATCTGCAGCCAGCGTGTGTGTGTGTGTGTGTGTGTGTGTGTGTGTGTGTGTGTGTGTGTGTGTGTGTGTGTGTGTGTGTGTGTGTTTCTGATTGTCCATCTCTTCCACCACTGAGAGCAGGAGGTCATTCAGCTGTTCTATAAAAGATTCAAGCCTGACTGATGACCTCGGCCAACAAAAAAAAAAAAAGAAAGAAAACAAACTCACTTCTTTCTGATTTTTTTTTTATTTAACCTTTTCTTCAGCAAAGAAAACACATCAAAAATTCTCTTTCATTGCTGCACCGCCTGCATGAAGGCAAACCGGCAGCAGACTGAGGAAAACGACGCCTGATTTTCAAGCTCGGGAAATTAAAAAACAAAAATTACAAATTTAGTCCCAGGTGAAAAATGAATGCACTAAATGTGCTAAATTTTAACATACTTGAGCATACTTTAAGTCAGACTAATCATGAATGTACTTCAGGATTAGTTAACTTAAAGTGTGACATTTTGGAACTAATTTTGTGCTTAGTGTACTTTAAATTGTATTAAAGTACAATTTAAAGTACTAAGCATACTTCCGCGTACTTTTTTGGACAACTTAAGTTACACTTATATGCTTTTGATTTTTATGTAATAAAAATGTGCTTGATTAGTAAATTCTGAGTGCAATTTTTTGTGATTGAATTACATTTAAACTATACTTCGAATGTATTTTAAGTATGTCGGCATTACATATTTTATATATTAGTAGTGTGATCACAGTATGCTAGAATTACACTTTTTGTTTATTATAATTGCTAATGAAGCAACTTTTTAGTTATTTAATGTCTGTTATTATTCTGCTTTGCTGCAAACACATCAGGTACCAGAACACAGACGGATCCGTTACAACACACTTTACAGGTGAAACTAATTACATTGTGCTTTCAATATATGAGCATTTTGGTAACACTTTATTTGATGGGGAGTCATGAACATAACACCTGTCATCTAACTTTTAAAGCAACTTATCATTAAGAGTGTCATTATTTACTGGATGACACTTCATGACACCTGTTGGTTTGTTCCTATGTTTATGACGGTATCATGTCAGTCTCATGACTCCATCAAATAAAATCTAACCCACATTTTTCAAGAGCCAATATACTGTCGCATAATTGTACAAATTGTCAATACATTCAAAGTTTACAAACAACATGCGTATCAAAATTAGCACAATAAAACAATTGGTACACTTTAGAGGAAATGTTAAAAATATTTCACCAAGGACAGTTTTAATTCAATGTCACATTATTCCGGTTTTACTCCAGACAAACTGACATTTCTCCTTCCTAAGAACAGTGAGGATGACTTTTACACTTTGTTAAGATGTAAACATGTAGTGTAATCATCTTAAACGAGGTTCCATCTAAGATGAACCGAGACCAAAAATACGTGGTAAGTTTTTGTGTTTTTGCAGTGTAGCAGCTGTTCTCAGTCCACCGCCATCATCTGATTCCAGATGAATTCATATTTAGTAGTTAAACTTGAATGAGGACTTCTTTGTGCAGCTTTCAGGGAATCATATTTCTAAAATGGATCAGCAAACAATCCACTGTTGCACAGATGTAGCTCAGTTTTCTGCAGAAAGTCTCTTTAAATTATTTGTTCAAGCTGAACTCAGACTGGAGGCAGTTTGAGGCGTTTAAACACTGATACTGCAGTGCTACAAGGATTTTATCTCTAATTTTCTCTGTCCTCGCTCTGTCTTTTAATCTTGTAGTAAGTGCCCCAAGCGTTAACCTTATTACCCTGCAGACCCAGGGGACATGTAATGAAACACTTCCCTCATTCAGGGGGTCAATTTGCTCTCTTTTCTTTATGAAGTTTAAAGCCTTTTTCATCCCATCGGCATTCCTGCCTGTCTGATTTCCTTCCAGTCTGTCTTGCCTTTAATTAGGCGATCTGCCTGTGTGTGTGTTACAGAGTAAAGGAGAGGAATCCTGTCTCACGCTGATTCATTGAGACACGGTTTGATCTGTTAGCTGCAATATTCCCTCCTCTTACTTCTTGTGAAAAAAGAGAGAAAAACTTCCCTTGATGCCTTGACTGTTTGCCTGAGCGCAGACAGATTGCTGCTCTGATTTTCTTCATCTGAAACACAAAAATCAGGCATTACCAATTACAGATGACACACACAAAGCATCGTGAGCCTTGAGCTGTCATCACACTCAATCCTGCTGTCAAGGAATCAAAACAGATCAAATACAGAAACACAAAGAGAGAAAACATCTATTCGTTCGACAACAACTGCTTCGTTCCCGCTGCAGCTTTCTGTAGAGTCCCGATTGCAGTTAGTTACATCATAATCAACATTTTGCCCATGTGCTGTTGATCAGTCATTGATCTGTACCTTACAAACTTTAAGAAGTATTGTTTATGCTTAGAAACTATTGGTTTAAGAAACAAAGCCTGAATTAATTGACTTAATGGTTTATTTTATTAAATGTAGTTACAATTGATTAACTAATAAAACCTTTTTTTAGTGTTGTTGTTTGGCCGCCACCCAGCAGAGGGCGCCACTGGTAATCCTTAAGCAGAATAAACAAAGATGGCAGAAAGAAACAGTCCAGACTCAGACCATAGTGGGGAGGGAAATGCACTTTATTCAGTTAGTCTAAGAAACTTATTAGCACATCATTTAGCTGCATCAGTAATTCAAAAATTACCGACGAGCTACCAATCGATGTCCTGAAGACAGAAAAGCAGAGGCCTGACGCAGAAAAACTGCAACATGAT
The DNA here is from genome assembly GCA_922788865.1 of Poeciliopsis turneri. Lineage (NCBI taxonomy): Eukaryota > Metazoa > Chordata > Actinopteri > Cyprinodontiformes > Poeciliidae > Poeciliopsis > Poeciliopsis turneri. Next base: position 1,321,274 of record CAKLNU010001104.1, read on the forward strand.
GGAAAAAACACGGCACCAATAAACACGGCTGATTTTAACGGTTTCAGTGAGTTGATTCACTTCATAGAGCAAAGTGTTAATATTCCTTCAACAGCAACCAAAGACCTATTGCCCAATGGACGTCTCGTCAATGTGTTTAGCATTTATTTTCATCTTTTATTTTTCCATTCCGCAATAAGTGGTTTCTAATATAAATATGCTTAGATTAATCATAAGAGCAAACTTTAATAAGTTGTTCTTTGTGAAATAATGTTTATACATTCAGCCCAAACCCAACAAGAACAAAATATCAATTAATTACTCCTATTTACTCTTACTTATTCTTTTAATGTTGGAGTTTGTCCGCCATCCAGCAGAGGGCGCCGCTGGTCATCCTTAAGCAGAACCTGTTGATATAAACAAAGATGGCGGCGGGATTACAGAATGGAAAAGAGAAACGGTCCATAGTGGGAGGAAATCCACTTTATTCAGTTTGTTTAAAATATAAACACCCAACAAAGTTTCCTTCAGAAGCAGGAAAGTCTTCTGTATGAACGCTTTGTTCATGGAGAATTAAATGCTTAACACTTTAATTTACAGCTTTTATTTTTCTGTTCAGCAACCTAAGACATTCCTATTTTATCATAATGAGACAAAAACTCAATTTTCTGTTTATTCAGTCAGGATTTAAAAGAGCTGGTAACAGCATTTAAAATACTGTAACATTTTAATGCTTTTTCTTTTTAAATTGAGCAAATTGTTGCCTTCTTAAAATACTGACATATGTTATTTTTCTCCCCATTGTTTTTATACCTAAAATCATCTTTTGGCAAAAAATGATCCTGGCCATTATTTTTGGAAGAAGAGAATAAGAAAATGTAGATTCCCAGTTTCCTCCATGTTATGAAAAGACGCCTTTTACCCTCTTGGGACAAGAAAAAACTCAAGTTTTTATCAATTGATGATGAGATCAATCAACTTTAGATTAACTAGAGATAGATATCTGATGACAGGCTGCACAGTGGTCCAGTTTGGCTTACATAAATAAAACATCAGTTTTATATACCTTTAATCAATCCAACTGCACTGTGATGAGGGATTTAGAAATGATAAATAACAATGAAATAACAAAAAGTGTGCTAGAATGGAAATAGACTTGGTACTTTAATCGTTTGTATATCTGAACTTTACACTGGAAACTCGATATTTAATGATTGAGACAAACATGTTTAGTGGCGAGTCAACAAGGCCACAAATGACAGTTAATCGAGGGAGTTCAAATGAGAAATCTCATCAATGGAAAAAGAGAAAAAAATTGCAAATGAGCTTTTAATGTTTGTAGTGACTTTCTGGACTCCACTGAGGAGTTTAAAGTTATAAAAACTCCTGAACTTCTGTTATCTTCTGCCAATTTTTTAATTTATTCATTTAGATTTCCAGTTTCTTCGTGTCTTGTTGTAATTACATCTCGTCCTCTGTGGATACAGAACAAATGAGCATCCAGGCAGTGAAAGTCCTGCTTTGGGTTAGGCTGATGTAACAAACTAAATATCTCACAGTGGCATTATGATCCTAATTAGGTGGCAAAACAGAATGAAAACAGCTATCTGTGGACATTCACAGAAAACGTGCTTGTTTATGACACCCGGCTCATTTTGTGCACATGGCTGAACTGTCAGTTTAACATGCAGATGACTCATTATCCATAAAAAAATATCACAATATGCATCATTTAATACACGGCTTGTTGTGATGCTGATATTATTGTTTTGGAAATAATATTGTTTTGAGATTATCTAGATTTTCTAGAAAAAATGGGACATTTCTGAGTTTGAAAACCAAAAATGGCAAGAAAAAGTTAGAAAATTTGAGCTTAATCTCAGAAATAGTTGAGAATAAAAAATTCCTGAATTTGAAAAGTTGAGAATTTGCTAGAAAATATTCTGAAATTTTCAAATTACTCTCAGCAATTTTCAGAAAAAAAAACTTTGACGAAGAAAAAAATATTCAAATTTTGAAAATTTTTGACTTTTAAAATTCAGACATTGCAAATTTTTTTCTAGAAATTTTTTGCGATTTATTTTTTGTTTGCTAGAAATATACTCTTTTTTCATTCTATCTAAAATGTCCCTAATATGCTGTTGTAGATTTCAGCACATCTTTTCTCCTCACCATTTAGAAAATCACATTTCCTCTATTTTTACCTTCTGTTCATGTCAAATAAGTGAATTTCTCTCGAACGGCGACTGAACCTAATGACTTCCAGCTCTTACAACACTGAGAGATTAGGAATAAACACTTTTTTGTACTCTGAATCTGTATCTAAATGACAATCTGAGCTTTGAGATGCTTAGTTAAGCAAACTTTTCAGGTATGGCCTCAGTATTATCTCTGTGTGACATGTAAATCCCAGAGGAAGGCGGCAGGCTGAATTAGAAGGAGAGTCGTTGTCATGCAAGCTCCTCATCTGTTTTTAATAATAACTCTTCTTCCTCCGAGATTCACTGCTCCAATAATCTCCCCCCTTCGCCTTCCTTCACTTTTCCTCTCCATTACTCTTGTGATGCTGTACTGTGACTTTATATTTCACTAAATGCTGTAAATGCACGTCAACACTTGCTCCAAATAGTCCTCTGGGTGGTGCGTGGCCTTAAAAAATGCCTATTATTTCCCTTTAAATTATCCTAACAGCAGAAATGATGTACTGACCCAATATTTGCTGTGTCGAAATAAAGTATAGATTTTCCATCAAATGTTAAAATGAGACTTGCCTGTAGGTGTGTTGTAAAGATCCTACAACGTGCATAAATCCTACGCTTGCAGTCAAACGCTGAACAACAATTTTGATGTGGGAAGATGAAAAAGAAAATACAGAAAACAATGCCTTTAAAAACAATTTACTGGGAGAATAATTAGTTTTGCCATTATTTAATCTAAAACACATTGGCACCAAAAGTATTTTGCTCTTTGAAATTTCTTGTTTTTGCTTTATTTTTTGTTACCTTTTATTGTTTCAGGTCATTAAACATCAGAAAAGGCAACCAAAGTAAAAATAAAATGCAGTTTTTAAATGATGATTCTAATTATTGGGGGATCTGAGCTAAAAACTCCATAAATTAATTGCGAATAACCACATTTTTACATTTAAATTCAGTGCCTGTGTCTAGACATGGCCAAACCCTGAAGAATCAAGTGATCACTAAAGAAGAACTAGTCTGACAACATGAAGTAGGTTGGATGGGTAGTTGGTTGATTAGTTGGTTGGTTGGGTTGAATGGTTGGTTGGTTGGTTGGTTGGTTGGTTGGTTGGTTGGTTGGTTGGTTGGATGGTTGGTTGGTTGGTTGGTTGGTTGGTTGGTTGGACCTATGTTTTCCTCTTAACCAGGTCCAAATATTAAACTTGGTTTCCAAACTTTCTAGGGCATTGAATGGAACCTGGATAATTTGATCATAGATTTAATGTTGATTAAAAAACTTTCCAGAGATTTTAGCCTGAATCATGAAAACTCCTTCTAGCTTATAGCCACACTGATGATTATCACAGTTGAGTTCAGTATCTTAGTTTTCTTAAGGTTGACTGGTTTCAAGTAAGATTCAGGTGCGTAGGGGTTAAAGTTTAGATAAGCAGAAACTCCAAATAAAAAAAGTTTATTTGAGATGTTTGGTGCGAAGCTGCAGCTGCTTGATCATTCCGCCCGGCGCTTCCTGTCCTCTCAGTCACACTGTCTCCACTCCCAGCATCTCTCCTGCGGTATGAAAACTTTATTGGATGCCGGCAGAGTCCTTGAGGGGAAACACTTTAAATGTCTCTGCAATTATACTTCTAATAATGGCTTCACTCACACACACACACACACACACATCACACACACATCGAGACATACATGCTGCCGGGGGCCGACAGTGACACAAAGGAAGTGGAAGTTACTCTGTCAGTCAGCGAGGCTATTAATCTCTGTCACCTGGAGCGGTGTGTGTGTGTGTGTGTGTGTGTGTGTGTGTGTGTGTGTGTGTGTGTGCGTGTGTGTGGGTGTGTGTGTGTGTGTGAGAGAGAACGTGTTACAAAGCTAAGGGTGTGTGTCACAATCAAAACATGGCCGAAAGCGAGCTGAGGTTTCCTCACCACATCAACCAACAGATCCAGTGTTCATGTAAACAGATGTTTGATGCACAGACACAGAATCTAAGAAGCTTTTTCACACCTGACAGTTTGTTACATTTGGTTTGGTTTGAGATCAAGTTGCAACATTTGTTACATTTTCAGCTGATGTGGTTCATGTTCACACTGCACTGTGTCAAACCAGCCAAACTCTTTGAGTAACCTGTTCCCCTCTTCACCTGTGGGGGCGCTGCACCAAGAACCACTGAAGGAAACAACATGAAAACCTCTGAAGAAGACAACTTCCAGCTTCACCAAAAAGAAGCAAAAATGGAGGCATCAGATTCTAGCGATTGTAGGATTTCTTTTCAGCGTTTGTTAAAAGAGCACAAGGCATTTCTCCCGCTAGCGATAGCCTGTTCTGGTTGTATTTACCCAGAATTCCCTTCACTGTATCCATTTCCTGCTTGTGGAGCGGTTGCTGGTCCACCTGGCACTCACATATCTATTCAAATCGCATCAGAATTCACTGCAACCGAACCGAGGTCGCAGTGGTCCAGTAACAGATTCACACCTCCACAAATGAACCAGACTTTCTAGACAAACAAACTGGAGTTCAACTAAAACAAACAAAATGCAACCAAAAACAAATTTCACCATTGCAATAGAAGATGGACCTCAACCACTTCAACAGCTCTCACCATCTCTGATGCAAAATCCAACAGCTTTGTTATCGTTGGTATTTTTTGGTTTGCTACTGAAGACAGGCTGAATTTGATACGATGTCTCATAAGTTTATTATCTTGTTCCTGAAAAGTTTCACTTTGCTATAAATGAAATGCAGAAAAATTAACCAGCAACGTGATGAATGAAGATCTGAATCAGGATTGTGTCCTGATTTAAACTTGAGGAGAAAACATTTTATTTTCTATGGAAATAGAGAAACAAATCTTATTTTGTTTCTGACTTTTTCTATTTGTCTTTTTAATGATTTTTTTTTCCAACTTGTGGCATTTCTTCCTACCTGAACTTCTGGGCCGTTCTCTCCCATCCTTCTCCATTCACCCTACTTTGCTCCACTTCGCTCAGCAGTCATCCTCCATCTTTGTTATTTTGGTATTTGGATCATCATTAGACCCCATCCATCTCTTCCTCCTCCACTGACCTTCTGCTTTCTTGCTTCCCCTCCTCCTTCCTCCTCTTTTCTCTATTTGATGAGGAGAAATCTAGGAAAGAAAGGTGTTGCACCCTGATGTGAAAGATGCCAAATGTCTGGGTCACGCTCACACAGAGGGCCGACCGCTGTGAGTTCGTTTGTGTGTGAGTGAAAGTCTGACAGGTTCACAGCAGGGGGCGCGAATCAGGGTGTTGCAGTGTTTTAGTTAAAATTAAAACATTTTAATAAAAGCTACATACAGCAGCTTTAAGGCCTGAAACACTATCATATTTCTGCCTGTTTATTCACATTTATTTGTTGTTGCTTATTCTTTACTCTTCCATAAATGTCCATCTTTATTTCTGCTGTTGCTTTTAAATAGAAACTAAATTGATTTAAATCATTTCAGAACCTGGTAAAGACAAAATCTCTTTTATTATGTCCTAATATTTTGGATGTAAAGAGGTGTTTATTTATTTATTTTTTTTACCATGACTGTAATTTGTTTTTGATCTTTGAATAAAAGCTGATGCCTGTGAAGTCACGAATCTCTCTCTCATCAAGGACGGTTCACTACATTGTCATCGCTGAGGCTTTTCAAAGCAGCTGGAACACTTTAACAGTTTATAAATTATTCAAACTGACCACTTAGTGAACTGTGGAGAATAAAATCAACCTTTCATTATCTTAATATGTGAAACAAAGGTCTACAGCATAAATATGGGCTGATTTGCCCTTTTTTTGACAACAGCTCCCCATGATGTGAGCTGACAGAGACAGTGTTTCTGTGGGTTTGCTGTCCTTGCCCAATAAAGGGAAAGCGTTGCAGATAAATGTTGTTCTCCACACACCTTGCGTCTCTCATATATCTCTGTTAGTCCACAGGCTGCAGCTGCAAGGCCGCGCTCGCAGTGTGTGTGTGCTCATAAATGTGAGTCGGAGCGTGCTTCATGTTAATGTTTATGAGAATGGATGGGATGAGTGTGTTTACTGCCTCCCGCTTTGGAGAAAATCACTCATGAGATTTAAACTTGAGAGATTTGCTGCTGCAGTGTGTGGTGAGAGTGTGTTGTGATTTAAGCTGCACAAGCTCTTGGTGAATTCTGCTTTTAAACCCTTTCACAGGAAAACATGTTTCATCTCAACAATCGACTCTTTCTCGTTTTGACTGTGTTTACTCAGTTTATGCAATTGAATAAACAAATGTTCCTATTACTATCTTTTGTCAAGAAAATCTAAATAAAATCTTGGATCTGTTTACTGTGATCATTTAGTGTAACAGGCTGAGAGACATTTTAGGATCAAAGAAGACGGGTGACAAAATCATCTGGTAAAATTACACAGTTTCGATTTTAATTAAAAACAAGAGAATGCAAATCTAAAGGCAGAAATATCTCAATTATTTAATCTGAAAATGAGACATGGTTAAACAACCTCTGCTTCTTCTAAAACGTATTATTTATTTATTTATGCAAAATTCACATTTTGCACGTTTCTGTACTTCCATTTCAGTTTTTAATGCTTTTAAAAACGACCCAAGCTTAGAAAACAAACTGCCCAGATATTTTTTAAACAAACAGTTTCAAAAGAGCTACAAGTTAGCAGGCACTGCCCGTTACCTAGCAACCCCACTAGAGTTCTGCCTGTTGCCTAGCAACCCAGCCAGAGCTCCCGCACATTTGGTCAGCTGGTTTTACCGCTGTCCAATGGCTGCTGGAAAACACACGTGTTATGTTATTGACTTACCAGTATTTTAATTAATATGTAACTAACATCAGCTAAGCTAAGCAGCAGGTGATTGACAGCGTTAAGTCCCGCCTCCTGGCTCTGATTGGTTGTTTCTGATTGAGCGGTGTATTTCTGCAATTCATACTAGGAGCAGAGGAGCTCCATTTTTTCATAATATCTGTCTCATCCCATACTGTCATAATATATCAATGATTTTAAAAAATACATGTAAAAAAAGATTTTTTTTAATAAACGCTGCAACTTTAATGATGAAAAATACAATGTTCTTTCTTCTCACAGTGTCTTTTTCGAAAGCAATAGATTAATTTTCCGAGTTAAATAGGACTCCTTTAGATATGAAAAGCGCCATTTTCTCTCAGATTTTGCAATGTTCTTCTTGAAAAAGTCCGCAGCTTTGAATTATATCTAGGTGGATAATTACATTCTTTTTTAAGGAGGTCATGGTCCATTGCCAATGAGGAAGTAACACTACGGACAAGAACATCAATTTGAGAAAGGATGAGATTAAATATCTGCTCTCTAATGTGTTTCTTTGAGATTCTGAGCACAGACACAGCAGAACAGTTTGTAACTTATTTAGTGTGACTTTTGTGGCGGATTTGTCAGGGTAGCCTGTTGTGTTACAAGGTCAGGTTATATGGTGCAGAGGATATTTAGAGACAAAAGTACAGAATGAGAGAGTTTGATAATGCTCAGTAAAGTCTTAGGATGCATTCACACCAGTCCTGTTCGATTTAATTGAACTCTAGTTCGTTTGCCTATAGAGTTTGTTTGGGGAGGTGAGAAAAACTGCAGGCCTCTGAGAAAATGTGTTTCATATCTCAGGTAAAGGTTTTAAGAAGGAAAACAACTAGAAGCTGGGTTTCCATTGACTAGACAGCTGTTCCATTTGGTGTTTCAAAAATATATTTTTTTTAATGGAAACTCAATATTGAGAGAAAAAAACAAACAAAAGAAAACCCTCATTTATTGCTCGGTTTTGGTGCTAGCATGAGGTATTTTAGCTTTATTGTAATCGGTTTATTTCACAAAACTGCAAAGGAAACACATTTTTCACATCAATCACGTGACTAGACCAGTCAGTTTAATATTTATCAACCAATCAAGTTTATTTGTATGGCATAAATCACCAACAAGGCAATTTCGTTGCTTTGTACATGTGACAGTGCAATGACAATAAAGTTGAATTCTATTCTATTCTATTCTATTCTATTCTATTCTATTCTATTCTATTCTATTCTATTCAAAGTGCTTCACATCATAAAAAACACATATTTTTTAAAATAAAAACATCATACAGTCACCCATTGTGAAACCAGGAGGAAACGTTGAATTTTGCAAAAATGATGTCGTTAAAATCATCAATATGCATCAAATATGTTGATCAAAGTTCCATTTATTTTGGTCCCAACGGTGGAATTGTTGCCTTGATTTAAAGGATCACAAGCAAAATCTGATAAAAACTCATAACTACTGAAGTTTTCCTTTCTGATCAAATGTTTAGTTGGCGTGTTTTGGGTTTTCCTGGACTGTTTGCAGTTATTATGTGTGAGTCTTTGTTTTGTTAGAGACGTTGGTTGTTTTCTGCGGATCATTTCTTTCTTGTGGTTTCTGACTGTAGAAATCTCCAGTTATTGTTTATGTGACTCGTATGATGTGAAAAAAGTGTGCAGATGTTTTTTTTAGGCCAAAACTTTTCATTGAACAATGAGAGGTTTTTTTTTTTTTAAATTGGCATGTTTCCATTAAGCTAATTTATTTTGGAAATGTGGAACTGCAGCGTTACATAGCCAATGGAAACACAGTGATTTCCGCCCCAGACGTTAAAAGCCAGTCAGGTTTCTTCAGATCTTTCCTGTCGTGCCTCACCTCCTTCTTATCCAGCCTTCTTGTTCCTGGTTTGGATCTTCTTTTTAACCCTCTGGTGCATAGCGGCCACTACAGTGGACAGCTGTTTAGAAGGCATTATTTCCTAAATGCAGTTGTTTATATGGTGGAATTGCATATCAGTCCTTAGAATGCTCTCTACTGCCCGCTTCCACTGAGGTCAATTCAGTGGCAAGTTGTTGTAACTACAAGTTAATGTCATCGGAGTCCAAGTTGGCCGGCAGACAGACACACTTGATGACCACTCCAGGAATATCCTCTCAAACCTTCTATTCTCAGTGAATCCAGTGAATCCTGCTGACATGCAGGAGTATCTAGGTAACAATATTATAAACTTAGTTTGGAAAATTTTGTTTCATGTAAGTAGAAAAATGTCATTAATTATGTGTCCATTACAGTGGACATCATGCATTGCTGACTATAATTTTCACATAAGTCATGTTGTTGATTTATCTTTCATTATAACTGGTTTGCTTGCAATTAAATTTATTTTGAGTATATCTATAAGTTAGTTTTAAAAATATAATTTTTTATGCAGATCAGTTGTAGTTTGTGTTAGTAAATGATCATTTTCTCAAACTTTTAGAACACAAACAATGAGGATCACTATAGAATAGTCGAGCAAATTCCCTCTGATTCCTCTGATGACGAGAATAGTGACAGCAGTGATGAGGAGTGACTGCCAGGAACAAGATGATGAAGGGGAAGGACAGGATGCAGAGGGAGGTCAGCAAGGTGAGGGAGCTGGTACATGCTCAGAGAAAAGTTCACAAGGGCAATGCCTGCACTCAACCCTGCAAATATGTCTGGAAAGTCCAAGACAGTAACTTTGATGGAGACTTGCTACCTTTTCTAGGAGAGAGAAGAGTAAATGTTGATGGAAGAGATCCAATTGATTTCTTTACGTATTTGTTTCCCTTAGATCTCATTGATCAGATAGTGAAGACCAAATACATCTGGATGTAGTGCCATGTGGCACTGTGTCCTGGATGCTTTGCCAATTTTCATGTAGCCTAGGAGTTAGGAAAATGAGTTAGGAGAGAAGTTAGAAGAGGAGTTCTGGAGATGCAGGTGTTTGATGAAGATTGTTCTCTTGGTTTGGATTAACTGAAGGGCTATAGTATGTTAGAGTGTATGAAAGTATGTTCAAGTGCTTTTCAAAGCCCACAATGAAGTATGTGGTCATGGATTCATGATAAAACTCAGATGAAATTACTCTTCAGTCAAGTTCATATTGTTCACTGTTGAGTGCTGAAGCGCATGCAGTCCACTGTAGTGGACATTTCTGTAACTTCTTGGAAAAATACAATTTTTGAAAAAAAAAAAAAGTTTATATTTGTTTTTTTATGCCCTAAGAAGAGTAAAAACACATAAAAAAAAAATCTTGACCCAAGGATTCATAATTCATGCATCAAAATCTTTAACTTCATGGATTGGTTTATTTTCATGTTAATATTCTAAATGACTCAAATCTGATGTTTCTGTTTTGCATCCTCAGACGTGCCGGCTGTCTGACTCTCCTCTGCAGAGCGTTTGGCTGAAACGCTCCAGCCGATCCGCCTGGAACCTGAGTGTTTTCTGTGAGTGCACGGTTCTACATCTGCCTATTAAATTTAAACACCATTTTCTTGACTGCTTTATAAAAACCAGCACAGGCGAGGCCACAATTTAGCCCTCCACTTAACAGTCTATCACGCCGTTGCTGTTTCCCCCCGCACTCGTCCCTTTCTCAGCGTAAATCTATCTCTCTATACTCCACTCAGAAGTCCATTACAGCCTCCCGCCTGCAGCCTCCTCGGTTTGTTATCTGTCCCACTCACATTATCTCCACCTCTCCTTTCTCTCTCTTCATTATTGTGCTAAAATCAGATCTGACATTCTTTCTCCATCTCTTCACCTTCGGCTTTTACCGTCACCGATGCTTCTTCCCGTTTTCTTGACTGCCCGACAATTTTTTTCGTTTGCAGATGTTCCATGGACAAGTTTTGTTTTCCCCCCATTTATTTAAAACGTCTTTCTTTTCCTCCATCCATTCTTTCTTCTACTCTGCGGTCCTGCATGCACTTCATCACTTTTGGCAGCACCGACTTAAAAAACGAAGAAAATTTTATGCAAATACAAGGCTGAAAAATGAGTGTTCACCTCAGTGGCAATGTGCAGTGGGAAGCAGCGAAGAGCCTCATTACAATATTTTCTCTTTGTTGTGGATCCGGAGGATAATAATTAAGAATGATTTGTGATTCCTTGGGAAGAAGCTGAGCCTCTTCAACTCCTAAAACTGAAGTTTTACACATGTAGACAGAAGACGGAGGTAAAGAAACAACTATTATTCAGATTTTCGAGGCAAAATGAGACGAGAAACAAGCTAACAACTAGCAAAATCCTCAGCTGAAGGTAAATCAGTCCCGATAGTTGATGTGTTTCTGACAACATAATCAATGTGATCTTGGAAAATGTTGCTCCTCACCGCTTTTCTGCCTTCATGCAGCAGTTTTCTGATGGCTGTTCCTCCGAGGGTTTGCTGTCTTCTGTCTGTTTGCTCTCTCTGACTTTTAAAACTGATGCAGCACCACTGAGGCCAAATATCATGGGGTCAAAGGTTGAAGAAGTCAGGGTCAGCATTCAGATATCCTCCCCTGATGCACTTGTTTACATTTCATGACAGTCACAAACCGACCGGTGACACTTTAGAAGGAAAAATTGGGAGAAATATCACCAGTTATCCCATTTCAGTCAAAAAAACACTTTAAAAAGAACTTTATTGCAAGGTAAATTGCTGATAGTGCCTTCCAAGCCTAAAATAAAGTTCAGTTTCATCATATTTTAAAAAAAGTTTTTCCCTTTTCTAAATAGAAACACAGAGCTGAAACCAAAAGGCAGAAGAGAAAACAACAAAATGTGCGATGGATCTCGGAGATGTCTCTTTTTTGTGGCTTTTTCTTGTTAAAAATAATCCCCAAACTGTTTCCAATCTATTCTTCCCCGTCGGCCATGTTTGTTTACTCTGAACTCACGTTTGAACTCAAAAGATTTCTGGAGATTTCCCATCTTACACATAAAGTGTGAAGTTTTTGGACACCACACACACTCAGGTTTTGAAAATCAAATGATAACTTGAACAGTTTAGGTCTATATAAAACATGTTTATTACATTTTTTACATAAAATAATTCTGAGATAATGAGATTTTATTCTGCTCAGTTCTTCCTACTGTCGCTGTTTTACGCCGTCTTGTCACTTTAAATCCCATTAAGCTGCTGCTGGCCACGCTGTCCAACTCAACGTTGTGAAAATGTGAAAATGGCTCCAAACAGATGCACAAATATGCAACTGTACATCTCTGAAAAGTAAAAGTGGAGCCTGCTGCACAGCCAACAAGAATGCAACAGCTGGTCTCTGGATGGTAAGTCAACAACAAAACATTTGTCTTTTCCAGAAGCCATTGTACAGCAGCAGCGGTAAAACCAACTGACTAAACTCAGCTTGGGTTGCTAGGTAACGGGCAGAACTCTGGGGGGTTTGCTAGGTAACAATACCTATTGAATGTCACTTAACAGTCATGAGGTTTTTGAAACATTGTCCAGACATTAAAACATTAAATTGTTGCCCAAAAATGGCTGATTGTTCTTGGACCAGAAACATCCAGCAACTTTTTACTCAGCAGACTTTGGCACCCGGTCATTAAACCTGGTAAAAACAGCAACGCTTTAAATAGAAAGTTCTTGTTTTTGTTGTTTGACTAAAACCACTTTCTACACTGCAAAAACACAAAATCTTACCAAGTAATTTTGGTAAGTGTACTAATTTCAAGTCTTATTTCAAGTGTACTAAATTCTTAGTATACTTGAAATAAGACAAAACTAACTTATAAGTAACTTTTCATCCAGAGATAGGAGCTTGCTTTAAGTTATTTCTCTTTAAAATGTTTTGTTTCAAACCAAAAGGTTAGAAAATTGCAATTTTCTTTAAAGAATTTTTCTTTTTCATGGAAATATTGCATGCTTAAATCACAAAAATGAAAGATTTGCAGTCAAACAATCTAACATTTTTAACTGGAATAAACAGGGCCGATCAGTGTTGTCAACTTGGTGACTTTGTCCCACAGTGTGAAAAGTTTGGACACCCCTGAAGGAAAACGTTGAGGACGAACAAAAGCCAAAGTTTCATCTTTCTAACCTCTGCTCTGGAGCCTTGACTCCAACTGAAACACTCCCAACTTGACCAAGTAACAAGAGACTGAAACTACCTTTCAGCTGAGCAGTTATGACTTAAAATTCTCAGTGATTATAACTCATAGTGTTAGTCAACACAAATGCACATAAGCCACAGACATGTGTGGTTTCCTTAATGAAGGAAAGAACTGGAAGAAGATGGAGCTGCAGATGGAGACTAATCTGAAAGGACAGGAAGGAAAAATAATAGCCAATTTAGCCTTGTCATCTTAAAGACACACTTTGGCATTTTAAATTTTAGTTATTCCTCCTCAGCACTCAAGTTGTCACATTGCACAGGAGGGGAAAAACTTCAGTTTCTGTAAAAATGGCTTGTTAGCAACAGCAGAATGCCAGTTTGAAACCAAAGGGTGATCGTAAGTGATCTCTGAAATCCTGAAAAAGAAAAGCAGCTGATGAAAGAAAGGACTGGAGAAGGAAGACAGAGAGGATGAGGGTCAGTGTTTCTTTTTTATTTATTTTTCTGGTTGAAGCGGATAATGAGGAAAGAGGTCAGGAAGAGTGAGACGGAGAGAAGCTAAAAATGGACGACAAAGATAAAACGAAGCACAGTTTAGACCCATTATGGATCCAGCAGGAAATTTACCAATTTCTTTTATGGTGCTGATGGATTTCATTCACTTCTCAAAGACTTTGACAAAACTGTTTCTTAATTTCTAAAGAAAATAGTCTTGACGATAGTAAATCTTTCATAACCATTTGTTCACAGGTATGTTCGTGTTGGAAGATTGTTAAAGAGGAAGGAAAAGTCTCCACTCGTGAAGTTGTGACGGATTGTAAAGATTTTTCTTTCTCAATAGACTCGTCCTCCGTGTGCCGGGTCTTTCTGTTCAACAGTTCTGCAAAGAAGGACAGGTAAAAATTCCTCCATAACGATGTTAACAACTTTTAGCAAAGATGGCAGCTGGTTCCACCAAGGGAGGGAAACTTTCTGATAAAAAGTTTTTTGCACTAAGATGAGACAAAGACCTCTGAAGCCAATTAGTTGCCCTCTGAGAAAAGGAGACTAGAAACACTGCAAAACTTACTAAGTATTTTAATTTCTGATGAAAATATCTTAGTACACTTTAAATAAGGAGCTTATTTTAAGACAAAAAGTCCTTAAAATTGATTATAAACTACTGGTTTCACTGGCAGATTATTCCACTTGCAACATGGAAAAAATTTCTTAAATAATCTGCCAATATAGCAAGTCACATTTTTATCAGTAAAAATAAAGTAATATTAAGGAATTACTGACTTAAAACAAACTTCTACATCTTGCCGAAAAGTTATTTCTCAGTTAGATTTGTCTTATTTCAAGTGTATTAAGATATTTGCAGTATAATGTTTTGAATTGTCTTTTAATTGTATGACTTTGTTTTGGTCTTCTACATTAAATTACAGTGAAATATATCTATGTTTGTGGTTGTGAAAAAAGTTCAGTGCTAGCAACTGTATTTACATTTTTTATCTGTTAGAATCTCTAATAGAGTTTTAAGAGAAGTTTTATTCCAAATTCACATTTTCCATGTTTTTGTGCTTTTATTTGGGTCTCAGCTGCTTCAGAAAACACACAACAAAAACAAAAACAACCATTTTTCTCAAAATCTTACCAAGTAATTTTTAAATAGTTTCTGGTGCTTCAGATCTTACAACACATAAATTAAGACAAAAATAACTTACAACATATAGTGGCTTGTTTTAAGTCAGTATTTCCTTAATATTGATGAAAACATACCAGGTCACTTTACTTATAAGAAGACATTTTTCCAGTGACATAAGTAAAATATTCCAACACTTTTTTCAGTAATATTAAGGAATTATTTGCTTAAAAAAGCTTCGACGACTCCTTGAAAAGTTACCTATACGTTAGTTTTGTCTTATTTCAAGTACTAAGATATTTTCAAAACTTGGTAAGATTTTGTGTTCTTACGTCGCTTGTGTGATTTTGATTTTATTTCTTATGCAATAAAAATCTCGCAATTGCAAAAGTGTGTTTTTTTCCCCCCGACATTAGAATATACACAAAGATTCGTCAAAATTTGTAACGTAATCGCAGCGACTGTTGCTGCAGATTCCTCCGTCGTTAACTGCTTTGGAAACTGAACAGTTTTCCAGCACAGATTAAAATAAAAAATATGAGGTGAACCAGGCTTGTAGTCTAGAAAAGCTTTTATAAAACCCGGCAGACCCAGAGTTCATGAGCTCGCAGCAGCATCTGACGGCCTTGGAGTGGGAACAGATTCGTACGTCGGGTCTGAAAGCTACATATCTGTTTTCTTCTGTGTTGGAATACTTCTGTGTGAGTGTGTCGCATTTTATGCAACCCAGTATTTCAATTAAAAGCTGAAAGCCGCCCTTTGTTTGGCGTTCTGTCGAGGGGAGAGAGACAGAAAGAGTGAAGCATATTACTCTATTCAGACATCCAGCAGCAATGAAAAGGAAAGATTCAATTTTGTCTCCGACTGCTGCACACGAAGGACAAACTATTCATTGATGTTTAGAGAATACACACCACCTACCTTCACATTTTCAAGCCCCAACAAATACACACATCTGCCTGCACACACATTTACAGTGTGAACACAGTCGGCGGTCTGCATATGCTGCACAGACTCCGGTTATAAAGATAAATGTGAAGCGCAGCCTCAGCCCTTCACGCTGAGACTAAACTAATATCTGCTGCTGCAAACTTTGTTCTAACGGCTTGAAGTACTGCAACGTAATTTGAGGAATTGCATTTTCCAGATATGAAAAACCTTTTACAAGACAGCGACGACTCATTCCTGGTGAGACATCTTTCTTTAAATGTCGAACAAAATTCAGGAGCGCTGGCGTTACCAGGTTTAAGACACTGGAGGAATAAAGCAACCACTGAACCGGAATGAGAATTTACTCACAGAAATACAGTTTTGGTCAAATGAAAAACAAACCCTATTCTACAAATTTTCTGTGCCAAAATCATCCATTTCTCTTCCACACCTCAAGTTACAGGTTTAACAAATCCACAGGTCACATCTGTACTCCATATTTTCATAATTTTTAGATTCAAACTGGATTTAGAGCCAAATGAGACACTTTATGAGACTTTTGTCCTATTAAATGTTGGACAATCCACACACTGATTTGTTCAGTGTTTGGATGGATCCAGTGTCACCTGATGGCACTGTAATATAGAGCTGTGTATCATCTGCATATTTATGGCAGCTGATCTTGAGGCCCCAGGATTAAACTTTGGGGTTGCATCCTAATCAGATTCTCAAACCATCACAATTTGATGTAGATAAGCTCAACTTGCTCTGCCCCCCCCCAACTCAACGTTTACACCGACATGTGAAAAATGGCTGCCAACAGATGCGTCTCTACAACCGAAAAGCAGACATGGAGCCTCCTGCACAACCAACAAGAATGCAGTGAGTAGTTTCGGGATGGTAAGTCAACACTTGCCTTTTCCAGCAGCCATTGTACAGCACATACAGCGGTAAAACCAGCTGACCAAACCATGCTGGAACTCTGGTGGGGTTGCTAGGTAACGAGCAGTGCCTGCTGATTTGTGACGTTACATCCTGAAGGTTTTTGAAACTGCTCATTTTCCAGACACCAAAAAATATGAACTTATTGCCAGAAACTGGCTGTGGGTTTTACTTTAAGCAGTTGGGCTGTTTTTAAAAGCGAGACCCAAATAGAAGCACAAAAACAAGCAAAAATGTGAATTTTCCATAGTAGGTCTCCTTTGGCGAAAAAAAACTAAACTGTCTTTTATCAATATGAATAAACGTTTGAAGATTTTATTTGTCTCCAATTAATTTTGTCCTTTCTTGAATTTTAACCAAACAAAATTATCCAGAGGGGCGTAAATGGCCACACAGAAATAATATCTGTCGTCAAGGTTGTTTCTCCATTGAACACTAAACAGCTCAATACTACCCATATCTATTCTGATTCAGCCTCGTCTTCCTATTGTATATAAACATATTTACAAGAACGAAAACCTGTTTTCTGCATCACATTTCAAATATCTTCAATGAGAGCAAAGTGGAGCTGAAGTCCAATTCCTTGTTTATGTGCACAAATTCTGCGAATAAAGCCAAGATAGTTCAACTTGGAGTGTTTTGAGTGAGTAAATATAATATTTGAGATATAGAATATATCATCCAGGGAAAGATCTGTGTGGAGTTTCAGATTTTTATTTAAGTTTGGTGTTTTCTGGGGTCTATCAGCCATCAAAATATTGCTGCCATGCTCTGAGGGCACACTGTCACTGATTTCATTTTTTCCATCTCCATGAACTGAAGGCGTCAGTGCTATTTTTTGTCTTCATTTGATTCTGTCATCTGTCTGAGAAGTAACAGACCGGCTGCTTGTGGGTGTCTCAGCTGACATCTTCGAAGAAAAATGAGGAAGATTCTCCTCTTTGCTCTCCAGCTCTCTTGTCTTTCATTAGTTGCACAACCAGGTGTGTCACTTCTCGTTTTGGACAAACTGGTGCAGCACTCTGAATGTCTATAAGCCGGCGCCATGAAAAACTACCTGTCAATGTTTTATCATCTCACTGTCACGTCTGCTTCATACACTGGATTTAACACTAAGATTTAAAACGTTAGACGTGTGATAAGTTGAAATACCATTTTTATATCTCTAGTGCAGTTGTAAAATATTTTATAGAGTTTAATTTATACTAAAAGAGTAGATAGCAAAAAAAGGTTCAGAATAATATTAATTTGTGTCAGACTAAAAACAATGTAAATACAAAAATAAAATGTTTAGAATATATATATATTTCCTGTATAAATGTTTGAATCATTTTATTTTAAAAAAATTACAATCAATACATCGGTAATCAGCCAGTAAACCTTTTCTGGGATTGATTTGTAGTGACCACATTCGCCAGTAGGGGGCTCTCGCGCTGTTCTCTCATTGTATTAAACTGCAGAATAAGAGAAGCAACTGGAAATCCTTCTGGAGTCTTTCCTCCTATTTTCAGGTAATGCTGATCAAAATATCATAATCTGTACAGTGTTAAGATATTTTAGATTAAATCCTCCTTTGTTTTTGTGAACATTATGAGTAGTTAGACATAACAATTCTATGTGCTAATAGCCGTTACGCTAATGTGAGATGCTAGTAAGCTGTTTATTGTCATTTCTGTATGAGGAAACATGTTAAAATGCAGATATTTAACCATGTGTTCTTATTTTGGTTTTTAATTAGCTCCTATTATGAGTAGTTAGACATTGCATTTCTGTGTCAGTTGTGTCCTTGGTAACCAGTCTGTTGTCATTTTTGTGTGAGAAATCATGTTAAAATGCAGATATTTAACCATATTATCTTACTTTGGTTTATTAACTGAAACTTGTAAAAAAGCCTTCATTATTTTGTGAACTTTAGAAGCATTTTATAATAGTTTTATGAATATTTGATATATTTTCTCTGCATCAGTCGTGTACTACCTAATGGCCTTTAAGCTAACAAGACAGGTGAGTTAGCTGACTCACCTGTCTTGTAACCTGTCTGTTATCATTTTAATGTGCAAAAATGAGAAAACATAGACATTTGCCAGGTTAGTAATTGTTTTTTGCTTTATTAAGCAGTTCTTTCTTCTAAACTGTTGCATGAGAGAAGCAACTGAAAATCACTCTCCTGATTCCTGTTTCCAAGTTTTAAAGTGAGATATCTGGCCTTGATTTTGGAGTCCTCTAGGAGCCAAAACAGGCTTTAAGTGAAGTTTTAGATCCCAGACGGCCGTATCAGGGTTAAGATTTCTCCTTAAGCCTGTGAAAGAGCCAAGCAAAGCTGGACGACTCGGACCACTTCAATTACATGATCCTGAAAGGTCATTATGGAACTTTTGCCCAATAACACCAATAAATTAGAACCTCCCTTTGACTCCAAGGACCAATTCTAGGTATTCTGAATTCTGGGCTGCGGTTAAATGTATGTTTTGCAGCAGTGAAAGTACAGGCCGAGTCTCTGCAGGCCGGGCGGCTAATTAAACCGCTGCTCGGCCTCCGCTGCAGTTAATGCTGTTCAATTATGAATGAGTGAGATGGGGTGAAGAGGGGAGCACAATCAATGAAGAGGGGGGCTTGTAGGGTGGATGTAAAGGTGGTGCCGAGGCAGAATAAAAAGGGATGAATGTGAGGTGGAAAGAAAAAAGGAGCGAGGCAGTAAATCAGAAGCTGTGGAGCTGATGTTGTGACAGTGTTTTGTAGCTCTGATTTGAGCAGAGGAAGGTCTAATTTAGTGTCAGTCAGGCTGAAACGGGCCCTTCGGCGACATGGAGCCTGGTGTTTGTTTTGGTCCTCCTGACAGCCTGAGGCACCTCTCTTTATCTCCTACCTCATCGTCTTTTTGTCTGGATGTTGGTTGTTTCTCTCCGTGGCAGACGCCTGTCTCTCTCTCGCTCTCTCTCTTTCTGCTTCTGTCTCAGATTCACAACAAAAGGAAATAATTTCTTAAGCAACTCAATTTCCCTCTTGCTGTGACTTTGAAATCTGCGATAATGCAGAACTTTTGCAAAGATATTTGAGTCAGATTTTATGTTAAAAATCTTCAAGTTTTCACAGTAGATTTGGTTCCTTTTTGGGGCCAAAACTGCAACTTTTGTTACGTTTTCAAGCGCTGCGGTTCTCGTTTACTCTGTGTCAAGTAAATCAAATAAATTACCCAATGAAAAACTGTTTCCCTCCTCGCCTGTGGTGGCGCTGTACCAAGAACCACGAAAGGAAACGACACTAAAACCTTTGAAGAAGACAGTAAAAAACAAAACAAAAAAAAGTGAATGTTACATTTTTCTAATTTTCTCAAAATTTTAATCAACAGATCATAAAAATTTGAGACAAAATTAGATGCAAACTAAATACTTTGTTTATTTTTACCATCACCGGTTTAAATGACCAACTGACCAATGGGATTTATCCTTCCTGCCGTCATCAGCAACTCTGAAGAAAATTGGTTAATATAGATTAACATTTAATTTTCCCTTTGAGCCTAATAAAGTATTTTTTAGCTAAATCGAAATACTGAAATCTTTCTTTCCACAGCTCCAACAGCAAAGTTGCCAATAAAATACAAATAAAACATGTGAGAGAAAAAAACTAATGTAATGAGCACATTGATATTTTTTTAATCTACTTTTTTCTGCATTTTCTGACTGCCTGACACGTAATTAATTTTAAATATAGTAGTTTTATTTCCTAATCACTTGATATTTTCAATGTTGGCCCAGAAAAACACCTCTTGACAACATGACAAGTAATTATTCCAACCTTAGTGATATTATTTTATGTCGATGACCTTTTTGCATTTCCAACTCAGACATTTGCTGCACTGCTGCCTCTGCTTTGTGTTTCTGTGTCTCTGATTAGAATTCAGTATAACTGAAATTACAATGAGGTATCTAACTGAACCCTCATAAATAAATAAAATACACATTAAGACGTTGAAATATTGTCTGCATTTAGAAAAACAAACTGAAATATCTGTGGAAACTATAGCTGGGCGGTAAATTAATGTAATCTATTAGGCAAACTTTTGGTTTTTGAAGATTTAATTTTCAGAGAATCTAATCATACACATATATATATATCTCCAGGTTTCCATAGTTCAGAGCCCAGCCCAGGGCGGCCATCTTGTATTTGGAGTTTGAATTTGAATCAATTATACTAGTACTAGGGCTACGCTACAATTTACGTTGTAAAACTAGAATAAATTTGCATAACAATAAAATCCAAATCATAATACAATAAACTCATAATATTACTAGAAAAACTCCTTTAGATGAACAGGAAAGCATCATTTCTGAGGTTTTTTATGCAGGTCCTAACTGCTCAGCGCTTTGTTGAGGGGTCCAAACCTCCACAAAAACCTCTTTTCAAGGGTTGCTAAGCGATGATTAGACAAAGGTTTGTTGGAGAGCAGAAAACTGAGATTTTAGCACAGATTTTGCCATAAAAAGAGAAAAAATTCTCACAAAGCAAAAAAATAATTCTCCACTATCAGAGAACATAATAATCTGTTCTGCAGGTTTTATTATACAGCAAACAGCTCAGAGTCACGATCAACACAGGCAGGGTTTGTCCCTCTTCTTGCCTGACAAAACGTTTCCTCACATTCAGACGGAAATAAAACCAGGCTGCAGCATTTCTCTGCTGGGTGGAAACATACGAAACGCACACAGACACAAATCTGGACGCACACATATGCACAAAATTAAATCAGCGTCAGCGAGCTTGGCACTTGTGCCTTCCTGGCCCCCCGACCTGCTGGCTGATTCAATTTTCTGGGCAAATCTGCCGACAGTGACCGCTACCGTTCACCTTTAGAGAGAACGGAGTGGGGAGGAAGCCAAGCCGAGGCTGGCAGGTCGAGAGAGGCAAAGAGAGGGTGAGAGGAAAGGTGATTCTTACTGCACATTTTTGTAGTTAGTCGGAGGGTTTGCGATGAAGGTGAACGCCGACGATGTTCCTGGGTGGCAGGATGAGCTTCAACTTCAGAGGAACTGAGCAAAAAGGAGAAAAATCAAGATTTAAATGGATGTTTTCTGTTAGGCTACGTTCACGCCAGAGGCCTTAATGCACAGTTTCCTTTTGTTTTTGTTTTTGGTGAAATCTGATTTACTTAATTTTTTTCATGGTCGTTCAGACATTTATGCAGCTTGTGTGTTCTCCTTTTGGTGCTTTGATTTCACACAATCCAGTTCTGGTTCTCTTCAGCTCAGGTCTATGGTCTGTCTTAAAGCTGCAGTACGCAAGTTTTATGAAAAAAAGTGCTAAATATGCTAACTGGTCTTAGCATTCAAAACAGGTTCTCCTCGCTGGAGAGGAGTGATTGACAGCGCTAAAATCCGCCTCCTGGCTCTGATTGGTTGTTTTTAGTTTGCAGTGGCAGAAGGCAGAGGAGCTAAAACATTTTTCTGATTATCTGTGTCATACAATACGGTCAAGACATGGTGACAGTTTCAACAAATATGTACACACTGCGGCTTTAAAGCCCTGCTTGCTCCTTGCTAAAAAACACCCAAAACTCTTGAACAGATTTTGTTCACAATCCTCTGAAGGCTTTTTATCCATGTGCACCTTTCTCTAATTCACTTTTTCCATCCACTCAATTTTCTCTGAACATACCACTTGCCTTTTTTCACAATATTCAACATCAATCAGGCTGAATTTTGGACTTCCAAAATCCATATGCCACAATCATAATGTAGAAATAAATGGTTGAAATGTTCCACTGGATCCATGTAGCATAAGTTTCACTTTATGAAACAAAATATATTGAACCATTTTATGATATTCTAATTTTATGAGCTCTTCTTGCAGAGGAGAAAAAAATTTACTTATATCTTCTGAACTTTCATTTTTCCAATTTTTTTTTTTTTTTTTTTGCTAAGTTATTAAAATTTATGCTTGAATGAAGCTGCACACAGGCAGGAAGAGATGGATTTAGGAAAAGATGTGGAGGCAAAGGAGGTAAAAGGAGAATTGCGGCTCTGGTAATCTGGAGGCTTTTCTGTTAGAAAAAAAGAAAACACCTGATTTTTATTCTTGAGAGAGATTTTAACAACATAAATACAAGCTGATGTAGTAACATGGCACCTTCACACGCCCACACAAACATGTTGTCTTGGTCACACTTTCTTTCCTTTCTCTTTTTTTGCGTGGTGAAGATTTCTTCTCTTATTAATGATAACAAAAATATGGAGTTCGGAACATTTTCTCTGTTGAAACAAGCAGAAGACGGTGGAAGTGTGAAACTTTCCGAAAATCTTTCTTCACAACGGCTCAAAAAAAAAAATATTGTTGTTTCTATTCACTGGATGAAAAGTGCAGACCAAATTTTAGTTTCTGAGTGGCTGTTACACTTTGCAGATTATTTATTCTGCACAAGCTGTAGTTTGTCATTAGGCAAACTGTAGCTGTTCAAACCAACATGTTCATAAAAACATAATTTAAACATGAACATGTTTTATTTTTGTTTTTCTTTCTCATACAGTATCAAAAACAGTCAAACAGAAAGAGACGCAGGAAGGAGCAGAAACAGGAGGTCACATATGCTCACTTCCATAGACATAAGCTCTGATTAAATTGAGTGTGTAGTCGCTGGCTGCTCCTCAGGTGTGTGTGTGCTTGTGTGTGTGTGTGTCCTGTAATATTGTCTGCAGTCCCATGGGCTGAAGCTGAGCAAACTCAATCAACTCCCACTCACCTCTGAGGCGCTCCTTACACTGTCAGGCCAGGATTCGACTCTGACCCGG
Organism: Poeciliopsis turneri; assembly: GCA_922788865.1. Classification (NCBI taxonomy): domain Eukaryota; kingdom Metazoa; phylum Chordata; class Actinopteri; order Cyprinodontiformes; family Poeciliidae; genus Poeciliopsis; species Poeciliopsis turneri. The sequence continues at coordinate 1,344,612 of CAKLNU010001104.1, forward strand.
CAGAGACTGAGGGCGAGCAAGCTTCACTGTGCGTTAAGGAGAGAGAGAGAGATCTGTGTCATCGTGTTTATACGGCGACGGCGGCGTGTCTGAGCCGGCGCCCTTGAAGAAATCAAAGCGATCTGCAGATTGAATGCATTAGCATGAGAGGCTGGGGTTTCTGTGCAGGAACATGCAGCTCTTCATGTCTTACTGCCAAGATTAAAATCCAGGCAACTCCCTCTGAACTGAACCACACAGAAAAAACAAGCAGTGACCTTTTACCCAGATTACCAAATCCACTGAAGGATTCAGCAGATGTGCAGCTATGCACCAAACTGATTTTAAAGGGACAGTATCACATATAATCCACTTTTTGTCAGCTTTAATTCATTTTATAGTGTTATTCCCTCTTCAGAAACATACCTGGAGTTTAATCTCCATGACAACAATTCAGCTGTGCAAAACGCCTGGTCGGCGCTAGCTCCGCCTTCAAGCTGCAGCTCCTCCTCTTGGCTGCGGTTTCCAAGCTTCAGAGTTTCTGTCCTCCCCCATTCAGCTCCTTCAGACTAGCCTGCAGCAATTGGCAGACAGCCGCTGGGCTCATGACAGGAGCTGCGTCTCAGTTCAACGCTGATAAAAATGTTGCTAAAGGGTTAATAGAGGAGCCATGTTGTGATGACTCCCTGAAGTTTCAGAAAGAGCAGGAGTTTTTAAAGAGACAGTGGCCCAATTTCAGTGCCTTAAATCAGAAAGTAAAATTTCTTTACAGTAATGTTGGATATTTGTAGCATTTTTTTTAAACAACTGAAGTTAACATAGTTAGTTGATGTGCCTGGAAAATAAATAATACTACCCTTTTAATATCTGTATCAGTCTGATATTGAAAAATAATCTATATCGGTTATCAGTGTCAATGTTCCCGATCCATAAGGGCTGATCTATACAGTCTAGTTCTGTTTTCTGCTCCCAGTGACATCTATATTTAGAATTCCTAATTTTCCTTTCTGCATCATTTGAAGTTTGTTGCGGTTTATGATTTTCACATTTTTGACCAAGATAGTTACTGTTTTTGTCACTTTCAGATTCTTTATGATTAATTTTACATTATTAGTTACAGTCGTAGTTTTAGGTTTTTCAAAAAATGCATTCAGTTATTATTGACCGGTGTTTTCTCCCAATTTTTTACTGCCACCATTTTGCGAACTAGTTTAATGATTAATGAATGATGTAATTTGCCAACAGCTTTTGCTTCTGTGACAAAAATGAAACAATTTCACATCCTTTTGAAGGCTAATAAATACATTAATAAACGCAGAAACAGAGGATAATGTTTTTATAATTTCACACTATATAGCTCCTGTTAGTTATAGTTTTTCAGTTAACGATGTTTTCCTGGTTTCAGTTTTCTTGATTTACTTTTCGTTAACTGTATTAACCTTCAAACCTACTTGGGTTTCTTGTCTCTTGTTCCTCTAGAGGCCAGATATTTGACTTATTATCAGAGTGAAATGATTTAAATAAAAATACACACCACACATTTTAGATGTATAACTCCGTCATTGTCCATCCAGTTCACCATTATCTCTACTGTGTTGGTCTGTAGCCTCCAATGAGGCAAAATGTGGGCATGTTGAGGGATTAAGATTACCTCTTTACCTGCTGATCTGCATTAGCTAAGCGCAAAGCAGAGCGTGCTCACAGGTCGGATGCTTTGCACAGACAGCAGCCATCAATCAGCTGATCAATCATAATTGGCTCATTTGCATATTACCCATAAACTCACAATCATCACTCATTTATGCAAATCGTGAAAGCAGGCTTGAGGGAGGAAGGGAGGTCAGTGCTGAATCCACATTGAAATTAGAGCTTTATTTAGATTTATGCAGATGTTAACGGTAATGATATACAGCCGGCACGGCGAGGAACGCTAATACATCTGCTGCCAGAAACACAGAATAAAACAGAACGGACCGGGAAGACTCGTATCTGCAGCAGGGTTTATATATTTGGACGCAAAGTTTACAACTGTATATTTATGCTGCATGGCTGTTTAAGTTTGGTTCTTAACAATTGGAAAGTTTTATGGATTTTGTTGAACTTGGAGATAAAATAGGTTTCCACAAAAAATCCTACTATATAATTTTGACTTTATGTTTCCACCTGATACTCTCGTAGACTAGGTTTGATTGGGGATCAAAATTGCAACATTTAGTACTTTTTCGGCTGGTGCAGTTCTCACTGCATAAAAACCAAAGTTCACTTTCAGTCCACAGGGCTCTGTACTTGGATCTTCATTTTCCTTTTATATAGTTTTATTTTTGAGTGTCCATCTAAATCCTTTCTCTGACAAATTGTTTTAGAAATTGTGCCATTGTTTTAACTCATCTTTTCAGTGTTTTCAGAAGAAAAGGAGCGTTTTCTAAAGCAGCGAGGGCGTTCTCCCAGTCTAGATTAAAGTTATTACGTTGCGATATTTTAAAACACGTTATTTTGGCTTGTGGTAGTTTATATGGCCGTGTGAGCAGAGCAGAACTGACTGTTGAGGAAAAAGCTGAAAGGTTGTTGGCTTCAAAGCGGTTCAATATGTCAGATAAACACACAGCTCAATGAACAGCTGGAAAACAGAGTAGAGACGGAGACGGGAGGCGAGGGAAGGACAAAGATGAAAAGGGACGAGAGGCAAAGAAAACATGGAACAACAACAACAAAATCTAGATTAGGATGAGAGGAGAGCTAAAATGGAGAAAAACAATAATATCCGCCAAGGCAACAGGGAAGGTGAACGAAACAAAAATGTGTCACTGATCATGAATTACTATGAAAATCAAATATTAATCTGAAATCTAAAATAGATGTGATCACAAGTATTAGTTTCAACATTTTACCGCATCTCATTCTTATCATATCCATCTGAATGTTTCACTATTATTGATATTTTTTACAGTTTTTACCAATACTTTGAATTCCATCACACATAAAATGTTAATTTTTTTTTCTTTCTCATAGTTAAACTACATTTTTTACGGCTTTAGAATGACTAAATGTGTATATTTTTACATTTCTGGTGTTTTCTCAATTCCCCAGTTTGACTATAATTTATCCTAGCTGTTCAATAAGTATTAATTCATTTAGTTTTATTTAATTTTGGTGATTCACTTTATTTATTTAAAGCATTTTGATTCCAGGAAATGGCTACACAAATAAAATCCAGCGGATGAAGACAGTATCATGGGAGAAAGGTTTTATAAGAATACGACTTTCTCATAATACTATTCATTTGTTCTCAAAATATTATGAATTTATTCCCATATTGTTTTGTCTTTGTTCTTGAATTTATTCGTCTTTATTCTCATAACTTTATGACTTTATTCTTATAGTATGTCTTCATCTTTGCAGTATTATAACTTAATTCTCTAAATATTATTATGATTCTCATATTATTCTGACTTTATTCTCATAATTTCATTTACATTTTTATTTTGTATGTCCATTATACTTCAGCGTACAATGATTGCTCCAATGTGGTAATCCATTTTAGATATTTTCTAATGAAGAACAAAATTCCAGCTCATATAAATCATAAATACAAAATAAGAAATAGGTTTGTGTCTCTGACGTTACGTTTTGACTCATAAATCTCGTGGTAAGCAGCCATTTTCTTATGTAAATGCCGGCTTCATTGAAGATCGCCGTCAGATTTCAATTTGTACCTTTTAGTCACTTTTTATGACAAAGTCTCGTCTGCAGCGGAGAAGCTTCATTCACTCTGTAGACATCTTTTGTTTTAACGAAGTCGGGACTGGAAATATTAAAGTTTTACTTCCTGTTTTTAAATCCTGGATTTGAACATATTGAGCTGCTGGACAGAAAGAGCGAAGTAGTTTTAATTCACTTGTAAAAACCACTTGAGCCTTTCACTTGTGATGTCTAATTCTTTGTTAGATTTCTTTGGGTAGTTGTCATAGTGACCAAGGCTGCACATTAAAAGCCTCACAGATTCGTTTCTCATGCTAAACTCAAGGATAATATCACGCCTCACCTGAGAAAGAAAAGAGGTTCTGTTGGCGGATCGGCTAAGAGTGGTTTATATAAGCCTTTATCTGAGGCTGCAGTCTGCTGCTCTGGGCGGATAAAACCTCAAAGGGCCAAAATGTGACAAAATGCAGTCAGGAAGAGATGATAAACTCAGCATAGAAGAACAGATTAACTTTTATTTTCCCTCAGTGGGGAAATTCAAGCAGCAAAGTGGGAGGCAAGTCGAAGCATGTAGATTCACACAGATAAAATATAAAACCTGAAAGTAAGAATAAGACACTGCAGTCAGAGCAAATTTAAAGCACAAGAATAAAAAAATACTGTGCAGTCATGAAAGAATATCGTACTGCAATTCAAAGAAATGTGCAACTGAGTCAGAAATTAAAAAATATGCACAGAAATGAGGAATATTTGCAAAAAATGGGGAAAAAATGTGCAGGAACGAAACTACGACGGCAAATTATGGCCACTGTAATTACAGCAAAAAAGGAGCAAGTTTTCGCCAAAACATTTTGAGATTATTTTGAACATCTTCTAGGAAGAAACTTGGAAGTTTTTGACCTCCAAAAGATGAAAATTTGCTTGAAAATAGCAACAATTTTAAGACTTTTGGAGCTCAGAAATTTCCCCAAGAAATTTTTCTAGAAAATTTCAGATTTGAAAGAAATTTCGGAGTTTTTTGGTGAAAATTTACTATTTTTCTCTGTCTACAGTGACCCTAATACATCATCATCAGTTTCTCAACTGTTTGCATTTATTTGCTCTCAGATAATAATTTTCTGCATAATTTACTTGGAAATTATTCACAGTTTTTTGTTTTTGCATTCTCTGCTTATCATGTACGTATTTTGTAGACGCCTGTAAACTTTTAAATTTTTTTCAAGGTTTTCATAAAATAATGTAAAGAAAACCTCAGAATCTCAGAAGTTTGATGACGTGTTCAATATTAATTATTGTATTGGTATCAATAGTAGAGATTCTGGACTTGTAATTACTTGGAATTGGATTGACACAAGAATATGCACACCTCTAATATGCATGTGGATTAAATTATATCCAGATTTTACATTCTAATCCTTGAATTAGGATTTGTGTGTTTAAGTCTGATTCGTCCCTCAGTGACTGATGCATTGTGCATGGCAGCCTGGGCTTGTTTTTGCCGGGTGCTGTGCCTGTGGGTCGGCCTGACCCGCTGATTAGGCTCTAAATGATTAACGCTGGTGTCTGTCAGATCTCATTAATGTCCTAAATGTGGCCTTTATTAGCTCCGATACTCCAGGTCACTGCCGACCAATTAGCAGGAAGCTGAACACGTGACACTGAGACTCAGCCGAGGAGAAGGAAGGAAGTTTAATGGAGCAAACGGTGAACATCGATGGTCTTCTGATTGGCTTCCTGCAGCAAAAACAAGAAGTAACATTTCTGTTTTTACTCACCTGTTTGCAGATCTGCTTGACATTAAGGTGCATCCATTCTATGTACTGCAACGATACATTAGGGTCATTGTGGAAAGGAAAAGGAGTGAATTTAAGGCAAAAAATTCTGAAATTTTATTGTTTGGAGGAAAAAACTGAAATTTCTGAAGTCAAATGTCGAAAATTTGCAACAAAACTTTTTTAGATAAATCTCATGAATTTTCTTATTTTTTCAGATAAAAAACATTCTGAGATTAATTTATATTTTATGAGGTTTTCTAAGAAATATTTGTCCTTCAAACACAGAAATTTTCCAGTTTTATTCCCAGAAAATTTGCATCTTTTCAAACTCTGAGAAATGTGTTAATTTGCATTATTTAATTAAAAGAAGAATAGAATACAGACTCAGCTATTAATAATATTTTAACTGTTAGTTGATGAATTTTAGCATTAAGTTCTGGTGCAACCAGCTGTTTGAGAACATTCATGAATTTGACTTGACCCGAAATGAAAATGTGCCTCTGAGTTTTTCTTCCTCTGTGTTTTGTGTTTTTTACGGCAACCAGTGACTGATTCAGCAGAACCGCCCAGCATGGGTCGGACGCTGAGGCGCAGAACCAACTGTCAGTGTTTTGTCACGCCTCGGCAGACGTTTCTCCATCGTCAGCTGATCTGCTGACTGTCATATTGTTCCCTCACTTCCTGCAGCTGTTTGCTGCTCTAAAGCCACCAGATAGACGATTTGCTAAAACCTAACTTGCTTGTAAAGACGAGGCGCGAATCGATCCGGGTTTCTTACCAGGTTTAAATAAAAGCAGGATAATCAAAGAGCAGCTTTCCTCGTGCAGGTAGTGTAGAATATTGAATATTACAGCGCCCCCTACAGGGGGGGCATCTCTTTAACTCTTTCTAGCTTTGCAGTGAATTGTTCAGGAGAATCGCTCTGCTTCACTTTGGGGCCTCGTTTACCTGCCGGTGTCGGCTAACAGAAGAAGTCGTGTTGTCACCTCTGCAGCTCGCGCTAAATTTGTAACATCAAAGACTGCAACATTTGTGAATTTCCTGGAGTGAAATCCAACATCCAGAGCGGCTGACGCCTCATGAATTTGTAAATAATCAAATTTGTCCTAGTTTAGATGGTCATTAGGGGAATATTCTGTAACATGTCAGTTATTCACATCAAAGAGGTCTAAATCTGCAGAGTATTTCCAGAAATCCTCTCTAGCTGCTGGAGCGCATGATTACAACATTTTCATGTTAGGTCACAAAACGTCTTCCTGCGTAATCACCTCCATTAGCTTTAGATGGATTTCTAGTCAAACTTATTAAAATTTAGCAGCACATTCTGTCAGGGGAGGAACTGAAGGCATCATGGTGACTTTTTCTGTGTTTGCTCTTCACCAGTTGTCCAACCCTCAAATGGAGTTGGATGTATCTGGGCTGCCATTTTGTCCATTTTATACCATGGAGATGATGACCAACGCTCGGTAACATTAAGCTAGATTAAACTTGGATCAGAAAGGTGTTTAATGAACCCACTTTGATGGAGTTGAAATCTGGAGGAGGTTGTGTTACATACTAAAGGGGATCTGTTACGTTTTTCTACTTTCCTTGTGGGTCTCTGCTGTATGACGGCACATTACAGCAATTCTACATAGAAAATTTATCCCAATAAATTTTGAGATTAATCGCAGAAATTTGCTAGACTAACAGTTCAACCGTCAAAACATTTGGAAGAAAAAAACTAAAATTTTTAGCTTTATCACAGAAATTTTGAGGTTCTTCCCAAACATTTTGTGTGTTAAAATTGCAAAATGTTAAACTTTTAAACTCAGAAATTTCCATGTTTTTCTGCTGGAAAAAAACTCACAACTTTTGAGAAAAATCTTGGAAGTTTTCGAATTCCAAATGTTTAAAAATTTGCAAGAAAAATTTCAGAAATGTTGAGATCCATCCAAGGAATTTCATGTTTCAAAATTGGAATTTTTTTCACTTTTAAACTCCGAAATTTTTATGCTTTTTCTGGTGTCTGAAAAACGAGCCGTTTGTTTTTAATCCCCCTGACAGTTTTTAAGCAATCAGAACGTCTAAAAAAACTTCCTGATTGCTAAGTCACTTTCAACGGACTCTGCTCTGTTACCTAGCAACCCCAACCAGCCCAGCCCGTTGCCTAGCAACCCGAGTGTAACTCCAGCTGTGTTTTCTCAGCTCATTTAATACTCTGTCAGTTAAATCAGATCTTTTAATCAAACAATACCTCATTTACTGATGAAAAGTTGCACTTTTTTACTCTTCCTTGAATATATACATTTTTTTTTTTAACTTTCTCTGCTACTCCACCCACCTCTGTTACCGGGTCAGAAAACTTTACTTTAACTGTTTGCTGAGACTTTATGTGCAAACATTTAAACCTGAGGCCTGTGCAGAGCAGTGCGGCTCATCACTGTTTTCTCATTTTCAGCATCACTTGGATCCGTTGTCATGGCAACCGATGCCAAAAGCCTGAAGTGCTCCGGAGCAATCTGCTCTGTCCTGAACTTTATCGTCGGAGATCAAATATCTAGAAGAGGTTTAAATTAACAGATAAAGTAAAATTAATATTTTCCTCCCAGCTGTTGCCCTTTTTTCTTTTGTTGTCCTCCCACCCTCTCGTGTTGCTCCTCATTTGTTCCCGCCTCACCTCTGTGTTTCCCTCTTGTCTCACCTCCACAGGTGGTCGAGCAGCTGTGGAGAGCGGCAAAGTTCTCCGATGCAAACAGACACCTGGACCAGGCGAGACAAACCACGGCGCCACCGAGATCAAACAGGAAGTTAAAGGTGACTGCTGGGTAGGAAACGGGCAGAATGGAACAATTGAGTGTAGAAATGCTGGATCTTAATTTGTTTCCCAAATTAGTGCAAAACATGTTAGAAAGTAATCGTTTTTTAGCCACACAAAGGTCTGAATATAACCAGAGTCACAAAATCACTGAAATAGAACCTGTCTGACAACATGAAGTAAAAAAACCTTTAAAAAAAACCACACACTATTTCAAGTTAATTAAAAAACAGAAGTTTGAATTGAAAACAGAAACACATTTTCCCCTGTCACCTAGCAACCCAAATGGAGCTCCAGCATTTTTGTTGAGCTTGTTTTCAAGCTTTATGTGTCGTACAATGGCTGCTGGAAAAGACCAGTGTTTTGTTGTTGACTTACCATCCAGAAACCACTTGCTGTATTTTTTGTGCAGGAGGCTCTACTAATGCTTTTCTAGACTGTATGTGTATAGAGTTGCACTCGGTTTCATGTGAGTGTAAATGTAGAGTTGGGAGTTTGGCCAGCAGCAGATTATTTGGATTTAAAGAGACAGACAGAGCAGACTAAAATCTCACTTTCTAAGAATAATTTTGTGCAAAATATGTAATAAACATGTTCTGCATGCCATGAATCTTCAGGACTTAAAATACAATGTAAAACTGTAGATGGATATAAATACAAAATAAACAAAAAATTAGATGCAACTTTGAGAATAAAAGCCTATTTATAAGATAAAAATGTCTCTCATTGCTCATAAAGGCTTAATGTAATTCAAAAGTAAACAGTAAATATTAATTATGTTTGGATGCTTCTTATGTCATGCTGTGAGCAACTCAAAGCATTGAATCAAGGAAAATTCCCAAACACGGCTCCTGATCCAGCAAGTAGGTTTTTTATCTCCCTGTAAATCTCTTCCCTTCCTCAGTCTAAGACAATTAAAAAAGTAAACATGATTATTCATCGCATGATTAAATAAGATCTCCTCAGGAAAAAGCACACGGATCGCCGTCCATGTGTCGGTATACCTCAACACCGCTCTCTCAGTATAGGATGTCTTCGTGTGTGTGTGTGTGTGTGTGGGCAGAGGTTAATTTAGCCCAGCAGTGAAGAGCCCTTGATAAAGAGCAGCCTGATCCCTGTTTAATTACCTTCCGTCTACGTTTCATCGGCACACCCTGGGTCACAAGTGTGTGTCTGTGTGCTGAATGTGGGATTTGTCTCCGAGCAGCGACTCGCACAGCACACCTCAGCAGCTCTGCGAACTCCTGTGACATTTACCCGTCTACTCATGTTCCAGGTTTGACATGTCAGGCTTTACTGAATGAATTGTAAACAAATACATTCCTTCAGAAATCCTTCAGAAATCATCAGCTTCTCTAGCAAAAGAAGGGGATTTAATAAAATCATCACAGTTTATTGAGTTGCTGAGTGGCACCTTTCTTCCTGTTGAAGGTGAGTTTTTCCTCACCACTGTCGCTACATGCATTCTCAGTATGATGGATTGGTGCAATTAAAATGAATTTACTTGACTTTGAATACAATTTTCTGTCATTCCTGGAGACATTATTTCCTGTGAACTGACACGTTGCATGTTATTGTTTACATATGGAAAATTTTGAGCTTGTCTAAAATACTGGGGGCCAAAAAGATGATTCTTTTTAAATCCAGTGAACCAGATTATTGATTACCTGTCAGAGTTGGTGTGTGGGTCAACTTTTTTTTACTACTTAACCTAATCAAAACATTTTTATTTACATTTTGTGAAGAAGGAAGTTGTGCTCAGTGTCTTGTTCTGCAGTTTTCATGTGGTTTCCTTCAGTAGGTGCGTTTCCATTGACCTTATACTGCTGCAAATTGGAATTACAAAATAAATTCACAGAAACTGATACTTGGCTGTATCAAAATTAGTTTATTTTGAAAACTTTAATGCAAACACTTTTTTTGCATCACAGCAGTCATGTGATCAACAGCCCGATGTTACAACTGGCGGAAACGACAAATTAGACAACAGGAAGTTGTAAGAACATGACATAGCTGCATGTTTTTTAATAACTTATTGCGTGAACAAACTTATTCACATCTCATTTTAATTGCGTTTCTTGTTTAGTAGAAACACCTCCATTGCGTATTTGTGTTTTACATTGGCAGAATATTGACCTAATTTTGTGCACATTTGTAATGTAAATCCAGCTTGTTGTTCTTGGTGCAGCGCCACCACAGGTGAGGAGGGGAACAGGTCTTTCAACTGGTGTCGATCATTTGACTCAGTGTGATGTGATGGCAAACTGCAGCAGCTGAAAATGTAACAAATGTTGCAATTTTGGTCCCCAATCAAACCGAAGCTTAAATTTTATAGCATAATTATATACTTATGAGGATGTAATCGGGCTGATATATACTTAATAAAGCAGTCAGTAACTTCATCTAAGTAAACCTTTGGGGGCCTTCAATTAGTTTCCCAATTTGCTTCAGTGTGGCCCTCCTGGTGCGGCACAGACAAGCAGAAGTACAAAGCCTGCAACAAAGAAGAAGCAACAGACGCATGTGGGGGGGAAAAAACCGAAGCCAGCAGGTGGGAAACACGAAGCAGAGAAATATGGAGGGAGAGTTTGAGAAGAAGAGATGGAGAGTTTCCAGAGGAGAAGTGAGTAATGATGGGGAGTCCCTGCAGCGCTCACGCAGAGAAACAACTGCGGCCCAACACTAATAACACAAACAGACGTGTGCATGCGTCGATCCGCTCGCAATCCCACTTTCCATCGATGCTGCACAAAGTCATCAAGATGGATGAACCGAGGCGGATGAAACCGTGTATCTCTCTCTTCCTAATTATACCCTAACTGCTGTTCTGGTGAATCTAATTATTTCAAGATTTCCTTTCCTCTCTTGTAGGGAAATTTTGCCTTCGTTCTGAGCTGAGCAGCGACTAACGAACACACACAAACGTGCTTGTAAATACAGCCGCCTCTTGCTCCTCGTGGCGCTGCCTCTGCTCCGGCTGACGGCGGGCCCCAGATATACCGGTAATTTAATTAGGCCTAATAAAACGGCTGAGTGCAGCAATCAGCGACACATCACTGGCAGAATGAAGCGACTGCACGCGCATGTGTTTCTTAAAATGCCTAATAACATAATTACACACACGACGGCACGTCTCGCCGCAGCTAAACAATGCAGGCAGAATGCTAATGGACATTTGTGCCGTTTTAATTGTTTTCCTGCATCGCTCCTTCCCTCCCCCCTCCCCTCTAGTTTCTGTTCAAGACTGATGACAACAACCAGAGCTCACAAATAAAGAGCGATAACTCGCAGACTTTGTTTTAATTACAGCGTAAACAACACAGCGGTTATTAAACTGCTCATCTGCTTCCACAAATTAATCAGAAAATAAAGTAAAACAAATGGAATTACTGGGAAATTCAAAGTAGATAATGTGAGCTTAAATTAGATTTAACTTGTAGTGTTTTATTAAGGATGTAATGTAATCAATGGTAAACACTGGAGTTTTTTAGCTTTTAATTACTTTTACGTTTTAGTTTCTGGGTTTGAATCCTGATCTGTGGTCTCTCCGGTTGTTTTCTCTCCAGTTCAGCTTCATTAGCTGAGTTTCCATTGACCATGAAATCGAGCAAATTGGAATTATGAAAATAAATTAGCTTAATGGAAACAGGAAACATACCAATTTAAAAAAAAAACAAAAACAAAAAAAACATTTTGGGGGGTAAAATGTTTTTGCATTGGGATGAGGTATTTTTTCATTTGCATTAAATTAGTGTATGTAATAAAAACTGCAGTGGAAACACACGAGTCATGATCAACAACAGGATGTTACTACTGGCAGAAACAATGAAGAAGACGACAGGAAGTGTTAGGAGAATGATGGTGATGCATGTGTTTGATGACTTATTCACATGCAATTTTAATTGTTTCTTATTTACCAGAAACAGCACAATTGTGAAATTGTTTTTTCAACATTAGCAGAATATTAAGTTTGTAATGAAAGTCCAGCTATTGTCATCGTACACCTATGTAGTTTTATAATACTTACACAATTTATGCTTAGTTTGTGATTAAGCTTCCTGTTTTACATCAACTTAGGTTTTAATTTCAGTGCACATGTGAACAATAAACGAACAATCGCTCCAAAACCAGGAAGCAGACTACTCAACAGGGCATTCTGGGTAAATACAACCAAAGCAAGCACATTAGCTTAGCGCTAGCGGGATAAATGACTTGTGGTCTTTTACCAAAGACAAAAGAGAAATCCTACAGCCACTAAAAGCTGACGTTAACTCCATTTTTGTTTACATTTTATGGAGAAGGAAGTTGCGCTCAGTATATTCTCAGAGGTTTTTGTGTCGTTCCCTCAGTGGTTCTTGGTGCAGCGCCCCTACAGGTGAGGAGGGGAACAGGTTTTTCAAAGGGTTTGCTTGGTCTGACTCCGTGCAGTTGAAAATGTAACAAATGTTTTTTGGAACAGAATCCGACTGAAAACACCGTAAAACAAATATGGACGAAAATCTCTCTGATTTCTCAATTCCTGATCAAAAATGTGTTAACGAGAAAAAACAAACTGTATTTCTGCATCCTCTTATATAAAGTCAAGTGAATAATCCATTATGAAGGACATTTAGTTTTTAAATTCTTTAAAACGTTGCCTGGTTTGAGCCCTACATTTATATCTCTGTGGAATGAGTGAAACTTCATCATTTATTGACCATGTCGCCTGCCTTCATATGAAAACCTCATCTTTTCATTAGCTTCTTCCTGTTGGTTGCTCTCTCCATCACTTTCTAACTTTTTTTTTTTTCCATTTTTTTTATTTTCCCTTCTCCCGCTTCCCTTTTTTTCGTCCTTGAGCTGAAAATGGAGAGGTAGGCAGCGATGAAGAGACAGATATTGGTTTGACACTCTGTAACATCTTTTTGTGGGCAGCAAACACACTCAGAGGACGCTCTGCGCGTGTGTGTGTGTGTTGGTTCATTTTGTGTGTTGATGAAAAACTCAGTGAGCTGACTCAAGGTTGCTGTTGCTTATGAAACTGGTGAACTATCTGGCAGATTTCAATGAACATAAATGAACATGTGAACAACAGAGAGGAAAGAAAGTGATGTGGAGGGCTTGCGGTTGCTAGGCAATATCGCTAACCTTGATCTGTGCTTCTAGCTTTTACTACAAGAAAGCAAAGGTGTTTTTATACCCTGCTAAGCTTTATTATACCAGCCTCACTAATTGCTAAGTACACAGTGTATCAGTTTTCTTTAATATAAAACAGGAATAGCTCTTTGAGATCTAAATTATTATAAAAACCAAGCATTTTTTGGTCCTAATGGGGTTAGAATCTGTTTTGACCTGTTTTAAATTAGCAAAATGTTGCTTTCTGTTTTATTAGGAAGCTTTATTATTTGAGTTTGTGCTTTTTCTATTACTAAATGTGTGGAGCAAAATAGAATGATTTGATTTAAAAGCTCTATAACAACTCAGTAAGTTGGAAATCTCTAAATAATTCAATCAAAAAGATGAAACTGATGGATGATTTTTGAAATCCCAAAATTTATTAATATCAAAAGATTAATATGAAAAAAGATTTTGACTGAGGACTGAAACCAAATCTGAAACTTACTTAAGAAAGAGCACAGAAAAGAGAGCAATACTTTCTGCAGACAACAGAAAGGCTGAATGGAGCACAAACATTTTCTCCTTGTTGTCCTTTTGCGCTCTGTTCTATAAATAAACAACAAAGACTGATAATTCAGTGGTATAATAAAGCTAACTGCTTATAAAAGATGGACAGATAGTTTGTAATATCTGTAGATGTTTATTTTTGTCACTTTAATTGTTTTATAAGTTGCTATTAAAGGTGACACAGTATTGCCATATTTAGAATGCTTTCTTTTCAATGGTGTTCAGGCTTGAATAATAGTTATATCAGTTTTCTTGATCACAATGAGACATTTTCTCTAAAAGCGCTGGCTTGGAAACATAACAAACCGGTACCCGTCAGACCGATCTAAAAACTCTTCCTGGGAACTCCAACTGGGTGTTTTTTTTAAAGCAGTTGGATTTTTTTTTATAAGCAGTAGAAACTCAAATGAAATTATAAAAATGTGGATAATGTGATGTTTACGTAATAGGTCGCCTTTAACATCCATTCATATTTTCCTTTCTTGGTCTTTCCTGGTTTTATTTTGTGAGAGGTTGTCTGTTTTTGCCATTTTTGAAATGGTTCTGATTCTTTAACAGTGTTTTTTCCCTGCATGTGAAGCTGCGTCTCCTCTGCTGCTGCAACTCATTGATCAACTCCAGAAAACAGTTGACTCGATGCAACACCATGCCTCTACTGAAACCTTAATCCCTTTCTCCACACATCTCGCTTTACTCCTCAGGTTTCCCATCAATTTGCCTCACTTGCAGGAGTCTTTCGATCCTCTAATCGCAGCATTCCTCTTACATCTGTTGTTCCACCATCCATCCGTCTCCCTCATGCCTTCTTTCTTCCTCTTCTCCCAGTTGGTTATTAATGGTTTTAATTTAGTGAGAGGAAAGACCTTGGTGCCCAAAGAGCCGTCCTCCGCCTGCCCCCCAGTGTGTATTTGTGTGCGTGAGAGGAAAGGAAAAAGATGGAGGCCCCCCTGCTCGGGTCTGTGGAACCAAACGGCAATAACACTTTGTCTTCTTTAACCGAGCTTCTCCTTCAAGGTATCCCTCATCCTTCTTCTGCAGTTCTCTCCCAACCCTTTTTTTCCTTTCCGTTTCGCTTCCCTTGATCCGTCTTACTCTTTCTGTTACTTCAGGACTTTATTAGGTTTGAGAAAAATGTGCTGTCTGCAGGTTCACCTGCAGCTGGTTGCAATCGGCAGCCCCTGGGCTTAGCGCTTCCCTGTGAGCCGGCCCGCTCGAAAGGTTGCTTGTTATTACTTGTGGTGCCATCTGCGTTGCATGGCAACCATTGATGCGGCATTGTTTGCACCATGTATCCCAGAGGTCACTTGTCAAATAGGGTTTGGGGTTATAACTATCATTTCTTCTCAAAAATATCTGTTATAGAAATGATCCGGCTGTGCAGGGAGAATGTCTTTTTTTTTATTTTTTATTGTTGAACATCATTTTGCCATTTGATGTATTTTTCTCAATTGGGGCACAAACTGTGATAACTTTTGGTAATATTCCACACAAGCAAAGAAAACTTTCAGATTTTAGTGACAACTCCCAAAACCTTCAAGGCAGGGGTGTCCAAAGTGTGGTCCGAGGGCCATTTCTGGTCCTTGAAATGATTGTGTTTGGTCCCTGACATTAGGCCTGAATGAAAAAAGGCTCAACTCCGGTGCTCTCCACTGACCCTCCCGTCCTCATTTCCTTAGTGTAATGCCCAAAGCACTACACGCTCTTAGAGCAGTCGGCCGATTGTCGGCCCATTTTCAAAACCTGAGAGACACATTAGCCGACAGAAATCTTAAGTAAAATGGTTTGATCGAACCGTGTGGTGTCTAACAATGGGCACAAAATAATAACTCCAGTTAACTAATTTTAAAACTAGGCATTCTTCAATGCTTCACTATATTCTACCTGCAATGCATGTGGCTAGTGTCAGTCCTGACTGAAGGAAATCATTATAACCGATTTAGGTCACTTTAACGAAGAACAGCTGAAAAGTTACTGTGTTTATCAACTGTGGTAGAAATTTCACTCCAACTCCTCCCCTTGTTTATATTTTCTTTGCACAAAATGTTGAATGAACATTCATGTTGTTTCTACATATCATCTCCGATGTCTTCAAATAATATTATCGTTTATCCTGAATAATTGTTTAGACAATTAATTGCTCAGCAAAATCTGTTAATGTGACATGCCTACCTGACATATCAAGAATGGTAAAAAATTTCATTGGAAATGCGTGCCGTTACTAAAACTATTGGTAGAATATGATTTCAAAACAGCGTAAAATTCTACCAGAGCAATCCAAGCCAATGGAAGAAAGCCCAAACTGTCTGCGAGGCGAGATTTTAATTGATCAGAACTAGAGTGGAGTGTTTCTCAGCAGGGCAGGGAACGGCTTGGGAATCCATCCAGTTCGTGGATGAAAATAATAAATATAATGTGCTAGATGATGTTTTCTTTCAGACCAAAGAAAACCCAGTGTAAATGATCATTTATTTTAGGTGGTAAGATGCAGTTAGTGAGTGTGGGGTGCAGCGCCGCTCACCGCCTCGTCACCTCCATATCACACATACTTAGCTCTGGGTGCCGTTGTCATGCTATGTATTCTAAAAGTGTTTTTAAAACAATAAAAGTTCTGCAATTCATGACGAGAAATTGAAAAATATTCATTTAGATGTAAATTTCTCAGATCCGGTAAGTAGTCCTGCAATGTTTTCTTTCTACCGGTATCTGTATGGTGGATGTTTTATCGGCTTTGGGTTGAGTGGCAACTTCAAACTTGCAACTTACAAACCAAAACTAAAACAAAACTGTGTGAACAGCCAATAAAGCCCGGTATGTTAATCAGCTTTGGTTTTCCATCTGCATCCTCTGAAACGGTGCAGGAGCCGCTGTTCGTTTTCAAAATAAAGCAAATTTTAACATTTCATGATATTTAAATTTGGGCTGCACAGTGGCACAGTGGGTAGCGCTGTTGCCTTGCAGCAAGAAGGTCCTGGGTTCGATTCCCGGCCCGGGGTCTTTCTTCACGGAGTTTGCATGTTCTCTCTGTGCATGCGTGGGTTCTCTCCGGGTTCTCCGGCTTCCTCCCACAGTCCAAAAACATGACTGTCAGGTTAATTGGCCTTCCCAAATTCTCCCTAGGTGAGTGTGTGTGTGTGTGCATGGTTGTTTGTCCTGTTTGTCTCTGTGTTGCCCTGCGACAGACTGGCGACCTGTCCAGGGTGAACCCCGCCTCTCGCCCGGAACGCAGCTGGAGATAGGCACCAGCAACTCCCGACCCCGTTAGGGAGAAGGGTGACGGAAAATGGATGGATGGATGGATATTTAAATTTATTTCAAACTCAGATTATGGTTAGCTTAAATGCACAAATATAGGCTACTTGAAATATGACTAAAACTAACTTACAAATAACTTTTCTGCAAGATATTGGAAATTGTTTTAAATCAATATTGCTTAGTATTAATAACAAAGTTCTTGTTACAGATTATTTCACTAATAAAATATTTTTTTCCATATTATAAGCGAAATAATCTGACGGTGAAACAGGCACTTTTTCATCTTTCATCAATATTGAGGAAGTATTGACTTAAGCCAACCTCCTATTTCTGGCAGAAAATTTACTCATAAGTTAATTTAGTCTTATTTTAAGAGGACAAGCATACTTTCATTAGAAACTAGACTGAAAATGTTTCTTAAGATTTTTTGTTTTTGCAGTGCAGATATTAACATCGGATCAGTTTTGACTGCTTGATGTGTTTTTTTTTTACTCTTTCAGGCTAATTTAATGTGAAATGCATTAATTCAGGTTCCTCCCATCTACATCTAAATACTTTCATCATTTGCAGTCAGTAGAGAACAATGGAAACGAAAACCGAGCATCGGCTTGTTTCTCTTTCATCATTTTTACGTCTTTTTTTTCTCAGAAGTCACCTTTTCGAATCGTTCTTCCCTTTTTGCCAATTACTGTGAATCGGTGCAAAATGACCACCCAGGTCTCAGATCTTTGTCACTAATCCCCACCCAGGCACAAAGCCTCCCCCCGGAGAGGAAACATATGCACACGAAGAGGAACTCGGCATTAATATTTTACTAATATGACAGTTGGAGATGATGTGATTTGATGCGTGTGTGTGTATGCATGTATGTGTGACTTGCACCCATCACTTTTAATGAGGGCAGGCGAGGCATATGGAGAGGAAGAGCAGTTTTCCACAGTCTTTTATTTTCTTTTTTCAGCGCAAGTGCTGGCTTGCATATGTGTGCAACAATAGCAATGAAGGATGAAGGTGTGTGTGTGCGTGCGTGTGTGTTTGCGTGCGTGTGTTTGCGTGTGTGTGCGTGTGTGTGAGTGAGAGGTAGAGATCAAAAAGACAGATGGGTAAAGTCAAGCATTTCGTAACTGTGAAGCTCAGACTTCTGTTCTCATCTATTTACAGTAACGGCCCAAGAGGAGCTATCACTGATGTACGGAAAGTCATCGATGCACACAATCAGCAACAGAACTGAGTGAGTATGCAGAACGTTCTACTGTTAGACAGAGACGTGAAGAGTACAAAAAATTTACTCAAGAGTAAGAAGAAATGACGCAACTAAAAGTCAAAAAGTATTTAGTAAAAAAATCTACTCAAGTTCAGATCAAATTATCAATCCTTTAATATGTAAAAATTACGTAATCAAATGGATCGAACTAGTTAGGTGGAAATTTTGCTATTCTAAGGATGAAAAGTCAAACTTATAAAACTTTAACAGAAACTGCAGGTGTGTCTGGTCAATTTTTGGTTAAAACATTTTTGTTTTCCCTTCAGTGGGTAGAAAACCAGGAAATTTGACTAAAGTGAGAGTAGAAATACTTCACAATAAAATTACTCAAGTAAAAGCAAAAAGTAAAAAACACTTTTAAAGGTACATTTTAAAAAAGTTACTGCAGTAAATGTAACTAGTTACTACTTTCCTGATGCATGAAAACCCTTCAGATTACATCTAAAAACTTACATTTGAACACTTTTATCCAGTGAGTGAAAAAAGACCTTAATTAATTAATTTTTGTAATAATAAATTTTTTCTGATATTTCATATTTCAGTGCTGGAGAATCCAGAGAGGGTTCCTTTTTATACAGTCTCTCCTCAGTCACCAGATTTTTAATTAAAATCGACTTTAAAATAAAAATTATGATGTAATACGTTCCAACAGGAAGACATTCAGGCCCACAGCATCACAGATCCTCCACTATACCTCTGAATGGGACTTCTGGAGAGTTTCTTGGTTTTTTTCAGAGGATTCCAAGTAGATTTTAGAAACTCTTCGCCCTTTTATACGGAATCAATCGTTTGACATCAGGCTTATTTCAATAAACAAATCAATTAATTGCATCATCAGTTGAAACAAGCTCAATAATTTATATTTGCTTTATTTATCAATTTTCTCATTTTTCTCTCTTTCTACCATAAACTGGATGATTAAACTCTCAACTGTCTTCTTTTTTTTGTTTACAGAGACGTCATAATTAATTTTATTTATTTATTTTGTTTTTTTTGGATATTTAAAATGTCTTCCAGTTCCAGTGTTAAATGTTCATTAGAATTAAAGTTTATTGATTTTTGTGATCATTATATTAGCTGGAAATGGTCTTAAAACCATTATTTATTGGAATAACTTTTGGGACAATTTATCCTCCAGCAAAATGTGTTATTGTGACGGTAAAAAGATGTTTGTCAAACATTCAGTCTTTTTGAAACTTTCCGTTATTCCTCTGATTATAGATATGGAAAAGTTTGATCCGATTAACAGTTTAGTTTAGGAAGAAATCAGAAAAAGATAATAAAACAGCAACAAGTCGAACTAGACCAGTTTCTCCTGGACTTTATGTTTATATCATTGAATTCAATGGGATGTTGGCGTTTAGCAGAGAGCAGCAAATTGCTTATTAATAAAAAAGAAGAGCGATAAAAACCAAAGAAACAATAAAGGTGCGCAATAACAGAATAAGAGTGTTTTTAATGGAGGGAGAAAAGAGCGACAGAAGTGGCTGGACTGAAGGCCAGACGCTGAAATAAAATTAGAGTCTTTGGTGCAGCTAAATGTCAGAGTGTGTGTGTGTGTGTGTGTGTGTGTGTGTGTGTGTGTGTGTGTGTGTGTGTGTGTGTGTGTGTGTGTGTGTGAAGTCGTTCCTCTGACTGTGGACATGCGAGCTCTAAACTCCTCTTACCCCTGCAGACACACACACGCTCCCACCTCATTAGCAGCAGGACATGACATTTCAGGACCGTTCTGGCCGGCTGATGGCAGAGGAGGAAGATGACAGAATCTTTAATAATTCCTCGTTTTGATCCGGTTCAGACTCTCCTGCTGTTAAAAGAAGGAGAAAACCGACAACAAATGAAAGGGAAAAGAGTCCCACATCATCAACAAACACGTTTTTTGTTTTTTTTTAACATTATGTAATGTTAAACAAGTGATAGATTTACATTAAACAACCTAATCTCCAAAGTAAATAAATGCAAATATCAGAAAAACAAAAAGACAAACAATAACTCAGTATTATTCTCTTAATTTCCTTCATTCTCCTTAATAAACTCAATCAGCGGTGACTGAGGGCCAAATTCAGCCTGCCAAGGGTTTTTATGTTGCCTTATAGGGAGGCCTATTGAGGACATTCAAGATAATTATTGTAGCAGTCAAATGACATTTTTTTTTTTGAATAATCTGACATGACACATTCAAAATCTTGCAAAAAACAGATGATGACTAACAATGGTTTTAGCGGTCAATTTGTCAAAATAACGCGCTCAATCTTAAATGTTTGATTTTATTTTTAAAAGAAAAAGCAATGCAGTGACTTGGCAACACTAAAACAACAGACAACAAGGTCAGAAGAATGTCTTTATTAAAAACATCGCTAGTAGCTCAGTTATGCTAGCTTGACTTTGACAACCTTAACATGTAGATGTGATGTGGAATTTGGTTGTTTCGGTTCAGTTAAAGAATAAAATAATAATACGCGACCAACACCAACTCTGACAGGTCATCTGTACTGCAGGTGTTTAAATTAGCTCATCAACTGCAGCTGTGTTAGCTTAGCTAATAGCAGCAGTAGCTAAACTACCACAGCGATTACTCATGTTGCATGTAGCGTCAGTCACTTATAAATGACTGACTGATTCATTTTCACCACAACCTTTTAAAGTTTCTGTTAATCTAAAATATTCAAGCTGCGTGAAAATGTTTTAATTTTCCTTATTAATTCATGTAAATATGATTCAGCTTTTATTTTACTAATTTTGTAGGTGAAAAAAAATTTCACTGTAAAGCAAAAACTGTGAAAACAGAATTTGGTGGAAAACAATGAAGTTTAAGAATATTTTTATTGCTGAAGTGTATATTAAAGTATTTTTATTGCTGTTTTCTGCATTAACTCCTTGTAATTTCATCGTAGAGCATCATTAGTATGAGGGGGCTTTATTTGATAAAACTTATTCTGGATTAACCCGGTGCTTTTTGGAGATTCTTGCTGCAATAATCCAAGATTATCAAAAAGGTCAAGGGGACCGGATCCCCAATGTCAACTTGACATTTTAGGTTTTCTCAGTCAGTCGCAACATGTTTGTTTCCTCAGTTTATTGTTGGACTGTCAAATTCTTGCAAGTTTTTTAATATCCATATATTTTTTTCTGTAAAAATAGACAAAACGCGATGAGAACGTGCAGCGTGAGCGCCTGCAGAGCTGCTGGTGCAGCCGGGAACGCCGCTGCTGGTCAGGCGCCACGTTAATGTCAGCGAGCTGATTGGTCGATCGGGTCATTTTGATGCTTATCAGAGAAACCCAGGAGGGTCCATGAATCACCAGCTCAAATCAGACGAGTTTCCTGATTCGTCCACGCAGCTGAGACTGGAGAGAAACCTGGACGTTTTCACACTCCGTTGAACTTCTTTACATTTTATCAGGTTGAATTCATACATTTTAGCTTCACGGGATTTTAGACAACGGAGAAACTAAATCTGGAAATTAAATGTGGTTTTCATAATTTTTACAGTTGCCCTGCGACAGACTGGTGACCTGTCCAGGGTGACCCCGCCTCTCGCCCGGAACGCAGCTGGAGATAGGCACCAGCAACTCCCGACCCCGTTAGGGAGAAGGGCGACGGAAAATGGACGGATGGATGGATGGATAATTTTTAAAAATAAAATTCTGTATTTGTATTTGAATCTTCATGTGGAAAAAATTAAAGTAAAAAAATTACAATTCTAAAGTGCTTTAAAATGAAAAAAATAGTCAGAACATCAACTTCTAAATTGAAAACCTGATAAAAAACTAAATGATGGATAAGAAAACTGTTTGTAATTACTGAAAACACATAGAATAGGGATTTTAAAGGCTTTTTAAAAAGCCTATTTAAGTTCAGCTTCCCAACAGAAACAGCAGGAAGATCTGAAGACGTTCATGTTTTACTATTTACAGCAAATTTTCTTCATCTTCTGCATTCAGTTTGAGCCTGGATGTCATTAGAGCTATTTTCTGTGTGAATTATAAAAACAGGTGATTATTTTCCACTGGTTAGAAATTAAAATAAAATAAAAAGTCTATATAGATATTGTATTTTTGTTCACTTTTCCGCCCACTTCCTGGTTTCTATTAGCATATATTCCATCTGTTTCCAGGCATTCGGCCTTTTTCTGCTCTGCCGTCCGTTACTCGTGGCGCCGCAGCTACCCAGGTGTTTGGGTTTAACAGAATCATTTCAGCCATTCCAGGGGCTTTCATCGACTCTGAATGAAGTTTGTCACTGCGTCAGAGTTTGATAGAGATATGTTAACTCATCTCCTCCTCCTTTCTTCATCCATCCATCCATTTCTATTCTTCCGCGTTGCAGCAGATGATTCTTTTAATGGAAAATTCAAACAGACCAGCCCCTCCTCCTCACCTCATTTCCCCTTTCTTCGCTCTTCTTTTCTCTGCCTCCATCCTTCTCACCTGCCAAAATATCACAAAGCGTTTTCTGGTCTGTGTTTTGCTGTCGGAGACGCTGATCGATACGGTGGAAAGGCCAGGCAGGCGGAGGGAGGAGGGCGAGGAAACGGCTGCAACACCGATCCTGATTGCTGTACTCCCGTCTGAAATCATCCAAGTTTCTGGCTTTGTTGGTTTATAACTTCTTCAGAACAAAACAATGTGCTGAAGCGGTATTTTGTGCAGGTTTAAAAACTTTTTAAATATATTTGG
This sequence comes from Poeciliopsis turneri, assembly GCA_922788865.1. NCBI lineage: Eukaryota > Metazoa > Chordata > Actinopteri > Cyprinodontiformes > Poeciliidae > Poeciliopsis > Poeciliopsis turneri. The sequence goes on from CAKLNU010001104.1 coordinate 1,367,721, forward strand.
AACATATTTTCTGCGCTGTTTTGGATCCGCCAAACATTCTTTTGGCAGATATATATTTTTTATTAAATCTGCAGATGGCTGTAAAACGAGTCCCTGGTGCCCAGACTCTTAAGACAATAAATAAATAAGTGGACGGATGAAATTTAAAATGGAAAAGCTGGATAATCTTGATGAACTTAATCTGCAAACCTGAAAAGATTCCATCAAAAACATCAACAATTAAATAAAATATAATCTTAATAGTTACCTCATTGCTAAACACCAGTAAAGTTTACTGATTGCCTTAATAGTTCAATGTTGTTTTTATCTGTCCTTTATATACATGTTAGTTAGTATAATTTATATTTTTTTTCTAGATTTTTAAAAAATATTAATTTTTTTAATTAATTTCTTACCTGCGCCAGTAAAACTTATATATTTAAATGTAATTGTTTTTCAGTATTTATTCTGTGGAGTCTAACATTTTTGTTGCCATTTTTTGTGAAATGACAATAAAGTAAGTCTGTAATTAATTCAAACCAGGAATTAATAAGTATTAATAATAATTAATGGATGTATTTTGGGTTTGCTTTTTATACCTTTGTGACGTTGATTGCCTTAAAGAATACATTTAAAGACATAAATTATTTAGAGATATGTTTTGCGTTTTTCATTTTATGCAACATTTTTGAATTTTTTTTTTATTAAACTCTGAAAATGACTAGTAATATATAAATATTTGTTTGGAAGATGTTTATTTCAGACAGCATCAGTTCGTTGAAAAAGTCCACTATGGTTGAAGGGATTGATTTTTAGTTATTGATTAATCGTTAACTCGAGTATACAGAGAAGGCCATATGCAAAATGTACAGATTGTTTGTACAGATTTGGCTTAATTACTTATATTGTGTTGATCTTTAAGCAAATTGTCCATTTTTGAATCTCAGTGCTCAAATAAATGATCGCTAAATTAGTTGGCAATCATTTCACTATCGATTAATCGCGATTAATCTCAAATAATCGTTGCAGCTTTACACTGAAGTTTGCAAAATGTAAAAAAGCTCAAGCGTTTGTATGTTTTGGAACATGAATATTAGAGGTTATCTGCAGTGTCCTGCTGCAGTTCTGCTTCTGTGGTTTCTGCCATCTCCAGAACCGAAGACAGAACCTTAAATTTCACTGCAGATGAACCCAGAATAGTAATAAATTGAATTTTCCCCAAACAAAAGCAGCCAGAGGTGAGTTGCAGAGCTTATCCTGCGAGGTCAGGGTGTGCTAACCTCCTTCACCAATGAGTGTTTCTGTGGAGGAAACGAAACTGTGCTGGAAAACAAAACGAACAGGAGCTAAACATCCTGCTGGCTGCGAAGCAAAACAGAGACAGGCGGTTCTGATGAGACGAGATGTTCCACTCTTCATGAACCTTGACCTTTAGGTGAAAGAGCGGGAGTGCATCAGACTGAAGCAGTGAAACGTAAAATGCATGAAAGCTCAGAGGAAACCAGGGGAAGTGTGTTTTTTATCTTTACGTTTTTTTATATTTAAGTTTTACAGGATGATTTTATGCTAATTAAGTTGTTGGCACCAGAACAAATGCTTTGTTTTACTGTTAGCTTTTATGTAAAATTCTTTTGAAATTGTAATTACTGCTTTACATGATCACTATGAAGACATATTGTGTTGTGTAAAATCTGTACTGTTACTTTAAGTGTCTGAGTTTTAGTTTTTGGGAAATCTTTGCACTGATCTGTTGCAAGGTTACTGTTCGTTTCTTTTCTTCTGCGAGTTGAGATCCAACAGATGGACTCTCCTCATTAAAACCAGCTGAATCTCCAGTCTCTTACTGTTTGAGTGGAACATCTCTGCAGCTCTGTTGTTCGTGCCAACATCCTCACCGCAGCAGCAGCCCCTTCTGCAGCGCTGCTGATCAATCTGGTCTCAATCACCTGCTCAGCCGAGCGTGCGTCGTTACCTGGGTTTGTTTTAGAGGACATTGTTTTCTTAACTCAGTCAGTGTGTTTTAAAAGTATATTTCCATCCAGAAAGAAATTAAAAGAAGAATATGAAGGTGCATCTTCCTATGAAAGATATTGCTTTTGCAGTTTGTGTCTGTGAACACTATCAGATAATATAATCCAGATTATGCTTTAAAAACAACCCAAACACTTAAAAAACACCGGTCAGGTGTTTCTTTTGGGCAATAAGTTAATGTTTTTTTTGTGTCTGAATTAGAATGTAAAGTCACAAATCAGTAGGCACTCCCCGTTACCTAGCAACTGCAGCTTAGCTCCAACACATTTGGTCAGCTGGTTTTACCGCTATGTGCGCTGTATAAATCAGTCGAAAGCCAAAAACCTTCGACTTCTGTAACTCAGAAAATGTTCAAATTTTTTTTACTTTTCAACTGAGAATTTTCCTTTTTCCTAAAAATTGTCTGAGAATAATCTCAAATTTTCATTTTTGAGAAATAATTTTAAAAAAAAATTACGCATCTTTTTCTGCTTTTTCCATACCGTCATAGAAGTGAACCATTTCAAAAACCTCTGGAATGAAACATCACAATCACAAATCAGCTGCAGCCCGTTGCCTAGCAACCTCGGAGAAGTCTAGCACATTACCAAGCAACCCAAACTGAGCTCCAGCATGTTTGGTCAGCTGGTTTTACCACTGTATGTGCTGCTCAAAGGCTGCTGGAAAACACAAGTGTTTTGTTGTTTGCTTATCAGAAACAACTTTCTGCATCCATGTTGGCTGTGTACAGGAGGCTCCACTTATGCTTTTCAAAGATGTACCATTGTATGCATCTAATCGCACCCATTTTCACATGCGAGTGTGAACATTGAGCCGGAGGGTGTGGCCAGCACCAGCTTCATTGAATTCAAAGTTTTCTAATGCTGTAAATAATAGTACAATAACTGTGTTAAATATAGTGACCTGCTTTAAGCTTGATCTTTATTGTTTGGGTCATTTCAATCAGATCTGTCTTAAGTTGGGGAAAGAAAGGACAGATTTTCTGTGAAATGGGTTCCAACAGCAACCAAATAACCATCAGTGCTTAAAGTTGATCACAGTAGAACGACCTCTTGGATTAATTAACAACAACACACTTTGGGCAGATGATAATGGCGTTCTACTGATGGCGTGGAGTTGGCAGTTACCCGACCACAGAGCCGCGTGGCGCATTAGCGGGTTCAAAAGCTCATGTTCCTCAGGATGGAGAACATCAGCATAATAACGCAGCATTCCTGATGCGACTGTAAGTTTTGATAAGGTCAGCCTCTTCAGGAAAGTGACATTTCTCCTCCGCTGAGCCACAACAAAATCCAAACTGTCAGTGATGTTGAGGAGGCATGACTCCTCACGCATTTAGGGGTGAAAAAAGCAATTAGTGTCCATTACTGGGAAAATGTGAAGTTGGGATATTAACTTTGGAACCTGTGGCTGCCGAGCAGCAGTCAGTGATTTGCATGAAAACAGGTCATGATAGATGCTAGAGTGGTGGGCACCGCTAGTGAAAAACATACTTATGCTAACCCTGAAATGTCAATCATAAATACGGTTTCCGCTAACGCTCTAAACCAACATGGTATTTAATGGAAGCTAATGCTAACACTAGCCCCGAAAGTCCACAACCTTGAGCAACAATTTAATTTTGGAGTTAATCAAAAATTAACTCCAAAGCCCTTAAACATCGTTTTAATAACTTGTTCTCTACTGTTTTATTTTCTTCCTGTATGTTTTTGGTTTGAAATAGTTATTGGAAAAGAGACAGAAGGTGAAGAGAGGAAACCTAACGGCTGCATAAATAGTTTTACCTCTCTTCAAAATAAGAGCATGTAAATGTCTAACTGCTTGAAGAATTTATAACAATCGATAACCAAAACTTCAACACACACATCAAACTTATTGGTATTTAATGGAAGCTAATGCTAAAGCGCTAAATTCAACCATGTTGAAACCCTCCATGCGTCAATATTTTATTTAATCAAATGTCTTCATTACTCCATGACTGAAATAATTGTATTTGTGAACAGAGACCACATGTCGTAACCCATCAACACAAAATACCACAATCCTTCTCTAGGTCCAGAAAAAACACAAAATATTAAAATTGCACGACTTTTTTTCTTCATTTCTACTTTTTTCTGTCATATTCATCTTGTGGTAAAGCAGAGGAGTGAAACAGAAATGAGACGTTAAACAGAGGTGGATGCGCCATCTGCCAAAACCATGGCAACGCGTGGATGTTACCTTGAATCAAACAGAGAAGCTGTTGTTTGCGTTTCTCCAAGCAAGCTGAGGCATTCTGGTTATTCAGAGCGATTTACTGCATGTCTGTCTGGCCCTCTCACTTCTTCTCATTTTTGGTTTGAATCTTTTTATGTTTGTTTGCTAATCGGATTTACTGTAACTCCACTCCTTTTTGATCCAACAAAATAAAATGAAATTAAACAGGAAAGGCTGAAAATTTAAATGTGTATCCAAAGTGTGAAAGTATTTACTGATAAAACATTGACAGAAACGGCAATAACCAAAGATTTATTCATAGAAATTTAATTATAGACATAGAACATTTGAAAGAACTGAAAACAAACTGTGATTTAATCAATTCATTGAGTATTTTGATTGATAAACCTACTAGATTTGCATTGGAGTGAAACTATTATTGATAATGTCTCTTGAGTTCTTGAGTGACCGTCTTCCTGTTTCATTATTGCGTTAAAGAGGATATTTCCACTGTGAAAATAAATATAAACATAAAAAAAGATGCTTGAGAAAACAGAATTGGGATATTTTACATGTACGCGATGTAAACGGTACAGCCCGTCCCAGCTCCGCCCTAATCTGAATGCCACAATGAAGCATCCGGATCGCCATCGTTCAGTCTGAATTAGACTGAAACTCATCCTTCTGGTGATTAGGTCACAAATAGTCTTTACTTTAATAGCACCACTCCGGCGTTTCTCTGCAGCTCACAAATAGACAGAGGCAGGTTAACGAATGGGCATAATTACCTGCACTGATCAATAAGACTTTAAATGAAACACACTCATCACTGAGCCCCCTCCGTTCTGCATTATTGGCTGACAGAATGGTAGAAATAGAGCTGCAGCTGAAGCACCTTCAGAGGAAGCTGCATGAGAAGTTTTTATCTGAAAAAAAAAAAAAAGGAGACGTGTTCGTACCTGGAGTGTTAAACTGTCATCCTCGGGTTTTCTCACCTGAAGGTGTCAGAGTCTGTGTGGTAGTTAATGAAACACACTGGATCTAAACCTCACAAGCTGTTTCAGTTCTTTGAATTTTAACAGCAACAGTATCGATTGTAATCGGTCAAAGTGTGCCCAACATGTTTTCACACCTTCACAGGCGTTTCCTCCCAAATCTGTCTGGGCTTAAATTTTTTCTATTTCCAGGTTTCAATAATTTTTTAGCAAGAATTCTTGTTAAAACTACTTTGAATTTATTATGAATCGGTAGATTGTTAGAGCTGCACATTCAGGCTGTAATGTCCACACTGCCTAACTAATATTGAGTTAAACATAAGTGACATAATTCATCTTGAACATCCAGTCAAAATGATAATCTCTTCTTATGGTTTAGCATAAATCATAAACTACTTCCTGTTGTCCTCTTTGTCATTTCCGCCAGCAGTAACATCCTGCTGTTGATCACAAATACACAAATGTTCATACGACCGAAAAACCACCTCATCCAAAACTTTTTATCAAAGAACAAGAGTTTTTCAAAATTGTTCCTGTGACAGTAATTTATTTTTAAAATGTCAAATTGATGAAATGCAGCTGCTGATATCCACGTCTATCCTGGTTGGACAGGTTCTCGTAATTTTTCCATTGGCCTGGAAACAATAATAATAAAAAATAACTAAATATCAAAACAATGTCAGAAAATAGTTTGAAAAACTAGGATTTATGACCTGGATTCAAATAAACATCAAATAGATGAACAGAGTTAGAAGGTGGAGATGGGAGAGAAGATCAGAGAGAAGAAGGTGACGTCACAGGAAAACCAGAAAAACAAGGAAAAAAACAGATCGAAAGACAAAGAAGAGAAAAGAAAAAAGGCGGAGGGGGACAGACACCAGAACTGAGATCTGGAGGAAAACTCAGCATGAACAGCAGAGAGAAGCAGATTAAAAGATGCTTAGAGGAGAAAATAGAAGAAATGAAAGAAAAAGGAGAAAACTTTTAAAATTTCATTGGTGTTCAGTTACATTCAGTCCTCAACCTTCAATTAACTCCAAACATCTCAAAGTAAGACCAGAGGACGGGTGGATTAGTTGGAATGGATGCATAGATTTTATTTTCCATCCATCCAATTGAAAGCTGTGATGTCATCGAGCTTGGACCAAGAAGCCGAGCAGTGGGCGGGGGTCCGGGGCATTTCTGGGATTCTTGGGGTCCTTGGGTTTTCTGGGATCTTTGGGGTTTCTGGGATCCTGGGGGTTTCTGGGGTTCTGGGGGTTTCTGGGATCCTGGGGTTTCTGGGATCCTGGGGGTCTTGGGGGCCCGGGGGTTTGTATTGGCAGGGTGGGGATGGTGGGTTATATGGGGGGTATTTTTGCAGGGGGAGTGGTGCTGGTTTGCTGTATTCTTTGTGAGCAGAGCTGAGGATCAGTGTGAATCAGAAAGATGGAAAAAATAAAACTCGCTGCAGAAAATGTGGAATTGGCTGTCAGAGCTCAGCTATCTTTATTACTTTTCTATGAAGCTGTTTGAAACGGACAAAAGGAGAGTGCGTCTTTGGTGTGTGTGGGTCCAGCCACCCAAGGCTGCCAGGAGACGTGCCTCTGTGTGTGTGTGTGTATTCTCTGAACACACACACACAGGCTCCTGCTTGCGGTCCTTTCATGGCGTCCCGAGGCTCAGCCTTCGGCGAACATGAGAGCAGACCAAGGCCAGCAGCTGAATGCAAAACTCGCAAACATGTTCACGTCTTCCTACGCCTCTTCTCCGCTTCCCCCCCTTCCCCAACACATTTCTCCTCTCCTCCTTTCCCAATTCTGCAGCTCCACAGTAGGCTTTAAACTCACTTTCTGTCTGGATTTTGAGGACAGAGCTGTGCAAAAGTCTTAAATCAAACGCCTTGATTCTTTTGTGTATTAGTTCTCACAAATTATATTGGATTTAAATCTTGTCAAGCTCATTATGTTCTTTGATCTTCTTCAAAAACATCCACAAATTTGTTTTAACCTCACCAAGAAAGAAGCAATCAGAGTGAACTGGGGTTAAGAATAAAGGAATAAAAGTTTCTTTCTTATTGACCGGACGGATGATGGATGGATGGATGTAAGAATGGATGGATGTCTTATATAGGGATGAACAGATGGTTGGTCTGATGCATAAATGGAACAAAAGGTGGATGGATGATAGATGGACCCATCCATCCGTCCATCCATCCATCCATCCATCCATCCATCCATCCATCCATCCATCCATCCATCCATCCATCCATCCATCCATCCATCCATCCATCCATCCATCCGACCGTCTGTCCGTCAGGCAGAAGGAAAACACACTTTCACCGAATCCCGCACATCCAGTCGACACCAAGCCTCTCAAACAAAGATTAGGTTCTGATCCATACACTCTCCTGGTTCTGATTCACACACAGTCCTGGTTCTGATTCACACACACTCCTGTCTTGCAGGTCTTATCTGAGCCGCCTCTCCTCAGATCCCCCGCGCTCTGAAAGCGGCTCTGATAAGTGAGCGCTAAGCAGGAGGCGATGAGGAGATGGCCGAGGTTTAATGAAGAGACAGATAAGGTGGGGAGGATGAAAAGGAAAGGAGGGAAGAAGGAAGGAAGTAGGAGGAGAACATGTGTGTGTGTGTGCTGTGTCCATGGCAGCAGCGGACACACACTGAGGAGGCAGATTGGAGAAGGGCGACGCAGAGCACATCCAGAAGTGGAGAGGAGGAGGGGGGGCCAAGATAACGGCGAGGACGAAAGTGAGATGGCTGTGTGTGTTTGACGGGATCAGTTAAACCATCGCCGTGTTTTCCTCCACACACACACACACACACACACACACACACACACACACACACACACACACACACACACACACACACTCACCCAGTGATCAATCGGCACTTAGCACAACACAACCCTCTCAGTGTGTTTTTGAAGCCAATTACCAGCTGGGAGGAGACTGAAAACTGCTCTATTCGCCTGTTTGTCCTCGACTCTCTGCCATGTTACCTCCTTGTCATTGTTAATATTACAATTTATTAATTGAGAATATTTAACTTAAACAAACAAATCCTATTTAACCTCCAAGAGGAGTTAGAGGTTAAATAAGTGGTTTTGTTTTAGCCCCACTGAGGAATCAGTGTTTTTCCTGCAACAAACTGAATGAATTCAGTTTGGAGAATAATTTCTGAACAAATACTTGAGACCCCGTTTAAATACACATGAAACTTCCTATTAGAATACTGCAAACACCAAATATTCCTTAAAACTCATTAAAACAGAAAATGTTAGCTAATGTGGATGCTAGCTTATGCAATTTTAGCATCAGAGTAGAAATTAACATCTCTATTTTCCTTTTCTCTGCTGTTTGGGCTTCAGCCAATCAGTGCAAAGGGAAACTAATGCCGCTATGGGATTTGCTGCTCTGTAAATGCCAGCCAATAGCGTGCTGAGGAGCCTTGTAGGTATTTCTACTTCAAGAGTTGCAAGAACACAGCTAATGATGCACACATCTTAAAGATGTGACTGGAATTTTTGGGTGAATCAAGAATCAGGATCAGGACAAATATTTAATATTTTATGTTGCCAAAGAGTGCATTTGTCCTCAGACAAACATAAAGCCCTGCTAAGCTTTAATCCAACTCCAGTGTGTTAGTCTAGAAGGTCCGGTTCATTCGGGGAGATGTGAATGATGATCGAACTCCAGTGAGAAATACAACAGTGAATTGTGGTCCGTCTAAAGGAAGTTGTGCTCAGTGTCGTCTTCAGATATTTTTCTGACTTTTCCGTCGGTGGTTCTTGGTGCGGCGCCCCCACAGGCGATGAGGTGAACAGGATTTTCAAATGGTTTGGTTGCTTTGACTCAGTGCAGTGTGAAAGCAAACTGCAGCAGCTGAATGTTGCATTTTTGGTCCTGAATCAAACCAAGTGTACCAGACGAAGCTGTGAAAACAGCCTAAAACTGAGGTATCCTCCCTTTTTGTGTTTTTAACTCCTGAAATAAATCTGCTGGTGGACTCGTCTCATTAGCACAATGGTGTCCAAAGTTATTCCTCCAGGGCCGAGGCGACGTTGACTTGTTTTTCTCCATCTCCTCTTTATTTGCAGCTTCCATATTTACCTTAAAGGCCTGCGTTGTATTTAACTACAGTCAGGCTGAAATATGTTGCTGGTGAGGGTCCCTGTTAGGAATCCGCTAATGATCCTGTGGGAAAAATGGAACAGAGTGGGAAGGTTAATAGAGTGGTGACATACATTAGCCTTTTAGTAAATGTCCAGAGAGGTAATTTAGTCCCTCAGAGAAAATGTGGAAGGTGAGCCGAGGTCACAGAGCGCAGAACTGGAGATTCTGTCCAGCTCTGGTTTTACCTGAGACTCCCATCTTACAAAAGTCTCATCACACAGAGACTGATTATAATGGATAATCTGCTTTTATTTGTCAATGAAGTTTGCAATGTTGTTTGTGGAACAACAAGAAGAGATGTTCAAAACGTCCTAACAGCTGAATGGACTGAATGTAGGACCACACCGCCTCAGACCTGGTTGTCTTTTATGCTCTTTATCTCTGGGTTTCTGTAGGATTTACATTCTAGGCCTGAGATTATTGTCGTTAAACCATTTCTGTGTTGGTTTGGCCATGTGCTTGGATCTACATCCTGCTGAAGGACAAACCATTTTCAGATTTTAGCAAACAACAAGATTCTTTTGGACTTTACAAAGTTGAGACCCAGAAAGATTTGAGAGAACTGAGTGAGTTTTAGCTTTGGAAAACTGGCAAAGCTAAAAATGAGCTCTGCTATTAGCCGTGTTGGTGTGCATGGTTTCCTGCACTGAAAGCATCCAGCACCCTGCAAGGATAAGACGGTTTAGACAACATGTATGAAACAAATGATCTACTGGTAATTTTTAATTTTTTTAAATCTTGGGTCTATTTCCCCATTGAATACATAAACTCAAATTAATGGTTGTTTTCTCTTATTTTAAGTCTATTTAAGCTGGTCAGATAACAGAGGGCATTGTAGCTCAGTCTGCATGATAAGTTAAAACAAGCTCAGTATAAATCATTTTGTCATTTTTCTCCTTTTCACTCTTTCTACCAAAAACTGGATGATAAAAGTCTTCGGTCTGGTTCTTTGGTCTCAACTATTCTTTTAATTTAATGTCTATTTTGTTAGTTGAGACTTTATAGTTCATTTTATTTGGTCTAGTTGTTTTGTTTATTTATTTTGGATATTTAAAATGTTCTCCAAATCCAGTCGTAAATGTTAATTATTACTAAAATGTGAAAATGTGTTTGTGCATTATTGCCACTATATTAGTTGAAAATGGCCTCAAAACAAGAATTTAATCGTACTTGTGGTGTCAGGCCTGACTGCAGCGAACATCAGAGATTTCTCTGACCGTTTTTCTCCCGGTTTTCGGTTTTCCTGTTCAGGGAGACCAGAATGAATGTTTAAAGACCCGAGCTCCGTCCGCACTCGCCTTCTCCCTCCACATCCCGTCCTGCCAATCATCTGCCAGAAATTATGCAGATTTCTTGTTTAAAAAACAAGCTGCATTTCCATCCCTCCGTCCGTCCATCGGCGCCTAGAAACGAATGACCTCGGCTTGATTTGTTGCCGCAGAATTTCACGCTCGCTCACGCTTCTGTCTTATTTCCTCCTCCTTCTGCATCATTAAAGCCTGGCCTGACAGAGAGGCGGGTTTCCAGACCATTTCCATGTTTCCACGCGTGTTTGTTTGGTGTCCTTTCGTCTGTACGTCAAAGTGTTCACACGGGAGCTTTTTATTGCTCGTGTTCATGTCAACAAGCCCTCAGATGACAGGATAGGTGTAAAATAATACAGGGAGTCGGTGTAATGAGCCGCCTTTTCTTCTCCAACCCTTCAACCTTGAGCTGGACTTTCTGCTCTGACCCGACCCAAAATGAGACTTTATTCCTTTGGCAGATGTTTACAGTTTTTCCCTCAACAAAAACTTTCAGGACTCAAAAAGTTGCAAGCAAAGCGGATTTGATTGACTTTGATCCGATTTCATTAAGCAACTCTGAATGCCGATAAAGGTAAGGAAAAGGTCAAGAAATGAATCAAATTAAAGTAGTTTTAGGTTTGGAGGGAAAAAACAAACATGTTTTTGCAACACAGGAGTTTAACTTGTTTTGCTTTGGGGTAAAAATCTGAGCAGTTTAAAAAATAACTTCACTTTCTCAGAACTGCTTCTGCTTTTCTGAGGATTTCCAAGCAAAAGGAAAAGGAGACTGGTTGTGTTTTGCAGGTGGAAAATTTATTTTTCTCATATTTGCTTCTTCCCAAAGGAATTATGAATGTTATAATTTTATATTTTATCCCAGCAAAACATTTTCTTTGACTTGGTCGAGTGTTTTATAGGCTTAAAAAAACTGAAAGCCTATATTACAGGAAAAATATAATGGAAATTCAACTTTTCTTTTTGTTTCTTGGAGTTCAGAAAAGTTTAGTTTATTCTCTCCCAGTTCTGATTGATGTTTTTATTTTTCGATCCGTTCAGTTTTTTGTTTTTTTAGTTTTAGTTTTTTTTTACTATTTGTCACCATAACTACTGTGGAGCTGCTAAACAAGGTCATGAACTTCCAGTTAACCAATTTTACGAATCTACCATTTTTTTTTTGTCTGGTAAAATTTGCAGAATAAGTTCAAGGATGTTGAACCTTAAAGTGGAAAAGTTAAAATGTTAGGTTGTTGGGTGAATTAAGCCACAAATTATGATTTCCTCTTGGGATTTAATTTGTTCCTTCATGGTGGAAATGGACTCAGGTGAGGAACCAATAAAAATTACAAAAATCACAAAACCTCACCAAGTATTTTGGTTCAGTTTCTACTGCAAATTTAAAATGAGACAAAACTAACTCACAAATAACTTAGAAGCTTATCTGTAATAATTATTACTTTTATTGGCAGATTAATTCACTTACAACATGGGTAACGTGGATATTATTGACTTAAAACCAGTTCATATTTCTTGCTGAAAAGATATCTTTAAAGTTAATTTTGCTTATTTCATGTTTGTAGAAGATACTGGTGACCAAAAACACTTGGTAAGATTTTGTGTTTTTGCAGTGTAGGAGCCAAATAATGAATGTTTTTCTGGATTTTTCAGGGTTTTCAGGGTTTTTTTTTTGGCAGATTCAGGGATATTCATTTAGCCGATGTTTCAGGATTTAAAAACATTTCTAAGAGAAAGTTTGCATGGAAAGAGCAGAGTTTAGTTCAGGTTTCCCAATCTTTTAAATTCCTGAACAAATTATGACAAAAAGCTTCACAGACTGCATTTTTTTTCTTTTTTCTTCCTTGAAGTAAGTATTCAGATATTATGAGATGCTAAACAAGAAACAAAAGCAGCTTTGGATGAAATAAAATAAAAAATAAATCAAGTGAAAGACGAGTTAGAAGGAAAGAGGAGAAGTGAATGGAAGGATGGCATCTGAGCGCAGAATGGATGGATGGATGGATGCAGAGGGAAGGTGGAGACGGGAGGTAAAGAAGGAGGGCGGAGAGATGATGGAGGAGAAGAAGAAGAAGGTGTGAGTTGGCAACAAGACGGAGACTGGAGCCAGTTTCACCCACCAGGTTTTCTCACCTTCAGGTTCTTTTGTCAACTTCTCACATCCTGATACAAACCGATTGAGAACAGACAGAAATATAACAAAAGGAACATTTTATTTAATAAGCAGAACTGAGCTGGTTCTGATCCAATGCGACCGAGAACCGTCATTGTTTTGATATTTTATAAACATTTAGTAAAGTCTGATTTAGAACTTTCTGATTTTCTTTTGCCTTTTTAAGTTTTTTTCTTTGGTTTATTAAACTCAAAACAAGGAAGTCAAACAAAAATTCTCCTTTTAATTAACAGTAGATTAAATCATTTACATAAATATGCAAATTAGCTAAGTCGTTCGTAATTTAAACCATTAGATGGCAGCAAAGTGCTTCCCGTACAATTACTGGAACATGTTAAAGGTGCATCATTAGTGTTGGACATGCGCCACCTGAAAAAGGGAATTCAAATAAAGTTTTCTTTTAAACAACAGTAGATTGTTTCCTCTGTGTATCATATCTTTAATTCCACTTTATTATGAGATAAATATTTCGCCAAATCTGTCTGCTAAACTCTAAATTACATTTAAATCAAGAATTTAAATACAGCACTTATGCAAATTAGCTAAGTGATTAATAATTTCAACCACTAGATGGCAGAAAAGGGCTTTGATTACATTTACTGCAATGTGTAAAATAAGCATCAACAGGAATTAGTGGTGGACATATGTACTTTATTATGGCTGTTTAGTTTGACCAAACGTGGTTTAAAATGTAAGAGGCACTAAAAACTTGTCCTGATGAGATTATATTTAAGCATTTTGAATTAATAATAAGGTGAGATTAAGCGTTTTGTCGACTAAAATGACTACAGCTGTCTAAACTGGACATTTTCCAGCTTTCTGGTTGATGGAAACACATCTAGAGACATTGAGATGTGTCCTGCAGGAATGCATCATCGTCTGTCCCACGACTTTCTGCAGCTTTTGTTTCAACTGGAGTCTCTTCATGCTGCACGGCTGCTCAGGTCGGCGCGCTGCAGCTTCTCCATCACTGCTGTCTGACAACGGGGAGTCGGAACTCGCTGACAGCTGCTCCATCCCGTCTGCATCACTAATAAATGCTCACACACACACACACACACACACACACACACACACACACACACACACACACACACACACACACACACACACACACACACACACAGTCATGTTTCTATTCCTCAGACTCCACACACCGACTTCACTTCATTTCCCAGAGACTGACAAAAAGATTACTAATTGAGAGTGGCTCAAATCAAGTATAGATAAAAACATGGACCCTATATTTAAATTTAAGCACTTGTTTTTTTTTTTTATGCCTGTTTTCCATCTCTTTATGCTCACAATTGATCTGTCCTCGGCCGGCCGGTGTGCGGACAGCTGTGCACTGCTGATCTGCTGCTCTTCCCTCTGGACAGTTCAAACTGTGCAGCTGTGCACGGCTTCTCCTCCAAACGTCCTACAAACTCTCACACATAGAGATGATGGAGGAGGCGGCAGAGAGGAAGACAAACCAGGTTAAAATCCAGCCTGGAAAAGGAAAAAAGCTGAGGGATTAAACTTAAACTGTTTAGCAGTAAAATCATTTTTTAGCTCTAACGTTATTGTTTCCAGGACGGACTTGAATTTGGATTTTAGCATTTTTTTAAGCAGAAGTTTTTCATAAACGTTTGCTTAGATGTTAAGGGGGGATGTATTTTTGCAAAATTTACTTCTTTGCAGGTTTTTTGTTTGGGTCTTAACTGCTTCTAAAAACAACCCAGCTGATTTTTGGCAACAAGTCAATGTTTTTTCTTGTGTGGAAAATGTCTGACAGCTTACTGCAGAGAGAAGAGAAAGGAGGGTAACTCTTTATTTGAAGGGGTGTCCATAAGACTGACATGAACATGACATAAACATGAAGGAGCCTTCATGAATGTTTGACCGTTGTCATGAAGTGTCACTCAGTAAATAATGACACTTGTAATGGGCTTTTAGTATAAGTTTTAATGCAACTTTTCTTTAAACATGTCATTATTTACCACACGACTCTTCATGACAACAGTCATAAACATTCCTGTCATATTTATGACAGTGTCATATAGGCCTTATTCACACGCTTTCAAAAAAAGTGTCTCAGAAATTTCTAGGGAAAGAAAACTCAAAAATTTGCAAATAAACTCAGTTCTCTCTTATAAAACACATGCAATTTTCTAAATCTCGAAAGTTGAAACTTTTAACTCTTCTAGAGCCATTTCAGAAACCAATGTCACAAATAAGCAGGTTTCACCGTTACCTAGCAACACCAGCAGAGTTCTGCCCGTTACCTAGCAACCCCAGGGGAGCTCCAACACGATTGGCCAGTTGCTTTTATGGCTATATGCTGAAGCTTATTTGGATTTAAAGTGACAGCACCCTGTTAACAGCTCAAAATGGGCAGAACTGACCAAACTAAAATCTCATGATCCAAGAATGACTTTATGTAGATTATGTACTTATTGTACATAATAAGTACATAATTATATTATGTTCTATGAAGCATAATAGGTCATCTATAAGGTTGTCAGACTGAATGTAAATGTCTATAATGAGATTAAACGTGATTTTTTTTTTTCATTTGATTTATATTTTTGTTTAAAAGTACGGCGGTTTCACTCCAGAGTTTTATTCTATGCCAATCTCATTTCCTTTAACCGTCTGTTTGTCCTAATTTTGTTCTTTTCCATCTGTAGGCAATAATCGTCTACCAAACGCCTCAAAGGACAAGTGAAACCAGAAACACCTCAAAAACAAGCTCAAAAGTTAAAGCAGGGTTGTGGCTGAAGAGTTGACAATTTCTCTCTCTCTCTCTCACACACACACACACGCACACACACACACACACACACACACACGCAGACAGAGTCCTGTGAGGGCCGAGTCAAGTGTTGGGTTGATGTTTTCCTCAGTTCATGAATATTAATGAGCTGCTCTCTCCATCAAAACACGAGAAGTCCTCATTTATACAGAGGCCAGTGTGAAGCCTCTGTCTCACACACTCAAACACACACACACCAAACACCCTGAAAAGAATAAATTTATAGAAGATCGTAAACATGGGAACCTTCATAAAAACAAAGAGAGGTCGGTTCTGATCTAATAAATGTCTAAAACCATCAGGATAATTCGGTGGAGGGAGAAAGGAGGCAAACCGATGGAGAGCCGCGGATTGTTGGGCCAAGATTTGTAGTCAATTAAGTTGGATTTAGTGAGGCCATGATGAGATCCTCACTGACGCCATGTTTTCATATTGGACCAAAGCTTCGGGTAAGCCTTTAAGTTTTCCCTCCGCCCACTATCGTCACCGTTCTCCCCGGCTCTGCTTTTAATATTGTTTTATCTGCCTGACTCACCCTGATGGACCCGGCGGACGCTCAGCCGCAAATATCCCACAAAGAGCCACATTTAATCAGGACAGAACCGTTTCTGGATGCTTCTGAGGAGACAAAACGCTTCCCTGTAACCTCAGCTGTACAGTAAAAAAAGTTTTTTCATGCTTCGTTTAATTTTTAGGTACAGAATTCAAACAGGTCAAACATAATCATAATTGTGATAATGATTATGATCATATTACATCAACTGGATAATAGATACTCAGCAGAAGATACAGTTTTTCAAAAAAGGTTTCCAGTTATTGTTGAAAAACCGATTTTCTCAGCTTTTTCTGTCGCAAACTGTTAGTCTGGGAAAAAAATTGTTTCACAGCAGTTTGAAAAGCTAATAATAATAATAAAACTGGAAATGTACAATTATGTATCTATAATTTCAGCATGTTTTAGTTAATTTTAAAATGTTTTAATAATTTTAGTTCTCCATAACAACTTTGCATCAGGATGCGGTTTAAAAACCGGGATTCTGTTTGTTTTACAAAGTGAAAGCAGATAAACTGAGATTATTTTATCCAACTTCTCCAGATCATCTGGGTGAACATTTGGATTGGAGGTGAAAATTAAGAGCAACAACATAGAAACAAGCAGTTAATGGCACACACATGTAAATCTGTGTTATCACTTCTGAGGGCTGAAACAAGCTTTTCGTTTTTCAAAAGATTCACACATACTTCCCAAACTGTTGCTAAAGCTGTTAAAAACCACAGTTATTATTTACTGCTACTAAATCCTGTTTACATCACACAGGTAAGTTTACACAACTAAATAATGTGGTGACATGGAGTTTGTACATAAATTTCCACCAAAACCCCCCAGAAATATTTAGATTAATCCCAGAAAGTTTGCAGAAAAAACTTTAGAAAATTCTGTCAAAAACATCCAATTTTTGAAACAGGTTTACAGGTTGTTGTTTTTTTCATCTGCAAAAAATTGCCTGCAAATTTGGTTTTCTTCTGGTGACCAAGTCAAACTAATTACCAACAGTCAGAGACGAGCGGCTTTTAGCCAAACTTTGAGTTTTATTTATTTATTTTAGATTTTTGGAATTCAGATCATTTTTTTGTTTTCTAGAAAATTTCTGAGTTTTTGGCGGATATTTATTCCGTTTGAGTCCCACACCTTCACATTGTACAAAAACATTCGGACTGTCCTCCCAACTGACATAAAACAAACAAAAAAACTAAGACAACAAAAGATTTTCCACCTTTACCTGTAAAATCAAACCTCGCCTCTAAAGTCTAGCGCTAGAAGGAGAAATGATTCGTAGTTTTTACCGAAGACAAAAGAGAAAAATGTTACAACTGCTAAAATTTGACTACTCCATTTTTATTTCCATTTTGTAAAGAAGGAAGCTGCGCTCATGTCTTAAGAGGTTTTTGTGTTGTTTCCTTCAGTTGTTCCTGTTGCAGCGCCCCCGCAGGCGAGGAGGGGAACATGATTTTCAAATTGTTTGGTTTATTTGACTCAGTGCAGTTTGAAAGAAAACAGCAGCTGAAATTGCAACAAATGGCGCAACTTTTCTCCCCAATCAAACCAAATCTAAAGCACCCTGAAAGCCGCCCTATTGACCTTAGAAAATATTAATATGACAGTTATTGTTAAACAAAAACAAATGTCTCTCTGTCTGGGATTTTTTTTTTTTTTATTGAATAAATACGCACAAATTAATGGCTAGTTTTCTAAAAATTTTCACTCAGAGGTCCTTCTGCTGCAATAAAACATTCATTAATTTATGGATGAATGTTTCACAGCAGCGAGGGACAAAACACCAAACGTCCCATCTGAACTCAGGAAGTGCTGTCTTGCAATATTTAGACTGAATGACCGGGCATTTCATAAAACAGTCTGCTGAGTGTGTGTTTAATAAACGCATCAAGTCAGCCAAGGTTAGGCTGCAAATCTGACACATAACTGGCAGAACTGATACCAAGACGTGTCAGATAGGCGTTATGACAAGAAATCTAAATAATTACACCCACTGCTGAGTGCAGAAAAGTGAAAATTTGATTCGATTTATTCTTGGAAAACGTCGTGTCAAGGACTGAGGAAAGGTAATCTGATACTCCGGCCGCACTGCTGATCAGAACCATCCTGCCACATAAACAAAACGTCTGTGTCAAGTCCAAAGATAAATCCTGCTGAATGGACTCTCAAACAGTCCGGGTTTGAAAATGACAAGCGTTCGCTGTGATCTCAGAGACAGACTGCTGGGTTTCCTGCCACGTTTCGGCAAAAGAAATCCGACTGATTGGCTGCCAATACGACATGTTTGCACACAAACTCTCAACAGACGGCAGCAGGATTTCTGCAGGAGGAGCAACCTGAGAACTGAAGCTGGAAATACAACAGAAACGACAATAATTACTGCATGTTTATCGAAGCCAGAGATATTTTGGACGAACACACAACACTGGAGGAATAAATGAAGTTTATTCAGCTCTGCTCTTCTTAAAGGTGATTTAATTAGCTTCCTAAAGCAGGTTAGGAGAGGTCTATGGGCAATAAAAAACATCTTTATTAGATTTTTTGTACAAAATCATTTTTAGATGATGAGCTGCATTTTGTCACTTTTATAAAACATGTTTTCTAGCACTGGGCGGATGAACTTGATCTTTTTTTCACCCATTATCTGTCTCGAACCAAATATATGTAAACAAACATGTAAAAATATGTATTTTTATATATATTTTTTCATACTGCTGCTCTAAATCAAATTAAGCTGCTGCCCCCCAACTGAACCTACAGTGAACATGGCTACCCAGTGATCCACAATTATGCAACCGTACATCTTTGAAAAGCAGAAATGGAACCTCCTGCACAACCAACAAGAATGCAACAAATAGTTTCCGAATATTAAGTCAACAGCAAAACACCCGTCTTTTCCAGCAGCCATTGTACAGCGCATCCATCGGTAAAACCAGCTGACCAAACGTGCTGGAGCTCTGGGTTACTAGGTACCAGGCGAAACTAGTTTGGGGTTGCTAGGTAACGGGCGGAACTCTTCTGAGGTTGTTAGGTAACGGAGCAGCGCCTGCTGATTTCACGTTCCAGAGGTTTATGAAACAGCTGATTTTCCAAACACCAAAAAACATAAATTTATTGCAAAAAACAAAAACAGCTTGGTGTTGTTTTTGTTTTGTTTTGTTTTGGGGTTTTTTCAGTTCTTGGGCTGTATTTGGGAGCAGAATGGAAAATACAAAACTGGAAAATTTGACTTTTGCATAATGTGTCTCAAGAAGCCAAATGGATTCTGTTTTGGGACGGACGACAGGGTCACCATGTCTCTTGTCTATTCTGGTCATACAATCATTAAGCAGTTCTCTGTGATTCTGTCTAGATGGAAAAAAGACTCAGATTGAGCTCCAATCTCTGCCTCAGTTTCTGACAGCCGTCCAAGCCTTGTCAGGAAGACGTGAATGATTGTCCCGCTCTTGCCTAATGATGCCAACAGGAGGAAACCAGCCCAGACTGACGATGCCTCTGCTTTCCAAAAACCTCCAAAGGAAAAAGGTTGGAGACCTTCTTCGTCATGGCGTCCAAAAGTTATTTTAGTGGAAATGTTAAGAGATCTGATAACAACCGAAGATCAAAATCATGGGCGACACATAAATGTCTGCTTCTACTTTTGTTTTGCTCTGTTAGAAAAATAAAAAGCAAAAATGGTATTTATATTTCACCACCAGGAGAGTTTAGTGGCAGTTTCACCTAAAGAAACAGCAGGTAGCCTGAGAAACACAAGATATTTATTTATAATAAATTTCTTCTCTTTTATCTAAAAACAAAAGATGTGATGTAAGAAGACGTGTCATCAAACCCGACTAAGAACACGCTGATCCTGAAGTTGACGTGTTCTGGTATCCATCAGGATCACCAGACGCCCCGTTATGGTTCATTATCTTGTTGGCTCTTTGTCTGGTTGCTGCATAATAACATCAGAGGAAACCTATTCATGAGAAATGGCCTGGATTTGTCTCTAGAGAATTGAATTAAGGGTCGCAGGCTGTGGAGCTGTTAGACCTTCTTGCTGTTAGCTTTTTGCTAACATCAGCTGTTAGCAAGACTTCCTGTCTGGTTCTTCTCCAGGTATTCAGACTTTCTTCCTACAATCCAATAACATTGATTGTTGATTGTTTGCCATGTTTGGGTTTTCTGATGGAAGAAACATGGAGTTCATTGACAGCAGCCATGTTTAGTTCGCTTTAATCCAACCCTAGTTTGTTTGCACAGAAAGTCAGATTCGGTTGGGATTTGTGAATGCATAATCAAACTCTGGTTCGCCTGCAGATCTTGGTCTCAGTTAGTTTGAAAGCATAAGTGAACAAGAACTGGTCCAGAGAGCGCTCCAAAAGCAGGAAGAAGACTACAGTGCAGGGTATTCTGGGTAAATACAAACAAAACAAACACGCTAGCCTAATGCTAGCAGGAGAAATGGCTCATAGTCTTTTGCTGAAGACAAAGGGAAATCCTGCTAAAATCTGATGGCTCCCCATTTTTGTTTACATGTCATAAAGAATGAAGTTGAGATCTTGTTTTATTCAGAGGTTTATCGCAATAAAGTCTGGGGCGGTTTATCATCCAGAAAAATTTTTTAGACCAATAATTAGATCAAAACCTAATGCAGTCTTTCTGGAATACGGCTCCCATCAAAGGGAGAAACACACACACCTCCAAATTGTGCAAGTTACTAGGATTTAAAGAAAAAAGCAAGGACTTTGGTAGGCTTTAGTGTAAATTCAACATGTTTTTATCACTACATTTGCATAAAAATCCTCTTTCTCCTGAATCAGTGCATGCTGATAAACTGAACAAATCAGTGGGAACCTTGGAAAAAACGATCTAAAGCGACGTCTCCTTTCTTCCCAGCTAACGATGAGCTTTTGTTTTCCTCTGATAAGTAACAGTCTGTGCCGATCCGTCTCCCACCTGCTGACCTGCGGCACACAGCCAGCCTCTGGGTCCGCCTCGTTTTCCTCTAGGGGCTGCAGAGGTCTCAGTACATCTGCCCACATCCAGTGTCCATCCGTCCATCTGCCTGTCCGTCCCCGTCCCCGGGCCTCCGTAACCCAGAATCTCCAGAGTCCAATCAGCTCAAAGGATCCGGTCAGGCTGCTGCAGCATCAGGTGCCGGATCCCCACTCTGTCATCATTCCTGCTCTCCATCTATGTGGAGATTAAACATTTATTTACCCAAAATAACCACAAAATCATTCAGATTATCTGGATTAATTATTAGTTTTATGTCGGAAGTGGGGCTGCACAGTGGCGCAGTGGGTAGCGCTGTTGCCTTGCAGCAAGAAGGTCCTGGGTTCGATTCCCGGCCCGGGGTCTTTCTGCACGGAGTTTGCATGTTCTCCCTGTGCATGCTGGGTTCTCTCCGGGTTCTCCGGCTTCCTCCCACAGTCCAAAAACATGACTGTCAGGTTAATTGGCCTTCCCAAATTCTCCCTAGGTATGAGTGTGTGTGTGTCTGGTTGTTTGTCTCTGTGTTGCCCTGCGACAGACTGGCGACCTGTCCAGGGTGAACCCCGCCTCTCGCCCGGAACGCAGCTGGAGAGGAACCAGCAACTCCCGACCCCGTTAGGGAGAAGGGTGACGGAAAATGGATGGATGGATGTCGGAAGTGATATTTTAATCCCCTGCTTCCTGTTACATTAACAAAAGCATCAAAGTCACCATTTTGTTACATTACATTAATTGTGTCATGATGTTAAAGTTATTTTTTAAACTCAAATCTGAACAGTTTTAGGTTATTCCATTAAGTCTACAGCAAATATTTTGGCCACAGTAAGAGAAAAATGTAATGATAAAAATAAACTTGTAATAATACATAATGAGAATAACATGTTAATTTTATTACAATAAATTTCATAACATTATTTGACAAAATCAAAATAATTTGGAATTAATTCATAATATTAGGAGAATAAAGCTACATGACAAATAAATCAGAATAAAATCATAATATTACTAGAAATAGAGCTGAAATGGCTGTGCATGGACCACGTCCCACCTGTCCCTGTGTTGTCAACTTACTCACTTTGCTGCTATATTTAGCAACTTTTCAGACCCTCTTTACAAAAACTTGACGAGCAGCAAAGCTACCAAGTTTTTCTGTCGCCTGAGACGTTTGCTGAAAGCTCGTGGTTCCAACTTGGGCTGAGCGTCTAAACAAAATGGTTTCACTGTGAAACGCAGGACTGTGTCAACCCAAAGAGAGCAGCACTGAGATGACTTTAGGTCAGATATTGCAGAATTAAACAAATTTACACAAAAATGTCACAACTTGCACTGAAACTTAGAGATAGCATCCCGAATAGAAAAGTTGTTTTACGGTTCAGTTGCCCTTAATGTCAAAATAGAAATTGATTTCAATGATATAATGAATATATGTAACATAAAATGTGTGATATTCACCTGCTTGACTGACCTAATTAACAGAAGTCCAGTCAGTTGGTGCCATTGGTCCCACTGTTGGTCTTTGCAGGAATTCGCTATTAAACACATTTGTACTACAAATCTGCTTAGAAAACACACAAGATGATCATTTTCTCATAAACCGCAGCAACACACAATGTTTTATTTCCAGATAAAATGAAAGGAACGAGTAATTATCCCAACAAAGCCGATTTACCATGAGAGTCCATCTCTCATGCAGCAGTGAGCTCCTAATCAGAGCGGTGTGACAGCCATCCCGCGCGCTGCCAGCTCAGCCTTATGGCTCCAAACTGAATGGTATCCAACAGGACCCCTGATGATAAACACTGCCAGCCTCCGTCTTCCTCTGCCTTCACTCCTTCACTGCCCCACTTTCATTATTTACTGGCCTTTATCCTCTCATTTCATTCATCCTGCTAATGGTGTCTACAAAAGCCTTTGCTGTTGTCTTCTGCATCTTTATGTAGGTTTTTCTTCACACAGATAAAAACTGAATCTATGAAACATAAAGCAAAAACCTATCTGCTAATTAGCTTCCTATATAACTTATAAGCACTGAAAAAGGATTAGAGCCGCTGGGAAAAACTTAAAGGATTATTCTGAGAAAAAAGTCAGAATTATAACGTTAAAATTATAATTATAAAAAAATGTAGAGCTTAGTCAGGACTAAAAGTCCTGATTTTTAGTCATGACTTAGTTTAAAAAGTAAGAAAAAAGTCAAAATTCTGAGAAAAAGTCAAATTTCTGAGATTAAAGTTCATTTTCATTCATTTTTTTCCAAAGGCCATAATCATTTTCTCTGTTATGATATGTGATGAGTATTAGTGCCGCACTAGGAAAATGAAAAATATAAAATTACAATCATAAAGTCATTCGACAATAAACTTAAAGTAGCACGAGAATAAAGTTCTTGTATGATTATAATTTCATTCTTATAATCTTAATTTTAATTTTGGCCCTTTTTCCCTGTCAGGAAATTTCACGTTCAGGTTTCTCAGGAGTTTTTTGACTCTATATTTTTGTATCTTCACAGCTTTCAGAGCTGCAACCTTTTGAAAAAGCCGACGAGTTTAAAGGACGTTTCAGGACAGCAAAGTTCACCGTAAACACAAGCAGTCCAGTTTCATTTTGAGCCAAAACCAAGCCAAATAAAGCCATCCAGAGTAATCCCGCTATTAAACATTAATAAAGGCTATTAATGTGGGAGGTCCAGATGGAGGAACATCTAATAACAAAGATGGCAAAGAAAAGCAGGCTGTGCACAATCTGTCTGCAATAACCTCTCACCAGAGAGCAACAAACAAATCTTAATGAGAAAAACAGCTCCTCCGAGTCTGAACAGCCATGACTCAACTTGTGTAGGTCAGGAAGGTTTGTGACAAGAAGAAAGAACTGTATTTATCTGCCGCTAACGTTAGCGCGTGCAGGGGAAATGTTAACACGGATCAGTGATACTGATTTACAGCCAGGAAAAACACAAAAACACAGAAAGACGGATATGTTTCATTACTTTTAATATTATTTATTATTAGTTAATACTAATTATAAGTTGAGTTCAACATCTGCTGAAAGTTTTTACACATCTTTAGGGACAGTTGTTTATCTGCTAATTACCGCAAATAAACACACAAACCTCTCATGGCAGCGACTGAATGAATCATGCAGTAAAAGCTGCATCCTGGAGTTTAAACCAACAACCTGAATTGTGGAGAAAAGGGGAGTCAAGTAACTTTTATGGTGTTTTATTGGAGGTGAAACATAACCTGCGATTCCCTTCACTGTAGGTAATTGCACAAATTGGAATTATGAAAATAAATTAGCTTAATGGAAACACATGATTTTAAACAAACTCACGTTTTTTTGCTAAGAGGTTTTTGCTCCAGATGGACATGAAGCAAAAACGTTTCACATTTCCTGATATTGTTTAAGCAGGAGAAAGTATGTGTGAAGATAAAAAGGGACTAAGAACAGAACCTTGAGGAACACCATACCCTGTCACATAACACAAATAACCCGAGATATTTTACCCATTATTGCTTTTACAAATAAAAGAAGAAAAAAAAAGTGAATTAAATTTCGTGTTGGAAGCATCGCCACACCCACAGTCAGTCATTGAAAATGTTTGTGAAAGTGGGCGGAGCCAACACAGTAAGAGGGGTGTGGTCAGAGTAAAGTGGGGTTCGATCAGGATGACGGAAATCACCGTTGCCAACTTGTTTAGTTTGTTGCAATTTTTAAAAAAGTCACTAGAAAACAGCTGTAAACTTTTTTCTGTTACCGGAGACATTTTTATTTATTTATTTTTTTGCTTATTGCTTCCAATTCCAACTCGGGCCGAGTGCCTAAATAAAATGGTTTCGTTCCCGAACGCAGGACTGCGTGACGGAGCCACCGTTCCACCCAAAGAGAGCAGCACAGACGATTTCAGGTCAAATACTGCAGAATTTACAAAAATTTACCCAAAAATGTCACAACTTGCACTGAAACATAAAAAATTAAGACGCGATTTACAGTTTATCTGTAAATCGACTCCCCTATCTGTAAAAGTCAAAGTTATTTTAACTTGGACTTTGCCTTAAAGTCCAAGTTAAAATAACTTTATAATCGTTTTTAGTGTTTTCACCTGGATCGAAAATGGATTTATTTTCCCAGATATCCAGCTGCGTGTGGACGAGCCCTGACACTGGGATGCTAATGCTAATGCTAATGCTAACTTTGACAGCTTATTGTTGTGGAAAACAACCAAAAATGTGATAATTAAGAACTTTTTAAAATTTTTATACCCAAAATAATTTCTGCAACATTTTCTTCACATTCTGCAACAAAACGTCTCATTTAAAACTTTTTACTCTCCTTCCTCTTTGTAGCTATTCTTTCCATTCTTCCTCTGTGTCTATGCTAAGTGTTGGTAGTTACATTATCACGCACCCTATGAAATATCGTTTCGTTGACACTGTGTGTGTGTGTGTGTGTGTGTGTTCACTGCTGATGATGGAGAGGCTGTCTGCGTTTTTAATAAACACAACACCACAACGCCTCACACGCTAACTGCCTTAGCATTGAACTCAAACACACACACACACACACACGCACACACACACGCATAACAAAACACACAAGCATCTGCCAAGTCTAGGCTCAAACTTGCAGGGAATTTATGTACAAATAATTACTTTTTAATAGCCAGTAATGTGATTTCCTGCCAAAGAAATATTCAAATGCATCTCAGGCAGTCCAGTATATTATCTGCCTGGAGCTATGGATGCGACTACGGGGAGACGGCGCAGGAAAGACGGATTATTGTTTGTGTGATAATAATTATTTTACCCTTGTCATCTGCTGAGGAAAATGGGAGGTAATGCCTTTGTCTCTCTGTCTTCTTTCTCCACATTCTGTCCTTTTCTGAAAATTTATCTAACTGGGTAACTTTTCTTTCCAGTTTAAGAGTTACGATTTCTAGGACTTTTTTCAGAAGCTTTTCATAAATGCATGTCGCTTTAATTTTCCTCCTTTGGACATCGATGCGCTGCGTGACACACTAACGGCTTTTGTCAGGAAACCTTGCACACACGTTCAGCTTTGAATTCGTCAGTAGGTGGAATTCGCCCTTGTAGGTTTTCACATGTTTTCACTTTGTAAAACTTTATTCCTATAAGCCTCTGAGCTCAGTCTGGTGAAGGTTTTTCTCTCATTTCGATCTCAATCCAAGGATGTTTTTTCACTGCAGACAGAGCGAACTATGAAAAGGTCGAGTCCATCATTAAAAGATTGAGCTCAAGCTGACGTGTGTAAACCTGCTGGATATAAACTGAATAAGTAAAGCCTTATGAGGACATGAAGACAAAGAATTCAGCTTATAACAGCTGCAGTGAAGATGAAAATGATTATTATTCAGTTTTAGAAAAAGGAGAAGATGTGTTTTATTTTTCTCCAGAAGTTGCTTCAGATCATTCAATGTCAAATTTATTTATTTGTATTGAACCTAACATCTGGTTTCAGCATCTGCATGTCCCTTACTGTTTATAGAAACTGAATAAAAAGATTTTTTTTCTCCCTCACTGAAGTTAAATCAAAAACAAACTTTTTGGTTTTAGTTCAGGCAGAATTAACAAAATTATTTCTATTTGCCAAATGTCACAAAACTCGGTAGGAAAATTTGTAATAATTTCTTTTTGTAACTTTCTTTGAATTCAGAAGTTTGCAGTGCAAAAGCATGTTGGTCGAGTTTCTAGTGCAAATATCTTAGCAGACCTGAGATATGACAAAATTAACTTAAAAATAACTTTTCAACAAGAAATCTGAGCTTGTTTTAAGTGAGTTTAAAACAGTGCTTAATGGAATGGCAGATTATTCCACTTATAGCAACATATTTTACTGAAATAATCTGCAAGTGAAACTAGAACTTTTGCATCAATATTAAGGAAGGACTGACTTAAAACAAGCTCCGATATCTTGCTGAAAAGTTACTTCTAAATTAGTTTTCTCTTATTCCAACTGCACTAAGATATTTTCACTAGAAACTCGACCAAAATTGCGATTTTGATTTTGAGTTTTTGCAGTGTAGATACATTTAGTCA
This sequence comes from Poeciliopsis turneri, assembly GCA_922788865.1. NCBI lineage: Eukaryota > Metazoa > Chordata > Actinopteri > Cyprinodontiformes > Poeciliidae > Poeciliopsis > Poeciliopsis turneri. The sequence goes on from CAKLNU010001104.1 coordinate 1,394,947, forward strand.
GTATCACCTGTAAGTAAAATCAACTCGTTTGAGCTTCCCATCATGTTATAATATTATTCTCTCATCAAAAACATACCTGGAGTGACGCTTTGATTCCTGCATACGTGTTTGAGAAATTATCTAATCTCCATGGCAACCATTGCGCTGAGCAAAATGTGCAGAATTGTTGCATTTTTAATTTTATTGCATCACTTCCTCTTCTGTGGAGCATCCTGTTTCAGCCTGCAGCCGATGGTGAAGCGTCCTTTCTCCAGCCAAGTCTGAGCTCGCCATGGCAACAGAAACATTTCTCAGCCCTGATATTGGGCTGCGACTTGACGGCAAGTGAAAAATCAATTTACAACCTAACAGAAAATCTGGGTTTATTCCTGTTTTATTGAAATTCCAGCGTTATTAAGAACAAAAAAAAGGAAATATGCCCCTGGACGATATTGTGTCTTTTTCTCCTTAGAAACTAAGAACATAATATATTAGGATTCAAATTAAATATTTAATTACCGCCCTGATTTGCAAACCGATGAGTGTTTTGTCTGGAATTAATTTCTCGCGTTAGCAGTTGACACGTTCTTCGCCTGGTTCAAGAGCCTAATGATGTGGAAGTTTTAAAGTGTCTGTGTGAGTGTGTTTTCAGGTTTTAATCTGAAGTGTGTGTGTGTGTGTGTGTGTGTGTGTGTGTGTGTGTGTGTGTGTGTGTGTGTGTGTGTTTGTGTGTAAAGTGTGGTTAATGACCTTTGAAAGAATGAGCTAGCTCCAAATGAACCTCAGGGAGTCTAACCGATTGCAGCTGTAGGAGTGTGGGTGTGGCGCTAAGCACTAACTGATGAGCCATTGTGTCTAATCCGCACCAACAAATCAGAGCGAGGTTTACCACACACACACACACACACACACACACACACACACATTGATACGGAGGAAAAGGGAGCGAGTGCGACTCGTTTCGCTCACTTTTGGTTTGTCTGTCGGCTCTGTGGATGTGTTGGTGGATCTGTTTGTCCTGTGGCGGATGTGAGCTGGTTTGACAGGGCGGTAATGGGGCTCAGGCCGGGCGACGCACCAACCTGGAAACAGACCTGCCACTGATGAACACACACACACACACACACACACACACACACACACACACACACACACATACACAAAGTATTATTTCTTATCAAATTGCAGTCTAGCAAAGACAAGTCGGATAGCTTCCAGGCAACAGATGATCTGTTCGCCTCAAGCTTGTGTCTCAATGTTTCAGTGCATTAAATTCAAGCCAAAAGGGTTCAGACATATGCGTCCTTAAATTAAGAGTCCTTGTTCCAATGAAGCTTGTTTGTCAAATTAAAAGTACCTTTTATTAGTAACGACCTCTAAATATGAATATGAAAAAGATGTTTAAATCCACGGATTAAACAAAGACAATAGGGAGACGTCAATAAAAGATTTACACACAGATATTCACTGATAAGTAGTCCAGTAGATTTGGTCAAAAGATTTGGTTTGCAAAATTTGTTACATTTTCTGGTTCACTTTCAAACTACACTGTGTCAAAACAACCAAACTGTTTGAAAAACCTGTTCCCCTCCTCGCCTGTGGGGGCGCTGCACCAAGAACCTCTGAAGAAAATGACATGAAAATCTCTGAAGAATGTAAACAAAAATTTTCAAATCAAATTTTAGCGTTTGCAGGATTTCTGCTTCATCTTTGGTAAAAGACCATGAGCCGTATCTCCCAGCACGTTGTTTTGGTTGTATTTACCCAGAATGCTCTGTGCTTTAGTGCACTTCCTGCTTTTGGAGCGGTCGTCAATCCACTTGGCATTCACATTTGCATTGGAAGTGCACCAGGGTTCACTTCAACTAAACTGTGATGGCGGTTTCCAGGCAGATCAATTTGATCTTTTGGTTCTGTTACTCACCAAACGGACCGGACCTTCTGAGGAAACGACTGCATTTTGATTACAGGGTTTTGTCTGCAGGTAGAAGAACTTTGATCTATGATAATTATTGCATTTTGATTAATAATCGACACTTTGTGCTTCTGTTTCTCTTATTATTACTAACTTCTCTGCAGCAATCTGTATTTTCAGAAGACTTCAAAAATAAATTTCAGTTACCTTTACATCTAAAACTCTGTCCTCATTCTTCTCTTCCTTATCTCATAATTCTTCTTCTTTTTTTCTCTCTTTCTAATGAATCATGCTGAAGCGAGTTTTCATACGCCGCTGATGGAGGCCCTCTGGCATGCACACATATTGCATACATTTATCACTGCTGCAACACATCCTAGACTCTGAAAGACAAACACATAATGACACAGTTATTTGCACATTTGCTCATGCATTCATTTGTTTGTAAAAATATGTATCCACGGTATTTTTTTGTTTTACTGGGGAACAATAGATACAGAGTAGTGGACATATAGAAAAACTAATTATAAACAAATAATAACGGAATCTGGAATTTAAATTGTAATATTTTCTCACATTGTTATTTATTTTAAAGTATTTATTTTTATCTTCCTCTTTTTTGCATTATATCAAGTGAATTTATGGGACAAGAAAATATTATGTTGATTTACAACCTGTAGGGGTCACTGTTTAGCTCAGCAGTGTCCAAAGGGCGGGCAGCGGGCCGTTTGTGGCCCTCAAATGATTTTGGTCGGCCCTTGCTCACAATTCAATATTAACCTGAACTTGAACTTTTCATTGATGTTCAAAAAAGAAACAAGACACAAAGTTATCATTCATGTCTTTAATTTGATTTATTAGTAATAAGGAACAAAAACATCCAGTGGCTTTTGCTGAATTAATAATCTTAGCAAAATAAAGCTAAATTAATTCATATCTTGTTCTTTTTTCTGAAATGATGCAAAACGCTAAACATGAAATAAGTATGATATGGTTTGTTGTTATTTGTTTTACATTTTTAGCTTATGAATCATTATGTTATAAACAACATAATGTATGTTAATTTATGATCATGTTTCATTTTTTTGGTTATTATTTGCTTTTAAATATATATTCTTTTTGTTAAATAATATGATTTTAAGTTACCAATATTTGCATTTTCTAGTGTTATTGTCAACATATGAACAAAATTGATATGATGAATTCTATTTCAGCTTTAATTATCAGTTGGAAATGTTGCAGAAATTCACATTTAAAACATTTTTTAGACACTAACGGAAATATAACAGCATTTCTACATGCAAATAGTTATATTTAAACATCTTTTAACAAGAGGTAATTCAAAATAAGCAACAAATAAAACAGAAGTGGAGTTATACGGTGATGTGGGTTCAAACTGGGAAAAAAAAACAACCAACCAACCTGGCAATGGAAAAAACTCAATATTTAGTTTTCATTGAAACTATTTACTTTATACAGATAAATGTTGTGATTTAAACATTTACTTATCAAAATAAGAGTAAAAAGAATAAAAAAAAGATGGTGGTGGAAAGTGTGTGTGCGTGTGTGTGTGTGTGTGTGTGTGTGTATTTCTGGATTTCGTTAACTAAAACCCAATTTCAACTTCAAATCATTGGCCTGCCAACAGCAGCCGCCTGTGACATCATCACTGAGAGACGGGTCAATACTAATGAAGTCAGAGAGAGGAGGTGAAATCCAATTATGATCCTCAGTTCATACAACAATATATTTCTATTAAAATGCAACTTGTACAGAAGTGTAGGGTGTCGCACCAAAGGAGTAGAAAACACAGGTAAAATAAATGAAAAGGGGGAAAAAACAGGGAATGGAGAAAGTTTTGAAGTTTGGATATTGTGTTTAATATTGAATGAACTGTTAAAAATGACCAATCAGTCTCCTTTAATCAATATTTAAATAAACCCAAAATGTTTTCCTGACAAATTTGAACATCAGCAAACTAAAGGCTCATTTCAAACATGTAGAGGCAATAATCTGATTACAACAGGAATATTTATGGAAGAAAAAAATCGCTCATCTTTGTGTTTGATGGTGGAAAAATACCAATAAATGTTCATGTTTGTTATTCTAAGTGCTTTTTAGTGCAATGTGAGCTTCATTTAGGTAAAGGGTCAACGTGGAAACATCAAAGGTTCAAAAAAGGATTAAGATAAATGAAAATAAGGTCATCAAAGCTGAGTAAGTGTTTGGCATGACTATCGCCATGGAAACAGACACTAAACCTGCAAAAGAGAACAAAAACACAACGAACAGATTAAGGAGAAAGGTTTCTGATTATTTCAATACGGAAGATTTCCATGTTGGCCCAATGAGACGCTATAAATGACATAAAAACACAGACATATGGGACAAACCAGGTGTTCATTTCTCAAAACATTTCTTACAAAAATAATTGACCAAAGCTGTAACTGTATCACAGTTACATAAAAATATTGACATTACCCATTGAAAGCAAGTTTTAATTTACATTTTTCAGGTTCCAATAAGGCAACAAATTGTCTCAAAATACCTTCAGCATTGGCTTTAGCATGCTAATGCCAGGTCAAAAACCCAGTTAACATCAGCATCAAACTATACATATCAAAACTTTTACAGTAAACTTCCTGGATTTGGTAATTCCAATCTAAATTCAGTAAATTGTGCTTTCCTGTCATGTCAGCAAAACACAAAATATAATTTAGAAAGTTTCTTTGACTGAAAATCACGTCACAAAATTGTGCTGAAAGAAAAGATTGTTCTTTCCTTTCAAAAATCAAAATGTTCTCTTTTATTTTTAATTAATTAAATTCTTGAGTGTCAGTTGTGTTTGATTACAGTATTCTGACTTTTAAGATGATGTATATAATTTAGATTTTCTGTTAACCAACTGAACATCTAACATTAATTTATTGACAAAGTTTTAAGTCAAACTCAAATTTTAACCTTTTTTTTCCCATTTGTTTATCATAAAAATGACATTTCACGTCCGATTTCAACTTCATGGTTCCTCTGTGGACTCGAATAAAAACACCTTCAGGGGATAGAAAACGCTCAGACACGGATCTAAACTGACAAAAGAAAAATGAGACCCATAAAGCTTTGAGTTGTGGGACACAGAAATGTCGTTAGTGACACTAAAAACAGAACCGAGCAACACGTTTTAAAGTCCAGCTCCGTCCCTGGATCTTACGATCAGCATATGGAGCTGAGTTGTGAATCTTGAACACAATCCCAAGTTTGAGTCCAAACATTGTTCTTCTGCAGCAGTGCAGACAATCTGCTCCACAGAAAGAAATTAGATTAATCACAGCAGAAACTGGAAACGAATAAAGACGACTGCGCTTTACGCGCACGCAGGAAAAACACGCAGACATGGCATTAGTAATGCCATGCTCTGAAAGCAGTTCGTTGTGTTTGTGTGTCAGCGCAGCATCAACTGTGGCATCTGTTGCCCACTGAGCCAATCTGCTGGAGCTGGAGTCAATTATAAACACATTAGACTCTGTTTCACATAACACACACTGACAGAAATACCTGGCGCCGACCAGGCCTCTGCTCACAGCCTCACACTGAACCTTTCTGAGAGTTTGGGTCCTTCAGGGAACCATATATGTGTGATTGTAATTAGACAGTTTACAAAAACAAAGGCGATCTATTATGCTTCCTTGAACTTCTTTGTTTTTTACTGTGCATTTTTTGCGGTCATGCATAGAAAATTAGATTTCCTGCCTATTCTGAGCTCCTTTCTGATTGAACTGTTTGAGGACGAAATGTAGATTCAGTTTGAGACCAAAACTTGTTCTCCTCCTCGCCTGTGGGGGCGCTGTACCAAGAACCACTGAAGGAAATGACACAAACCCCCTGAAGACACTGAACGCAACTTCCCTCTTCACAAAATGTAAACGAAACTGGAGCAGCATCAGATTTTAGTGTTTGTAAGATTTATTTTTTGTTGATAAAAGATCATGAGCCGTTAGCTAAGTAGGCAGTGCTTTTGTTTCAGTTATATTTACCCAGAATGCCCTGTGCTGTGCTCCTCTTCCTGCTTTTGGAGCGGCCTCTGGTCCGCTTGGTGTTCACATATGCATTCAAACCGCACCAGAGTTCACTTCAACCAAACCCAAGTTTGTAGGTGGACCAGAGTTTGAGGGTCACCTCATGTTTCCTCTGTGGACCAGGTTCCCCAAATGGCCCTCAGACCCCACTTTGATCACCCTTACTACAAGGTTAAAGCCTCAAAAGTTTCTGACTTAACAACAAGAAGCTGTTTCATGTCAGTTGGAGCAATTTTCTGAAATAATCTAATCTGCTGTGATTCTCAGGGGGACCACTTTTCACATCAGATCTCACAAAAGATTGACTTCAAAACCGAGAACGCAATAAGAGAAACACGTTCAGCTGCGTCTTCGAAAACTCAATTTGTTGAAGAGCCTCTTTGTTAAATGCGGAGCCTGCATCTGAATCCCAGCAGAGGATCGGCGACTCGATGCGTCTCTTATAAACGCGCCTGACAGACAGAATGGAAGAGAACAGCTCTGAGTTTCTTTCATTAGCGCGATCGACAGGCAGTCACCAGAACGGCTCCATCCTCCGACTGCAGGGCGGAGGACTGCATTCTGCATTCTGGCTTGTAATGCATTTTGCAGAGACTCTTCTGTGAATTTTATGTGATGCTGACAAATAAGCATCGGTTCAGAGTGACTGACAAGGAGGCAGATTATGAAAAACAGAGTTTCTCTCTCTGTCATCTGCAGATTTACGAAGAGACAATTGTTACAGCATATGGAGGACACTGCAGACAAAGCAGTAAATTCACAATTTCTGAGATTAATTTTTACTTTTAAAAATGTGTAAATTCCAGAGTTTGAAAAGATAAAAATCTGCTGGAAAAAAACTCAGAAATTTTGAGCTCAGACTGAAAAGTAAAATAATTTCACCAAAACACTTCTTAAAGTTTGAAACTTACTTAAGATTTAAAAAACAAAACAAAACAAAACTGTAGACAATTCTGAGTTTGAAAAGTAAACAATCTGCTTGAAAAAAAATCCAAAAATTAATTAATCTCAGAAATTTCTAGGAAAACAGACATTTCTAGGTAAAGTTTTGTAAAGTCAAAAATATGCTAGAAAAAAATGAAAATTTCTCAGTTTCAAAAGTCAAAAATGTAAAACTTTCAAAACTTATGAATTTCTGATGAAAGAACAAAGAAAGGTCATGAGGAAGGAACGACGAAAGGAAACAAGGAAAGACGGGAAAGAGAAATGAAGGAAGGATACATCTTTGTTTTCAAGATAAAGAAAACAAAGGAATAAAAAAGGAAATTAGGAAAGAGAGGAAATGATGGAAGGACCAAAGAATGTTCACAAGGAAATGAAGGAAAGACACATGGAGAGAATGAGGAAAGGAAGTAAAAGGCAGTGAAGAAGGAAAGATATTAGGAAGCAAGGAAACAAGTCTGCTTTTGGATTTCACCACCTTCAGCTGGGAAGATCCCAGTATAAAGTGTCAGTAATGGAGCAGAACCCACTGGGAGCCTGTTCCAGACGACTGGCCTCGGAGCGCCGAGCGATCAAATATGAGGCGGTGTGTGTGTGTGTGTGTGTGTGTGCGTGTGTGTGTGTGTGTGTGTGTGTGTCTGTGAGAAGTCGCAGAGGAAACCGGCGTAACCTTTATGCCGCTCTTTACTCTGTCAGTTCACGTAAAAACACGACTTCATCACTTAGCGAGGAAGAGGAGGAGGAGAAACAAGTGAGGAAGAGGAGGAGAAAACGTGGTTAAACGGAGGGAGAGCAACGTTTGCAGCGAGGAGGGAATGAAGAAAACGATGTGAGGAAAAGATGAAGATGTTTCATGTTTTCAAGGTTAAACGCTCCGGCTGTCAGGCAGCCTGCTGGCCGGAAAAATGAACAAAGAAAAAGGCAGAAAACTGGAGAGAAAGGAAAACTGGAGCTGTTAAAAGTTTATAGAGATGAAATAAAATGTTAAAGCAGCAGCATTACCTGTTTTCCAAGCATTTTGTAGCATAATCAAGTAAATATGTCAACTTCAGTTGTCAAAAAAAGCTAGAAATATCAAATATGACTGAAAGGAAATTTGACTCTTTAAGAAGCTCCTGCTCTTTCTGAAGCTCCGCCTTCACAACATGGTTCCTTTATTTAGCAACATTATTATTATTCCCGTGTTGTTCTGAGAAGTAGCTCCTATAATCAGCTCAGCAGTTCCACCAGGTGTTTGCTAATTGCTGCTGGCTAGTCTGAAGGAGCTGAGTTGCAAACTGAAGCCCCTTGAAGGCGGAGCTCCGTCCAACCAGGTGAATGGTTGCCATGGAGATTAAAGGAACGACTCAAGGCAACACTCCAGGTTTTGATGAGGGTATGAGATTATAATCTGATGTAAGAGGAGGGTCCTAGCGCTGTCAATCAAGCTCAAGAATGTGCTGATTAATGTACTAATGGCGGAGAAACAACTCTTTGTTTGAAAACCGAACTAGTATATTTTAAAATCAGTATTAAGGAAACACTGATCTCAAACAAGCTCCTTACTTAATGTCAATTTTAAATTAGTTTTGTCTTCTTTCAAGTGTACTAAGATACTTTCATTAGAAACTAGAAATAAATACTTGTTTTTAGCAATAAACATTTGGATATACGATAAATAACATTGTTTTCCCACAAGAAATAACAAATAATATGATGAAGTTTTTGAATTTTTCAACAATAACATTTTAATCTTAGTTCAGTTTTATCTGTGTTTCGACTTCATTTAACTTTGAGCCCCAAACAACAAACGTTTGACTAAAATGTATCTAAATAAAATCTGTGAATGTGATTTTCTGGCTTGCTTCAGTTGAGAGACTTCGTAGTGTGATGCTCCTTCAGAGTCTCAGCAGTGATTAAGATCTGCACAAATAAATATGACATAAACGTATCTGCTCCTTCGCTTCGCCTTTGGTCTCCAAAAACCAGATAAATTATTCACTTCATCTCAGCAGTAATTATCCGCTGCAGCCTCATAAATCACGACCACCTTAAAAAGGTCAGCCACGTTACCTGGATGTAGACAAACAATTAAAAATCAGATAATGCTGCATAATTTATACGATATATTAGATTTCCCTGAGGTTAGCATCATGCAGCAAACACAACAGACACTGATGGATAACAGACGCACTTCAGGACGTCGATCTGCAGTAAAACAGAAAAACACTTTACATCCATCCATCCATCCATCCATCCATCCATCCATCCATCCATCCATCCATCCATCCATCCATCCATCCATCCATCCATCCATCCATCCATCCATCCTGAGGAGCCTCATCAAGTTAATTAACTGCATTTACATTGTAAAAACATAAAAGTTTTACACTAATTTATAGTGCCAATATATTTTAAATTAAAACAAAAACTAACTTACCAGTAACTTTTTCAGCAAGAAATAAGAGCTTGTTTTAAGAAAATAATTTCTTAATATTGATGAAAAATTACTATTCCACCAGCAAATTATTTCACTTTTCCATGTTTTTAGTGAGATAATCTGACAGTTTATTTGCAGACTGCAAAGCAACAAGCTGCAGAAAACACTAAGACAAAAACAAACTTTATTTTAGCCAGAAATCTGTTTTGATGTGACGCCGGCCTAGACGTTGTTTCGCCAGCAGGAGCATCATGCCACTGTTAGCACTGTGTGCTTGTTTGCAACACGTGTTCATTCGTGTTTCTGCCTCGAACATGTGAGGTTGGAAGAACACGGCTTCGGTTGGTCACATCTTTTTATCACCTTGTGGGGAAAAAGTTTCTGCTCTGCTAGATAATCGTATCTCTGTTATCAAACTACAAAAATGGCCGACGGGGTAAGAACGGAATCCTCTGTGACCTGGAGGGGGCGGGGCTTGAAGTGCCTCATTTGCATTTAAAGAGACAGAACAAAAATGAGTTAATGCCAGATCAGAAGTTAAAGGAAGGTCTGTGGAGCTTTAATAATTTCTCATTATTAAAGCAATGAATAATAGCAAGATGTAGAGAAACTCATCCACCAACACTGTCTTTATCAGTTTATTATTTCACAAATAATTATAAAGGTCATAATTTCCTCAAAATGGTGTTTGAACCACCAGAGTGATGGCGCAGACTGTTGCTTATCGCTTCAGCTTCAGTGAGGCTGAATCAGAGATAAGTTGAGTTTTGTTTGGACAGGAGACAGATGCAGGGAGAGAGACTCGCGCTGGAGGGAATATCAGCCATGAAGCTCATTAAAAATGATTATTAAAGCAGCAAAGCCACAGAGAAGCATCCAGGCGTGGCTGCAGCATCCCAGGTGTGTTTGCACGTTTAGCCAGATAGACGCTGCTGCGAGTCACCGCCAGAGAGCAACTGGTTAAAACACACGAAAGGAGAAATTCATCCATTTTAACTCCACATGATTTATGTGAATCTGAAACAGCAGCCATGTTTTAGCTAACTCAAACTTTTCCATTGCTGAATCGAATCAGGCCACGAAAATAAAAATACTATCAAGCAAATAAAGTGGTCAGATTTTTTTTATTTTTTACTTTTTGACGAGGCAACGGATGTTATTTGTCGTAGATTCTAGACGTAAGAAAGGGACATTTTTCCCCGTTTTCGAATTCTTTTGGGCTCAACTGAACAAATTTATTTCAGTTATAAGATCTGGATTTGGGTCACTTTCTTTCAAAATGCTTCCTGAGATTTAGCCAAGTTTAATAAAGTAAATAAAATCTCCTGCAAAGACGTGGTTCTAAAACCTTGGTTATGAAAATATGAATACTTTGAGTTTTAGTTAAGATTTTCCATGATAAGAAAATGATGCACTGTAACAGTTTGACCCTGATGATGGGCCACATTTGTATCATTCTTGAACTGAAGTTGACTTTGGACACACGGGTTTAAGGTGTTGTGATCCGTTTGTGATGCCAGAAGTTCTTCCTTCTTTTGAGAATGATTCAGATTGGTAGTGAATGCAAAACATATATAATGGAGCCATTAATCTTTAATATTTAATTACTTTAATGGAATATCTCTGTAAGCAGACAGGAGACATCACTCAGAACCGGTGGCACATTGTCTTTCCTAATGGGCATTTATTATGGTAAAAGGCTAATTAATCAGTGTGGGAAAACATTAGCAATCATGGCAATCCAGCTGAAAACTGTTTTCTCATGAGAGATACAAATATTAAACCAGATTATGGGGCAGACTGGACACGATTTGATCCAGTCAGAAACGATCAGGAGTAAAAATACAAGAAAAGAGACGCAAGTTGTGATGCTGGAGCTGCAGTTAAAGTTCTCGGCTTTTATGCTGATAGGAGCAACTTTAGTCGTGTAATGGCTGCCAAGCACTGACCTGAGAGATATAAACCAACCAACTGGCTCAACGTCTTCTTCACTGCTCAGTTTGCTGTCAAATGAAGGAGAAAAACTGCAGAGAGAAGAGAGTGATGCACCTTACAGTGCAAGATCAAAGCAAGATAATCCGCTTTAATCCAACTCCAGTTTGTTCGTCTAGAAAGTTTGATTCGTTTGGGGCCAAAAACACAAACTCTGGTCCACCTACAAACCCCTGTCTCTGTTTGGTTGAAGTGAACTATGTGGGATATGTGAACGCCAAGCGGATCGGAGACCATTCCAAAAGCAGGAAGTGGACTACAGCACAGGGCATTCTGGGTAAATACAACCAAACATGTCAGACTACCGCTAGCAGCAGAAATGGCCTTTTGTCTTTTACTAAAGACAAAAGAGAAATTCTATATCTGCTCAAATCTGTCGCCACTCAGTTTGCTCAGTTTCTTCTTCGTTGGTTCTTGGTGCAGCGCCCCCACAGGCGAGGAAGGGAAGAGTTTTTTCAGAGGGTTTGGTTTGTTTGACCCAGTCCAGTGTGAAAGAGAACCACAGCAGCTGAAAATGTAACAAATGTTCCAGTTTTAGTCCCCAATCGAACCGAGTTTACCAGACTATCAGGTGAGGAAACAGCCTTGCTCCCCGCTGGATGTGACTGAGAAAGAAAAATGTGAAAATCTGCAGAATATTAGAAACCAATCTGTATGCTGCTGACCTGAAAACACAAAAAGATGGCAACAAAAGCTTTCACTGGGAGCTGAGCACAATGCGGGCGTCTAAAAAAATAAAAACAGGATGCAAACTCGCTCGCTTTCATCTCCCAGACCTTCTCATCCGTCCATCCTTCTTTTCTTTCCTCTCCTCCATCGCCATGTCTCTCCTCAAAAGGTTAGTAAATGTCAGATGGGAGTTGTCATCGCCTTCAATGGCGTCATATTTCTTCATAGAAACTATGTCCGTCTCTCCAGCCGGGTGTAAAAGAAAACCGTTTTGGAGGAAACCGAGCTGAGGATCTGCTCCTCTCTCCCTTCATTTGTCACTTTGTATAAAAAAGCAACAAAACTTCAGTGGATCGGCTTCGGCAACTCAGTCATTATATTTCACTACGTCTCGCTGCTGCGTCTTCATCACAGCCTTTATTTGCCCCCCTGTATATTTTATGACTAATAGAAGGAGCAGGCCTTAGTGGCGATGACAAATCCCTGCACTCAGACAGTTTTACAGCCCCTAAAGAGCCCCTTGACAAACGACGGGGCTGTAAACCCAATATTCTAATGCCGCATGTTATTGTAATGCTGCGTGTGCAAGAGTGGATATTCAGGAGATATTAAGTATCGCGCCTCTCAACCGATTATTAAAGTGCTTAAGCATCCAGAGGAAGACAAACACGAGCCGGGAAACTGACAAATGGTGGTTTATACACTGTTTTTGTTGGGATAAAGTCTTAAATAAAACTGTTTTAAAAGCCGCGCATACGCCTTTCACTTTTCCAAACACAAATGTAGATGTGTTTTATTTGGATTTTAGGAGATGCACCAACGTAATAAAGTGAAAGGATTTCAAAACACAACATCTGACCAAGTACTGTTGGTCTAATTTCTCGTGCAAATATCTGAGCACATAAATAACTGAAATAAGTAACTTTCACGTAACTTTTCACACAAACTAAGAGGGTTTTCTCCACAGATGCAGGAACATTTCAAAGAAAATAAAATTTAATCCAGAACTTCAAAGAGATTCTGATGGTGTAAAGACTAATGGTGGTTTAATTCCCCAGTTTGATTTTTCCACTTGCAGCTTTGGCTTCTTTAAACTTGAACTTCAAAATTGCTAAAAGAGATAAAAATGATGGATTTACGAAAGTGGCCAGCTGGAAGTCTATGTAGTATTTCTGCAACAAATACGTGCTCAAAATCGCAAAAGGAAGTAGAGAAAATGGAACATTCTCGTACTGCAAAATGACCCAGGAGAAACTAAATTAAACTTTTCTGCAGTCCAAGAGACTCCAATTACACAACAACATGTATTTAAGGGGTTAAAAAGTCGGTGCTGATTCGCTGTTAAAGTCTCATGTTTGTCTTTTGAAGGTGATGCGACTGGAGCAGTTCATGATTATTTATTCAAAAAAATTAAATCAAAAACTTTTTTGAATTGAAATTGAAGCTTATTTTGTTGTTAAATATGGTTTTCCAATAAAATACAAAGATTACACTATAAAAATGCAAAATCTTGTTAAGTGTGTTTTGCCTAATTAGTACAAATATTCAAGCTTAAGTCAGTAATTCCTTAACAATGATGAAGATCTCCACCAGCAGATTATTTCACTGATAAAATGGAAAAAATGTCTTATTTCAATTCTCTTATTAAATCTAAATCCTGAAGAAAATCAAAATTCTAAAAACAAAGTCAGAATTTTGAAAAAGTTAAAATTCTAAAAAAAAAATTGAGAAAAAGTGAGAATTCTGAGATTAAAGTCAGATTTCTCATAAAATAGATTGTTTGGCCCTAATCTTCTTCCATACGTTTAACAACCTGCTGACTCAGAATTTATTGTGATATAATTTATATATTAACTGGATTATGGCAGTTCTGAGATGAGCTGCGTTTTCCCATTTTGGCTCGTCAGAACCGGTTTTACAGCACAGTTTGGATCAGTTCTGTCATTTTAAAGCTTGATAAATCATGACTGGAGTCATTAAGACCCGTCCAGCATTGATTATGTCCTCTCCTCTTACAGTGGATGTAAACGCTTCTCCTCCTCTACTTGTCTTTAATCCCCTAATGTCTGCATGCTCTTATTTCCCCAGAGAGTCGGCGAGCCGCAGAGCGCTGCGGGAACGCATTAAACTCAAGAGTTGTTGACGCACGCTCAACAGAAAGCAATAACCTGTGCAGGGTCATCCCCCTCCCCCGCCCGTTTCTTGCTTTCATTTTCTGAGGTCGGACAGAATTGCCTTTTAGTGCTACTGTGATTATGTTGCATTTAACATGGGAATTATAAGAATTACACACATAAGTGTGGAGGAGCAAGATTAAAAACATCATCACTGGAAAGACAAAAGGGACGCAGAGGAGCGAGGAAGTTATGCAGCAAGTATGAACGATATGGAGCCTGAGGCGTCTAAAGACAAGAACAACAAGGCAACATTTCATATCTGCAGAAAAAACCTGCTGGCTGTCCAGAGGTTTGTTCTCACAACCTCAAGTCTGCATGATGGGAGGAAATATTTCACACCAGATAGACGCCAAACTTTAACAGCCGCCCTCTTCCACCTGTTAGACGTCCTGAGCCTGGGAAAGAAACAGGAAAACATCAATTTACTGGGAAAAAAGGAATGATTCTGAGAAAAAACAACTTTGATCATTCATCAAGTTAAAACAAAAAACAAAGAATTGTCGCTTTTGAGAAAAATAATAAAATCTGACAAAAAGTGAGGAGAAATTCTGCAATTAAAGTCAGAATTCTGAGAACAGGTCAGAATTTTGAGAAAAATTTTCACTTTAAAGAAAAACTTAAGAAAAAAATCAAAATTTTAAGAAAAAACATCTGAGAATTTTTTGTATTTTGAGACAATGTGAGGAAAACAGCATAAATTCTGCATCTAAAGCCAGAATTTTGAAAATTTAGCAATTTATTTTGAGGAAAATTATATCACATATTTACCAAAAGTGACTTTTAAGAAAAAATTCAGAGAAAAAAAAATCTAAATATTTGGGACTTTGGTTTTTTTTGACAAATTTTTGACTTGCATCTCAAATGTTCTTGTTTTTTCTAGAAAATTTCTGATATCAAAAGTAAAATTTCTGAATTTTTTCCCCACAACTTTTCCACTTTTAGATCTCAGAAATGTCCTTGTGTTTTCCAGGAAATTTCTGAGATTTTTCACTTATTTTTTTCTATATGCAGTGGCTGTAATTCGCTGCGTGCGTCTGTGTGTGTGACTGACTATCATCTCCAATTTTACAGTAAATTACACCCTAAACAAGCTGAAGAGAGGCGAGCCAACAGCCTGGGACCCGGCGCTCGTGTGTAAACATGATTATATCGAGGAAGTGGCTTCACATTCTCAAGCACACAGTGACAGCCAATTAGGGCTGGCGTTAGCGCCGATTATTCTTCAAATGCAACACAGTGAGGAGCGACAGGAGGAAGAGCAGGGAGGAGGATGAGGAGCAATTAAAATGAAAAAAGCAGCCTGAGCGCCACAGACTGGGTTGTAGTTACAGTGTGTGACTCCATATTAGGGCTGTTTGCTTGGACTAACAGCTGACTGTTGTTTTCAATTACACCTGCCATCAGATTATGTGGAGGAATGAGGAAGAGGAGGAAAGAAAAGTGTCTTTCTTCTCCTCCTGACATGAGACGGGAGGATTTGTGACGGAATCAGCCGGGAACAATTACACCAAGTCCCATCCGAGGTGGAAAAGCAAAACAATTACTGACAGGTCGGGTTTCTGCACCAGGGTCAGGAGGCTAGCAGGATAATAATTATGGGAACTCAATTAGTTTGTCCTCTCTCCTCCTTTTTTCCCTCCATCTTCATAAACAAAAAGTGCATTATGCATCGATCCCCGGGAGTTGCTCGGGTAACAAAGCGGTGACGTGTCCTTAATGAACTGTCTGCTGCCAGCAGCTTGAAAAGGCTCTTCAGATTCTGATAATTAACTTAGTCCAAATCCGATTGAGGGGCGCAAGGTTCTAACAGCCGTTTCCACCATTTTATTTAGCTTCTCCCTGAGGGGAAGCGTTTCCTCTTCTTCACTGGATTGTTACCCTTGTTCCTTGATGAAGCCATGAAATTCGACTATCGTGTTATGCAGATGATGCTCTGCTCTTCATCATGATGTCGTCCATCCAAACTGAACGAATCAAACCAGACAGACGCCAAAACCTTCTCCAACTGAGCAGAAACAAACTGAAGGTACAATATTCCTGGAGTCAGCTTCAGTTATTACAGCTAAAAAGTCAAAGTTTATTTATATAACACATTTACAACAACTTCAGCTGATCAAAGTGCATCACAACATCACAGCTAGAGACTTGATGAAAAATTAAAGTTGATAAAAATAATAAGACAATTCTAAAACTGGCAGAAATATTGTCTTTATGTGGTTCTGAACCTTCAGAGTCACATAAAGACAGTTATAAATCCAGCCTTCTATCACCTAAAGAACATTTCTAGGATTAAAGGACGAACGTCACAGGAAGATCTAGAGAAACTCAAACATGTGTCGTAGCGATCCAACGATATTAAAAAATGGGCCGATATTGATGTCCGATATTAATATTTATATTGACATTATGGGTGATAACCAATATTTAGCAATACTATATGTATTTTTAAACGACCAGAAATGGACAGCAACAAGATGTAGATAAATGTCAGCTGTTGGTATCAACTCAGTTTTATTGATCGGTCCGATACCGATCAATATCAGTGCTGATATATCATGCATACCTAACACGTTTATCTTTAGTCGCATTGATTTCTGCGACAGGTCTGCCTATCAGCTCTGCCCTGTTTAGAGTTTGATCCATAATAAATGGAACAATGATTGATATTGTTCCATATCAATCATTGATTGAATCAATGATTGAATCATCAACGTGTGTTGATGATTCAGATGTTGGCACGCGACAAAATGTAACGTTTGTCTCTGGTTTCTCAATTACACTGTAAAAACACAAAATCCTACCAAGACCAAGGATGTTTGGTCGAGTTTCTGCTGCGAATATCTCAATACACTTGAGAAAACTAACTTAAAAGTAACATTTAACCAAGAAATGTTTAAACCAATAATTAATTCATATTCAGTAAAAATGACCAGATTATTTCAAATATAACATGGGAAAAATGACTCATTATAAGTGAAATAATCTGCCAATGAAACAAGTACGATTTCATCAATATGAAGGAATTATTAATTAAAACAAGCTCACATTTCTTGCTGAAAAGTTACTGTGTCTTATAATAAGTGTACTAAAATATTTACACCAGAATCTGGACCAAAATAATTCGTAAGATTTTGTGTTTTTGCAGTGTGGTGACTGTTTGTTGTTTTTAAAGTTTCATGATGTAAATCACTTTGCACTGTTGCTGAAATAAGCAATATCCTGGGCTGATTAAAACGTGTCAAACTCGAGGCTCGGGGGCCAAATCCAGCCCACCAGAATGGATTCTAGGGCCTCTGGACTCTAGAAACACACATAAATATAGCCTACAAGAAAACAATTACGTGAATAAATACTATTTCAGCAATCCAATCAAATTAAATTTAATCTGTTTTCTGCCAAATTACATTAATGTGAAAATAAGTTTAATATCATCAAACTTTAATCAAATGCAAATACCTATTTATTCATATTTCAACAGTTGAATTTGTAGTTTTTTAAGTTTATTTTGCCATGACTGGACCTTAATTTGACACCCCTGCATGTAACCATCTGTGAAAAAGTTCATTGAGCTGTTATTTACGCAGAGCGATAATAAATGCAGCCGTATACGTTTTTGCAGCAGAAATCTGTTGTTTGAAATGTTGACAGATTTTGCCGTTTGGAAGCGTCCCTACGGGGAAGCATGGTGACCAGAGGGCAGCTTTCCTGGGACAACAGTCGCCATTAATTCCCGTCTCAGCACAGTGAGGGTTCACTCAAGAATCCCATCCGCCGCCGCAGATCTGACATTTTTCTCCTCTAATTGTCTTTTCTTCTTTATCTGCCTTAGTTTGCTGGTGTGTTTTTATTTGTTTGCTTCTACTAGTTTGTGTGTGTGGCTGTACCATAGTAGAAATAAGAAAAAAAAATGTGTGCGTGTTCATTCGAAGCTCTTATTTATCTCCCTGTGTGTGTGGGTGTGCGTGTGTGTGTGTGTGTGCCAATTAGGCACTCAATGACAGGACATGTGGCGAAGCAGCTAGCGGGACTATTCATGGATCAGCAGTTATTGCAGGAAATTTCCTCTCTACACACACAGTTACTGTCATTTTATCTGCATACGGATGTAGAGCTGAGGCTTATCATGCAGCATGATGCGTTCTGTCATCGTATCGCATGTTGCCACTGTTGACATCTATGGTAACCTCCAAAGAATTACAGGCAGTCATCATCATATTGCAAATAAATAAATGTCCTGATATGCAGGAAACTCAGAACGTTTCAGAAAGAATCAGGAATAGTTTTAGTTTTATTCTGTTCTGGCTTTTTCTCTAATTCAGTTTGAATTAGTTTTTAGAGTGTGTTTGCTAGTTTTATTAGTTATAATTAGTTAAATGTTGTTTAGTTTCTATGAGTTGTAGTTTTAGTTTTTTCATACTTTGGTTAATTTTTAGGTTCAGAATTCAAAAAGGTCAAATTATTAACGTCACACATGTTCGGCCCCCCTCTCTCATCTCCCTCCGGACGGGGATGAAGCTGCAATGGCTAGCTTTGATTTTAGTTTAGTTTTATGTTGTCATGTTGTCAACATAATGCGCTATATAAAAGAAACAGGGACACATTGCATTGCTACTAATTAACTAAAACACTACGACAACTAGATGAGGTCAGGATAAAGTTTTAATTCACAAAAATAGCAAAGCAGAGGGAATTAGGTCAGTTATGCTAGCTTGAGTTTGACAATCTAGACATGTAGACGTGCTGTGGAATTCTGTGTTTCAGCTCAATTAAAAAAACAAAAAACAGAGGAGTGACACACAAACTGACAGATCATCAGCAGAGCAGGTGTTTTAATTAGCTAATCAACCAGCATGAGCTTCACTACCAATGCTAAGTAACTAATACATAAACATGTAACATAGTGATTTTATATACATCGATTCAGTAATAAATACTAAAATAAAAAAATTATTCAATTATCATAGAATAACCAATTTACTCTGGCATTTTATGGAGCATAAGAATCGCCAGAAGGAGTATCTCGTGCCGTAATTTTTCCAAGATTTGTGAAATAAATTTGCAAGAAAAATTCTGAGATGTCGAAATTGAATTCACAAATTTTCCAGATAAAATCTTGGAAAGTCTTGAGTTCCAAAAGTAAAGAATATTTTACTTTTGAAACTCAAATCAAAGATTTTTGACTTTACAAACTCAAAAAATTTCCAAGATTTCTTGAGAAAATTTCTGAGATCAATCAAAAAATAATGTTTTTTGTGCCAAACTTCCTCCTATTTTCTATCTACAATGGCCCTGATATGGCGTCATAAATATGGTCAATGTAAACTTCCTAAATATTGCAACTATTTCAGCCAATTAAGTCCATTTTTCTGAGCGTTGCAGTGATCCAGGTTTGTTTAAGATCACAGAAACGGATATGAATCAACTTTTCGCTCAACAAGGTGTCTTATTGTGCTTTATGAAACGCCTCATAGGCTGCATTAAAAAGCCAGACACTCACCACTGAGATTGGACGGATGTGATACGTTTGACTCCTTTGAAGCACGTTGTAGGTGCAATGTCACGAGCCGATCCTGACCGTGTTGATTCTGTGTTATGAGCCCAGTTGATGGGGGAGCGAAGGACCAGAACACGGAGTTACAACCACACAAAACGCGCCAAAGAGGAGAACATAATGAAACCTCTCAGCATATATTCAGCCGCTGTTCAGAGGGGGACATGCACTGAATGCATTTCATATTCACTGCAAATATATTCTTTGACGGCGTGAGTTGCTTTCAGATGTAGTTTCTGTTTCTTTTCTGTAACTTCGAGTTATTTAAAAAGACTAAAATTGATTCAGGTAGGAAATAGTCCAGAACCTCCAATTAACCCAAGATGAATGTTTTCAGACTGATACTGAAGACTGACTTTAAATATTGAGAAGCAAATCTCAGCATGAGATTCAGCTCTTTCACTGACTGCTGACCAGATCTCTAACCTCACAATGTCCAAAAGGGTCATGAAGCCCGATAACCAATAAATCAATTAATCGCATAAGTTCATTGTTTTTGGTTGTCGATAAAAAGAGCCGTTTCAAAAAACCTCCTGATTTCAAGTCACATTCGAGAGGTAACCATGTCGCTGCCTAGCAACGCCAGCAGAGTTCCGCCCGTTACCTGGCAACCCAAGAGGATCTCCAGCACGTTTGGTCAGCTGGTTTTATAGCTGTGTGCACTGTACAGTGGCTGCTGGAAAAGACAAATGTTTTGTTGTTGACTTACCATTCAGAAACCACTTGCTGCATTTTTTCTGGGTGAGCAGGAGGCGCCACTTCTGCTTTTCAAAAATGCATGGTTGTGAAACTGAGTATCTGTTTGCAGCCATTTTGACATGCGAGTGTAAACATTGAGAAGCAGCTGCATATTTAGATTTAAAGTGACAAGACGCCTTCAAACAGCTCATTCTGAAAAGAGATCAAAATAGGCAGAACTGACCAGACTGAAATCTTACAATCGAAAAATGATTTTGTACAAAAAAATGTAGTAAACATGTTTTGTAAAGACCACATACCTGCCCTAACCTGGTCAAGGAGTCATAATGGGTCAAATTTAAATAAACATGAGACACAGTCTGGCCTCTTCCTCTCTGCGGTGTGACAGGAGTTACTGTCATGTCGCGCTGCCACAGCCTGACATGTTCGAGTCCCGGATGATATTTTACATCACAGAGAGAAGAGAAGGTTGTTCTACTGTTCGACGTGGGAGATGGTCATTTTTCTGAGCTTTGCAGGCTTTCATGGAGTGGAAACGTTGGTCTTTAAATGTTTTCTATTGTAAATAATGTTTGAAAATTACTTTGAAAAGACACGTTGAATGTTACTGATTACATCGTGAAATGTTGCACATTTGCATAAAGCTGGAGGGCAAATAGGTAAAGTTTTTACTTATGGAGCAATTTGTAAAGAGACGCAGGTATTACTGATATGTTTCAGGATTCAACACCAAAAACACTCAAACATTTGCAACACAAAAAAAAACATTCAGTCCGTTTAAGTTTCATGTTTTCAGGCTTGACATTTATTTTGCGATTATTAAAAAATGATAATCTGTACACAACGGTGGGCGATTCACTAATTTAAATACCTCCTCTAGTTGGTGTGTTAGAAATTTGCCTTTTTTTACAAAACTGAACCGAGTCGCATCAAATTCCACATCATGGCTTCATGTTAAAGTTAAGCTAGAATAACAGACCTGCCTCGTTAATGTTTTCTAGATTAAAGCATTTACTGTACCCCGTTATATAGTTGTCTAAGTGTTGATACACCATGTCCCAAATTATTATGCAAATTGGATTTACGTCTCATAAAAATGACATTAAATTTATTGGTGGTATTGTGTGTCTTTGAATCACTATAATTAATGTCAGAGAGCGGGTTGATCAGTTTAGCTCAATTAAAGGAAATCTTCTTCAGAAGGATGTTCCACATTATTAAGCAAGCCACAGGTTTCCAGCAATATGGAAAGAGAAAGGATCTCTGCTGATGAAAATCATCAGATAGTGTAGAGCCGTATGACAAGGTACAAAAATATCAGATATTTAATGAAAACTGAAGCGTACTGTGAAGAGATTTGAGGCTGATTCTGAGCAAAGATGGATTTGTTCAGATAAAGATGTAATGAGGAAGGTTTCTGTTGGACAAATTTATGGGATTAAGAGAGCAGCTGTTAAAATGCCCTTAAAATGCTCCAGCAGCTTCTAATCAGCTGCTGGAGCCTCAAGGTGGAGGATCCTGCAGAGGCTTGTGGTGCATGAACCGACTATTGGCTCCCCCCTCATTCTCAATGGGAGCTTTGATCAGTAAAATTAAAGTTATACTGTTATAGTTTATGACTTGAAATTATACTGACCATCATTTGCATTGACCATTTAAGAAAATATCACTTGCATAATAATTTGAAACACAGTGTAGTAAAACCACTGCATCCCTTATATACCAGACATATTTTAAGATTCAGCGCGTTGTGTTGACAACTTGATAGCTAAAACGAATGGTAACAATTGTTTGCTAGCAGTTTTTAGCCTTCCAAACTACTAAAACACCTGCTTTCAATGGTTTTCTACAGACAGTGAACAGATAATCATCATCAGTCGAAACAGTGATGATGATCAATGTTCTTGTTCTAAGCTCCAAAAAACTGGATTTAGAAGAAAACTGATTTGCTTTTTGCATGACTGCATGCTTTTAGATACACAAACTGTGGGATATATCTGAGTGCCAGATGTCATATGATGTGAAAAGGGTAGAGAATCTACTCCTGTGTGTCCTGAGGAAGGGTTGAAATTGAGTCGAAGTCAAAGGTCATCCATCAGTCATATCAAATAAAAACTGCTGATTTGTTCTTCTCCTCGTCAGTCTGAGTCCACCGCCTCCGTTTCCCGTTGTTTACGCGTCTTCACGCCCATCTGGCTGCAGTAAGAGGGCACAGGGGTTAGAAGCGTGAGCTGCTGGAAAAACCGGGCCATGAATTTCCATAGAGCAGAAAATATAATGCTGCATCAGGTCCAACTGTCAGCCTCCTCCTGACATTGAGAGGAGATGAGAATGAATACAAAAACAACACACACATCTGCACACGGTTTGTTTGGCTCAACACAACCCTCACCAGACATTTACATCCCCCTCACTCAGAGCCAATCAAATTACTGTTGGAGGACAAGGAACTAAGACACGAAGAGCTGCATCCTGCAGCACACATTTCAATACCAGCAAAACTCCAACTTGGATGTTTTTTTATGGAAACAAAAAAGAAACTGAAGGTCTTTTGGAAAAAATTTTGGCAAACAAAACTTTGACATTTCCAGAAAGAAACCTGGAAATTTCAAAGCTTGTAAAGTTTAAATTTCAAAATTTTTTCAAGAAAACTGTTTTTTCAAGCAAAATTTCAACTTTTAAACATTTTCCAGGTCATTCTCGGGTTTTTTTTCTATTGACTAACTTTTTTTTAAGAGGTTTTTCTAGAAAAGGTTTGAATTTTCAAACACAAAAGTGTTTGAGATAAATTTGCTTTATCTGTGATCCTCAAAAGAAAAACTACAAATGGTTCAAATGTAACATGCATTTTTACACGAACATTATTGGCTACTGTCACTTACTTCACTTGCCTTTGCTGCCGTTTCAGTCAAACTTCTCCATTTCTTCTCCTCCATCAGCTCTGAACACCTGAGTGTCTAATTGGCTCCTTCTTTCACTGGCATCCCGTTGATCCGTTTGAGCAATACTGCCACCTAGTGCCTGGAGGCTTGTTTATCAATCTGACTAAACACACAAACGCATAATATTCTATGGAAATCAAACCTGGATTAAAACTATCTGACTGTGAACCGGTTAGCCTGATTTAGCAGGATTCGCTTTTGTACACCAACACCTGATATCCGAGTCACAAAGTACAGAAGTTTGTTTTATGGGATGGTGAATTTAAAACTACAAATTTCTATCAAAAATACCAAAACAAACTAATCATATGTTGTACAAGTTTAAGTGATTTTGAGTTTGGTCAGCTTTTTAAACCACGTTTTTTAGAGAACACATTAAAATTGGGACAAATAGGTCATTTAATGGAGATTTGAAGTCCAGTCATAAAAAGAAGGAAACAAACAACAAAAACCCATTTCTATCAACAAAAGAGCTTTTTCTGCCTTTTGTTGAATGGAGTGAATCACCAGCTGCATAAACCGGATTCAAGATATTTTAAGGATAAAAATGGATTTGACCTGGGAAAGGTACAAAAGCCTAAGCGACACTGACATCATTCTCAGTTTATGTAGCCCAGAGAAATGTTTTAGTCTGGTTTGTGAAAGTCTTCAGAGCAAAAGTCACAGTCGAGTGTGAAGTCTTTAATTTTTGAATCTTAAGTTCAATGTGAGTCGCTGTCTTTGGTTCAAACCTGAAAATTGGCTTTTGTGTTGTTCGGTCAACAAAAACTGCTCACATTCCTTTTCCTCAGATTTTTTTTACACGGATAAAAAAAAGAAGAAGAAAGTTTCTTGCTAACTCTTAGTTTAAAACCCTTCAAGAACAATTTGATATTTCCTCCTAGTTTATATAAGACTTTTACCAGTTTTTAAAATGTATGAAGTAGGAAAGAGTAAGTCACAGAGAACACCCAATTTTAGATTTACTTGGAAAATATTGACACAATAAAAAACCCCACAGCAAATTAAGGAAGTGGCTGCTAAAAAGTACTTCCATATTTCTTTTAAGAGATTTGGCATTCTATTATAAGACAATTTAAGTAGCCAAAGGGGAATGAATATTGGAAAACCAAACACAGAGGATGCAAAGGCATGCAAGCTTGTTGAAGTCAAGCTAGCATTTTTCATTTTTCTTGTACCATGACCATAATCGTAATTTTATGACTTAATTCTCATAATTTTATCTATTTACTGTTAGTTTGGCCCTAATACTCTGTCGTTATAAACAATTATCCCCAACTGCGTAGAGAAATCCGAACAAAATGGCTGTTAATGTTAATTCAATATTTTAAAGCGTGACTAACAGACTGTATGAGTTTGTTCACTTCCTTTGCTGCCATTGATAAAACTGCAGGCAAACTGCAATTCTAAACCAGCACAGAAAAATTATGTAATCGTGCAGAACTTCTTCTGTTCGCTGATTGGCCCAATAGAAATTCTACAGGAGACAATCCAGCTCTATAGCAGAAATCCCAGATGAGAATCAAGCAGAGCTGCGTAGGCCAATAAAGTGTCTTTATGGTGATATTTGTTATGATTTAGCAATAAACACATAAACTGAAACAAGGGGGCAAAAGAAAAAGGCTGGAGACATGGAAGGAAAGAAAAAACAAATGAATAGAAATATGAAACAGGGATGGAAAGAATGTAGGAAGAGAAAATGAAAGAAAAAGGATAAGGAAATAGTCTGTAAATACAAATTATTTTTGATACTTATTGAGACCTGGAAAAAGTATTGATATGAGAACAGGAAGTCAAAGAGGTCAGACATCTCAAAGCGCAAATACAGAAACGACAAGAAAGCGACGGAAAAGCGAGACTGAGGGAAGTAAAATAAAAACCAACTGAAAAACACGAGATGCATAAGTGTAGCGAGAGCTAATGTTTGCTTGTTATTCCAGCAATAATTTTCCCCCTGGAGCTCATTAAAGTCTGGAGAGAAACGATCCACAAAACCTTAAAAAACCAACAGAGTGGAGACGGCAAAGCAGGAACACGAAGCAGGTGTGAGCTTCCAAACAACGCAGAAAATAAACGAACAGAGGAGAAAGAGCGAGAGAAAGAGCTGAAGAGGCCCAGAGAAATCCAAAACGATTCTGCAGGTACCGCAGATAAACTGACGGGTTTTGCAGAAACGACATGAAAATAAGAAAACCAGAAAAGCCTCCATCTGCATGGAGGTTTTAACAAACTACCAGGACAGACGTGTTTGGTTTAAGAAAAATAAAAGTACAATTTCATTTTATTGAGTTCTTCAAAGCAAATAAAAAAAACTTCATAAATTGATTCAATTAATAAATAATAATTGCAAAGTCTAAATATTATCTTTTTACAGTCAATAATAATAATAATAGTCCTTTTACACTATCATTATCTATAGAAGTAGTTTTAGCCGTTTAGCCACAATTTGTTCGACACGAAACAAAAACAAGAAGCAAGTTTTTAATCAGCAGAATGGCAGCTTCAGATTTTTCCACACAATCAATATTAGGTTTCTGTTTCTCTTTTATATAACACTCAAGTACGGAAATACAGATAATATAGTCATCAGTCAAATTCATTACCTAGTAGTACCATTATTATCATCATAATACCAGGAGAATAAAAACAGTGGCTTTGATATATTTATATTTGTGTGTGTGTGTGTGTATGTGTGTGTGTGTAAATATATATATATATGTATATATATATATATACTGTTAAAGTTCCATGGTAGCAGGGTTCAGAGTTCACAGTCCAACATGAAGACAGTCCGTGCTTCGAAGCGAACAAACACCAGGCGGTCCGGGGACAAAATGGTGGCCTGTTGGGATGGAGGGGGATGTGGTGAAATGAACCAAAGGAGCATGAAATGAAAATCTGTACTTCATGGAAAGCAGCATAGAGTAAAAGAGAGGAGGGTCCAAAAGACGAGGAAGTTTGTTTCTGAAGAACAGCAGCAGGAATGAGGCGAATTAAAGAAATAAAACTCCACTTGACCTCAACAGAAATGAGAAATTCAGAGGAGAAAAGGGTAATTTGAAATAAAAAATACTTGGTTACTTACGTGCCAGTTAAGTACGATGAAGTTACTTCTCCCAGTGAATGCTTTATTATTTTACCCATATAATTAATTACAGTTTCATTCAACCTTTCATTTTTATACAGTTTACGCCTGTACACATGAAGCTATCATGCAAAACCAGAGTTAAATAAATGTAATTGCATTTTTTTTTGCCATCTTGGAGTTAAACTACTTTTACATTTACTGAAATATTTAATTTAACTTTCCAAACATTTTGGTGATTTAAAAACGTCCAATTATGTTTTTCATCAAGGTTCTGGATAGTTTGTTTCTTCAATAAAAATAAATACTTGACACGTTTTGCCCTCCAACTTGGAGTTGAAATACTTTCACATTTACTGAAAAGCTAAATGTAAATTTTTACATTTACCTTAAAAATGTTTAGAAAACATCTGATATATTTAACTGGGGGGAATTTATTTTGGGCTTCGAGAAACATCCAATATCTCCATTTAGTCTCGTCGCTTTAACGAAGGATCTACGTTTACTTATCAGTGTTTATCTTCTAAAATCTCTTAAACGTGGCTAAACTTTCCAGACCACATTTTAAATTATATTTAAAATGGATTTTTTCGTGTTTGTTCATTTTTGCTCATTCTGTCAGTGTGTTTAGCTTCGTTATGGTGAGTTAGTTTTGGTTAAAGCGCGTTTGTTGTAACGGTAACATTAAAGTCAATCTTATTGAAAACATTAAACCAGCATCACCAGGCTGCAATCACGTGATTAGAGGTTTGTGTTACATGTTTAAATTAAGTTTTTTAAAATGAAACCAAGAATATTGCCCTAAATGACAAAAATAAAAAATAACAGAAACGAGCTACACAAAAAATGTGAGTTTTTGTCTTGAGAAACATTCTTCAGAGTTGATGTTTAAGGTGGCTGATGGATGAAGGGATGAGATAAACGGATGGATGGATGAAGGAGTGAGGAGGAAAGGGGATTCTTACACTTCAGAGTAAAAAAAGTTTTGTCCAAAGCTGCAGTCAAGCCACAACGAAAACAGAGAGAGGAAAAGATGGATGAAGGGATGGATGAAAGGAGGAAGTGAAGAAGGTGGCCATTTTCTCTCATGTACCAGCTTTTCTTAATTCCTATAATCAAACTACATCTTAAATCATCGTCCGTTGTCACGCCCTCTCTTTTCTTCTTCTTCTCTTCCTCCATTTGTGTCCTTTTTTTCCGCTTCTGAACTTTCCGTCTTCCTCCTTTGTTTCCATCCCCAACTCCTTCTTCTTCTTCCTCTCTACAACGGGAACACCAGGAACCCGGAGAAGGTGGAGTATTTCCATCCGCCCATCAGGTTTCCTCTTTCCAGTTTGAGGTAGGCCCGGTCGCCCTTCTCCATCTGGATCAGAACGCCGTTGCTGGCAGCTTCGCGCGTCACATCCTGGTCGCCGGCGAAGGCGGAGATCACCGGCCAGCCGTTGTGCATCAGGCTCACCTGGACGAGGAACAACAAACCAGGTCAGTCTGCAGAAATACATTTGCCCTTTAAAAATGTGTTAAATATATTATAATATTAGGCCTGTCACAATAAATTGTCCCAAAAGTAATTGCAATAAACAATAATGTTGTTTTGAGATGATTTTCAAGTAATATTGTGGTAATTTAATAATAATCCCCAAATACAATCTAAGATTTTTAATTTCTAGTATGAAAAACCCTGAAATTAAACAGACTCTCTGTTTCTACATGACTGTAAACAACAGAAAGAGGCACAAAAACAGGTTAGCATTAATGCTGCCACAGCAAGCAATAAATCAATTGATCTCATGATAAATTACAACAAGCTCAATAATTTCCATTTGGGAGATTTATTGTCTTTCTCTTTTCTCTCGTTTCACCAAAAACTGGATAAAAGTCTGCAGCCTGGAGCTTTTTAATTAACTTTATTTAATGTTTCTGTTTTGTTTATTTCAGGATATTTAAAATGTTCTCCAGTTCAGTTCCAGTGTGAATTTAAAGTTTATTGATCTTTGTGTTTCTGCGTTGTGCCTGAAATGGTCTCCGAACAACAATATTATCGTTTATTGCAATAATTTCTGGGACAATTTACCTTCCAGCAAAATTTCACTGACAGGTTTATTTAGTACAAATGGATTTTCAGCAGTCCTGGTTCACATGTAGATCAGGGATTATTATAAATAGTGATATTAGGATCAAATAAATTGGCTCTTCATTTATGCAACACATCCAATAATTATGTGGTTATTTTGGAACAGCATATTTATCTGTAGTTTTACACAGTCAGCACATTATTAATAGATTTACCAAGATGGAGGGTCTCTTTCTTCCTCCTGAATTCAACAAAACCCCACAGAGCCGACGACGGAGAAAAAGAAAAAGACGTAGATTGTGTCTGACTCAACAAATATTTCAATAGGGAATAACATCTTGGTACAGAAAGAAGTGTCTGTCAGACGTTTCCCTCCTCTTCTTTAAGAGGCAGCAGCTTTCATCACTTCTCTTTGGAGCTACAACAGAAACACTGGCTCTCCTGGGATTTGATTCCCCTTCTTATGCTTCACTTTAAATAACAACATTGTTTTGTGCCGGCTCTGGTAACAGCGCAGTAGTAAAACAAACTGAAACGAATGCTGGGGAAACGACTTGTTTTTATGCAGGAATACATTTTATAAGCCGAGTGGGATTACAGGCCGTCCTGTGAGAAGATGCTGAGCCACCTGATGGGAAAAGGGAAACAACACGGTTTCTCTTGTATTTAATTTCAACAGCCGGTTGTACAATCATGTTTCTGCAAGAATAAACAGAAGTGGAGGAAGCCGCTGGATTTTTTTTTGTTCTCTAGCTCAGATTTTGGAGAACTGAGGCAAAGCTTCGTCTCCAGACAAATAATCAGGATCATTTGCAAATGAAATAAGACATGAAAGAAACAAATCAATACATCAGTGTTAATGGAGAGAATAATTTCATAGTGAGTTAAAGAAAAAACAAGTTATTTGTTGTTTTATATTTTGATCATTTGTTTGCTTTTTATATCCTGCTCTTGTATTTTATTCCTTGTGTTTAGTTATTCTCTGTTTGTGTTTCGATTTGATTCAATAGATTATTTATTTATTTGTGTTTATGGTCTCATAATATAACCCTCCCCATTCTCATCATTTGCCCCCTGTTTCTGCCCCAGCTGTCACACTATCTGCGTTTCCATAACAAATGTGCACAAAACTGTGTCAATATTCTGCCAATGATGACAAAATGTAATTTCCCAATTGCTGTGTTTCCAATAAATAAGCTAAGCAATTGAATTCACGCGTGAATAAGTTTGTTCACACTATAAGTCAATGAAAAACATGCAGTGCCATCGTCCTCTAACTCAGAGGTTCCCAAAGTGTGGGGCGCTGCACCACTGCCATCACATTCGGCAAAAGTGTTTCCATTTCCATTTGAACAGATTAAGTATTTTTGGGAAAAGCCTAAAACCGCCTCAAGGACGTGTCAACTTTTTTGCAAAATCGAGTGAGTCATTTCAAATTTTGCTGTTCCTGCCAACGTTTCCTAATGCGATACTTTAAAATGTACAACAACACACATTGATGGAAAAACTGCTGTTCAGTTGAATCCAGTTCATTTTGATTATATGGAGCAGATTCATATCAAACAGCAGCAACTAAAAACAACTTCTGAACTCTTCTGTACATCAAAGTATGAGAGTAAAAGTGGAGACCATCTGTTTTGATGGCTGTTTGCTCCAAACTGGGTCATCAGCAGAACAATGATCCCAAGCTCTGTAGCAAATCTGCAGCAGAATGGATGAAAAAGAAATGAAGGCTGCTGCAAAGGTTCAAGTCAAAGTCTGATGAAAATGCAAAAAAGGTTTTAATCCATTTTAATGTGTTATAGTTGCATTTCCTTTACTATAAAAGCAAATCTCTGTATAGAAAGTTATAAAGCTGTAAACTGTTTTGTGAGCATTTGACAAACTGCTTCAATGCTTTTTTTTTATTGGAAAAAGTTTGCATAATAATTTATTTAGTCTTTATGTTTGTTTAATAGTTGAGTGGGTTTAGTTTAAAAGCAGCTCAGACCGTTTTATCATAGCAGTCATGATAAAAACATTTTATTTGTATACATTTATTGAAAAGCACTCAATAAGCTGCCCGCTTATGTTCAAGGATAAAAACACTGAATTTGAAGTTCTTTGTTGATGAACGACGTTTGAGGATGTAGCGTTTTCCCAGCTTCTTTACATCAATGACAACATGAAGCTTTTTACAGCAAAAGAATCAATTTCCCTTAAATTTTCACCTGAGCGCTAAATTAGTGAAAATATTTCCTTTCACCCCATGAAAAAATGTAATTGTAAAACTGTCACTAACTGATGGAGAAAAGACATAAACATCCCATAATTATACACTTAAGCAGCTCATTTGGCCTGATGGTCAGGACAGTGTGTGTGTGTGTGTGTGTGTGTGTGTGTGTGTGTGTGTGTGTGTGTGTGTGTGTGTGTGTGTGTGTGTGTGTGTGTGTGTGTGTGTGGGGGCAGAAGATGGAGAGCCTGTCAGAGTCAAGAGCTCTCTTGGCCTGGCTCTCCTCTTAATAGACAACTGAACTTGGCGACTCGCTGAGGTTGGGTGAGTGTGTCTGGGTGTGTGTGTCGCTTTGAACAGCTCATGGACGAATCTGATAAAAACACTCAGCCGACACTTTAATTATTTTTTTCAATTGTCAGAACAGAAAAAGAGAAAAGGTCAGGGCCAAAAAAAGAACACTTCAATATCTTGAAAATGTATTCATTTAAGTCTGAAAAACATATTAGAGGATCTAAATTTGCCAAAAGAAAATATTTTCAATTGCAAAGTACATGTTGCCTTTACAATGTAATGTCACAAACAAACCATTTTAGATTAAACTGCTGTCAAATAGTTTCACTTTTTTTACTCCATTTATGTTACTAAAAATGTATCTGGATCTAAACGTGGATTTTTGTGCTCATCTTCTGAATTGGGTCGCATGTTTCAGGAGTTCGGTGTTCGGCTGCATCAGGACCGGGTGTGTTACTTTTGCTGGAGCGTCTCAAGCTGCATTTCCGCTACAAATGTGGGCAATTTGATATTCTGTGAATGTCAAACACAACTTTTCAATTGTGGTGTTTCCATTAAATAGGAAGTCCAAATAAAATCTGCTTATTCACAATAGTTATTTAAGTCTGAAAAATATTTCAGACTTAATTTTAAATTTTTAAATTTACAAAAAAAAAAGCTTTTTTTTCCAATTATAAGCAAATCTGCCTTTAAAGTTGCAATAATTTGCACATAATGTCATGTTGATCTTCACGTCCACGAATGAATAGGAATATTTCTGAAGCTACTGTAAAACTTTCACTTTTTAACCCATTTATGTTGCCATACTCAAAAAATACATATTTTGGGATCTCAATGTTTTAGCTTGTATCATTTTTTAATAAGATATCATTTTAAAAAACATGGCCGCAGCAACGACATAAACACTTGAATAAGATTCATATTTCAGCCTCATTGCAAGGCATCTTTAGTTACATTATTTAAAGTGTTAGTATATAAGGTAAAAACACAATGTTGCACAACACAAACCAATGTGATAATAGTTTAAAAATAATAATATTAGTAATGGGCGCAGTAAAAATTAAGCTTCCTGCAGATTTTTGGTGCATAGTAACTAGTAGTAGATTCTTGGCACGGATCATCCACCATCAGAGGACACTTTGTCGTCTTAGTTGGACGTTGGCTCATCTCACCATGTAAGATGAGGGCATTTGCTGGTTCAGTGGTTTCTCAAACAATTTCATCAATGTTCTGAATTTGTTGGATTATCTTGGGAGGAATATTGTTTAAAATCTAAACGTCTGTTTTGAGATTTTGGAAACAATCAGTTTATTGTTGTCCCAATAAATCTGAATTCTTATTATTCCTACTTTTATTTCACAATGAGGCTAAATGGTACTATAAATACCCATCTCTAACAATTTGTGACAAAAACAAAGAAATATATTTTGTTGTAAAATAAATATAACTACAGCTGCTGAAAAAGGATGAAGATGTGATGGACAGATTAAAGAAGATGCAAAACACAAATCCAGTAAATCAACAATGTGCAAACCTGACCTGAAGGTTGTTTCATCTATTTAAACTTTATAAACACTTTTATGGTGTAGCTTCCTGTAAATCAGGGCAAAGCATATTAGAGAAAAACATAAGTCCAAGTGTAGTGATGGATTCAGACCTGAACATTCAGAGCCACATAAAGACAGTTTAAAAATTCAGCCTTCTATTACTTGAAGAAATTCAGGACTGAAGGACTAATGTCCCACCAAGAGACAGACAAAGAGTTTTACTTCATCTCCATGCGACACTAAACTGATCTGTACATGTTTTGTAATCACAGACATTTTAAAGTTGAAAAAATGGTAATTATGCTATGAGATTCATCATCAAAACTAGCAGTTTTTCCCAAAAAGAAAATCCTTTGGTTTAAATGACAGGAACAGATGATACTGATGCAGATAAAAAAAAAAGGAAGCAGAGGTATAAAAAAAAAAAAGAAAAAAAAAAGTGGCACAGTGGAAAGAACAAGCTGAGGGAGATTGGGACATGGTTTCTGTCCAAAGTGCAAAAACTGCTTCCAAACAGAGATGGCAGACAACTGTGTCCCACAACGCTCAGACACACCTGCCTCCAGGTCACTGAGGTGGAAATCAAACCTCAAACACCGGCTCTCCGAGGCGAGAATCAGAAACGCTGCTCAGGCGTTCGATGTTTAAAACTGTTATCCTAAAATAATGGCTTTAACAAAGTGCGTAAAATCAGTGCTGCATATATTGATGTCAAACATAGAAAATCTAAATTATGAAAAAAGTTTAAATGACCAAAAAAAGTCAAAATAAAAGTATAGTTATATTAACAATTAAGCTGAATAGCTTAAATTGGCTGTTAAGCAAAATGTCTTCTGGAGAAAAAACGCTTAATGTTAAAAACTGACACAAAATCAAAGTTTTTACTCTTTATTATTATTAAATCACTGTCAAAGTAATATATTATTTTTAATCAAACACACTAAAATATATGTAATACTTATTTTTTAATAATTGTTTTGTCCAAGGAACAAACAAAAAAAATCTAAGCATGAATGTTGTTCCATATCTGTGAAAACAACATCTAAGCATCTTTTAAAGTCAATCTAAAGTGTGTATTTTAAAACAAAGGCAGGAAGGAACTAATTAGCTTGTTAGATGGTTGTGAATCCACAGGGATAATTTTAATTTAACATTTTAAACAACTTTTAATATCTGGAAACCAGAGAAACATACCGTCTTCCCACAGTCCAAACATTTAGTCCATTCTCTCCGGCTGGCGAGTCTTTGCCGGGTCGATAACGCCAACATAACTTCACATGGAAACACAGATGTTGTTCAGCACCAAACGCAACAACAACGATCCGGTTTGAAATTGCAGGCTGTTATTATCCACTGACATGTTTCCCGTTGACATTTCCAGTTTGAGTTGATTCGAATTGCAAAGGTTAGCTGTAACAGGCGGTGCAAAATCTCCATGATCCAAACCGTAACCTCCTCAACAACGTTCTGATTCCCACTTGTTTTCTCAACACACACACACAGCTGCTGGGGGTAAGTGTGTGAGGTTATGGCAGTGATGTATAGCAGCAATAAAACCATGAAAGCTGTGGTCATCGCCGTATGAATCAACCCCACATTGTGATTGTTTACCTCCTCTCCAACGCGCAGAAGCATAGATAATCTACAATTACCACCATAAAAATAAAAAAGGGATGAATGTGAGGCGCTGCACAACGTCAGACTGCAATTGATCTGCATTCATTATTGGAAAAGGCCAAGAAACAGAAAAAAAGAGACAGAAGAGGATGGGGATAGAAGGAGAGTGACAAAAGGAGGTTCAAAGGCAGAAGGATGTGAAGAAAAATAAAAATTCAAAATGTACTAAAGAGAAAAATCTGACATCTCAGTGCAGCACTTAATGCTTAATGACATCCTGTTGCATCACGACTTCCTGTCCAGATTTTGACATGACTATAATGCTTTTCTGGTTTTGCATTTCACAACCTGTCTTCTCACCCTCACTTCCAAATAATCTCTTTTCAGATCCACATTTTTCTTCTTTAGATTCTCTACTTTCCTTTCTGAGCCATTTTCCTTAAAACTTTTTTGTTTCCACACAACCAGGACTAAAGACAATGAGCTCCTTCAAAGGGAGACATACTTTACCTCTGAGGAAGGAATAAAAAAGCACAGAGACAGTGACCAAAGAGTAAACATGAAAAAATGTGGATACATTTAAAAAATAGGGAAAACAAATAACTGATGTGAAGAAACTATAGAAACGGTGCAGGAAACGCAAGGGATGTTTATGTGGAAAGAACAATTTAAAGACAAATGTTATTGCTTTTCTAGCCGATGACTGATATTTAAAAATATCAGACATTATTACCTGAAGTTTAGACACCATTAAAAAACAACCACACTGCAGACATGGCCTCTCTGCTTCAGTTAAAACCCCCACAATCTCAAGACAAATACCACAGGACCGACTCCCAAACGGCAACAAAGAGGACACCAACACTGGCTGTTAATATCAGTCTGGTTCTACTTATGACTGATACCAGTATGGTAAAAAAAAAAAAACCAGCATCGTCCAAAACCAATGTTTATAGCGAAATATTGTCCATTTCTAAGACAAGCAAAGCATAAAATAACATAACGTTTTTTGCATTAAATACATAGAAAGAAATAAAAGAAATTCAGGAGGAAATCATGAGCTATGCATAGGTATATAATTTTTGGAAAGTACTCCATTATGGTACTTCCTTTGGCTGAGCTACAGTCTTAGCCAAAAGGAGCATGAAGACATTTGAAAGTGGTCCGAAAATGGAGCCTTGAGGAACCTCACATATGATCTTTGTTAGATTGCATTTAAGATTACGATGGTCAGCAGGTGCAAAAACATGAATAACGCAAAATAAAAAAAAACCCTCAAAAAAACAAAAGCAACAGAAAAATGGTGCAAACAACAAAAGCAGCAACTATGAAACTTTGCAAACTTGCAAAGTTAGGGGGAGTCGATCACCAACAACGTGACACTTAGGACAGGATCAACTGTCTTTATGTTTGTACGAGCTAATAAATATATAAATATATATATATGTATATCACAAAACCAGAGCCTAAATATGTCACTGCCTTGCATATATTGTGAAACCTTCTGGGGAAAACAGAATGGAAAACATCGATCCCACCACTCATTTCTCTGTTTGTCTGTCCATATATCTCCTTACAGTTAGGTTTTTGCAGATTTTATAACCAAAATCTGACTTGTATAGGAATATCTCCAGTAAATTCATCAAATCCAAAGGCAACTTCTGCATTTACACTTTGAAAATAGGTTGATAATTTTGGGAATTTTATTCTGGATTTGTGAAATGAGAACGCGGCGAGGAAAGTCTCTGCCAAAGCGCAGCTGGTCCGATGATAAAAACTACATTTTATTGTCAAAATAGAGGAAATCATAATAAATATAATAGTATAATAATAGTAACACACAGCCCTTCCTCCTATATAAAAAACTAAAAACATTGACAAGCAAAGGTTTGAATAAAATATGCTGCTGACAAATAGGCTGTAGGGCTGTACAGTACATCTGCATTAATGTAAAGAAGCCAAGAAGCAAAGTCTAGGGAAATGTTCATAAATAACAACAAAATTACTGGTTATGTATGAGACTATGATGTTTAAATACTTTATTTAATAGACAATTTATTTGAAGACAAGCCCCTTAATTTTTATTGGACAGTTTGACAGACAAATATTTCAAGATTTAATTTTAATTAAATAATAATTATTTATTTAATGATGCATCTGTTTAATTTTGTCCCATTTAGCCCTTCATAGTCAAACATAACAATAATAATACCAGAGATCAATATTGGCCTAAAGTTTTATATTGGTATATTCCTAAAAGACATAATTGTTTGGTTCTTAACCACACATAATTAGTCCTTTTAATCAGTCCCCAAGCTGCCCAGCCAGGTTGTTAAATCTTAGATTTAAACTCAGTCGGTTGGATTAATGCTGAGCAATAACAACAAAAAGCGATTCTGCTGAGTCACCGGACCCTGAGTTGGTGGTTGCCACGGTGACGCCCAAGGGATGCTTCTTGTGGCCAGAAATCAAAAAATTGTCTCCAGTGTTTAATTTGGGTTGTGTGACCCAAACTAAAGACACAACCCAGGAGAAATGCTTCGCGTTCATTTCAAACGGAGTCGCATTTTGATGCCTTGATCACATGTTTAATTATGGAAAACTAATCAATTATTTTGGGCAAATACAGAAATAATTGAAAATAACTCATTACTGCACTTTTGAGGACTGAAATAAGTGTAAAAATGTTCTCTAATGTCTTGAATATTTTGTCTATTTATTCAAATAATCAAATGAGTAATGGCATGTATCGTATAAATTATTATTTATCGTGATAAAACTGACAAAAACTTTCATTTATTGTCACTATAAATTGCAAGGAAAGATATTTGAAAACCTCAAAAACTGTTTCTATTGTCGGGATCGTTGTTGATTTTACCATCAGTTGATAATTTATTTGATTTTTTTGTTCTAGACATCATAAATACTGCCAAGCTTGTTTGAATCGGAGTTCAGTGAATATTTAATCAGGTGTATTATATACTGAGATTGATCACTTGTCTATTACAATATATATCATTATTGATTTATACCAAAGCCTTAGACAGAGGAATTGGCCTAATAATACTTTGAAAATAAAGAGAAAATTCAAACTCCATGCAGAAAGATCCAGAAAGTTACCAGCTGCACCTGAAAATAATACCTAATAGGATTAAACACATTAAATATAAAAAAAGAAACATTCCCACCATCATCATCATCATCATCATCTAATCTTTTTCACATATGAGCAAAAATCCACCTTCTGTAATGTTCTGCCAAACTGAACACACATCTACTGGATAAAAACCAAACCATGCATCTGGCTTGTTCGCCCTTTGTTTGTGTCTCCGTTACTCATAATTCACATAAATCTGTTCATGCAGACTCCTTGTGGGAACTAACGTCTCTTTTGGCAGCAAAAATAAAGTCCCAGCAAGGAAAATAAATCAATTCTGAGAAGAGATTCTGGTTTAAAGTTCGACCGAGGATACATTTAGATAAGCAGCAGTTAGTTAGCTGCACAGCTTGTCTCCAGTAATGAGATGAAAGCAAATTAAAGAGCGTCTTCTGTTATCGCTCATCCCAAACCGTGCAGAGAAATGCTTTTCTATAAGATAATTATGGTAGTTACTTGTCTTTAATTGCTACACATGATTTAAAAGGATGCCCTTCTTCTGCATTGACATAGTTTGAGCCTTTATCTCCCAACAAAAGAATTTCACTCAACTCAGCCACCATGTTTTACTCACAAGTAGATTTATTAAAATAAAAAAAGAAGAACCTAATGACCGAAAGGTGAGAGTTTATATTTGACCTTTTGGGATAATTTCCGAAGCGTTGTTCTGCACTCATGATTCTTATTAGTGTTGCCACCAATGAATATCAATTTACATGTTATGTATGAACACCATGACCTTTTCTGCAGAGATCAGATAGTATGGCTCCACATTATGATGTTTAGCAGATGAAAGGCAGCATCTTAGATCTATAAGTCCATCCACGAAGAAACGCAAAATTATCTCAGTAAGGTAGAAACATGAATCTTATTGGAGCTCTTCAGAGAAACGTTACTAGACATAAAATAAAGGCACTAAATATTAAATAAACTATATTTTATCCCAACATTAGGTTGAACAAAACTTGTTATTCATCATTTCCTCTACAAAAGGCTGAACTAAAGTCTAGTACGATTGAAAGATTTCGTTTGGCGTTTTATCATCAGTGTGTGATAGATGTGTAAAAATCGTGGATAAACATGAAAACAGGCCGTGTGTTGCATGATGAAGCTCTCGCTTACACTAAAATAGAAAACGAGTCTGGTAGAATATTCCATCATTTCACTGAACTCTGATCCAGAACCGCACAGCATTCTGGGAGATGTAGGCAGATGAAAGGCTTTCAGCCGCTCAACTTCTCACGGCTAACCAAGCTGGATTGGTGGAATCAAATCACTCACTTCCTGGTTGCCTAGCAACAACTGGCTGAGCAACATGCGCAGCAGCAGTTTAAAGTTTTGCTATAAAGTTTTGAAAACTGGATAAAATCAGGAAAGGTCACGTCAGTAGTTTGTCAGTAATTCAGATATTTAAAACAAAACTAATCAGTAACTATTGATATTGACTTTCACAACTCCCTAACAACCTTTTTTCGCTATGAAGGGAGTCAAAAAATACTGTAACGATTCTGTGTTTTAGTTCTAGTGGGGTCCAAATGGTCATGCATGTTTGTCATAAGTTGCATTGTGATCTTTATTGTTATATGGAGAGCATTATGGGCTTCCCCTGTCTGACTCTGCTGACTCCCACTCACATGCGGGAGGCGTGTCATGTGGGTCGGTGGAGCCGAGGGACCAGGACCGGAAGAGGAGGGGAGTTCAGAGTCGTGTTAGCGGTGAAACTATCAGTTGAGTGTTTGTTAGAGGCGTGAGCTACAGCCTGGGGAACAACAGCTCATACTCATTCGAATAAACCCTTTGCTACATGGGACGACATCTGCGGTGTTTGCGTCATTACAATACCAAAAAGAAATGGAGAGTAAACGACAGAAATGCTCAAAAGGATGGGAACATTAACGACTTCTTCATGGAAGTCATATTCGCTGAACTTCTAGAAGAAACCAGATGCAGTAAATCAGGACATAAACAATGGCTGAAGCAAGTAGTGCCGACAGTCAGCTTTGTCCTTATGAGCTTCCTTCGTCTTGTTATGTTCTGCACTGCATCAATCTTATTATCTGGTGACGATATTGTCAGCTCCCTTTGCTCAACAACTTTAAAATCGACCTGTAAAAGGCGGTGTCCATTACTTTGTCCGTGAACCGAGCGCTGCTGTGTGACGTCAGCGCTTTTCTCCCGCAGGTCGCTTCGGAGTCAGAAACCGTTCACACAAAAGTCTGACTGGGGTCACGGTTAATCAGCAGCACGAAAGACCAGGCAAAAAACTGATTTCAGAAAAAAATTAATACAAATTGGAATCAAGAATAAATTTTCCTGAACAATAAATTGACCCAGAAGTTATTGTGATCAACAACAACATTGCTTAGAGACCATTTTTCAGTAATATAATGGCATATTAATACAGCAACACATTCTGAACTTTAAATTCTAATAAACATTCAACCATAAGATAAATATCTAAAATAAGTGGAAACGACAAATAAAATGAATTATGAAGGGAAAGGGCCTCGTTGAGACCAAAGCACCAGCCAAATAATTATGCAAATGGAAATTAAGTTGGCTTTAATTTCTAGACTGTTTTCACAACTGAAAACAGGTGAATACAACTTAATATTGCCAACAGAAAGTATGGTCTGTTTGGCCCACGCAGAAACCACATCAGAATAAAGTAGCAGGTGTAATTATAGAGGGACTAATAGAAACCACAATCATTCTGGTGGTTTTTGGGAGAGATGTAGAGGTTTTTTGTAATGATGTAATGATGTCATCGTCCCAACAGAATGACCTGTAAACGCTGCCATCATGAGGGCGGTGTGTGAAGAGGCAGTTCCTTCAGATCCATAATGCACCCAGAATGGGAGGATTTTAGTTTCCTCCTGAAAATCCCAATTAAAACTCAGACGCAGCATTAACACGAGACCTTTACGAACGTGCAAAAATATCCACAATTCACCACAAAACCTTCTGCTGCTCAACTTCAAGGACATAAAAAGTAAATGTTGAGTCAGTTTGATCCAATTTCAGAAGAAATCCTTCAATTTCTGAACCATCAAGGCGATTGGTGGGCTCTGCTGGTAGCTGATCAGTTAGTTTTGTCAAATCTCTTTAGTAAGATACAAACAAATAAGTTTTCAGCTTGACTAGAGCATCCAAAAAGTGCTTTCTTGTTCCCTTGGTAAGAGAATCTACCAAAGGCCAGTTTTTGCAGTGTGTTCAACTAGACGTGCACCAATAGATCAAGTCCGATTTCTTAATTTTGGGAGATCCACAAGTGGTCAATGAGAAACCAATCTCATCTCCCTCTGGTCTGAAAATCAGACACTCTCCTTTCGCTCTGCATGACAAAACTATAGTCACCCCATTGTTAACTTAGATGCTATATGTAGCAACTTTTCAGCCAAAAAATAAATAGATACTGGTTTAAACGAACGGTTATCAGCCAAAAAAAACCCTGCAATCGGTGTACCACTACTTCCAACAGCATATAGTGCTGTCAAAGTTAAACTTAAATACATCAGATAAAGTGTTTAAAAGTCATAGGAAGCTGGTTGGTGGATTGACTAACATAAAGGGTGTTTTCGCCTGATAGTCCAGCAGATTTGGTTCGATTTGGACCAAAATATCAACATTTGTTAAGTTTCAGCTGCTGCGGTTTTCTTTCTCACTGTGTCAAATGAGCCAAACCCTTTCAGTTCCCCTCCTCGCCTGTGGGGGCAGTACAACAAGAACCACAGAATAAATACGACATGAAAACCTCAGAAGACACTGAGAGCAACTTCCTGCTTCACGAAATGTAAACAGAAATGGCGTAGGGCCAGATTTTAGTATTTCTCTTCGGTAAAAATACATGAACCATTTTTTCTGCAAGCGAGACAAGAGTTTGATTTGGTTGTATTTACCCAGAATGCCGTGCGCGATAGTCCACTTTACGCTTTCAAAGTGGTTCAAGAGGATTCTCATTGAGTGCCGTGCCATGCAGTTATTTACAAAAGTAAACAGTTTCTATTGTCATTTTTATCATTATCACAATGATACTGAAAGGTATTATGATAAAACTTTAAGTCCAAACTTTAAATCTCAAAACCTGATGCTCCAGTTTGGGTGAAAACTTTATCGTAAATGTTTGACTAAGAAAATATTTTCATTTTAAAGAACGGTAAGAATCAGAAAAGGAATCCATTTAAAGAAATGTTATTGCAACAAACAATAACGTTGTTTTGAGACCATTTTCAGGTAATGTTATAGTAACGGCATAATAATGCAAAAACGCATTCTCGAAAATTAATAAGCTTTAAATTCCGTTGAACATTCAACACTGGAACTGGAAGACATTTTAAATGTAAAATAAACAAATAAGGCAACAGAAACAACAAATAAAATGAATTATGAAGTCTTGAAAGAAAACAGTTCTTCAAAAAACGAGCTAGTTAAGATCAAAGCACCAAACTGAAAACCAGTTTTGGCAGAAAAAGACAAAAGAGAAAAACAGTAAATCTTGCAAATGGAAATTGAGCTTTGTTTTAATTTGCCAGGCGATTAATAGATGTATTGTTTATTGCATCATAAAATCTGAAGTGAATTTATTTATTCCAGTCTGTTAAGGCGTGGCACTGGAGACGAAAACAGTTGCATCTGAAGGAAGATGTGCAGAAGTAGAGTAAATAGGAGCTGAAGGGTCGCATCGCAGGCAGATCAGATACCTTTCATTTGCAACATTTTTGTTTTAATTGGTAGGAAAACTGCTTTCTTTTATCACTTTTCACATTTTCATCCAGAAATCCAGGTAGAAAACTGTTTATTCTTCCCTCCGCCTCCAAAAGCTGCTCATCAATGGTTTCTCCAGATGTGTGGCCTCCTTCAAACCTCTCTGAACCTCTTCGTTCTCCTTCCATCTTCTCCAATTATTTGCTCAACCCATATCTTGGTTCCTGAAGCGCCCCCCGGTTGCTCTCCATTCTTCCTCGTCCCTTTTCCTCTTCCTCCCGCTGCCTCTCATCTCCTGAACGCTCCACGGTGGCCGCCTCTCAGGCAATTAAGCGGTGGGAGTTTTCAGCGCAGCAGATGTGCAGGACGGATGACGGGCGGCGCGTTGGACGGATACAATTTCTGTTTATGTCGAGAACTGAAGTATTTCTGCTCGCTTAAATATTCAAAAAATGAAGTGAAAGATGTCGTCCAAGCAGGAGATTGAGTGAAAGTTAAACTCATTTGCTGTTTCAATCACATTAAATAAATTTAAGCAGCAGATTTAGACAGAAATCAGCATTTTCTGCACAATCCATACAGTCTTAAATTACCTCAAGCAGTCATGACTGGTGGACTTCCAGTTTATTATCGCCCATGCCCATGTAATAAAATAAAACCACTTTATGTTGCATCTCTCGCAATATAATTTGCGAGAGATGCATTGTAATTTCTGCTGGGTGGCTTCTAGTGCAGCATCTCAAAAGCTAAAAATGAATTTAACGCTTTGACGCATCCAAAGAATCAACAGAGCATCTCTGCGAAACACAAATATTTTGACGTTAGATTTCATGTTTGTGTCTGATTAAACTAAAAACTACTAAGAGAAAAACA
Organism: Poeciliopsis turneri; assembly: GCA_922788865.1. Taxonomy (NCBI): domain Eukaryota; kingdom Metazoa; phylum Chordata; class Actinopteri; order Cyprinodontiformes; family Poeciliidae; genus Poeciliopsis; species Poeciliopsis turneri. The sequence goes on from CAKLNU010001104.1 coordinate 1,437,868, forward strand.
GCATTTCCATTCGTGTTCATGGACAGATTCCAACCAGATTCTCATAAAAACTTTTACGAGAAAATTTAAGACACACACACAGTTATACTTATTGCACAGCTACCTGTATGGTTTGGCGGTTGTAGACTTTGACTACATGGAAGTTAAAACTGTAAATCCCTTTCCGCGGCGCGATGAAGTTACTTCGTTCCTCGTCAAAATTCCTCCCAACGTTTACTAAAACCTGGAAGAAAAGAAAAAACTCCTTATAAACTCGTTTCTGTGGAAACAAAAGTAGTTTTTTGGAGAACATGATGACACATTAAGTTAAAAAAAACACTTAAAACAGAAGAAAAAAATGAATTTTTTCAACCCAACTGAAAAAAAAAACTTAAATCTCAAAATGAAATCACAAATGTTTCTAAATCAAAACAGTTTCCTGAGGCTGTAACATAAAATTTTAAGTTTTTTCATAAACTTTAAGGAAGATTCAAAAAGAGAAATCATAGATCATGTCCATCTACTTTTAAGAATGATGACTGAGATGCTTTTTAAGGGAAAAACTTATAGTTTTTCCATCTTTTATGACGAAAGTAAGCGAGACTGGGAATAATTTAGAGAATAAATCCAAAAGAAAAGGCTGCAAAACTGAAATAATAAGGATACAGTTTTCTAACAGCAAAAATAAAGAATCAGACTTGCATGCCCTTGATTTAGCTAATTCCACCTGTAATGCACCTTATTTAGGAGAACTGGTCTGATTTATTTTAATTTTAACAGAACTGGACTTTTATAGTTAAACACATGAAATCTACAAAAATGTTTAACTCATTAAAAACAGAGAGTTGGACGAAATGGCCATGATTTCTGCAGAGTTAAAAATGTTTTAAAAGACAAATCAGACAGAAAACAACAAATAATGATCAGAAATATTTAGTGATTTGAGCCAAACTTTACATGTTTTCTCTGTGAACTGACCCAAAACCAACTGAGCCGAACCTTCAGAAACAAACACGATAATATGAGATGTTTCTGGACCCACCCGGTCAAAGTAGATGACCATGGTTCGGTTGCTCATCTCGGACGGCTCGTGGTTGGTGTTCCGGACCGCGGAGAAAGCCACCTTCGCGCTGCCGGAGCGCACCGAGATGCCGAGCGCAGTTCCCGTCGGGTCCGAGGTCGGGTTGGAGTCGCACACCACCAGGCACTTCCCCTCCAGCACGATGGGTTCGGTCTCATTCTGAGCCCGAACCGGGCCAGCAGCCAGCCAGGCGGCACTCAGCAGGCACAGCACCAACATTCCGGACCAGAAAGTTAAAAAAAAGAAAAAAAAAAAAAAAAGAAAAGAAAAAACCCAACAGTAGCAGAAGTTTAAAGCTGCGCGCGCCGCTCCGGTCTGCTGCGGTTTTCGGTTAAACTCCGAGCCGGATGGGTTCGCTGGTGTTCGCTCCGGTCCAGTCCCGGTCGCTCACCTGGTCTCCTCCTCCTGGCGCACCTGTCAGCGGCTCCTGCTCCGGAACAAACAGAGGGAGAGTCGCGCGCCGAGCGGGCGGACAGCAGCACTCATAGCAGCAGCGCGCGGGAGGGGAAGCTCCGTCTGCTCTCTGGCGCGCGCCTCAATTATTGATAGGCGAGATGTGAGAGATCGGAACACAAAAGGCTCGCGAGGAGGAGACCACGCCCTCCGGTCCCGAGGTAAACGACAACTCATCAGGACCGGCGCGTGCGCGGATGTGAGATTTTCCAATCAGCGCGTGGCGACCGCCCCTTTTCCCGCGCTTCGCCTCCTCCTTTAACTCCTTTATCTCTCCATCTGTGGAAAACTATCTGCATCCTGGTGCAGTTGTTGTTTTTCCTTTTTGTTTGTTTGTTTCACATATTTCACACAATCAAGAGATCACTTTCTGGAGAAAGTTTCTAGGAACATTTTGAGATTAATCTAAGAGTTTTTCTAGGAAAAAGTAGGAAAATTCAGTTTCTAAAGCCGAAAATGTTCTGCAGAATATAGAATTTTCTAAATTTCTACAAAATTTTTGACTGAGTTTCAAAACTTGATAATCTTTCAACTTTTGTACTTTTTCTGAGTTTCTGAAGCAAAAAATTTAAACTTTGAAACTCAGTCAGTAGCTTTTGACTTTGAAAACTAAGAAATTTTCAAGATTTTACTAGAAATTTTACTTTTGAAACGCTGTAAAAAAGTTATAGAATTTTTGAAAATTTCAGATTTTCTATAAATTTGTGAAATTTCCACGTTTTTTTGTCAGATATTTCTGAGGTTAATCTGAAAATATCAAATTTTTTTCTAGCAAATTTTTTTTACTTTTCAAACTTGGGAATTTTCTTGTTTATTGTTTTTTTTTTTCAAGAAATTTTCTGAGATTAATCTAAAAATGTCTGAGTCTCCATCTTCTTTTTCTAACACGGTACTTCAAATTGTGCAGAAAAACAATGTTGTTGTTGAGAATATATTCTGCATCTTAGTAAAGAAAAGTGGAACTTGTCATGCAACTTCTGGCACAAAATAAAGAGTATTGATCTAACAATGATGTCTAACAATGAAATTATCATGAAAAAATCATGTCTGGCCTCCAGTTCAAGATATTAAACTTGGACACACGCAGGTTATGCAGCAGAAAAATTATTGAAAACTCCAAAATGAATTAAACCAGAATTGTCCAAAAATGTTTAGCATCTTTTGTTCACTATAGAAGAAGTTGTTTTTGGTTTCTCTTGACTGAAACAAGCTGAAAATGTACTGAACTGTGAATATAAATCCAAAGTACTTTGGTTGGACATCTGGTGGATGTGCATCCAAACGACTGAATAACTTCCTTAACCAAGAAAAGCTGATGGGCTTTTCCAGGCAGTTCTCTGCTGGGGGTCGTCTGGATGTCAACTTTTCAAAAATGTGTGTTTTGATCAAATACTGCTTCGGAAAGTTATCATTTTTGTATCCTGGTGAGTTGTTTTAGTAACATTTGTTGAAAAGGAAATGCTTCTTTGATCACTCACCATGTCAAGGAATTTATATTTATCTCACGCGTTTTATTTTTCTACCCAGTTGTTCCATTATTTCTTGGGTTTTATCATTTTTCCATGCCCTTCTGGTCCCTGTCAGACTTTCTACCTCCCTGGTTTCCCTCCAATCCTGCAGTTTTCATCCCTGTCTCTATCCTAGTGGGTTTTCCCTCGGCGTCTAATATGAGCTGACGGTGAGTGACAGGCCAGAACGACTTCTGTGTGACGCCGGACGCTGGGGACAAGCCACATCTACTCTCCGTCTGTCCACCTTTCCTCCTCCAGACAAACACAGATCCTCATTTCCTTCCTCTTTCCCGGGACCAAACTGCTCTGTTGGCTCCGTGGCTTCACTGAGTCTCAGGCTGTTTTCACACCTGATAGTCCGGTAGACTCGATTCGATTGGGGACTAAAGTTGCAACACTTGTTAAATTTTCGGCTGCTGTGGTTCTCTTTCACACTGCACTGCGTCAAACAAACCAAACCCTTTTAAAACTCTGTTCCCCTCCTCGCCTGTGGGGGCGCTGCACCAAGAGCCACTGAAAGAAATGACACAAAAACCTCAGAAGAAGAGACTGAACATGAACGGAGTGGCGTTGGATTCTAGCAGTTGTAGGATTTCTATTTTGCTTTTTGTAAAAGACCATGAAGCATAGCACCCGCTAACGCTAGATTCATCCATTTGTTTTGGCTGTATTACCCAGAATGCCCTGTGTTTTGGCCCACTTGCTGCTTTTGTAAGCAGTCTCCTGTCTGCCTCGCGTTCACATTCGAACTGCGTCAGAATCAACTTTAACGGCGGGCCAGTGTTCGCTTCTTTGGTCAGTGTCAGAGTTCGATTACAGGTTCACGCCTCCACAAATAAATCAGGCTTTGGAGACAAACGAACTGCAGTTCGATTAAAGCGGACTAACTGGACTGAACGCAGCCTTGGTCTCAATGAAAACAATTTAAAATTAAAACTTGGCAGAGGTGTGAATATTTTGGAATTTAAAAGCAAGATAACGAGTCATTTTGGAACAGGAACAGTGAAATCAGGCACTATTGTGTTCAAAATAACAAAAATATGTTCCGAGAAATTAAAAAATTATAAAAACTTATGCTTCGGTTCCATTCAAAGGCATTGGAAACAGTGAATAAAATCTCAACAATATGTTGTAACTTGATAGAAAGTGAGAGGTTTAGACTCACTCAGTCTAAATCTTTTAAGATTTTAGACTCTTAAAAGAAACAACATCAAATTTTTCAATCCAATTTCCAACTTCTTACTGTGTAAACTGTAAAAATAATCAAAGATGTAAGATTCCTGTGACCCACTGAGCAAATATTTAGTTGCATGCAACTAAAACATCAACATGGAAACCTTTTTTAATTAAAAACATCAAATATCAGAAGTGGTGTCCTCATTTTCTTCCACAGGACTAAAATATTCTGACAATCTGAGAGGAGAAACCCACATTTCTGCTGCAGAACAACACAGACGCACTGAGCATGCTCAGATCGACTGGCACACAGTGAGGCAGGTAAACACAGAGCGAGAAGGTTCGACCAGAAATCAGCAGGTAAAGCTGTCTGTTGATTGGAGGTTTGCCTCCTGGGATCATGTGAGCGTGTTTATGCTGGACTCTCATCTAGTCTAAATAAATGGGGCAGAATAATAAAGCCACACCTCTGCTTTCTGTCTGCAGGTTTTTATCCATTACTGTGCTCTGTGACTTATATTACAGTCACAAAGACTTTGCAAAACTGGAAGAAGAAAAGTTCTCTCTGGATCTTTACAATACATTTAGCTCTGTGGGTGTTTCCTATCTTTATTTTTAAAAAAAAGAAAAAACATAAATGATGATTCTTATTTACAGCTGCAGTTTTGAAAATTGATTCAAGAACACTATAGCACTCCAACAACATTAAATCTTACCAAGTATTTTTGTCTAGTTCTAAGTGCAAATACGTTATTACACTTTAAATAAGACAAAACTAACTTAAAAGAAACTTTTCAGCAAGATATAGAAGCTTGTTTCAGGCCAATAATCCCTTAATATTGATTTTTTTTAAAAAGTACAAGTTCCGCCTGCAGATTATTTATCTTATAAAAAGGAAAAAAAATATTGTTAAGTGAAATAATCAAATATTAAAGACTGATTCACTTAAAACAAACTCAAAACAAACTTCCAGAAAATGTAAAACTAGCTAGCTAGATTTTAGCGCTGTGCTGCTAGCTATGTTGCACCTAGCAAACTGTTGTGAATGCTAAGGCTAGTTAGTTGTGATGGAGGATAAATGGTTTTTCTGTACCTTTAAGTTGTTTCTCCAACAACTCCAGCAGTGTATACATAAGCTTGATTGACAGCGCTGAGACCCGCCTCCTGGCTCCGATTGGTTGTTTTGATTGACAGCAAAGTGTTTTTTCAATAGTAAAGATCAGTTTTTCCACAGATGAAGTTTCTCATAAGAAACTGTCACGACATGATGACAATTTTGCCAAATATGTTAAAAACACATTTTATAAGTTACATCCTGCAGCTTTATATACTCTTTATTTCATAAAATATAGCTGGCAACAATCCCACTAATGTATAAGGATTAAACACCAAAAAAACAAGCAAACATTTCCCACACAAAAACAGGACATTCAGTCCATTACAGTTTATTTGGGCGATTATTAATAAGTGATTGTCTGATCATAGTGGAGATTAATTAGCTATTATCAACACATGCTCTTCTGATTTTCTGTGAGTGTTAATATATGGGTTTCCTTATTTTCCTGTTTGTTAACTGAACTGAAACACACTGAATTCTGCAGCACATCTACATGTCAAAGTGTCAAAGTCAAGCTAGCGTAGCTGACCTATTTTCCTCTCCTTTGCTATTTTTTTAATTAAAACTTTTTTCTGACTTTATTATCTAAGTGTTTTAAAGTTGACAATTAGCAGCAAAGAACTGTGTCCCTTTGTCTTTACATTAAAGGTTTAGCGCCTTATGTTGACGACTTTACAGCCAATGCTAATCATCGCCAGTGAGCAGGTTTCTGGATCTGCTCATGTATGAGGGCTGCACAAAATAAATATATTAAAGGTAAATCCACAATTCTTTGGAATATTTCAGCACCTGGTGTTTATGTTTCTGTATTATAAAGGAGTTTCTGATCCCAGGTTGTTGACCTTTTTGTCACACCTTGCAGCAGCAGCAGCTTTATTTTTCCGGCTCCTCATCGTCTAGTGATGCATCAGGCAAGCCGGCTCAAATCTAATAGGTTCGCTTAAAACACACTTTTCCTGGGTCGAGATTAATTACCATATCCTCCTGCTATTACAGGTGTATTTTTGAAGTGTGGCTGCCATTAAGTGAATTATCGCCTGTCTCCGGATCAAGTGCTCTGATGAAATAATCAAATTAGAAATGTGAAGCACGGCCTGTAATCTGATTTTTCAGGAGATGATTGCATTTTGTTGACAAGATGTTGGTGAATGTGACGGTCGCTGGCTCGAGACTGCCAAGTGCACAGCAAGGTTGTCACGTCCCGTTTGAAACAGTCATCCTGCCGACTGCAGTGAAGACAGAGACGTCTGAAAAAAACACCAAACAGCTGCTTCTGTGTTTTATCTTGAAGCTGCAAACACATCTGTTAAAGCTTAAACTTTGAGATTTCAGCACATTTTAACCTCATTAACTGATAACAAAGACCCACAAAGGCAGCTGAAGTCTGACAGAGAGGCTCCTCACACGGAGGAATACCTTCTTAGTTACAACAAATTTTTGGATGAAGATGTCCAAATTGCCTTCACAGAAAAATTAACCAACTTTCTGGAGCGGCCCTGAACCTCTGCTGTAAGAACCAGTGGTTAGGATGTTGGGTTACTGTATGTCTCCACTTTAGAGCAGGTGTTGAGCGAGAGTTTAGTCTTTGAGGACGGATTTTGATTCACTTTTATGAAGAACTATAAAGCTACTACAAAAAAAACCTTATAACTGCTGGTTGAGTTTTGCAGAACCACTTTGTCCTGTTGTCTCTAATTTGCATCGATCCCCTGCCACATGCAACATAGGTCTGTTCAGTTCAAAAGGCCCTTTAAACTGAATTTGTATTGGCATCTTGATTTATCAGGACCTATTTTAAGCTCTGGAAGGCGACCTAAAGTGACCCCGAATGAACTTTATGTTCTTCTGATTCACAAAAAATGTTCATTTCTTGTCGGTCCGTGTACAGAAAGTGGTTATTTTAGGTATGCTGCTTTTTGGCTAGGAGGAAGCACTCAGAGAAAACAAGCAAGCAAATCTCAGGGAAATCTGTAAATATTGCATGACCTCCATCCACTATCGGCAGCAAAGTAAACCCACTCAGGAACAGACATATGCCATGCCTGAAAACCTGTATGAAGGATCAGCTACAACATGAACAATGAAGACATTTCTGTTGCATTCCTCTCTCTCTCTCTCTCTCTCTCTCGTTTGAGCTTTTAGATATTGTCTCGGTTTTTATTCATAGGAGCATGTGTGCTTTTTTATGTTGCTGTTATTAGATGAGAGGATTTGTGAACATGTTTCACCACTTTTTGTGACTCATGTGCGCCAAGACACTGCTCAGCGTCACACCAGTTATTATAGCCGTGACAAACGGAGGAAAAAATAGGCGAGAGGGGAGAATGAATGGGTTTATTGCAGTTTAGATACACTACAAAGGATGATGAGAAAAGCTGTTATTGTGGATTATTCATTTGTTGGGTGACTACTGTGGCTTTGCAGCAAAATTGTTGTTGTTTACAGAAATAGATTTTGCTGAATCAGAACCCAAGAGGCATGAAACACCCTGAACAAGTTGCCAGTCCATTGGAAGATAAAAGACTCTTTTCACACCTGACTAAAACTGCAGCATTTGTTACATTTTCAGCTTCTCTTCCACAACAAACTATTTGCAAAACCTGTTCCCCTCCTTGCCTGTGGGGGCGCTGCACCAAGAACCACTGCAGGAAACGGCAGACGAACCTCAGACGACAGTGAGCACAGCTTCCTTTTACATGAAATGTAAATAAGAATGGAATGGCGTCAGGGTTTCTCTTTAGTCGAGCCGCATGTTTGCCACGTCGGTGCAAGTAAAGTGAAAAACCTTAACAGGAAAAAACACAGAAGAACGCTCAAATGACCCAGCTTTCCACTAGCATTTAAATGCATCGTCATAAATCTGAGAGGCATAAAGAGTCTCACTGGCAACATGACCTGTATTCGTGTAGCTTTGTTGATATGCATGAAGCAATTCATGCACTTCGCATTCATTGGAGCCATTTTGAATTTTTTTCACATTTGTGAGGTTGGAGGTAAAAAAATAAAAAAACAACCCTGTACTGGATTGTATTTGCTCACATCAAACCAAACAAAACATTTTTTTAGATCTGGTAAAGTATGATTATGTAGATTATAAAGAAATCTGTTACAATTGGCTGATATTTGAAGGTATTCGTGCAACCAGCCATGATTTGTATCCACAGATTGTTTGTATCCGCTCTTTCTTGTTGGGAAGATTTTTAAACTTGATTTTTTAGTAAAAGAAATTGTGTAAACAAAAACAATTTCAGCAAGGCCACAATCTCAAAGCACAAGAATAGTAAAACTGATTTTATTTAACTTCTGCAGAAATGTAGTATTTCTTCTCCCACATTACAACCATTCTCAGAAAGACACTTAATTCTCAGTAGATTTATTTTTTTCAAGTATTTGGCTTCATTTAATGAAAAGATTTTTCAGAGGCTGAGGGCTAAAAGCTTTCATCAGACCTGAAATACTGTTTTACAAAATCGCTTCTCCAAAAAATATGAAGAATAGATTCAACAGGGTAGTGAACCCTCCTCCTGTTGCACTTTAAATATTTTTCAGCATCTCTGAAAGGACATAATCTTGAGCCAAGGACAAATGGTTTATGGTTCTGGTTTTATAGAAATGATTCAGATCCAAACTTTAAGAATTACTTCATTTAATAAATAGCCTTGAAGATTTTTTATAATCCTGCTGAAAATCTCTATGCAGAAAAACAAAGTAAAGAGAGAAAACTTGAACTCAAAGGCTTTTTCTTATTTAGTCACGAGATACAGAGACAAAAATGCAGCATGCAAACTTTTTTTAATTAATAAATGCACTTTTAGTCCTGATAGGGCTGGGCAGCAAATCAATAACTATATATATATATATACTATATATATATACATATATATATATATAACAACAGACACATAATAATACAGCTGATAGAATATTCAATATTTGGTTTGTAGAATATAAACTGAACCGCACAGCATTCTGGGTAATAGAGGCAGAAGAAAGACTTTAGTTGCTCAATTTCTCACGGCTAGCTAAGCTAGGTCGGAAGCATCAGCTAACTTGCTCACTCTTTGGTTGCCTAGCAATGCCCTGTTGAGAAACTTGTGCAGCAGCAGTTTGAAGTTTTGCCACTGTTCTTCATAACTGCTCAAAAATTTAAAAAAAAACAACGGCGTGAAGTGAAAACTGCGGATACAACAGGAAAGGTTGCATCCTTTCTTGTTAAGTAATATTTCAAATATTTAACACAATAAATTAATCAATAACTATCAATATTGACTGATATAGTGATGAGATTTTCAACCATTTAAACAAGATTTAATCGAAAGAGGAATGGAAACCTGAAGAGGGCAAAAGATAAAAAAAAAATAAAATAAAATAATGATTTTCCAAACATTAAACCTTCAAAATTCAAAAACAAAAACTTTGATCAATTGATAAGCTAATTAAATGGGTTCTATAAAATCGCCATGAAGGACGGTACTGCGGAGGTACTGGTTGCCATGGTGATTCCCACCTTTTCTGGAAGGAAAGTGGAGGTGAGTAACGTTGGGTGCTTTTTGTTTTCCACAAAGTTTTAACAGCAGTATGAGCCTGAATTCTTCATGGAAACTTAAATCATTAAATATCAGTCTGGGAAACATGAGGAAAAAGCAGAAGCTCTCAACATGATCTCAGCTGGAGTTAAATACGGTTCCGTCCGCTGATAAATCGCTGAACTGAATCTGAGACGATGTAAAGTACAGCAGAGACTGCAGAGGAACGTCTCCGGAGGGGAGCTGATTTTGACCTTTACCTTTTCCTCTCATTTCCACTCCAAAGCGTGGCGCGCGCAGAAGCTAAATTTCCCACCGCTCCCAGGGTGCGACTCCTCTGTTGTTGCATTAATAGATTGAAATAACCCGACAGGATCGAATCGTATTAAGAGGAACTTTCACCTTGACCCTCCTGCTTCACACCTACCTGATTAGCTGCCATCGCCTCGTCTTCACCTTCGTCTGAATCGCCGTCTCTTCAAATCTTTCCAAGTTGTCACGGTTCTCTTTTTGGGTCCCACCGCCTCCCTGAGGAGCTGAAACACTGTGAGGTTTAATGGAGGTTGCAGGGGGAGCAGGCGGATAAAGAGATGAATAAAAATCACTTAAAAAGCTGATGGTGCTTTGCTGTGTGGCTTTTATTTTTATGGCTCTGCAGCTTCATGCTATTGAGCAGAAATAAGAATAAGGATAGGTATAAGATAAGGAATAAGAATCAAACCGCGAGCTGATTGGAGCCCCAGAGGCTTCCAGCATGAAAAGGGCTTTATGTTTTACACAGAAAACAGTCAGTTTAAAAAAGATTTATCGTCCTCACAACCACAAACATTAACATGTTCTTCATAAAAGAAATAAGGTCACTAAAGTAAAAACGTTTTGTCAGAATTCTGAAAACTTTTTTGAGAAGTCTAAGAAAAATTATGTGAAAAAATTAGTAAATTAAGAGAAAATGGGTTAGAATGCAACATATAATTCTAAAAAGTGTCTGAATTTTATTGTTTGACAAAATGCTGTGAGAGGTTGAGCAGCTAACGCCTTGCATTTGCCTACATCCCCCAGCATGCAGTGCGGTTTAGGATTGGGTTGAAGGAAATATTATTTTTTCTGAGAACAAGGTTCTCAGAATTTTGATAAACACGTCAAACTTCTGAGAAAAATGTCAGAACTTCGATAATTCTGGAAAAAAAGTCCAAAATTTGAGAAAAAAAGTCAAAATTATGAACATTCACAGACAAATTTTCAATTCTGAGAATTTTTCTCAGAATTTTTTTTGTTCATCCTCTTCTGTAGCCATCATCTTGTCCAGGTGCAAACAGTGACATCTTGCAAACGTGATGCTCCACAAGTTTCACCCAAACATTGTTTTCCTTCTATAATTACTGGACACTAAGTGAAAATATCATATCTTGGGGTCATATAAACAAAGTAAATATTATGGTCAGCTGGTTGTTCTCCAGCTAAACCATAAACCTCTGAGGCCTTCAGGGAACAGCTGCATTAATAGAGATAAATTTAAAACATCTGTGCGCCACTTGTCACCAGAAGCTTTAAAACGAGAAAAATTGTAAAAAGGTTCAGAGAGTGAAGCTGTTCCAGGGCGCGGCCACCTGCATACATTTCTGTGTCTTAAAATTCTATATTGATGCTTTGGGCGCGTTATTATTTTTCTCAGCCTCCCTCCTGATCTCGGTGTGTCCGTGTTCGTGTAATAAAGGTTTTCATTTGGTTACGCGGCGTCAGAAGGGCCTTCCAGGGAAGCCTGAGATTGGATCCGCCACGCGTCTGAGGAAGACGCGTGGCAGTTGTCAGGAGGGAAAAGGTGAAAAATAACCTGTCATCACTTCTCTTCCTCTCTCATCTCGTCCTCCTTCTCACCTCTGCAGCTTTGCCCGCCTCCCTCCAGCGTAAGACTCACCGGATCATTGCTGGTCTTTAACCCCGAACAGGTGGAGTCGGTCCGCTCAGGTAGTCAGAGTAAATGTCTGTGACCATCAGCAGAGCAGACCTCCACCCAGCCATCCGTCTCCATCCACTTACTCCACAGGAACCGGTCCAAAAAGGCAAACTGATATCCCTTCAGTTCATTCTGAAGGAATATCGACCTATTGTTTACATCTGGAAACTTCGCCCAGAGCGCTATAGCCTCAGCGTCCAGTTAGTAAAATGAAACCTGGAGATGTAGGTCATTGATTAAGTCTGCTGCCATCGGAAATATAACGCAGAAAAACATTGAAAAACATTGAAAAACAGAAAAAAAAAACATTTGTTTCCTTCGGTTTTCTGACCCTGTTTTCTAGTTGTCTAGTGTATCAACACCAAGGTGATTATTGTTATTAGCATTGAAAATATAACTGTATGCAAACGTTGAGCTGACTGGAGACCGTTCGAAAAGAAGGAAATGAAGTACAGTGCAGCATTCTGGGTAAATGCAATCAAAACAAACATGCTAGTTTAGCACTAGAGAGTTAATTGGCTTAATGTCTTTAGCCAAGAAAGAAATCCTACAACTGCCACTCCAGTTCAGTTTACATTTCATGAAGGAGGAAGTTGCATTTAGTTTCTTCCGCAGAAGTTTTTCTTCAGTAGTTCTTGGTGCAGCGCCCCCACAGGCGAGGAGGGAAACAGGTTTTGGATCGTAACGGCTGAAAATGTAACACATGTTGCAAATTCAGTCCCAGATTTAAATAAGTCCCCCGTTTCTGCATCCATTCACCTATAATTAGCTCTTCTGGTTTTTCTCTGTCAGTTCTCCATGTTTGTTTGTTGCTTTTCCTGGTTGCCTTTAATCAAGACGTTTCATTATTAAAATCCTCGGAACCTGACCTGCTCAGATTACTAAAGCAGAACTAAATCTGACAGTAAATTGTTACGTTTTATTGGTAGGGTTTGGATTTGTAGTGGTTTGCTTTGTTCAAGAGAGCAGGAAACATCAGAGAAACACTGAGGACGGATGGAAGATGATGATTAAAGGTGAGAGTATCGTGAGAAACCAGAGGAAAATATCTAAAAAGCTGAATGACACGTGAAGATTGTATCCAACAACAACACGAGAGAGGACTTTATTCCTCGTGTTTTTCCTGGTATGTAGTAAGTGTGAAATTTGTGACCTTTAACTTCAACACTTCCTCCGATTGGGTGAACAATCCTCCACTCGCCCCAATGAGGTTCGAAATGGGCCAGAAACAAGAAGAGACGGCGTGAAACAGAAATAGCCAGACCTCCTGCACAACAAGCTGCTGGAAAGACAAGCGGCGGTTTAAATAGACCTGAATGGGAGGTGTAAAGTGGGCAGACAGTGAGAATCGCTGTAGTGCTCACTGGAGGAAGCCAGACATGTTGGAGAACATTTGGTACGCAGCACACCCCGAGGAGAAACACACCGACATGACAAAGGATGCTCACTTCTACTCTAACACCAGACTTTCTGCTCCGAAGACGGCAGGCGAGGGTCTTCATCTCTAACGAGGAGAAGAGGAAAATGTACAACAGCTTAGACTGAAAAAAGAAAATGATTTCTGCCAAAACATCTCAGAAGTTTTTTAGAAAGAATAAGAAAATTTTTGAGTTTGAAAATTTACTAGAAGAAAAGCAAATATTTTGAGACAAATTTCAGAAATTGCTTAGACAAAATAAATAAATTATTGAGATAACAAGTCACACATTTACGAAAAAAAAAATTTATCTTTCAAGAAAAAACTTTCAACTTTTCAAACTCAGAAATTTTTTTTAAAGAAAATTTCTGACATTAATCTCAAGGTTTCCTCATTTTTCCAAGCAAATCTTTGACTTTTGAAGCTCAGAAATTCTTTCCAGAAAAATTTCCCAAAATTGTAATTTTTTTCCTAGAAAATTTTTGACTTTTCAAACTTTACTCAAGAGAAGCTACTTCATAATAACATTTCTCAAGAACATTTCTGATCTTGATCTATAACTTTCATCATTTTGTTCTAGAAAATCTTCTGTCTGGACTCAGAAAGTTCCTTGTTTTTTTCGAGAAAACTTGAGATTAATCTCAAAATTGTTGAGTTTTTTGGCAGAAATATATTCCTCTTCTTTCTTTTCCGTCTACACTCCCCCTAATGTCGTCTTACACACGAGTCTGTTTACATAAAGGAAAATATTCTCAGGTTGCACAGTCTTTTCTTTCTGCATTTGAGGATTTCATTGTTTGTTTGTGTCTGCGTGTAAATATCAGAGAGGCTCAGGGTGTCATGTTGACTCTCTAGATCGATGGCTGATGTCTCAGGGAGAGAGAAAGGCCAATCTCCTCCTGTAATAACGCCTCAATTTGACACTCATGTCTGAGCGAGGGAAAGAAAAAACCTCAAAATGGTGTTTGGAGATTAAAGAAACTGCGACAAAGGCTGTTTGTGCAACAGGACGAAACCAGGAATGTTCAGAAAGGATAATTAAATTGATCTTCAATGTGGAAGAAAATTATTTATGAATTTAGAAAACTTTCAGTAGGTGTGATGAACTCAGTTGTTACTAGCTTTGTTTCTAGTGACCGTATTAATGCATAAATTGGAATTACAAAAATAAATTTTCTTAATGCAAACATGGCAATTTTCAAAGAAGACTGGAAACCTGATTTGCTGGAGCAGGGCGTTCTGGGTAAATACAACCAAAACATGCATGTTAGCTTAGTGCTAGCAGAAGAAATGGCTCGTGGTCTTTTACCAAAGACAAAAAAGAAACCCGATACAATCACTAAAGTTTGACGCTACTCTATTTTAGTTTTCGTTTTGTGAAGAAGGAAGTTGATCTCATGTTTTCTTCAGTTTTTTACGTTATTTCCTTCAGTGGTTCTTGGTGCAAACAGGTGTTTTAAAGTTTTGGGCTCATTTTTGTGTGAAAGCGAAAGTCAGCAGCTGAAACAAATGTTGCAATTTTGATCTGAGTCTACCCGACTATCAGGTGTGAAAAACAACCTTAATAGTAAACGAGTGTGCTTGGTTCAAACTGGTTAAAATCGTACACAGCCTAACTTCCTCCACAATAATCCCAGACTGCGGCAACGTTTCCCTCAACTCTCCCTTTTCTGACGCTGATCAGAGAATAAAATTATGATTTCATCTCCTGGTTGCATTAAACCCATTCTGCCCATCGGACGCCAACATCACTGAGGGTTTTATACATAAATTAAGCAGGATAATCTGAAAGCATTCCTGTGCTGCTGTTTTTACCTCGAGCTCGGTGGCTTAGCACACTAATTATCACTCTCAGCTGAATGTGTGTGTCTGTATCGCAGACTGCTGCTGCGCTAAAGGCACACGCTTAATTTGTGAAGATGAGAATTTGAGTTTGCTGCTCATATCCCCCCAATTATTCTAAATGTATGCGGAGGGTGGGGGCGTCTGGATGGCCCGGTCCCATAATTGAATCATTAATGAGCAGACAGAGGCTTGGGCTGGGTCTCGCTCCAAACGCAACAAGTCAAACAGAAAACAGAAAAAGCTGCTGCATATGTTGGCGCCAGTCATCTGGGGTTTGTTTTTAAAAATTACACCTGTTAACTACATTTTTTTTTTATCTGTCTTCAGGTTCATGCATGTGCAGAAAATACAAATTTAATGTATTTGTGCACAGAACTCTGCAAACTGAAGTTTATTTTAGGGTGTCCTAACTTTTGTTTCAGCTAGAAAAACTATTTTTGTTCATATATTTTATAAAATGAGGGACCTGAACACAGCGGCTCATAATGTTCTTGGGTCGAAAGGATTAAAACCAGCTAATGTTTTGTTTTTATTGTATGTATTAATAAAAGAAAGTTTGAGCAGTTTTTCAGATTGTAGGAAAAATACAAATGACACATAAGAAAATAAAGTTGTAGTGTTACGAGAATACTCAAATATTAAGACTTTATTCTCATAAGTTTATTAATTTATTTTCATATCTCTATTACTTTATTCTCTCAATACTATGAAAATGTTTGAAACATGACTATATTTCCCATTAGTTTAATTGTGTTTCTTGGTATGACCCAATACATTGCAGAATACTAATATAACATTTATCTATATTAACATGTTTATATCAGCGTTTTTATCTATTTTTGTACTCGTTTTACATTCTTAACACAACACTGGTCAGATTATTATTGTTTTTAAAGTGCTTTAAATGTAAAACTGAATATTTTTTTCAATTGCTGGGATGTGAAAGAAAAGTAAGAACATTAAATAAATAAACCTGGAGAATCTGCAGGACTCCAAAACTCAATGTTTCCCAAAACAAAAACACCCCAAAAAATTAAATGCTACAATTACCACTGTAATGTAAAGTTTGTTCCCACCAGCAAGACATAAGAAAAAACAAGTATGATAGGAGAGAAAAGAAAAAAGTTAAAGGCTGAAAATAAAATCAGTAACATCAGGCGGGGAGACGCTAAGAGCTCAGAAGACGGAGAGTTTGGTGAAAAGTGGAGCTATTTAAAAACGGAGGATGAGTCGGGCTTGCACTTAGCTTCAGGTCGGATCCTGTTAATGGAAAAGACGGAGCGACAACGGAGGGAAAGGAAGACAGAACATGCAGGGAGGAACGAGTGAGAGGGCAGAGAAATGTAAAAATAAAAAATGTATGTACATACAGCCAATGTTTCCCTTCAGTCTGCAGCTGATCAATTGCAGAAGTTTCATGAATTATCATTAAAACAAAGTCAAATTCCTCCCAAAGGGAAATCGAATAATTCAACTAAATAAATAAAAAATAGTGTATTTATTTAAATAAAACAAAAATGATCTAAAATGAAAATGTGTTTGAATTCAAATAATTTTATTTATATGTAAATAAATTCAAATTTGTTGACCACAAGGTCCACAAATGGCCCTCGGCCCACACTTTGGGCAACCCTGATCTGATGAAATTACTCCGTACTTAGACAGATGTTTGCTGTATCATCAAGAAACTGATGATCCTTGAAAGAAGAGAGACTAAATATCCATCCAGGCTACAAAAAAGTGAAGTGCAGGTGATCTAAAACCATATTAGTTTGGGTATATTTATAAGTTTTAGTTATATATAGCTTAAAATATTCAAAATTGTGCACCTAATATTTCTTTTACTAAAGGTTAATGCTGAGCAGCATTAAAATTAACTAGTTACATTTACTCGCATTTGCTTGAGGAACATTTTATAGGAGTATTTTTTACGATTCTGTATTTTTTACTTTTACTTGAGTAATTTTATTACAAAGTATTTCTAGTCAAATTTCTGGATTTGCAACCCACTTAATGAAAAACAAAGTAAAATACTCTTAAAAGTAAATATTTTTGAAAAAGTTACTCAAGTAACTGGAATTGAGTAAATGTAACTAGTTACTTCCGGATCTGACTGTATCAGTGGGGGTATGTAAACATCTGAGTCAGAAATCCAGAAAATATTCATGATTGTGCCCTGGATACTTATTTTTCTGAAGCTTTATGCCGAGAGCAGCGCAGTGAAGCCTCTGTTTCCAGATGTTCCTCTGGGTCTTTATTAAAGCTGTTTTCCTGCCGTCGTGTCGGCAGAGTGACGTCAGCGAGGCGGGTCGCGGTCACGGCCTCCCCTCCGTCTCTCCTGTGAAAAATCACCGCGGTGATCCGACAGGAAGGCTGACATCTGTGCAAAGTGGCGCGCGCTCACACCTGTCTGCTCGCGTTACGGGCCTGATTATTCCCAGAGAGGAAGCGGGAACGCGGGAACGCTCCCCGCATGCAGACCGGGAGGCGTCCAAAGGTCGGGCCTCCAGCGCCGCCATCCTGCGCTTTTGTTCTTCCTCACCTGAACCAGATCATGGTTCGTTATCAGCAGAACTCACAACAACAAAGTTACTGCTGTTTTGATCTCATTGGGTTTCTTCACTTTGGGTTTCTGCTGCTTCTAACAGACCAAGTTCTAGAAAAATCCACCAGCAGCTTTGTGGCAATAAGTTAATATTTTTTGGTGTCTGGAAAATCAGCCATTTCAAAAAGCTCCAGGATGACAGGTCACAGATCAGGAGACGCTGCACCGTTACCTAGCAACCCCAGTAGAGCTCCAGCACATTTGGTGGGCTGGTTTCACTGCTGTACAATGGCTGCAAGTTTTGTTGTTCACTAACCATCCAGAAACCACTTCCTGCAATCTTGTTGGTTATGCAGGAGGCTCCACTTCTGCTTTTCAAAGAGGTACGGTTGTATAATTGCACCTCTGTTTGCAAACATTTTTGTGCGAAGGGGAAAAGTTGAGTTGGGGGCGTGGCCAGAAGCTGCTTATTTGGATTTAATGTGACAAAACACTAAAACAACTAAAAGACATCAACAGAGCGAACAAAAGCAGAAAGCAGACTAAACGCAGAGCATTCTGGGTAAATACAATCAAGTCTGGCATTAGATGGAGAAATGGCCAGGACCACTGATAAATGGGAAATCCTCAAACTGCTCAAATCTGACATCACTCCACTTTGTTTACATTTTGAGAAGAAGGAAGTTGGTCTCAGTGTCTTCTTCAGGGGTTTTTGTGTCATTTCCTTCAGTAGTTTTTGGTGCAGCGCCCCCACAGGCGAGGAGGGGAACAGGTTTGGTTCATCACACAGTACAGCAAAAGAGAACAGCAGCATCTTAAAATATAACAAATGTTACAACTTTGGCCCCAAATTGAACCAAATCTCCCTGATTATCAGAAAGTCTATGAAATATCAATACCTTTGCATCAAGTTTTTGATTCTTCCTCTTTTTAATTCCTTTTGCTTTGTTTTCCATTTTTTCTGTCCCTCCTTCACTAACTGTCCTCCACCTCTTTGTCCTTTACTGATGCAGTGTTTTGTTCTCTTCTGTATATATGTGCATCATGATTTCAGACTTCACCGGGTGTGTGTGAGCGAGAGAGAGGGGTGCAGGTAAAGGTCGGCGCTGACAGCGCTTTAGCGATGCTGCCAACAGCTCAGAGAGGAAAACAGAGGCAGCTGGAGGAGAAATGTGCTGAAACAGACATGAAGGAATGAAAAGAGACGGACGGCTGATATGTGAAGGAAGAGGCTCAATAACCGGGCAGATGGGTGGAAGATGATGATGGATGATGGTGATGATGATGGTGAAGAGCAGACACGCAGCGCCTGGGTGGATGGATCTTAACGCATTTGCAGGGAAATCAGTTTCCTCAAGCATAATAAGCTGTGTAAATGTAGCAATAATGGAGAGGTTAGTTAATGATGCGCAGCAGATTAAAGACGTTTCCCACATCATGTTCATGTAGTTTAGTTTACGAAGTTGCTGAGGAGCTTCAACTGGAACCTTAATGGTTTATTTCCAGTTCTCATCTTGGAGACTCATCTCACCCAGCAACCAGTTCATATGGAGCCTAATAAGGACTGTAATGTTTGTGTCGGGGGAATTAAAGTGAAGAAAAAGTATTTAAAGAATGAATTTAATCGTGACTATCAAAAAATTAATTAAATAGTTTTTTTTAAAAAACACAAAACTGAAATTTTTTTCAATTTAATTTAAATTCAACTTTTCAGACATCTTTCTATTTGCTATAAATTTTGTTTTTGTTTTAATTTAATTCTTAATCTTAATTATTTTGTTCAATTTGTTTCAGTTTTAACAGTTTCAACTCTTGTCTGTTCCAGCAGCCATTGTAGAGCAAAACAGCAGTAAAAGCAGTTGACTAAACCTGCTGGAACTCAGCCTGGGGTTGCTAGGTAACGGAGGCCTGGCGTTGCTCGGTAACGGAGTGAGCACTGCTGGGGTTGCTAGGTAACGGCCAGAGCCCACGGAATGTGCACTGCATTTGGGAAGTTTTTGAAACGGGTCTTTTGGCAGAACCCACAAAAACAACGAATCGCCAGAAAACATTTTGGTCGTTTTTTAAATGCTTGGTTTGTTTTTAGAAACACTTGAGACTCAAATGAAAATTCAATGGAGGACTTTTCTGCCAAAAACTCAGAAATTTTGAGATTATCATCAGAAATTTTTTAAAATGTTCACAAAAAATTTAAATATTTGAGTTTTGGAAATTTTATCAGTTTCAAAAATTGAACATTTTTAATATTGAAACTAAAATTTCCAAGTTTTTTCAAGAAAATTTCTCAAAGTAATCTCAAAGTTTTTTCTATCAAATTTTCAACTTTCCAAAAAAAAAAAAATATGTCCAAGTTATTTTCTGTAAAATTTATTATTTTTTTCATGCAAATTTTTATCTTTTCAAGCTCAGAAATTTTCCTTTTTTATGGTAAAAGACAAAATGTGGAAACTTCCCCTTTTTATTTTTTCCAGATAATTTCTGAGGTTAATCTAACTATTTTGCAGAAATATAGTCTTCCTTTCTTTATCTACAAAGGCTCCAATATCCTGCTGTAGTACAAAAACATGCAACATGTGAATTCTGTGATTTTTCCCTTTAATGCTGCAGCAGGTGAAACGCTGTCAGTATTGAAGCGCCTCTCTTTCGTTTTGTTTATGTAATTTCATTTGTTTTGTGATCAGTGATGAACCTCCACAGAGACTCAGCAACAGACCTGAAAGCTGAAAATATGAGCAGAGCAGAAGAGTGATGCAGAAACAAAGAAAAGGTTGCATGTGGAGGACATGAAGAAAGGCTGTGAAATGCCAGTGAGCTTAAGAGATGAAAACAAAAACACAGGTTTGCTTTTCGGGGTGCATGTCTTTTTTCTCCACGTGTTTGGGATGAATGCACTCAGATGAGGGGGGATGGATGGGAGGCCCTGACGGAAGTGACACCGCCTCCCTCCTCTCCTCATCCAGACTCGACAGGGACTCGGCGCTGCAGTGGAGAGGAAATTAGAAAGCAAAGGGAAGAAAACAAGAGGAAGAGCGAAACGCTTCGGCCCGCGGGGAAAACTGAAGACAGAGACGAGTGACATGAACATCATCGGGCCGAGACGCTCAGTTCCACAGCATCAAACCCGAGCTGCGCTCCGCGGGGGGCCCGAGTCCCGGGACCGATCTACAGGAGAGGAGCAGGTGTTAGTGCTCCGAGATGAGGGAGTTTCCTGTCAGATGACACCGGAAGCGCTGCAGGGAAATCCAACACAAGTCTCTTCAGTTACT
Organism: Poeciliopsis turneri; assembly: GCA_922788865.1. NCBI lineage: Eukaryota > Metazoa > Chordata > Actinopteri > Cyprinodontiformes > Poeciliidae > Poeciliopsis > Poeciliopsis turneri. The sequence continues at coordinate 1,458,738 of CAKLNU010001104.1, forward strand.
AATGTGTGCCAAACCTTGTCAAAAATCACATGGTCTCGGGAAAAACAACACAATTTCAAAATTGCGGTGTTTCAATTAAATAAGAAATGCAATTAAAATCCCATCTGAAGGCATAATTTCACGCAGTGCCTTGTTATTTTCCTACCTACCACTTCCGGTCAAATTCTTTGTATTTTCCACCAGTAGTAACATCTGCTTGTGTGAGTTTCCATTGCAGTTTTGTGATACAGCTAAAAATATTTCACCATATCTTAGAAAAAAAATGTGTTTTATTTTCGAAATTGGTGTTTCTGTTAAGCAGATTTATTTTTGTAACTTCAATTTGCACAGTCACTTGGCTGCATACTGTTACTAGCTGTGTTTCTGTTATAAATTTATGCAAAACTTTGTCAATATCCTGCTAATGTAAAAAAACACACACACAACTTTGCAATAGATGTGTTTCCATTAAATTAGAGAAGCGATTAAAATACCGTGATTAAGGTTTTTGTTAAAAAACATCCTCCCCCTACCACTTCCTGTTGTCTTCCTTGTCATTTCTGCCAGTAGTAACATTCAGTTGTTGATCATGTGACTCATGTGATGTGAAAAATGTGTTTCCATTGCTGATATGTTTCCATTAAACTGATTTATTTTGTAACTCCAATTTGAGCTAATTTAGGATTAATGGAAATGCACCTTCTTGGTTTTATTACAGAATTTTTGGATGAAAATGTTTTTTTTAATGCTTTGCTCCATTTTAAAATGTGAAAATATCTTTAAACAAAATTGTCGTTCTTTCAAAAATAACATTTCACACCTTACCCTTGTTATTTTTTTAATCCCCAAGTTTGTAACACAAACTCCAACAAAAACACACTGATGTTTATACGGATGGTTGGATCATTGAGAGACAATATCTCCTTATTTCTAACTAATTAAAACTATATAAGAGGTTGAAAGCAGACATACAGATTTTCCTAAAACCTGAACATAAAGAACTCTTGTTCAGAATATAAAGACTCTCATTATGAAGAGTTCAAGGGCGTCTTGCAGGTTCAATATGCACAGATAATAAACAAACAGTAGGTGATCCTTCAGATTACAGAGTGAACCAAACAAATGGAAGCTTTGAAAACTAGTTTTTCTGACTGCTTCTTTTATGCCTTGACCTTTCTGCTGCGAAGCAGAACGCGAAGCATCGGATCGATATCTGCCATCCGCTGATCTGCGACTCCATCTCCAACCCGATGCTGAGAGTTTCAAGTGTGAAAAGCCTCCTCAGATATTCGGTTATGAAAAAACGGTGACGCATCCTCCCATTCAGCTGCACCGCTGAATAGATGCTTTGTGTAATTTTTCTCTCATTAAAAAATAATTAGCATTGGTCTGGATGTTCCACTGCTTCACTTCATTAAAAAAAGACATCTTATTAATAAATAAATGAAGATGGTATCTATCAATCATGTCACTTAACATTACGTAATAAACTCACACATTCACAAAGACTCAGAGCCCCTCTTGTCAACCTGAGACCCTGCAAGGATGAGCAAACTGACAGTTATCTTATAAAACTTGATGTTATTTCATTATATTTTAATGTAAAAAGTTCATGGACTCTGATGCAAAATGGGCAACTTGTTGCGTTGCTTCAAACAGCAGAATGTAATAAAATGGCTACACTTCTTAGGTTAAAATTCTCACCAACTCAACTCTCTCGTCTCACCTGCTGAATTACACAAAATTACAAAATTCAAACTAGAAAATTTCTGAAAAAATTTAGCATTTTGATGCTAAACATCAGCTAAAATGCTGCACTAGCTTCAGTGGTGTAATTAGCATGTTGGCATACATTGACTCACTCCATTCAGCAAATGCAGCTAATATATTAAAAATGAGTAAAAATGCTTATTTTAGCTGAGGAGCTACCATTATCTTAATGGCCATAATTAGCATGTAGCACAACTAGCATGTTGACGCTACCAGTTGACTGGTTCAGTGTTCTGATGCTGAAAATTAGCTGAGACGCTAAGGTTAGCATTAATGATGTTACTAGCATGTTGGGTACATTGATTTACTTAATTCAGAGAGCTGAATGTGGCCAATATATCAAAAATTGGTAAAATGTTCATTTTATCTGTAAGGCTAACATTAGCATGATCCTAATGTTAGCCTAACCTATCCCAGGTTAGGCTAACCTCAACATACATCCTAATGATCATTATCATTAGGATGTATGTTGATGCTACCAGTAGGATGTGGGTTATCACTTGTCTGATTAATCTCACTGTAGCGCTGAGATTAGTCACGATTTTCCAGAGGAACTAAAACTTTTTTTTTATCTCCTTAAAATAAGCTCTTATGTCTTATAAAAATTACTTATAAGGTAGTTTTCTCTTATTTCACGTCTACTCAGACATCTCAACCAGAAACTAGACCAAAAATAGTTGGTAAGATGTTGTGTTTTTGCGGTGCGTTACACTTTCTGTAGCTTTAAGTGCAAAACAATCTATTGATTTTGACTCTGGCATAGGCCTGATGAAGTTGGCTAAATCGCTGCAGTTAATGTTTTTATCTTCAAGTTGAAAAACTCTGGTGCCCCCTAGGGGAGCATTTGAAAAGCCCACTTTAGAGGATAGCATGACTAAATTTTCATTAAGGTTATGTTATGATAAATACAGATAAATGTTAAGTTTAGGGTAACGACATAGTTTGGCATAAATGCAGTTACCAAAGTGAAGGGAAGTCAAAGTCTTAATGTTCCTAGAAGTGCAAATGTGTGTGTGAGCGTGTGTGTGTGTTCACTCTGAACTCTTTGATCAGTCCTGTGCTTGCTGCAGGTTGCCATGACAGCCGGTCACATGATCAGAGTCAGCACCGCAGGTGTGTGCGTGTCAGCAAAGATACCCTGAGGTGTGACCTTGTACAACACAAATCCAGCTCTACGATCGCTCCACTTCAAAACCAGAACACACACACGCACACACACACACACACACACACACACACACACACACAAACACACACACACACACACACACACAAAGATCACAAACAGATCTCTGCTGAATATTTTAGTTTTGCGTGAGCAGAAAATAAAATCCGGCTGATGTTTAGTTTGACCGCACCAGGTTTTCTTGGAAGTCTGGAAAAAGAAATAAAGGCGTATTACATATATTACATTTTTGGTTGGATTCGATGAATTGCAGGGATTATAATTAGTTAATTGCAATTAATTGCATTTTGAGCAAGCAGCTGACTCTGGTGTTTTCTCCTAACTTTTGCTGCTGCCATTTTTCCGGAGAAGTGACTTAAACTGCTTGTGGGGAATAAAATCAACTTCACATCAGTTCATAGGGCTAAAAGAAGATCCATAAACACAAAACAGAAACATATTACACCCATAATTTCAGTGTGTTTGAGTTTTATAAATTTGTGATATAGTTCCTGTTAGAGTTTTTCCACATTAATTACTGTTTTTATTTTTATACCTCAGTTAGCAAAAATGTTTCCTGAATTTCTATTTTTGTGGTTTTGTTAGTTTTAATTAACATTCACTTGAATAGAAATGCTGTGTTCATGTACATACCTGAATCCAGTTCCAACCAATGACCAGCCGCCACATTGTTTCTGTGAAATGACGGAGGAGGAAAACGCAGAACTGGAGAGAAACGGAGGAGGAAGATGGAGAGGATGGTGAGTTTGGTCTAACCTTTCTGTTTGCCTCAGCATTGATCTCTGCCTCACCTCAACATCAAGGCCGGCCCACACACTTATATTTGCTGAAGCACGGCTTCGACCGGCTGACTGGTCAAATTAGAGCCGGGGAGCCGCCGGGCCCCGGGGACGCTGCACACGTTTCCACTCAGACAGGTTTCAGAGAAACGTGTCTGATTTGCATGGAACTATGGAGCAGATTGGAAACAAAACTAAGCATTACAATAAAGGTTAGAAAGTTTATTTTCATGAAAATTTCTGAAATTTATGAAAAAAGTATTTTTTCTAGTCAATTCTCAACTTTTAAATCTCAAATGTTCCATTTTTTTCTTCTTCTTTTTAATCTCAACATTTTTGAGTTTAGTCCTTTTATCCTGTTTGTAATGGCCAATCTTCACATCCTCCCCTTCGTAGCACATCAATAATCTTTAGATAATTACCCGACGCTGCTGCGTTATTTATCTATTTATCTTAAGATGCTAAATTAATCCATTTAAATGAGGCTGAGTGCTAAAACTTCAAAACAGATAAAATGCATTTTGCATCAAAACCAAACTCTGGATCGTTACGCTTTCCCGTCCTGTTGTCCCCCTGCCATCTTTGTTGCAGCATCAACTGTCTCCATTTAAGAGTGACCAGTGGCGCCCTCTGCTGGATGGCGGCCAAACTACAACATTAAAAAAGATCTAATCAAAGCAGACATTATTAATTTCCCAATTTGAATTAATTTCAATCTAATAAACAATTAATCTGCAATTCGTCTGTATTCTGGACCAAAGAAAGTCCTGCTGACGCCTCAGACAGGATTCACCGGAACTGAAAGCCGGACCTTTCTTCCAGTTTGCACCTTTTGTTTGTGAGCGTGTTGTGTGTGTTTGTGAGCGTGTTTGTGTGTGTGTGTGTGTGTGGTGTGTGTGTGTGTGTGTTTGTGTGAAAGTGTGCTGTGTCAGCACCTGAGATAGACAGGGCTGCTGTTGTGCAGCCACAGAGGAAATAAAACAGCAGCCCACGTTGTTCCAGCTCACAGACAGACAGACAGACAGACAGACAGACAGACAGACAGACAGACGGCTCTCCTCCTTTTGTTCTTGCTGTTTATTTCTCTCCTCCTGTCTCTCAGACTTCATGCTCATCCCCTCCTTCTGCCACCTTTATTCATTTTCTTTCTTCCCCAACCTCCTTTAAATTAATCCGGAAATAACATCAGTGCAACTTGTGCGTAAAGCTTCTCCCCACGCCTGCAGAAACACAAAAACTCATCTCTTGTTCTATTTTTAAACATCAGCATGATTTTTCTTTCTTTTTCTTTTTCCTTTTTTTTCCTTTTTTTTTTTACTGCGCAAAATTAAAAAAAGAGGCGGAACAGATGGAAGAAGGTGAAGCTGAATATCTCGCAGATGAGTGATGAATGGTTGAAGGAAGACTGAGCAGATGGGTGAAGAAAGGAAGTGTGGCTGAAGTACAGAAGAAGTTTGCCAGGTTTAAAACTGCGACAGCGGCGCCAAAAAGAGTTAAAGAAGAAAAGAACATTTATTAACAGGAAAAGTTGGAAAACTGGGAACAAAAAAGAAGGAAAGGAAGAAAGAAAACACCTTTTTGTGTTTTTTGTGTGTTTAAGGTCTGGTTTGGTAGAATCTGAGATCCGATGCTGCCATCTGCTGGACATTTACTGGAAGGGTTTTTCAAGAAGGATGCTGAAAATAAAAAAAGTAAATAATAAAAAAAGCCTTTTATCAGTAACTGCATTTAGTTTGTACCTGGAAGTAAACATTATGTCATGATTACTTTCAGTGTTTCCAGATTGAGCTGCTCTGAAAATGATTGGTTTTGGAAAAAAATAAAAGATAAAGAGTGTTGGATGGTTTTTAAATGTTTCCTGCTTTTCACAACATTTGGTTGTTTTTAGAAAGTCTTTTAGAAGGAGACCGAGGTTTGTAGGCAGATCAGAGTTCGCTTCACAGTTTTATTACGCGTTCACACCTACCCAACGAACTGGACTTTCTCGCCAAATGAACTGGAGTTGAATTGAACCAAACAGGCCTGGTGTGGATGCAACCTTTAGCCCAATACTTTACCACTGTTCAGTCTAGAAAGTCCAGTTTGGTTGAAGTGAACTCTGGTGCAGTTTGCGAACACCAAGACCGATCCAAATGCAGGAACTGGACTACAGCGCCGAGCATTCTGGGTAAATGCAACCAAAACAAATACAAGAGTCTCTGGCGTTAGCAGGAGAAATGGCTCATGGGCTTTTACCAAAAATAAAATCTTGTAGCCGCTAAATCTGATTCTGCTCCATTTTTGTTTCCATTTTGTAAAGAAGGAAGTTGCGCCCTCTACAGGCCTGGAGGTTTTTAATGAGCTTGGTTCGTTTGACTCAGTGTAGTGTGAAAGAGAACCGCAGCAGATAGAAATGTAACAAATGCTGCAATTTTGATTCCCAATCAAACTGATTCTACCGGACTATCAGGTGGGAAAACAACTTTAGCAACAATTTATTATTAATTTTATTTCTTCTATCTCACCAGCGCACAAACTAATGCACAAACCAAAGATCTAATTAACATTCCCAGTGAGTGGAGTGTGAGTGGTGTGACAGTCTGTTGGCTGGTTCCTGCACTGATGTTAAATATTAACCAGGACACTGGAAACATCCAGATTCCCTCCAGAACCCACCTACAGAATGAACATGGAATGAAATGACTGGTTACATTACAAAGGAAAGGTCGTCACTGTGTTGGTTTTGTTTCACTAAAAACAAACCAGGCACTTAAAAAAACACCAAGCTGTTGTTTTAATTTACAATAAGCTAATATTTTATGGTGTCAGGAAAATGTGTCAGTTCAAAAACCTCCAAATTGCTGAGTAACATTTGATGGCCACTGAACAAGAATGTAGCAAGTGGTTTCTTTCCAGCAGCTATCACCAGCTGACCAAACATGCTGTAGCATTGCTTGGGTTGCTAGGTAACGAACTAGGCTTGGCTGTGGTTGCTAGGTAACGAACTAGGCTTGGCTGTGGTTGCTAGGTAACAGTGGAGTTTTTGAAACAGCTAATATTCCTTTGTTTTTTCATTTACCATCAATAACTGAAATTCATCATGACAAAGATACATCAAAATTGCCATCATGATAAGGAAGTTTTCACGATAAATAATAAAATAAACTCCTAGCTGAGGGGGCCACATAAAAAAGCTATGGCGGGCTGGATTTGGCCCCGGACCCTGAGTTGGACACATGTGCTTTACAGATGATCTTTTATAAGAAACATTTAGAGAACTGTAACAAAACCGACACTTTCTAGGAAAGTATAGGCTTCTACGGTGGCCCTGAAGTACAAACCATATTAACAAATCACTGAACACAACTACAAATTATTTAACTACAATATATGAAAAAATACAACATTAAATAAGCAAAACTACAAATTAAGAAAATATAATGACATTAACAAAATGGAAGAGGTACATTTAAAATATCACTGATTGGATGATTCTATTTTTGGCTTTAGAATCAGAAAACATTCTGACTTTTTGTGCATTTGTTGAAAATATGAACATATGTTACATGAAAATAGCTACTGGAAACATCACTTATCTTCTTTGTGATTTCTTAATTTATATTTGTGCTTATTGTGTTTTTGAATATGTTGTGTTTTTTAACGGAGGCACTTCAGGGCCTCCGTAAAATCCTGAAAATTTTACAAATCTTACAAATCTTAATCTTTCCTTAAACTTTCAGTTTTCTCCCTAACCTCACCTGTAAGTGCTTAGTAACTTGAAAGTTATTTCTCTGCAAACTTAAAATTTAAGCAGGAAAATGTCAAATTAATACTTTATTCCTCTTAATAAACCCCATCAGAAAGCCACAGAATCCAGTTAAGCCTCTTGACGAGGCTACAGTGACTTAATTGGCCTTCTCACTTGCAGAAGCGCCTGCAGGTGAGAGCGACAGACACAGAGCCATGCAGGTTCAGGCGTCCACACCAGGCGGAAACTGAAACACATTCTTGTACGTGCAGAACCGAGCGCACACAGGAGTGTGAACACACCTTGATGTTTAACGAGACGACGCTCACACCTCGTCTGACAGAAGTCACCTGCTGCCTCACTTACACATGTCATTAGAGAGAAGCTGGAGCTCTTTGTTACTTCCACTTGCTGACTTCACTGGGATTCTTTGTGCCAAGCTGTGATCAACCTAATTAGGTTTCATTTACCTCTAATTGGGAACTAATCTGACGGCAGTTCCAGAGTAGGAAATGAAGAAAAAATGTATTTTTCTGTACATCTTAAAAATAAAGTCACCGATTTTCACCTACAATGGAAAGGATTTTACATTTATTCATTTTTTAAATGCAGTTGACTGGTTTTGTCTCATTCTCTTCTTCTGGTTTGTTCTTTTTATAGAATCTGTTTGTCCTTGAAGAGTTAAAGTTTTCTTCTGCAGAAGTAGCTTCTTTGCTGCCCTTTTTGACCAAAGGGTGAAAACATCAGTCCTACCTAAAGTCAGGAACTGAGCAGCTGTTGGCCTCCTGGCTAACAGGTCAGCTGCTAAACCCCAGAGTTGGTAACAACTAGTTACATTTACAAATTGCATTTACTTTAGTAACTTTTTAAAAAAAATAAAACTCAACTGTGCTGTACTTTTTACTTTTAATTGAGTCATTTTACTATGAAGTATCTCTAACTTGAGTAAAATTTCTGGATTTTCGTTACACTGAATGAAAAACAGACATGTTTTAACCAGAAACACAAACACACACCTGCAGTTTTTCTCACAGTTTCAGACGGTTTTTTTTATTGAACGAAACGGATTTGGAAAAAGGTTCTTGTGTGATTCTGTGTTACGACGAAGACGACAATAGGAAGTATTTTCTTTTCACACAAATCCAGAAATTTTACTCAAGTAAAAGAAGAGAAGTGCAGCACAGCAGAAGTACTAGAATAAAGTTACTAAAGTAACTATAACATCATTCAGTTACCAGCAGGCGACAGAGTATATCAGTGAAAAAATATCAAACAAGTAAAATGACAATTATAATAAAATTACAAGTTTAAAGGCATTACAAGAATAAAGTCACAGTTTCCATTATTATGAGAAAAATCGCAATAAAATGAAAGAATGAAGTCATAATATGTTGAGGATACAGTTGTATGAGAATAAAGTCAGACTATTACAAGAATAGTCCAAGAAGTCTTTATATTACAAAATAAAGACAAAATAATGAGAATAAATCTTAATATTTCAAGAATGAAGTTGTAATATAACTTTCTTCTTGTATTTTTTAATTTATATTAGTGTGATCCTGATACCCTATCATATTTATTTGTCCAAATTGTATTGATTTAATTACCACTAATTGAGTCTAAGCAGCCTAGATGAATGTGAGCTTTGCTGCTACATGCATAGACTTCTGGAGGATTCAACAGTTTCTTTGAATTTCCTTTAATATTTATGTTAAACCAAGATATTTACCTAGCTTATGCATCTCTAGTTCTGTTAAAAGAGTTTGTTCCTCTCCACTGTCACCCTGTGCTGCTCAGTTTCATCAGTCAATCATCTTTAAACGTTTTCACTGAGCCCAGTCCAATTTCTCTGGGAAAGGGTTTAAACTGGATTATTTGGAATAAATTACACACATGACAAAATAAACTGGCCTTTTTTGTGTTTTTTAGTTAATCAGATGTTTGCTATGATTTAAGAAAATAATAAAAAAGTGGAAAGTTTTACTATTAATTGACTGGTTTCTGATTAGGCTTAATTGAAAAGTAATTCCCTCAAAGTAATATTTCCTTCTTTTTTATTTACAAGTCAGATCTGAATCTCAAAGTTAACTGAAAACATAATAAGTTTAATAAATAAATGTATTTAAAAACTAATATTTTATTGTGACATATTGAAACCGTAGTTTAATCTGACCAATTTATTAAACAGGAGACACTAGAGGGCGCTGTTGGTTTAGCTTTGGCATTTAACTTCAGAACTTCAGCTTTTGGAACAGTAGATGAAAAAAATGCAATTTACTAGAAACACATTTGGTGCTCTTATTCAGGGAAAAAAAAATCAATATTTTAAGAAAACTTCAAATCTAAAACGGGGACAAAAAAAAAAAAAAAAAAAAAAATCATCCATACATCGAAGCAGCACAGGCAACTTCCTGGATTATAAGATTTAATCGTTTAAACGTTTCTTCATCTGCAGTTCAAAGCTACAGAGAAAATGTTTGGTGTAATAAAAGTTTTTGAAAACAGATCAGAACATTGAGGAGACATCAGGAGTTAGTAAATCTTTATTCAAATCAAACAGCAGATAAAAACATTAAGGCAAACCAGCAGTGAGCTGCAAAATGGAAACAAACAAGGCTTGATCTGTTCATAAAAAAATAGAAAATTATAAAGCCAGAAAAAAAAAAAGACCTAGAACACACAGAGTCGTTCTGTCAGTGTGCATGCGTCATCTGTGAGTGAAGCGTTAAAGACGCCGTTTACTTGGTGGAACCATAAAATGCTGCTGTTGTTTTTGCTGATCTGTGATTGGAGCAGCTTTCAGAAATAAAGCCAAGAGTGAAGCAGCTCAACTCTGCAGCGGACGGCAACAGAAGCAAAAACCAAAAGACTTATTTTCCCATTTCTCATCTGATTGAGCGTCAGAGCGGAGCTGGGAATTTCTTCCCCAGAACATTGACTTCATGCTCGGGTTCAGTCAGAGACGGACTCCCTCTGCTGCCAATGAAGCGACCACTTTAACGAAAACATCTGAAGCAGGACCAAAGACCAACTTTTACATTTTATTTTTGGTTCCGACGACCTGATAAATGTGACTGAGCTGTAAACCCAGAAGTCACAACTGAAGCAAACATAACTTTCATTTGGTAAATGGAAGATCTTAACATTTTATTCACATTATTTTCATACTAAAACAACCTTCCCAGTTCTACAACATTCTGTGAACTGACGCAAAAAAGCTGGAAATAAAAACTGAGATTCTCCCGTTTCAAGATCAATAAAATGTTAACAGACATTTTGAAGAGACACTGCAGCTGTCTGGAATTTTTATTTTGAAAATCTGAGCTAGAACCCCTTTTCTGTTTTTCCTAAGAACCTCTCAATTCCTGATTTAATGAATTTTAATCAGGAGTCACTCAATAACTGAAATTATTGCGGTCTGTGTGACCAAGCCTGATTGATTAATGCAGAAGAACCAGAGAAAATGCTGAGTCACTGGTTGCTACGGTGATTTCTGCCTGAGAGCAGAGACAAAAAATGTAAAACTCAAACAAATAGATGCTGTGGAAAAACTACAAGTCGTATCAAAAAATAATTAAACCAGGAGCTCCAGAACCTTCTGGTGGACACACATGTACATTTTTAAGAGTTTGTACTGTTTCATGTAGAAAATACAACAAGTTACAGAGACTGAATGTTCCAGTTTAGAAAGACATTTAATGGAGGTGAATTGGATCACGGGTGAGTGCTCTCTGCACTCTGAGCTGATCTGACAGAAAACTGTAAGTCTGACAGCAACACTGGGTGAAAGTAGACAGAAATATCTATGTTTTGAGTGTAAAATAAGACATTTCTGTCCTGTGTCTGGCATCACCACTGCTGTTTCAGTAGGAAAGAGTGGCCCAAATATGGAGCTGCAAAAAGAGGGAAAGGCTTCTACTCATTTCACCAAAATCACAATATTTTTAATAGAGAACATCCTTTAGTTGTTTTTTTCCTTTTCTTTATTGAAAAATGTACATACTGTGCTGTATCATCACTGCCAACATCATATTAAATAAAATGCTGTACATTTTGATGGATCTACCTAAAAGTAGGAACATCTGTAAGTTTATCATATGTCAGTATATGAAAAGATTGACATTACATTACTGATAAATGTGAAAATGTTACCCTGTTTGACGAGAGTGCCACCTAGTGAGTTGCAAACCGTCATTACAAGCACCTGCAACAATGGTGACTTGATTTGGTTTCATTGTGTCCTTGGAATTTAGGATTTGGTTGACGATTCGGTTGGGTTTGTCGTGGAATCCGTTTGGGTGGCGTTGGTTGGTTTGCCGATTTGGGGTTAGTTGGTTAACATAACTGGGGCTGGTCTATTTGGTTTAAGGTGGCTGGTTTGTTCATTTGGGTGAGGTTGGTTATTTAATAGATTTAAGTGGGGTTGGATGGGTCGTCTGTTTGGGTCGGGCTTGTTGGTTTGTTGATTTAGTTGGATAATAGCTTTATGTTGGGTTGGTCTATTTGGATTGGTTTGGTTGGTTTGTTGGTTTGGTTGGATGGGTGGCCTGTTTGTTTGGTCAATTTGGGTGGGGTTGATTGATCAATGATTAGCTTAATGGATGAAGTGATGAACCAACATTAGGATCTTGTGTTTGTAATTTTTACTCATTTTTATGTGAGTTGGATGGATATTTATAGTCGATTATTCCTCTGGATCCCAATGTGGTTTGATTCTAGCAAAGTATGGATTCATCTAAAATCTTAAAAGTTAAAGTCCAAGTCTGGTCTAATCTAAGAAACATCTGAATACAAATCATAACATCGAACTGGTGTTATTAGGATTTTTGGTTTTTCATGAAGATCAAGTGTTCAACTCTGTAAATATATGTTAAATCTTGAAAGTTAATATAGAGCCCAAAATATTGGATGGAAACATCATAAAATTAGCATATTTTTACTCCTCTGTGAGGATGTAGCCATTTTTAAACATAATTTCACCTTCTTTATGGGTTCTGACAAAACATTTCCCAATAAACCAAGAAAGAAACATAAAATAAAGATGGTAACCGAATGTTTCCCTTCATTATGTGTTGGTCTGAAGAGCTGCTGGTCCCAAACAGCTCAGCGTCTCTTCTGGAGAGCCCAACCTCCAGAAACCTGAACCACGACTAAACAAACACCTCAGGAGCCTAAAGACGAACTGATGGATGCAGAACATCCAGAAAGCTTTGACACCAACAACAAAGATTTTCTTTCTCTGAACACATCGTTTGTTCTGAAGCAGAAAAAAAGCAAGAAGCGCAGCGATACCAGAAAAAAAAGTTTGTCTCTGTTTCTAAACATCTGTCCATCATTTCTACATCTGCATATTTGCATTTACACGCCTGACTCCCCTGTTACTGGTTTCACTGGGTTTGTCCGTCAGTCGGTCTTCTTGGCCCACGCCATGTCATCGGATCGCGGTCTCTGGCCCGTCAGATGTTCGATCAGCCACTCCATCCGTCTCCAAAAGCCCAGCTGGTCAAGTGGATAATTGCACCACCCTGAAAACGGAAGGAGATATACAAGATAAAAAGAAGGGTAAGGGGATAATTATTTAAATCATATTTGGTAAAAGAGAAGAAGAGCTTTGGCTCTTTTGGACTGTCAGTTTCTCTCCACCATATCTGTACAGGGAAGACTTGGGAATGGCAACATGGAGTCTGGTTCTCTCTAACCCTCCTGTAAACTGCACCTCCCAGAAGGTGAAGGTAATTTTTTATTCAGCGCTTTTGCTAACTTAGCGCATGTAGCTTCCCTTAAGTAAATTTTTTCCAGATAAATTCAAATTTATTTGCCTGTTTGGTAAGCTTTCAGTTGAATAAAGTTTGGCATTTGTGTCAAAGTTTCGTCTATTAGCTTTTAAGACCTCTTCAAGTCGTTAGTCGTTTGTATTCATGCTCTTATTTTGAAGTGGAGGAAGACTGTTAATACAGCAGTTACATTTCCTGTCCTCAGATTTTCCTCTTACTTTATTTCAAACAAGAAACACAAAAGAGTGAAACACTGAAAACAGAAAACAAGAGATAAATATGGAATATTAAATTAAGGTTCAAGGGTTGACGTGAGCGCTAACGCTAAATACCGGGCTGGCGTAGAGCTTTAGTGTTAGCAGAACTTATATTTATGATTAGCATTCAGTTAGCCTAACTAACATTTTAGTTAGCAGAGGCCTCCACTGCTTCCTGCTGCCATCACCTAAACTTCAAATCATCTAATGCCTCCATTTTTAAATTTGAAGCCTCCAGTCTGACTCTCATTATCATGAGCAGAAAGATGGAGGGCGATCCCAGGAGACATCCTTAACCTCACCAACACACACACACACACACACACACACACACACACACACACACACACACACACACACACACACCTTCTGACTTCCTGTGATGCTTACAGAAGTCCAGCAGCTGAATTTATCTTTCTGAGTTAAGCACATTCATGGATGTGTGGCTGCAGGCCAAAATACATTTGCATGTACACATGAATGAATGCATGGGACCCATGTAGTAGCAGAGTACACATGAACACCTAGAGTCATTACAGACAGAGTGAGGGTGCATCTATTGATTAAACAGAAACCCTCGACTGGTTTAAATGTGGTAAAGTATCCAGAGGTTTTGTTTTATTTCCTGCATTTTTCCATGTTTTTCCTTTTTTTTTTATCCCTCCAAATCCCTGCTTCCTCTCCCATCGTCCTCCCCTGTCCTCCACCCTCCCCTCTGCTGCCTGTGAAGTCCTATTTGTTAGAACAGACAGCAGGTTAGCATTAAATATACATGGGGATTGTCAGCCGGTGGCGAACACAAAGGCAGCGAGGCGGGCCCCCAGAGGCCCCTGAGCCAGGCAGCCTGGCAGCGCGCGCAGGGGACCGCAGGGGACGACTCTGCCGTCCCCGACCGCCACCTCCTTCCTCTACACGCACAGGTTAGGAACCGGAGAGGAGGTCAGAGCGACCAGCGCGCACTAACAGATGCAGATGTACTAGAGCGCTCGCCGTGCCACCACCGACAGCTCCGGCTCACATCTGGCGTCCGTTGGGGCGCAGGGTGACGCACGAGGCGAGCCGCCCCCCCGAGGATCCCTCCCGCTCTCACCCAGATGCAGGCAGAATACAGAGTGTGGATGTGTGACAGAGGCCTCGGGTCTCCAAAGACCTACACGCACACTAGCACAACATTTGCTTTTAGTTATTTATAAGCCTACACACACAGACACACACACAGTCGCCATTTTATGTGAATTTGCAGGGAAAGTTAAATTATTCTGGAATCACCATCTTCTGTAATAACCATCCAAAATGGCCGACTTTATGTGTTCTTAATAAGCTTTTAAGGACACATAGAAGGTGACCTATACTTCCTTGAAAAGGTTGAGATAGATCTGTGGCCTATACAAAACATATTCAACACATTTTAATTCGCAAAATAATTCTTGGATGATGAGATTTTCGTAAGCGCTTTTCAGAATGAGCTGTTTTAGGGAGCTATGTCTCTTTAAATCCAAATAATGTGCTGCCGGCCATGCCCCCCCAACTCAACGTATAAACTCACTTGTGAAAATGGCAGCAAACAGACGTGCAATTATGAAATCATACAACTTTGAAAAGTAGAAGTGGAGCCAGCTGTCTTTTCCAGCAGCCATTGTACAGCACATACAGTAGTAAAACCAGCTGACCTAACATGCTGGAGGTCAGTTTGGGTTGCTCTGCAACGGCATAGCTCCAGCTGGGCTATTTTTAGAAGCAGTGGAAAGCGAAACAGACGTACAAAAATGGAAACAAAATGTAATTTTGCATATTTCCCCTTTAACATCTGGTGAGCAGAGGTAGAATATCCAAAAATTGTTCTTGACTAAGAGTAACACTGTTTCAACATATTTATACTCATGAGTAAAAAAGTATTCTCTAAAAGCAACCAGAGTACTGATTGGAACATCATTCATTTAATATTTAAAAATGACATCAGATGAGCCAAAATATAAAGTAATGTGGAAATTTTTGTAGTTTACAGGTCAAAATAAAAACAATTCATATAAATAACATAACAAAATCAGAAAAAAAATAAATATTTTTCTAAATCAGTTTCTTCCAATAAAAACTGCAAGTGTGTGTCTGTGGTGAATGTTTGGTACAAACATGTTTGCTCTTCATTCATTAAAGTTACTGGAAATTACTCCAGTAAGGTCTAAAAAAGCTACTCACAACAACTGATCAAAACAATTATTTAATATTTAAAAATGTTTATTTATTCTCCAAACCTAAAAAGTTCTTTAGTTTCTTACTTTTCAACTCTAAAAGTTGTGCAAAAATCCTGATTCCAGAATGTTCTAGAGTCAGACAACGAGGTCCAAACTGGATCATCTGCAGAGGAAGGATCCCGGATAAAACAAAATGGCTGAAAACAAAGAGCCAAGATGTTGCAATGGCCCAGTCAAAGTCCAGACCTCAGCTTGGTACAGTGATGGCCGTACCTGTGGTGATGCAGTAGTACGTCTCATGCGGTGAAACGTGGTGGATCCGGTGGTGTTTCCGTGGCAACACCAGGTGCCAGTCCTGCAGCAGAGTGACCCAGCGCGGGAGGCCAAAGTAGGAGTGGCTCCACTTATGGATCTGATTGGTCAGCGTCACAAAAACCGCCAAGGCGAACACGTAGCAGTCCCAGGGGTAGGACGCCGCCAAGGCCTCTGAAACCAGAAGAATGAAAGAGTTAATGACTCACCAAGACAGAAACACACTGAAAGTTTGTGATGCAAGTACTTTAAAAAGAGAGAGTTATTGAAATACTAAAGAAATTAACTCAGAAGTTTAGTTTTTATTAAATTTTATTGGGAATTCTAACAGTTTTAATGTCTATCATGAATCAGATCAACCTTTTGTTTTAGTTTTAGAAATTCAGGCAACATTTATAGACATTAAAGGGACATTACACATCTTTGACTCAGGGTTATGAGTAGTTAGCAGAGAGTTAGGCTGGACAATAAATCAACAGTATATGTCGTTAGAAACACGTGATCCATATCGGTAGATAATATGTCTGATAGGATTTTTAAAATGTCACTAAACTCCAAAGCAGAACCACATAGCATTCTGGGAAATAAGCCGCTCAACTTCTTATAGCTAGGTTGGTGGAAACAACAAGCTCACTCACTCTTTGGTTACCAAGCAACAACCTGTCAGAGCAACTTGAGCAACAAGCAGGGAATTCTGGGTAAAAAAAAGTTCATTTCAATAATTTTGTCTTACAGCAACTGAAAACTTTAAGATTTTTAATATTTAAGGATTTTAATGCAGACATGTTGTACATCAGTTCAGATTACAACTGATGTATTTTTAAGTCTTTTGTTGCCTACAATTTCCCAGCAAATCACATTTTGCCAATTAACAATTAATTTATTACTAAAATAATTGATTGCTGTTATTCAACAATCAATTAATCACTAAATAAATTAAATTTGTTTAGAAATCAAACTCCCAGACTCTGGTAGAAGAGTAGCGATGCATAGAATGCAAGTTATTGGAGGTGAAGTGTGAAAGAAATACATTAAATATGATTTACCTTTTTTAATTTAATGAATTACTAATGATTCTGAAGACATTTCTGTTCTCTCTAAACTCATCTCTTCTCTGGTTTTGGTTTCTGGTGGAAAACTACAGGAGAAAAAGTCAAAAGGAAGACGGTGCATCATTATTGTCTCCTTTTAAATGCCTCAATCCTCCATATTTCCTCTTCTTTACACATGTTTCCCATCCTGGGACAGTGTGTGTTTATCCATATTCTGAATCAGGTAAACCGCAGCTCAGCTGAGGGACAGTGAACAGCAGATAAGTGGTTTTCCGACTGTGACAAAGTGGCACTGAAACTGAATTTCACACAGCGAGCAGCGATGCAAAGCTGTGAACCAAAAGTAGGAGTCAGGAAATAAAAACTCTAAATCCTTCTGAGTGAGAAACTGTTCAAATACACTTTTATTTTACGGTTTGAGAGACAAAACGGGTTAAAATTAAAAACCTTTAACACTTACGAGACGGAAATTGTAACAGTGCAGTTCTCATAAACTTCACTTACCCACTGGGTGCAGATGTAGCTCCTTAAAACAATGTACAACTCTTCACAGTAAATGTTTATTTTAAAATAAGAGCTGCATATTCAGGCTAGCGTGCGGTAGGAACATGCTACAGTTGATTCTTGTGGGTCTTTGGTTTAAAAAGATAAATACAGATGTTAACGGTTCTAATTTGAAGGAGGAAAAAAATGGAGCTTTTCTGCCTTGTCCCAGTTATAGAAACAACCAATCAGAGCCTGGAGGAGGGGTCTTAGCGCTGTCAATCACCACTCAGTGTGGTGCTGCTCACACTTTCCCCTTTGCTCTCTGCTACACTGGTTCACCACAACATAACTTGTCATGAAGGCCAGTTAGCATAGCCACCGATAACGGCGGATCAACAGTTTTCCTTTAATGGTAAGTTATTTTTCTGCCATTAAAAACATTTAGCAGTGAGTACATGAGATTAATTGACAGCGCTAAGAACTGCCTCCTGGTTGTCTTTGGTTGGTAGCATTAGTAGCTCTCATATTATACTATCCAAACATAGTGAGTTTTAACAAATATGTAAAAAATGATTTCTTATAATAAACACATAGTATAGGTTTAAACTAAATCATGCTTTCTACAACCGTTAGACAAATTATTAATCAACTGGTTCTTTTTGTCCCAGAAATACTCAAAGGAAGATATTGACTGCCAGTAATACTCCGCACAACCGCCATCTTTCGCTCTTTCTTCTGTTTTGAATGAAACTGAAACAGCAGGCAGGCTGATGATCTCCAAACTGAGCTCTGGATGATAAAACCAGGAGTTTGTTGTTTTTTTTCTGCTGATTTAAGTTTATTTTGCACCAGATTTCTGTGATCGTTTGATCCAACAGACACGAACTCGCTAACTGTCTTCATGCCTCTCTGCTGAAACGACTTACATCCGTCCTCCTCACAACACGTTCCCTCTCCGTCTCTTCAGATAGAAAAACTACAATCTCTTGACCTCGGTTCAGGAGCGGCCATGACAGCAGGAGACGTCAACTCTCCGAATTGTCCTGCGTCTCCGTCTTTGCGACACGGCAAGGCGTCAACATGACAGGTTTAGATGTCATCCAGCCACTGCGTGACCCTCAGACGCCCCCTCCCTCCGGCAGGCCGACTCCAGCTCTTAGTGGTGACCTCTTCGGGAGCGGACATGACAGGCGGACATGTCGCTGTGTCTGTGTCCCCGTTCGGTGACCCTTGACCCCCTGTGGGGGTGGGGCGGGCGCTGAAGTCCCCTACAGGTGGACTTCAGCTGTCCTCTCATCCTTCATCGTCCTCAACAGCCTTCATGATGAAGATCGGCCGTTTGTTTTTAGCTCCAGGTCACAAAATCCTCTTTGTTTCTCCAATTTAAAACATATTTTTCTGATTTTGATTATTTGACATAAAATGGAAGAAAATGGAAGAATTTAAAAAATTATTTATTGTAAATATTTGTAGTTCTAATTTAGAAAAATAGAAATTGCTAAAAATATTTATTACCTTCTTAATATAATTTAATATTTATACATTACTATATTGTAGTTTACTTTAATATTAAATTCTTTTTAATATCAAAATTTGAAATGGCATAAAATAAAAAAATCTCAAGACAATTTGAATGAATTAGTTATTGTAAATATATAATCATTTAGAAAAAAATTAAAAATAGAAATTATATATAGAGCATGATAACATTGGTAAACTTAGTTTTTATCTGTTACTTTTTTATAGTTTAATGTTAACAAATTTTTGATTAATCATTCAAATATGACATTAAAATACATTCAACTGATTAATATTTTAGGACTTTTATTATTTCTAGGTAAAGTTACACAATAAATCATGAAACTGAGAATGAGAGCAACTTGATGCTGGACGAGGAAATTTACACTTTTCTGCCCATCAATAATTTCACGCATAAGAAAACCGAACCGTAACCATGGTTCCGTCTGAACCGTAATTTCATACGGAACCACGGTTCTGGTGTAAACGCATTTATTAACTGATGGTTGCGTCCCGTCTGCTGCTGCTGTTTGCGCATTTTGCTCAGCCATCATGATTTCTACCTCAGAAACTCTTCCAGATGCTTGCAGCAGCTTAACCCGCAGCGCTGTGCATAGCGCCGCCTTTAACCCGGCTAACTGGTGTCATCGCCCCCGTCCTCCACCCATCAGCGACCTTTGAGCTGCAGTTGAAGTGCAGACATGTCAGGTGGAAATGTCACCTCCTCAATAAGCGCTCTGCCTGCTCCTCCCGCTGCTGCTCCTCCTCCAGGACCTCCCTTCAGGGTCAGAGCACACGACTACCGCCGGAACCACTTCCTGTTTGCCGCTCCGCTCTGACCCTGACAGTCTGGAGAATATCTGACCTTCGGGATTCCTCAGAGTCACTTCCGAATGCCTCGAAGTGCAGCTGGAAGCAGCGGCGGGAACCGAAGCGGTTCGTACCTGGTGTGCATGTGAGGAACCTGCAGGCCATGTGGGCGAGCGGCAGGATGGGGATCATGCAGTTGTCGCCGTTGGTTTCGATGAAGTCGTGCCGAGTAATGGCGGTCGGGTCGATGTGGTGCTCCCTGAACGGCCGGATGAAAGCCTGCAAAGAGAAAAACATTTTTGTGTTTCTCTTTTGCTTGGACATTAAATCTGCAATAACTTTTATAAAATATATACTTTTTAGCATATTTGTTATAACCATCACCATGATTTGACAATTTAAAATAAGATTTTCACAAACTGAGTCTGTGAAAAGATCGATTCCTCCCTGATCTACTTTTGGCGTCTGAAGGAGTCCAAAAAAACCAATGAGAGTCAGGAGGTGGGTCTTAATGCTGTCAATCACCGCATGTATATGCCCTGGTGGCGTGTTTCCTACATAACTCATTTTGAATTCAAAATGTTTTTATTTCTGCTGCTGTGTTACACTACAAGCAGTACTGTGCAAATTTTGCACAAAAATGTTAAAAAGTTGTGTATATTTTTGAGACAGAATAAGCTGCTGAAGCTAACAAATAACTAAGTTTACAGTCTAAAAATCGTTTACTGCCTTAAGTCTAAAAATGCACATCCCACATTTACTAATAAAAAAGGTCAGAAACCAAACTTTTTATACTTTTATATCTCGGAAGAAAACATACTTTATGCATAAAAACACCTGCAATTTTCTCATCTTTAGCTTTAGCCATATTTTACAGAAATGGGATAAGAAATTATGGCGCTACAAACATTTTTGTGACAGATTTCTGTTCATCCCGCGTCGGAAAGGTCTGGTTTTATCAAGACAAAGTATATTTGCTGTAAAACAAACCGCTACAAGAGAGCTTTCTGTTATGATTCTGCTTTGTTTTCCTCCTCAGCTCTCACCTCTCCAATCAAACTCATCTGGTTCACCTGCATGCTGCTGCGCTGCAGCGCATTTAAGGCTCATGTCATCCATCTGTCCTTCAGGAGTTGCATTCAGCACTCAGACAGGCAGACGGTGCCAGATTTTTGAAAGCCGTTTGGTGTGAGTAGATATCCAGCGCTACCTCCTTATCTGATCACAATCTCGACCACTTTTATTGTCGTTTGGATTTCCCTGCCTTGCCCACATCTGATTCTTCATTGGCTTCTGGTCATGACCCTGTTTCTGCTTCTCAACCTCTGCCTCGTCGCTGGATTTGTCTGCCTGATATTTTCACCTGCCTGCCTTGACCAACGATCCTCGCCTGATCCTCAGATGAGTTTGTGTCTTTCTGCCTCCCTGGTTCTGACCCTGCTTCGGCCTCTTGACCTCTGAATTCTGATTCCCCCTGGATTTATTACCTGCTACCTACCACTGTGCTACCAGTGCTCATGCTCTGGATCAGTCTCCATCTTGCAGAGCTGTTCTGTCCTCTGCAACCAACACCAGAGAAGACTCCTCGCCATCACTTCGCTGAGGAACCAAGACTCTGCCCCTGTTTTCCATGGCACCGTAAGAAGGTTGGTGGCTTTTCTTATTGAGCTTTGACCCCAAGATTACAAGCCACTAACCTGCTTCTCTGTTCTCAGAGGTTCCTGTCCCTTTGCTGGTGGCCGCTGGTCCCACACCCTGATTCCCAATAAAACATTTGCTTTTCCATTTGTGTCTGACTGAAATTCTGGGTCCTCTGTTCTGAGCATTACACTTTCCTGCCGTCACCATGAACAACAACTCTGTAAATAATCTTCATTAAAGAGGGGAATTACAGAAACATTTTATTTCCATTTGGGGTCAGTAAAGTATTCTTTAATTAAAATGTTTTGAATTTGAAACATCGCCTGCAGGCACGCGTCACTAGCTCCAGCAGATTAGAGGAGATGCACAGCATCAAGGGTGTACTTTGTCCAATTTTGCCTTCATGTTTTTAGACGTCTTAATCTGTGTGTTTTACTTGAAAGACCAGACGTTTGATTATATTCTAATATGTGAACCAGATTAATTAAACCGGGACGTATTTTAATTTCATTAAAAGTAAAACATCTTTTTGAGGAAACAAAAAGATGGAGGGAGTTTTATGAACTTCTCTAGAAATATTGGAGAACCACTTGAACATCTTTGCAGACCTCACACATCCTGGACACAAACTGTGAAGACTTTTTACAGATGTCTCTGTCTTTTGTGTAGAACCATATTTGCCTTAGTCAAACTATGCAAATAAATCTGATTCTGATTAAATTACTTTCATGCATTTTGAAGGACTTCCAGCTGGAAACTGGATTTATTTATTTGATGAATCATTTGACGCGTTTTATTTGGGTTGATCAATTAAATATCTTAGCTAACACAAACATTCAGCAGGAAGTAAACCCCGCCGACACTGAAAGTCATTTGCAGCTTTTTTTGTTTTTCTTTTCTGGATAATAAACAAACTGCAAAGCTAAACAATGCAGATTAAACACACGGAGGAATTCTCACCACACTTGGCAATGCTGAGCATCGAGCTCAACCCCAAAGCACACATCCAGCATCCTAATAAAGCCCAGAACAGCAGTCGACCTGCTCAGACACACACACACAAAAACTGAAAAATACCAGCTTCAAAACACACACACACACACGCAGGCAGGCAGCTCAAACCCCACCTGCTCTGTGCAGAGGCAGACACCTGTCTGTGAGAGTGCGGGGGTCTCAAATGAAAGGCTGAATCAGAATCTCAGAAGCTTAAAAGCGGACAAAGAGAAACACACCCACGAGCACACGCTGGATAAAGGTAATTTATTTCCCCAGGTGGAAGAAAAGGCGACAGAAGCGAAGGTTTGCATGTGTGTGTCTCTGTGTGTGTGGATTTGTGTGAGTAGGTACGGAAGCATCAGCATGAAAACTCATTATTGTTGGGTTTGCTGCTCGAAACAATCACCGCTGCCGATCTGTGCACGTCATCGATGGGTGCCACTGCAAACTCTGAAGCTATCTGTTGATATCTGTGCAATTAGGTCTCCATCTCCGTCGAATCAGCCCTCTCCGCTGCCTCTCTGCTCCCTGCGGCCCTCAGGCACATGAAAGGCCGGCTAAGCCGCGGAGGTCGTGCCGAGCGGGGCAGCTCCGGCGCTCCCAGTTATGACGGCGGGCCGCCGGTCACTGCGTGTCCTCTAATCCCACACCGTTTAGCGGCCTGCGTGGCACGACGCCCGTTAATCACCGGCTCACATCGCCCATCGCCCCGGCAACCGCCGCCGTCCCACTGCTCCGGCAGACACGCCCCAACACCCCCACTTTTTGTCCTTTTAACATTTATTTCAACAGATTTTTTTCCTCTTTTCTTTTATTTTTAGGAGAAATTTCAACTTTAAGGGGCCCAAAAAGTGGGCATGCACTACATGTGACACATAGGGGTGCTGTGCTAGAGCGGGCGCCAGAATATAGCAAAAAAATAATTTCTAATAGGCATTTAAAGTCTGCGTCTGTGCAGGGAGTGCACAGACGCAGATTGTGTGCAACCCCTTTAAAATAATGTCTGCCAGGCATTTGATAGCTGCTTCTGTGCATCTAGGGGTGCAGATATGTACTTTCAGAGGTGCATCTAGATTTATTAAAGCATCTCTATGTACCAGTAGTTCTTATTTGTGCAATTTTAAGGTAAATGGTAACATCTAGAGAAAAGAAAAACTGCATCCAAATATGATGGAGAATAAGGGCAAAACTAAAGAAATGTTATTTCTAACAATAATAAAGTTCATATTAGAAAAAAGAAGACAAAATATTGTCTGAAGAAAGTCTTAAAATTTGGAGAAAACCAGCAGTTAATGAAAAGCCCCATGTTTTTTCTTCTACATTTCATTTCATCATATTTTTTCCTGCTATTAAATATCATATATATATATATATATATATATATATATATATATATATATATATATATATATATATTAAATATATATGAATATATATATATTTTTAACTGTATTGCTTTAAACTTAAGGTTTCTTTAACCTCCTATTTGTTCAGCACTTTATAAAATTATTATTATTTCTACCATAATTTTGGCACCCTCTAGCAAAGCGCCCCGACAGTGAATGACAGATTATAGCAGTATTGGGTTTTTCATCATATTAGTTTAATGTTTTGTATAATTTAGATAGCTTAAATCAGTTTTTACAGTGTTTTTTAGTTTTTATCAGTTATTAGTTCAATATAGTTTAGTTTTAGTTACAGTACTAGTTTTAGTTCTTGTCATAATTTGGAGAATGTTTAAGTGCAGAATTTAAAAAAATGAAAGTTTTGTGATTATGTACAGTGTGATTGGGTAATAAATACTCAACAGAAGATGTCATTTTCAGTAATGAATGAAATTATTGTTGACTAACCAACTGACTGTGGTGTTTTATACAAACTTTTGCTGTCGCCATTTTGCGGAGCAGCTTAATCTGACCACAGCTGATGTAAACCGCTTGTGTAGGGGAAAAAAAAAAATCTATTTCACAACAGTTCAAAAGCTGAAAAAACAGAAAATAAAATATATTACATCTATACTTTCAGAACAATTTAGTTTCAGTTTTTTCCATCAATTACTGGTTTTATTTATCTCAGTTAAAGGAAATATTTTCTCAATTTCAGTTCCTGTTATTTTGTTACCAGTTTTTGTGACTGTGTTCACATTAGAAAGCGAATCCTCCTCGCAGAGAGCTGCAGATGTTTGTTAAAGATGTAAAAAAAGGCAGACGGGAAGAAAAGCTGCTTTTAAACAATGAGAAGCCGGGCAGACTGGGACGGACCATCTTCAAACACATCCTCCTAAACTGGAAGCACATCTGGCAAATTTCAGAGTGAATCAAGCATCATTGGGAACTAATGAGCGTGACTTTGTCCTCAAAGTAGACTCATTAGAGGACTGCAAAATCCTTGTTGAGTCAATTAAAGCTCAACGACATGAAGACTAAAGAAAATACAGCGTGGCCCGAAGCCTCGCGAAGGAATTGTTCAGAGCACTACAGGGAGGCTGTGCAGCTCTTCTTAAAATGCGGCTGTAATTCCAGTTCTGTGGAGACTAAAGAAAACCCGTTTTATGGGCTCAATTTAAAATAAATCGTTTTATGTTCTGATGATGAATGGGAGAGTTTCCCCTTGTAAGTTTCTTTCAAATCATATCAGATGCTTTTGTTTTCCCCAATCGTTCTTTATTTAATGTGCACAAGTTTCATTTACCTTCGAACCTCACATGAAAAAATTATTCACACCTCTATGCAGTGTCACTTATTTTTGTTTTTTTCATCATTCTTAAATGTTTCAGGTCATCAGACTAACTAATCTAAATCTATGTCTAAAAGTACGTGTCCTCTTGTTAAAATATGAATTTACTCTGATTAAATTATCTTTTTTTTTTTTAATTAAAAATACTCAAATCTGATTTCCACCAGAACTTTTAGATCATTAAATAACTTGAATAGATTGAGGTATTTAAATTGATTAGTTGTAACAATAGACTTCATTTCAGATGATAAACAGTGCAGTAAAAATACTGTAGGCTGTTTAGTTTTTCTAAATTTAAATATAATATTGTTACACGGATGTCACCATATTGTTTATGTTGCAATGCATTCTGGGTACGTGACATATGCTAGGTGCTACATCCAGCTAAAACAGTAAGTTTTGCGCATTGAGTAACATTCATCTGCTTCAATATGAACCAGAGTGCATTGAAAATGAAGACAGAAGAGAAATGATGAAGATGAGGAGGAGCAAACAGATGAAGAGGAGAGAGTCAGAGAAAATTATGTCTCTGCTGCTGGAAGATGTTAATCCAGATTCCAGAAATAAACCATTTGAGTCAAAAAGCTCTAGTTATTCTATTTCCTGTCGAACTACTTTCAAATAGAAGCCACTAGAGCCAATAAAACCCTTAAAAAAAGAGCTCTCATTTCTACCAATCACAGTTAGGAGGCGGGTCTTAGCAGTGTCAATCACCAACATCCTCTTGCTCTCTGCTGTGCTGCAGCTAGCAGAACCTGTCAAGAATGCTAAGGCTAGTGAAGGTAGTGAAGGTTTTAACAAATACGTAAACAAAATTTTTAAGTAAAAGTTACTAACTGCAGCTTTAAATATTTGTTTGGTTGTTGGTTTAAAATATCTACTTCATAATCTTACGATTGATTAGCTTTCATGTTAGCTCCTGCTAACGGCATTAGCTCCTGCTAACGGTGGTAGCTCCTGTTAATGCGGCATTTTACTGTTTATTGTAAAAAAAATGCGGCAGAGACACTGAACCTTTGGACTGAGAGTCCGGCCTCATCGTTCTGGGAGCCACGTCGAGATTCAGCGGCCTGAAGACAGTTAGCATAAACGCTTCTACGCGCTGTGTGTTTCTCAACCTGAGCAACGTCCTCAGAGATGTCCCAACAATTACGGACAACAAAGGAAGCTAGAAGTGAAGTCAGAACGAGCTCATGGAGACACCAGACGTACACACGGCAGCAAACGGAAACAAACAAAGAATGAAAGTGGCTCTATTAGCCTCGGGTGTTCTGCATCCAGTCAGGCTTTGATATTCAAACTAACCTTAAATAGAAGCACAAACCTGCTTTATTCTTCCGCTCAGAGCCACCACTGAGGTAACCGCACACACACATCAACACACACATCAACGCAGCCCGTCTGTTCTCCGCTAACGTCTATTCTTCTTCTTCTCCTCTAAATACATTAGGGCTCTCCTATGGCGACGGACACGCCATGTAAATACACCGCTGTGTCTTCAGCCTCAAAAATGCCACATCATACATGAACATCCTCCGCCCACGCAAAGCCCTGGGAAAAAAAAAACATGGAAATTACAGCAAACATGGAAACATGGAAATGAAGGGAAACAAATTTTTATTGTAAAGAAAAATGAAACATGGAAACGTCAGGCTCTGAATTAAACTGAAGGATTTTATGTAAAACTCCAAGATGTAACGTGTAGACATCTGCTCCAAGTCGTCATATTTATTTACTTTTAAAGTTTAATTTCTGACTTTTTCAGTGGAAGAAAGGGAACCGTTGGCCATGACGGTCAATCCGAAGGAAAGGAGAGAAAACAAGGAGGGAAAACAAAGAGGGAAGGGGAGAAGGAAATAATGGAAGTTGGAGACAACGGTGCAAAGTAGAGAAAGAAACAAGGGAGATAAGATGAAAGGATGAAAAAAAACAAAAAAGAAAAAGAGAACAAAAAGAGAAAAAGACAGATGTTAGAAAGGATGAAACTTAGAAAGAACACAAAAGGAGGAATGAAGGAAAAAGAAAGGATCAAAGGAAGGAAGAACAAATGAATGAAAGAATAGAAAGGTTAAAAGGGAGAGCTAAATAAAAGAAATAAAGACAGGACAAAAGAAACAAAAAATAAATGGAGAAAGAATAAAGAACAGAAGAAAGATAGCAAGAAAGGAAGAACTAAAGAGAAAAAAGAAAACAAATGAAAGCAAAAGAGAAAGAAATGAAAGGACAAAAAAAAAGTCAAGAAAGAAGAAAGGAAAAAGGGAAAACCAAGGAAGGAAAAATGGTGGAGAAAAATAAGGAACGCAAAAGAGGAACGAATGAAGGAAGGATAAAACAGAAGGAGGTAAAATACAAGGAGAGGAGGAAGGAAGGTAGGACACAAAAAAGGAAAGAACAAAGGAGAATAGAAAGACGAGAAGGGCAGGAAAGATGGATGAAAAAAGGAAGAATAAAGGGAAGGAAACAAAGAAGGAATGGAGGAAGGGATGAATAATGAATCAGGATCCGCTGAAAACGGAGGATTTGTTTAAAAAGCTCAACTGAAAGCAGAAAAATCTGAAATCCTGGAGACGAGAAACATCAAACAATAAAATCCTTAATTTTAATCTGAACTCAGAAAATAAACCCTGTTAATATTTACTCTGCTTACCTCCAACAACGAGCTTTCACACGACTTTTTGCATGTTTCATAAATTTGAATCAAATTCTGACTAATATCAACTCATTACTAATCATGCACTGATAATATATGTGAGCAACACAAACTGTAGCCGCTCTAATTGGGGTACATGAGCTCTAAAAATGCACATTAGTTTTTAACATTTCAACAAATTATTTCACTATGAATAAAACATAAACGTAAGAGACATCCAGGCAACACCGTGAAAATCTGATGGTATTAATCAAAACAAACGACCTGCAAGCTGCACCTGATCACTGATTTTAAGTGGATGAAATGAGGATGAACTTTAATCTAATTGGCTTTGTTGTAAAATGAGTATTTTAATGTGTGAAGTGGGAGCAGCCATCTTTAACCAACACACCAACGGCAAATTATGACAACCAATGAGCAATAAATCAATTAATTGTATGATTAATTAAAATCAGAGTGATAATTTCTATTTGGACAACAATCGTCTTTAATATCGTTGAAAAGTCGCCATTTTGAAGTGTGATGAGGTTAGTTTGCACTATCTAACAGTTTTACCTGTCAAAACTGAATGACTTTTAATTTTTGGAAAGCAATTTTGGCTACAGAGACTTCATAACCCATTTTATGAAGTCTCTGTATTTTATTAATAATAATAATTATAAAATATTTTAATAATTTTATTTACTTTGGATACTTAAAAGGTTTTCCAGCTCCAGTGTAAAATATTCTTTAGAAATAAAGCTTTTTTTGATGTTTGACTGGGTATAATGATAACAATGATGATGATTATTATTATATTTGTTGAATATTGCCTTAAAATAACAGTTATTATGCATCCAATGATGCATAATAACACTGTTATTGTTACTGTTTGTCACAGCAACAAACAGTAAATTTGTTGCTGTGACAGGCCGAGGCCCAGGCAAATAAATTTAAGGCCTTTATTTCAAGTGAAACAGAATCTCCCATGTTGAAGATAATGTAAACAAAGCCTAATAACCGAAATTGAAAAGGCTGAAGCCGAAAAAACTGAAAGTTTAAACTTCAAGACAAAATGTTGCATCTTTAGAGAGAATAAATATTTACTTTCTTATGGGGAAAAAAAAGTAAAAACAGAGCAAGTAATAATTTTTCTATCATTTTGATTAAATTAAAGAAGTGCAAACCCATAAAAATGAAGATCAAGATTTTCAGAGAATCGTAAGCAAAATGACTTCTGCAGGATAAAAATTACAACAAGGCTCTTACTGGTCATGAGATTAACCTGCCAGTAATTTGCATATAGGGAAATGAAGTCACTAGTGCCAGTAGCAGCATTTCTATTGACCAATTAAAACTCAATGCAAAGGAGTTTCTTTAAAATGGTTTCTATTTATTAAAGATTTTTTTTGCTGTAAAGTTCTGTTTTTTCTGCTCACCTTCCCAACAACAGGAATATCCACGGATCCCCAGGTGTCGGCTCCCCAATGGACAATCCCCGAGGCAAAATCTGCCGTCACTATTCCCAAAACTGGAGTACAGGAAAAAGTATGTCATGTAAAAAAAAAAGGACAAAAACAAACGTGTCTGATTGTTCTCTTACCAATGCCAAGGATGATCTTGTAGATATGAACGGTGGAGAAGTGCAGGAGGAGGAAGAAGAAGTTGATGATGAAGAGGAAGAGGCACAGAATCACACAAACCCACTCCTGAAACCGTTTACCTGCAAAGAAAACAGCAATTTATCTCTCCAAGCACGAGAAAAACAGGTCAGAATGCGGGGAAAAAAAGGAGTGAAAACGGTCTGATATGATGGCAGAGTTTCTGCAGGTTCAACTCAGATTATGATGAAATTTTAGACCCAATCTCCGCAGTAATGAACAAACATCACCCAGCCAACTGACCATAAATTTGAACTTACCCATTAAATTACAGAAGCAATTTAGATGGCAAGTTATGAGTTGGTGAAACTTGCAGAAACTCTGCCATCATATCAGACCCAGACATGTCTAGTCAAAATTGATTGAATTTAAGACATTTAAGGCCTTACTTTAGACTCACAGATCTAAGACATTTTACAACTATTATGAGTAAAATTTAAGATCTATGTCTCCACAACAATATACAAAAGTTGTCAAGGCAACTGGCGATAAATTTGAACTTACCCAGGACATGACAAATGCTAAAAAGCTACTTAGCTATGTTAGCAGCTGTTTAGTGGGATCAATGAAGTTGTTGGGGGTTTTTCTTAAGTCGCAGAACACAATGAAGCTCTGAGTGCGACTCCAACTTTTGATTGACAGAAAAGAAAATAACTTGCTTTTTTACATGAAGTTAAGACATTTTAAGATTAATTTAGAAACATGAATTTAAGACTTTTAAAGACTTTAAAAATGCAGGGACACCCTGGCTGATCAAGGTGAGGCCCCTGCTCCCATCAGGAGAACATGCTGCTCCTTACTGGAGGTTAAAGGATCACTCAGCAGCCATCAGTCCGAGTGTGTGTGTGTGCCAGTGTTAATATGTAATCATTCAGAGGAAGACAAATGTACTCGAGGCAGTGGGGTCACGACCTCTGCGGTACGAAACACTGGCGCTCAGGCCACACAGAGTCCGCTTCAGGTGGGAGGCCGGTCTCTGCGGGAACGATCCGAACTCAGAGGTCAGCATCTCGGGGAGAGGCGGTCGAACTGAAACTAACTCCAAACTCTGGATTCAGCAGGAAACCCGGCTGGCGATGGGAGGGTCAGAGAGAGAACCCTCATGCTGCACGCCGCAGAACATCAGAGCTGCTGAATTATTGAGATTTTACTCTGCTGCTCTTCTAATTTTCCTGGAAACTTCTGGTTTGACTGAACTGTAACTTTACTTTCTCAGTTTCATTGTTTTTTGTTGTGTCTGTATTTCTAGAAGCTGGACATTCAACATTTCACCGATTTACAAAAATAAACCCTCAAAACACAGCCTCTACTTTCATTTGCTTTTCTTTGTCTTCAACAATCTAACGCGTTTGAAACTTTAATGTGTTCAGATCCTAACGTATCTCACAGCATTAGCAGCCTATAAGAAATTCATGACATTTTTTTCCTAATAAAGCACTCAGGCCTGCAAAGGTTTGCGTCTGCAGACCTGAGCAACCATGAATATGAAGTTGCGACTCAGGAGGTCAGAGGAGGCTTGGAATATGTGATTATGGATATTTTACAACTCATCAAAGCTGACCTTTCACCCGAGACAGACAGACGTGGATGGAAGTTATGCTCCTCTCTGAGGATTAGGTTTGCCTCTTAAGACGCTGCTGTTTTAATGTCACTAAGTTCGTTTAGTTGTTGCACCTTTTCTTTTTTGTCCTCAGTTTTTCAAATTTTCAGCTCAATGTTGAGAAATGTTTTACATCTGTGAGTCATTTTGGTCTTCATGCTGAAACTTGCTGCTGCACAAACACTTCAGACAAAATTTATTGGGAAAAAAAAAAATGTTACTTTGCGATCAAGTCTGGGTGAGAAATCAGCTGATTTCTGTTCTGTTTGTGAAGATTTAATTTTTGTGAAATTGTTTTTTTTTCCTCAATGTTTCCTTGGGTTTGCATGATTCAGAGTAACGCCAGCCCACCCAGGATCTACTGTCTTGCATTCACACCAGCCCAGTTTAGTCCACTTTAATCCAACTCCAGTCCGTTTGCCCAGAGAGTCTGGTTCATTTGGTGAGGTGTGAATGCATAACCAAACTCTGATGCGAACCAACAAAGTGAACCCTGCTCCACTAAAAAAACCTTGTTTTGGTTTGAATGCATATGAATGCTAAGCAGACTGGAGGACGCGCCAACAACCGGAAGTGGATTATTTTGGTCCCAATCGAACCGAATCCACTGGACTTTTCAGTTTGTATTAGGTTGGACTTTGAATTCATATCGAATCCTAAAAGCACGTTTTTGAAAATATTTTCTGTAATTTGGAACCTTCCTTTAAACTTCTTGGTGTTGTTCTCTGTTTCAGGTTTCTTCATTAAAACAAGAAACTTATTTCACAGCAGTGGACATTTTATTGTTCAGGTTATCGTCTGGATTAATAATCTTAATGTCCCTTAACATTCACTGCATAACTTTCTACTAGTAGAATATTTCATTTATAATTGGGTTTTTAAAAGTACTAGAAACTAGTAAGGTTTTTAATTGACATTAAGTAATTAGTAACTCAATGCAAGCTCTTAAATTGTGCTTAAAAGTTACTTGTAAGTTAGTTTTGTGTAATTTAAAATACACTAGGATATTTGCACAAAAAATAGACAAAAATAGAGTTAAATGAATCCCTAAAACAAACTTTTCAATAATATTTTAGATTATTAAGTTACATCTGCAGTAATTGTAATAAAAGCACTAACGACTTGCAGAAATTTTTAATAAATATAGATGTAAGTCTCCTGTGCTCCTACTCAGTAAATCTGGGCCACTGTGTGTGTTTGGACTTCAGGAAAACACATTTAGCTTTGTTGTTTTAAGATTTGTGTGACATCTTTTCCTCCCCAATCCGCCTGAAGGGGTCACTGCAGGAAAATTCTCTCCCACCTCCTCCAAGTACGACTGCCTCTGCGCACAGATCGACCGCCAACACACACACGCACGCACGCACGCACGCACACACACACACGCACAGGCGCTCCATCTCTGTCACACACTCACACACCCATGGTGCGGGGCACGGGAGCAG
The DNA here is from genome assembly GCA_922788865.1 of Poeciliopsis turneri. Lineage (NCBI taxonomy): Eukaryota > Metazoa > Chordata > Actinopteri > Cyprinodontiformes > Poeciliidae > Poeciliopsis > Poeciliopsis turneri. Next base: position 1,491,288 of record CAKLNU010001104.1, read on the forward strand.
CGGGGCGGCTGTCAGGTGATGTGCGTCAGTCCTTGGATCCTCCGGCTCCCTGGTGAGGAGCAGGAAACTAGGACAGGCCTCCACAGAGCGCACACACTCACGCACAAACACACGCATAAGCCCGCGTCCCTCAGGCCATGGCATTGCTGGATATCACACACACGCGGTGACGGACAAAAAAAAAAAGCATCTTTTGGCACGCCAACACCCAAACACTTAAACATGCTGGCACGAACAACCGGCACCGGAGCAACCCGCTCATTAATATCGCTCTGACAACAACCGGTTCCCTGGCAACCTGTCCGCCATCGCTCACCCAGCAGCAACCCCCGCCTGCGAGCATGCACATGGGTGTGCGCGGGGACTTAACCTGGGCGGAGCCGGGGGAGACGGACGAGGGGTGCTAATAGGCTGAAATTAATCAACGCCGGCTGATTCTCCGTCAGGGGAGCGAGCGGCGGACAGCAGGAAGGAAGGCAGCACGTCCTGAATACTAATGACCGAATAAGGAGGGAGAGGATCCCGTCACCTCTCTGTGTTTCATGAGTGAAACATGATAGCATTCACAGATATGATGCGGGAAGGTGAGACCAGGCGGAATATGACGGAGTAAAACCAGATCCGAGATTAACAGATTCCTCGGCTGCCTTTCCGTGAACTTGGTAAGTGACAGCCATCTTGGGAGGAAGTTGCTATGACAACAACAAACACGCTACAAGTTTATAACTAGCTCTTGCCTCGTTCCTAACTTCTAAACAATATACGTTACAACAATTACGCTATTACAGATTTTGAGTACTCTACCCACCTCTGTGTAATACTAAGATAAAATATATTTACTGGAGAACTTGTTGCCGAGCTCGAAACATTAGCTTAGCTAAAATAGCTTTCATCTGCAAGCTAAAACGGACACGTGCCCATCTTTTACCACATGTACTCACTTTTTTTTCCTTCTCTGTCTCATGACAGCGGCGATCTTGTTCATGTATCTTTCTCGTTGATCAAGCATGTCCACATATTTTAGTTTTGTCGGTCTTGAAGCCATGGATCTTCTATGCAGTGCGCATGCGCTTAGCTAGCAATATGGTGCGGATCACTTCCGGTTCAGACGTGAGCGAAATATGCATTAACCATAGAATTGCAAAAATTGGAATTACTAACATAAATTTGCTTAATGAAAACACAGCAATTTAAGAAAAAAATAAAAACGTAAATTTTTTGATATAGAAAAGTATTTACGCCAGAATGAGGCTTAGCTTCCTGTGCTAAGCTCCATCCTTAGCACAGGAAAAATCAGGTGCATTAGCCAACGTTCAACCTACAGAGGGCAGCACTCAGATGGTTTCAGGTAAAATACTGCAAGATTAAACACATTTTACAGTAAAATCTCAAAATCTGCACTTGAACATGAAGCTAGAACCGTAAATAACCTATTTAGTGACATTAAATGAAATGAAAAAAATGCTCTGAGGGTTAGTTGCACTTTAACAACAGAAATGTAAAACTTTTAGTGTTTTTTTAGCTCAGCAGTTTGGCAAACAGTGCAAACGGGGATTGATTTGCTTTCATTTGTTTGGTTGTGCAGTAGTTAGAAGGTCAAACACCGTGACCCGAACACTGGGCCCTGAAACAAAAACTAATTAACACCTTTTCAACTTATTGGCCGTGACGCTCGGTGATCAGGCCACATCCTATCGAGTATTTAGCTGTTTGACTGAAGCAATCAAGTAATTTCCATTGTCAGTAAACCACAGAGACCGAACCAGAATGAGCTCAGCCCGGAAAATCAGATATGAAAAGGCATCAATAACTCTGGGATCAATTAGTTCTGTGGAAACGTAACTAATATTTCATTAGAGAACAAACATGACGATAAGGGAGAATGTTTAAAGCCGGGTTAGCAACAATTGCAACTATTCCAACATCTCAGTCTCACTCCTCCGACACCTTCACTCATTTCACCAGATTGCGTCACTCCACGGACACGTTCTCTCACTCCCGGACACGTTCTCTCACTCCTCGGACACGTTCTCTCACTCCACGGACACGTTCTCTCACTCCCGGACACGTTCTCTCACTCCCGGACATTTCTCTCACCTACACATTGTTCTCTTACTACTCTGCTATCATCTTTCAGGCCACCATGTTCTCTTACTCTTCCACCTGTTCTCTCACTCCAATGCCAAGTTCTTTTACTACTCTGTCATATTTTTTAACTCCACTATGTTCCGTGACTCCTCCATTTCACTCCTCGTCCTTGTTCTGAAGGCTAACCCATCAGAACCACGGCGGGCCGGAGTTCTACCACGTTCAGCTCTGCTGCTCTTTGTCATCCATCACTCAGTCTCTCCCCCTCCATCCTCCATGCTGGTGTTCTCTCAGCGGGCCGTCCTCAGATGGGACTTTGGGGGTAGACAGAGGAATGTGGGTGGTGAAAGTGGGTCACATGCTCAGAGAGAGGGAGAATAAAGGAGGAGAGACACTGAGGGACACCGCCATGGAAACACAGGGGTAAGGATCGGGAAGTGGGGGATGAATTCCCTCGTTCAGGAGGAGTGGATCAGTCGGAGGGATCTTCGCTTTCATCTGATCTCTGTGGACGGCAGAACATGGGACACACACACACACACACATACACGCACACACAGAAAACCAACAACACACAGCAGAGAAGACAAACGACTCACTGCAGCACAAACACGCCACGTCTGTCTCCGCATGGACAACGTCCTCAAAGACGAACGCAATCCATTTCCCTGCAGAAATGGAGGATTCAGTAATAACATGGCAACACACTCATACAAAGACAAACAAATGCATGAAACACACACACACACACACACACACACACACACACACACACACATTTAACCCACAAGAGCTTTACAACCAAAAACACACCATGGACATTTCCCATCATGCTCGCTGTCCTCTTATCTCCTACAGCCGTCACAGAGATAATCACACACAGAAGTGGTTTAGGTCGCATTCATGAATGCATCCAACTCCTCTCATCATGAAAACAAGAATCTACGATATTGTAGCAGGGAGAATGTAGAAAAACAAAAAATAGAGTACATTTCCAATAAAAACTCAAACTTTGAGATTGATCGCAGAGGTTCTTTTTGAGTTTGAAAAAAAAAGTGTTTTTCTCTTAAAGATTTCTCAGATTAATTTCTGACGTTAATCTTAAAATTTCTTAATTTTTTTCTAGAAAATGTTTGACTTTTAAAACATAGAAATTTTCACTTTTTTTTCTCAAATTCTTTAGATCCAATCTAAAATTTTATTTTCTAGCAAATGTTTTGACTTTTAAAACTAAAGTTTTCTTCTCAATTTTTGGAGATGAATATAAAAATGTCTAAATTTACTCCTCCCACCTGCAGGTGGCAGCATTTCTTGCTTATACTACTCTGCTGCCTCAACCTTACTTAATGAATTATCTTCCTTGATCAATATGGTAACTAAAAGTCACATTTAATATCGTACATAAGCACAGATATTGCAATATTTCTAAATTAGCGCCACAAAATCAGTCATTTTGATTTCAAAACATGGAGGGACTGATCAATGTGACAAGATGTTCAACATTTAATTTTATCAAAAGCAGACACAGCTACTTAGTTTGTTGGATTTTATCAATATATCCTGGCCCTTTAAGAAGAGTCAAAATGAAAATGAGTTCCACAGCCCCGATGTTTATAGCTTCTTCACAGTATTCTAATTTGTTTAGATGCAAAGAAAAGGAAAAAGTCCGAACTTCTCCATCAGAAAGCAGCGACTCCAGTCACCATGATGCCTCAGTGCCAATTAAACTCCAGCATAAAACCTTTCAAAGGTAGGCAGTCCTCCAGAGACATCCAGGCGCCCGCTACCCTCAGGGAGCCCCCAGAACAGTTTGGTCCAAAAGCACCAATTGGTGTCAAAGTGCATCCATGGCTCCGGGCCAAACAGAACTGTAAATTTAATGTCCCAGTGGACAGAAATCCTCTGAAAACAGAACCTCATTGAAAGGCAAAATGAAGACTCTCATAAAAACCCGAAAGAAAGACAGGTGATTTGAAGGAAAGATGGACAGATTCAACTTTAAGAGAATGAAAAAAATCTGGTAAATACTTTTTACTGAATGTCTTCAAAACAACTAGTCACATGCAATTCACAGCTTTACATGATACACTGCATAAAAAGTCACCTAAATATTCTTTTCCTCACTGTCTGGAAATGGCAGAAAAACTCAAAACCACTGATACTCTTACATTTTTCCGTCGCTCTCTGTGTCAGCTATGCTACACATAAATTCGTTGCCACAGCAACTGACTGACAACAGCTCCACTGTTTATCAGTATTCAACACCAAAAGACATGCAAACATTTCCCACTCAAAAGAGCAGAACGTTCAGTCAGTTTCAGTTTTATGCTTTCAAGCTTGATTTTTATTTTGTGATTATTAATAAGTAATCGCTACTGCTGCTATTAGTTAAGCTAACACTGCGATGGTAGATTGACTAATTGTCACCTGCTCCGATTCTGCAGCACATCTACATTTTAAGGCCATCAAAGTCAAGCTAGCATAGCTGACCTTCTTCTCTCTCCCTTTTTCTTTTTAATTGAAACGTTTTCCTGACCGTTATCTAGATGCATTGGTGTTGAAGCTCTGCGTCCCTTTTTCTTTTATACATCAGGCCTACATTTAAGATTTAGTGTGTATTATTGATAAGTTTACAGCTAAAACCAATGCTTGCCATCATCAGCTCGTCGTTTTTGAATCAGAATCTTACGTGTCTGACTCCATAGCGCCAATTCACAACAAACGTCGCCTTGAGGGCGGCTTTTTACAAAAGGAAATAATTTAAACTTTTTGCATCCCAATCCAGTGCTGTAAAATGTTGACATTCCACATTTTTCCAGAGTTCTGATTCTTTTTGATTTGCAGATCTCAGTGACTCTACACACCTCGAGGTCATATGAACACATACCAACACACTCAGGTCAAAGTGCCCAGCAGACCCACATGGCACTCAAAGGCCCAAAACATTAACCCACTCTGACCAGGGAGTAACCCAGAAAGGGTTACTCCCTGAACCCTTTCTGGGTTCAGGGAGTAAGAGAGGGAGCGTTTCAGGAGGATAACTGAGGAATATCCAGGTGTTGAGAAAATGCACAGTTCGGTTTTTAAGGGTTCTGATGTTGAAGCTCGGCGCCACTGTGATGTAAATAAAGTGGATTTTTATTGCCACGGTTTAAAGTTTAATGAGAGCAGGAGAACATGTGAGAGCTGAGGTCACTGTCACACTCACAGTTATGTTTCTCCTCTTCTCAAGGGACTTTCCATTGACTTCCATTCATTTCTGCAGCCAAAACCCGACATTTACCCTAAACCTGACCATTACAGTAGATACCCAACCATAAAAAGTCTCAGTATTATTAATGTTTTATATGAATTTGCTCTTTAAATTTCATATTTTCTTAGAAACTGCATTTTTAATTTCAATCCTCATCATGACAAAAAGAACAATACAAAAATACCCCAATGTGGGAATCATCGCCATCACAAGCCTCTTTTGTTAATAGTAATGTTGAATCTCAATAGTTGGGGTGGAAAGTGAGCAAAATGGGAACAGGGTCAGAGAAAAATATTAATCCGCTAATGCTCTAGTAGCATAGCTAATTTGTTTACCTAACTTTAAAACGTTTAGCAGACTTAGCTTCCCTTGCAGTAATTTTTCCTGATAAATTTAAAGTTATTTTTTGGTTTTTTAAATTAAAAAATTTGACGTCTGTGTTTAATTTTTTGATTATCGATTGTTAAGGAGTCTTCAAGTAATTAGCCATTTATCTTCATGCTTTTATGTTGAAGCGAGTGAAAACTGTTTCCTCATTTCCCGCCTCCCTTATTTAAAGAAGAGACATACAGGAATACAATAAACCCTGGATAGGAAAGAAGATGATGTAAACATGAATACAATGTCTAAAGCTGTTAAAGATGTTAATTATGATGTCAAAATTAAATTGGTGCTTGATGTTTGTAATCTTTCAGATATTGTGAAAGGCCTAGTGTCAAGTATTGCGTGTAACATTATGGGTCATTAGTATTTGAGAGGGCAAAATTACATCATTATGCCATTATTAATACTTCAAAAGGTCTCAAAACAACGATATTATTGTTTATCAGAATAATTTATCATCTAGCAAAGTTTGTAGTTTATAAGACCCAACAGTTTGTAATCACATTCATCTCAAACCACAAGAACTGCTTTCAGAAAAGTGACCAGAAACACTTATGATCATAAATACAAACATACAAGCTGCTCATAAAACTGAGAACTAAGACGCCTTGTAAATACAGAGGAGGAGGAGGAGGAGGAGGAGGAAGGCACTGGACCATGACACTTTAGCACATATGGGAGGGCAGAGGAGACGAGGGAATGAAGGCAGACTTGGTGGGAGAAATGGAAAAGCAGAGAAACGGCGGCAGAGGGGGAAGCGTCCAGCTGTTTGTCCATCCTTGCTTTGCCGTAATGAGGCCGTGTTTGGCTCTACGGCGCGTCGCCGATGCCTCATCTAACTTCTCCAAACTCTAACAAGCCAAACTGCTATTTAGATTTACCTCCCGCCGGCGCTGAGCCGAGCCCCAAACAAGCGAGCGCGGAACAGCGTGGCGCTCCCTTAAATGGACACTTTGACATTTTGGATTTCGGCTGTTTATTTTGCTTTAAACAGACACTTGTCAGCATGTGGGGGGAACATTTCTGCTTTTAAGTTTCCATAAAATGGCTCCGCTTGCATTGTTAGCGTCGCTGAGCATATCTTCGGCTCGCGGCCCGCTGAGCCCTTCGGCTGAAATGAGGGAGGGAGAGAGAGACTCACCTGATGAAAACAGAGGAGGCGGGAAACTGCAGGGCCATTATTTTAATCACAGGACCAAGACCCGGCCCCTCCAGGATGCTCACGGTTACATTTCACTCTGTGAGAATAATGACTACGAATCGCCACCAAACCTGAATTTTTTTTACTCAGATAAAATAAAAAGAATAAAATAAAATAAAAAGGAAGAGGCGACTGTTTTCTTTTCTCACACGGTGTGACATCACCTCCACTAATGGCAGGAAGATGAAACATTTTGAATGCTCTTCTTATGTTCATCTGGCATCTACACCTGATTATCCTTGACACACTCGCACCTTACACTCCAAAAACTCAAAATATCACCAACTACTTTTAGACTAGTTTATATGGGCAAATACCTTATTACTAAACTAAGTAACTTTTCAGGAAGACTTGTTTTAATAATTCCTTAGTGAATGGATTATTTTCTTAAAACAAGCTCCTGTATCTCACATAAAAGTTACTAAAGTTAGTTTTTTCTTATTTGAAGTGTAGCATAGAAACGAGACCAAAAATACTTGGTGATATTTTGAGTCTTTTCAGTGTTTTGGGAGAATCAGACATTTCATTTTCAGAAAATACAAAGAACAGCAGCACAACTGAAAGATCATCATCAATACGCTGCAAAAACACAAAAAGGTCACCGAGTTTTCCTGGTCTAGTCTCTGCTGAAAATGTCTTAGGACACTTGAAATGAGACAAAACTAACTTAAAAGTAACTTTTCAGCAATATTAAGAAAATAATTTCTTAATATTGATGAAAAAACACCAGTTCCACTGGCAGATAATTTCAGTTATTTTCATGGGAAAATCTCTTAACAGTGAATTTATCTGCCAATGGAACTAGTATTTTTTTTTATCAATGTTAAGGAATTATTGACTTAAAACAAGCTCATATATTTTGCTGTGATGTTACTTGTAGATTAACTTCGTCTTATTTCAAGTGTACTAAGACATTTGCTCCAGAGTCTAGAGTAAAAATGCTTGGTAAGGTTTTGCGTTTTTACAGTGCATATAATGTCTAAGCAGGGCTTTGTTATTAAAGTCTTACACATCCTTATTTTAGTGATTACTGTCACTCCATAAATTTAACTTTAACCATTTTTCTGATTTCCCGGCCTTCAGTCGTGTAACCCTGACAATTTAATGTTTCTCCAGATGTGAGAAATTAACTTTTTATGATTTACACGGCGCACTAAGGCAAAGAGGAACTCCTTAAAACTGCAGGATCTGTGACCTCTCGTAAACTTTACTGCCAGGTGTGATTGTGCAACAACTTTGACGTTTTAACGACGCCGCTGTTCCAAAGCCAACACCGAGGGCCGTTTCAGACCACAACCACAGCTGATAGAGAGAGGAAACAAAACAAAAAAAAATCACATTTGATCCTCTTACGTGTCAATCCGGGCTGCAGCCATTGGGATGAAACAAACACGACCGGGTATGTTTACTACCGATTTAATCTGCTTATCCTGACGTGATGCTGCACGTTTCTGTGCCAAACGCCTCAGTTTAGCACAAACAGAAACATTCTGAGGTTTTTACTGAAAATGAGACAAAGGTTAAAGATTACGCTCAACCAGATGGATGAGTTTCACAAAAATAACTCCTGTCAGAATAACTAATTTTGCTGGATGATAAATAGTCACAGAGGTAATTGTGATAAACAATAATATAATTTACAGACTATTTTGAAGTAATATAATGCTATTAGCATTATAGTAATGCAAGAACACATTCAGAAACACCAATGAATGTTCATTAAAACTTAAAGTTCAACACTGGAGCTGCAAGACATTTTATATTTCCAAAATGAATAAACAAAATGACAAGTTAAACTTTCCTTACATAAAGGCCAGTTGAGACCAAAACACCAGACTGAAGACTTTTATCATTTGGTCTTTAGTTTGAAAGAGAACAAAAGAGAAAAACAATAAAATATGCAAATGAAAATTGAACTTGTTTTAATTTAGGATGTGATTAATTGATTAATTACCAACCTTGTCGATGAATTTTCTTAATAAGAGATTGTACCTCAGGGGTCTTTAGTCTGAACTGCTGATTTCAGTTTTGACCAGTTCTGACCGAAACCTTCACTGTCCATTTTTAAAACCCATTTAAAAACTTATTTTTGCCCAATTGAGAGCAGATATTACTTAATCTTTATTGATATTGATTTTATCTGTTTAACTGCGTTGTTGTGGTTTGAACTGGGTTTCTGAACACGCAGCTGTTACCAGTTCCTCTTAATTATAACCGGTCTTCCTCGTTATCTGGCATCTAAATGGATGTCGGTGTGTAACCTGAGCTCCAGCGGCAGCAGAGCAGACCGACACTTATCCCTCTAATGTAATTGCACTGAGTAATGGTGCCGATCCAATAACATTAATGGGGAAGGTGACTCGGTTCCTCACAGCAGCTAAAAATAGGACAGCAGAGAAGAAGCCGACAGAGGTTAAATAACGAGTCGGAAGTTTAGTCCTACCCTTCGTCTGATCCTTTTCTCTTTTTTTTTTTAGAGAAAGTGTCAACAGGTTGCCAGCAGGGCTCAACTGGAGGCAATTAAAATGCTCAGTGAAGTGAGACACGGGGCAGATGGTCAGGCACAAACCAGCTTGATGCACAACTGGTAACACAGGTTTCCTCTGATAAAATCTGCGCCGTCCAGAAGTCACAAAACGACTCAATCTGCAGAACATTCTGGGTTTGGCCTCCGACCCACAGAGAAGTGAGAAATGTAAATTTAATACTCAATGGATTCATAGATGAAACCCAAAGAGTGTTTTGTCACCCGACAGTCGGTGGATTTGGTTCGACTGAGGATCAAAATATTTGTTACATTTCCAGCTCCTGCGGTTCACTTTCACACTGCAGTCCAAAACAATCCAAATGCAAAATGTTGACCGATGATCAGTTATTTCTGTTTCATCATCCTGAAACTTTTCTTCACCCAACTACACAGAGAGATCCAGAGTTTTAGATACTCGAACTGATCAACGACTCGACAACAAGGAAGAGTTTTTAGGATGCAGTTTGTCTCATTTGTGCATCTGTAACACGGTAGGAAGTAGGAAACTGCAGCTTTTCCTCATTGTTGCAAAGGGGAACATTACACTGCAAAACACTAAATCAAGCACAAAAGTATTTTTTGGCTTAATTTCTAGTGCAAATATCTTATTGCACTTAGAACAAGACAAAACTAACTTACAAGTAACTTTTCAGCAAGATATGGGAGCTTGTTTTAGGTCAATTATTCCTTAATTTTGATGATAAAGTGCTAGCTCCACTGGTTTGATTATCATATCATATCAATAAATTTTTTTTCTGTACTATTAATTAAATAATCCCCAACATTTGTTACATTTTCAGCTACAGGTTCTCTTTCACGCTGCACTGAATCAAACAAACCAAACTAATTAAAAACCTGTTCCCCTCCCGGTCTGTGGGGGCGCTGCACCAAGAACCACAGAAGAAAACGGCAACAAAAACCTCTGAAGACACAGAGCGAAACTTCCTTCTTCACCAAATGTAAACAAAAAAAATGGACTGGCGTCACATTTTAGCGGTTGTAGTATTTCTCTTTTATCTTTCATAAATCCATTTCTCCTGCTAGTGCTAAGCTAACATGTTTGTTTTGGTTGTATTTACCCAGAATGCTCTGCATTTTAGTTCACTTCCTGCTTGTGGAGCCGTCGGATTTAAAGACTAAAGTATTGGCTGAAGATTAACCAGAACCATTCCGATTTTTAAATATTGTAATTCTTTGACTCTGTAATTTTAAGTACTTTGCTTTATTTACTGCGTTTTATAATTTTTCATTTAATAAAATGTTAAAGGTCTTTTTAGGGGCGAGTGTTGCTAATTAGCAGTGGCTGTATCCACTTGTTTTTGTTTTGCTCTGTGTTTTTGTATCCGTCTCAACAAATAAATAGTGATTACTGTCACCATTTCTCTGGTCTGCTTTGCATTCACATATGTGTTCAAACTGCCCCAGAGTTCACTTCAACTGAGCTGAGACTGAGGTTAGCAGACGGACCAGAGTTTACACTGCATAAACAAAATCTTACCGAGTATTTCTGGTTTAGTTTCTCGTATAAATATCTTATTACACTTGAAATAATATAAAAACAAACTGAAAAGTAACTTTTCAACATCTTATGTGAGCTTGTTTTAAGTCAATAATTCCTTAGTATTGATGAAAAAAATTCCAGTTCCAATGGCAGATTATTTTACATATAGCATAATATCTTTCCCTTGTTATAAAGTGACAATCTGCCAATGAGATTCGTACTTTTTCATCAAAATTGACTCAAAACAGATATTATATTTTACTGAAGTTACTTTTAAATTAGTATCATGAATGCCAGATATTATGCACTTAAAAAACACAAAATCTCAATTTAAAACAACAAATATATCTTGCTGTAAAGTAACTTTTGTGTTAGCTTTGTCTTATTTCAAGTGTAGTTGGTAAACGTCTGGTTAACACGTATTGGTTTTGTATTGGTTTTGGCTCATATTTCTTGCTGAAAAGTTGCATCTAAGTTAGTTGAGTGTACTAAGATATTTACACTAGAAACTACATAAAGATACTTGGTTGGTTCTTGTGTTTTTACAGTGTAAATGGTTGAAATCTGAACCTGGTTCTGGAATTAATGAAGCAGACTAATCGAAAGTTTCTCAAACGGTTCCTAAATGTCAGCAGTTCTTGAATTTGACCCTAAACTGAGGAGTTTTTGCAGAGCCCATGTTGCAGCCTGCAGTCGCCTCTCAAACAGAACCGCTTGACGTTAAAAGTTAACCCAGTTCTGGTTGGTTCGGCCCGGTGTGGGCAGCTTCCTGTTTTCTCTGTGCCACGTTGGGAATGAGCTTTAGATAACAGATGTTTGTGCGTGGAGAGCAGCTGCAGCTTCCAGCAGGCCCTCATGCTGCTCCACGCACAACATCCATCAGAAACACACGAGCTGCGTCACATTAAGTGAACCGTCATATCAGGACCGAGCCGGTCTGCAGTCTGCACCAGAACCAGTCCCCGTCATCATCATCATCAGCAGCAGCATCTCTGTTATCAGATGCCGGGTTATCAGCGCTGATACCGGGTATCTGCGCCGCTCGGCCTCCGCTCAGTGAAAGCCCCAGTCTCTCCAAAACAAAACGGATCACCGCGAACAAAACCAGCGGGAGGAGAAGCGGCATCACCGGCTTACCTGGGGAGTAGAGCCGGGCCAGCTGCCGGGCCCCGGCGTGCTGCGGCCCCCAGCGAGGCGCCGCGCTGCGGGCAGCCGCCCCATGCTCGTTCCCGTTCGGATCCTCCTCCGCCATGGACCGGTGCCTGATGTCAGTCTCCGAGAGAAGCGACGCCGCCATCGCCGCTGCCCGCTGTCCCTCCTCTGGTTCAGGCGTTCAGCGAGCAGACATGAACCGGGCCAGCGGATCGGCTGGTGGTTCGGTTCCGTGTCCGGGCCTCCGGAGCTGTTTGACGCTGACTTGGCAGGAGGAAGGAGGTTGGAGCAGGTGATGGCAACTCGGCAGCAGAACCCGGAAACGCTCCGCTGACACACAGGCCTACTTTTAACCAACCAGCAACCGCCGCTTTAATGTTCAACTGGAAAACTGAAACACTTTCAAATCTGCTTCAGCTGAAGGAATGAAGCGTTTCAGTGCAACTAAACAAAATAACACTTAAACTAGCGGAAACTGTTACCTTAGGGACGGTCTGCAAATTACTTTCATCGCAAAAAGTGGGAAATAGCGATATCAGTCAAGGTTTAATCTTTTTATGGAGATAAAAACCTGAATTTTACAGATAGAAAGAAAACTCGGAAATGTGAAACGTTGGAAATTTTCTAAAAAAAAAAAAAAAAATCTAGAAAAAAAAAAGTTTGATTTTGAAAAGTCAAAACTTTGCTAGAAAAAGACTGAGACATTTTTGGATCAGTCTCAGAAATTTTCTAAAAGAAAAAATGCACAGACAAGTCTGAATTTTAAAATTCAAAAGGAATAATGCATTTTCATTTGAGTAAACAAATGTTCAACTAGCCAGAAATGTGGTCGTTTAGAGCCCAACTGAAAATTACTTTCGTGCAATGTTCCCTCTAATTGTTCATGTGTCTGGGCAAACACACAAGCTTCCTGAGCACACTGAGGACCACTGTGAGCATCATCAGTGCACACGGCGTGGCCACGCACAAGTATTATAAATCTGGGATCATAGGAAGTTGCATGGCTTATTAAAAGAAACAAATTACATCAACAATTTTCATTTGTTTGCTTTCAATTTAAGTGATTTTCCCCATTAAAAAAAAACAAAAAAAAAACATTGCTGTTCATGAGATGCACAGTATTAGTAAGAGTCTTGCTTTAGCCAGGGTGAGAAATGAGACATTACACCTTTCAGACATAACTGTTCATATTAAAATATTCACATTTTGCACAATGAAATGTTTTCTGTAGCTTATGATACAGTATAAATTTTTGTAAAATATTTCATTAGTTTTTTTCACGTCTGCCCTTCTTACTGACCCATCAACTTTGCCCAGGTTGATGGGTCAGTCTGCTTCTTGCTTTATGTACTTGAATTCAGCATATTGGCTGTTCATGGCCTCCATAATCTGTGGGCGGAGGAGAATGGCCTCATGCAGCAATGTCTGCTCATCCATAGTCAAAAGTCCGAACTCAACGCTTCAATATCAAATGCAGACCATTCTTTTAATTCATGCTTTAAAAAAACGAGCATCAATGTGATCACAGAGCTTATTAATAAAAAGAGTAATCTCATCAGTCTTGGTGAAGGCAACAGTGATGGCCCCATTGCCTTCTTGACACGGTCACTCCACTGTACTGCACTGTTCCAGTTGCACAAACTCCGACAGCCATTTGATCTTAGCAGAAGTGCATTTCTTTTTTTTTTACTTTGGCTTGGTGAGTGGATGTCCCACTTAGACATGATAAGGTGTTAGCTTTCTTAACTCCGCCGCACTATTCTTACCTGCACGGTGCCACAGCGCATATGACCAAGGCACTTACGCAAAATAGGACGAAAAACAAAAAACCTATCTGTCATTGACTGGATTCCTGTCACTCACTGAGTTCGATCGCAAAGTAGGACGAAAAACATGTTACTGGTCCATAGTCAAAACTGATATCTGAGCTCAATGTCCAGTTTACGTTGGACTTTATTTTATGCGCAACATAGATTTTCTTGTGCGCTGAGAATATGCGAGCAGTGCGCGATTGCGCAGGCGCGCAGCTTAGAGGGAACATTGCTTTCGTGGTAGAAATTGGGAAAATAAGCTAAAAATAAACAACAATCTCAGTTATGGAGATAAAAAACTGACAATGCCATAGAAGAGCCATTGTAGATAGAAAATCTTTGGAATTTTCCACCCAAAACCGTATTACAACTTTTCTCGAAAAAATGAGGAAATTTCTGTGCTTCAAAAAACAAAAATTTTGAGAATCATGTCAGAAAAAATTCCAGAAAAAAAATACAGATATTGAGTTTAATTTCAGAAATTTTCTAGAAAAAGCCTGAGCATTTCTGAATTTGAAAAGTAAAGAATCTGCTTAAAAATACAAGTTAGCAAGTTTTCCTGCTGTTTTCACCACAAAAGTTGCTCTTATAGCAAACAGACACTGAGAAAAATCAAACCTGCGTTTAGTTACTGTAACATGTAGCATGCAGTTTCTCAGGGTTTTCCTCTTGGACCCACTTGTTTAGTGATTTATTCGTGTCCCTAACATCATCTTTAAACATTGTTTAATAATTAGCTTTTTAACCCAACTGTCAGGCTTAATTGTATAACACATTTCAGCATCAAAATTTCACACAATAACCAATTATGAAACAACCAGTAAACATTACGTCCTGTCAAATCCCGTCATCAAATATATTGATCATTAGCTGCGTTTCCATTCCAATTCGACATTTCAAAAGTAAATTTACTTAATAGAAACACAATAAATCCAAGAAAAGTTTTTCTCTAGCATGAGGTGTTTTTTTTTCAATGTCCATCCATCCATCCATCCATCTTCTGCCGCTTATCCGGAGTCGGGTCGCGGGGGTAGCAGCTTTAGAAGGGAGGCCCAGACTTCCCTCTCCCCAGCCACTTCCTCCAGCTCCTCCGGGGGAATCCCGAGGCGTTCCCAAGCCAGCCGAGAGACGTAGTCCCTCCAGCGTGTCCTGGGTCTTCCCCGGGGCCTCCTCCCGGTGGGGACGTGCCCTAAACACCTCACCAGGGGAGGCGTCCCAGGAGGCATCCTGACCAGATGCCCGAGCCACCTCAACTGGCTCCTCTCGATGTGGAGGAGCAGCGGCTCTACTCTGAGTCCCTCCCGGATGACCGAGCTTCTCACCCTATCTCTAAGGGAGAGCCCAGCCACCCTACGGAGAAAACTCATTTCGGCCGCTTGTATTCGCGATCTCGTTCTTTCGGTCATTACCCAAAGCTCATGACCATAGATGAGGGTAGGAACGTAGATCGACCGGTAAATTGAGAGCTTCGCTTTTTGACTCAGCTCTCGCTTCACGGCGGACGCTGCACCAATCCGCCTGTCGATCTCACGCTCCCTTCTTCCCTCATTCGTGAACAAGATCCCGAGATACTTGAACTACTCCACTTGGGGCAGGACATCTCCCTCGACCCGGAGAATGTCTAAAGTGCTTTATTTTGCAAAACTGCAAGGGAAACATATTTTAGCACAAAAGTCATCAACAACAGGATGTAACTACTGGTGGAAACTACAAAGACGACGACAGGAGGTGGTAGGAAGAAGATGCTGCATCTTGTTTCTATAATGTTCATTATTTCATTGAAAAACCACAATTGCAAAATTACACCATTGGAACCATCTGGTTGTTGATTACATGACTCCTATGATGTGAAAAAAGTATTTCCATTGCAGTTTTTCAGAATAAACAAAAAAAACCAACAACAAAACACTTGATTTTAGCACCATTTTATTGAAAAACACGTTTTTTTTCCTCATCTGTCTAAATGACATTTTCCCTGAAGCTTTGTGTTTTGTCAATATTCAGTAATTTTCACTTTTGCTTTTTTGTGGTTTAATTTCAAAGTGGCGTCATCCTTGGCGGTCTCCCATGAAGTTCCCTTTGGCTCAAATGATGACAGACGGTTCGTTCCGACGCCGGATCAATCCCTCGACTTGGAGCCTGGGCTTTTGAACTGCTATTCATATCATTCTTCTCTTCAGTTCATCATCAACTTTACAATCCTGAAAATATGAAACTTCTGAAAAATATCAGCAACTGTAATCACAGGAGTATCAAGCTGCTTATAGAAAGTTTTAGAGTTTTTACCCTGTAACGTGTCAGTAACTTTTGTTTTAATCCCCTGAAGTAACTGCATTTAAAATCACATGTGAACAAGTTTGTTCATACTATAAATCATTGAAAATTTCTTGCTCCTGCCATTTCCTGCTGTCTTATTTGTCATTTCTGCCAGTAGCAACAGTAGTGTTTCCATTGCAGCTTTACCAATATACTAATGTCAATACAGCCAAAATATCAACTAATCATATGCAAAACCGTTTTATAGAAACTGGAGTTTCTATTAAGTAAAATTATTTTGTAATTTCCATTTGTGCAATTTCAATCCCAATGGAAATAGATGCTGGTTTTCATTGATCATGTAATTGCGAAAAACTGGAATTACAAAAATAAATTCATGTAATGAAAACACAGCAATTTTTCATTTTACTTATCAAATAAAGTTTTTTGATAAAGGTTTTGGGGTAAAATGAGGTGACTTTTCAGCTGTATTGAAGCTCATGTTTTTCTGCAATGGAAACTTTTCAATCACGTGATCAACAACAGGATGTTACTACTGGCAGAGATGATGAGACAAAACAGGAAGTGGTTGGAGGATGAATGTTTTTATTCACGTGTTATTTTAATGATTTCTTATTTAATGGAAACAAGTGGATTGTTTTATTTGACAGTGGAATATCGTCAAAGTTTTGCCCACATTTGTAATGGCACGTGGTTCACAAACTTGAAGACACATTTTGGTTGAATATTTACCTACAATCTTTGCTACATTATTTTTCTCCAGTTATGCAAATGCAAATCAGCAAAATCAAACGAATTGCCTGATTTTTATTGGCTCAATTTCAGTAAATTTTTAAATACTGTTACTTTTGTCAGTTTCAAGCTATTTAGTAACTATTTTGATAATTATTGAGTGTTTGTCAACCTCACTTCAGGTTAATGCTGCAAAAAAACAGCAATTCCTGTTTAAATAACCTCACACACACAGGAGTTCTTTATTTCTCTTTTATTTATTTTTCTTGTTTTTATCTGTACTAGATTATTGCAATCTGGTTAATTCACATTTAAAAACCGGTCTTTGACCAGACGCACTGAAATCAATGATAATCATTTGTACAATAACCATTACAGGCTCCATGTCTGGAAATCCCAAATAAAAATAAGAAAAGAGCAGAAAAATGAAAGAAAAGATCTGTATGTTTTTCTGCACTTTATTTTTGTTTTCATGATTTTTTTTGATAGTAATTACAAAAAGGGAGAAAATATATATAACAATCATAAAAAGGAAAGGTTGTTTGTGGGCGGGGTCGGGGATTTTACGACTGGCAAACAATCACAACACAGCACGAGTACCTACTAACCGCAACAAATAAAATACTGAAAAAAAGGCAAAAAAAAAAAGGACAAAAAAAATAACGAAAACAAAGACGCAACAAAGTGAAGCTTCTCCTACAATCTATGGAAAGTATAATGAAAAAGAAAAAGGAGTTTTTTTATTCTGTTTGTTGTAAAATAAAATAAAAAGCATGAGTCAGGAGGAGAGGGTTTGGCAGGGACAATAAAAAATACTGCTGCACGTACAATACCTTTGTTCGCCCTTCTCCTCCCGTCATGTCGCTCTTACAGTTTCCCACTTTCCCCCTTTTCTTTATTTAATAGCATTTCCCATTAATATTCCGTCACCCGCTGCTCCTAATGGCCGCGCCCAGTCGCGCGATCGTTACACTTTTACATGTGAGTAGCAAATGACACTTTGATTGGCTGTGATGTGGAGATGTGGGTCCCCCGCCGGCTGCGGGTCGGGGGCGCGGCTGAGCTGAGGGATCCCGCAGGGCGCCGGTCTCACTGCGCGTGCTGACTCAGTGTGTGGTTCTGCGGGGAAGAGACGGAGAACGGGAGCAAGAGTGAGAACACATGATGGGAGAAATAATGGGCTGCATGAGCGGAGAGCTTTCCACTAAACTACAACCCACCCCCCAACACACACACACACACACACACACACACGCAGCAGCAGAACAGAAACTCAACCGCCTCCCACAGAACCAACAGCAAGGTCTCTTCAGTTCAGACAATCCGACGAAAGAAGAAAAAGAACCAAAGGAGTCGGTAGAAAAGTGCAGTTTATGTGTTTCTGCAAATAAACACTAAATATTTAAAATTTAGACAATTTTTAATCAAAATCACCTGGATTTCTGTGAAAAGAATCAAGTTTTCCCAACTTTCACCAAGCAGCAGAAGAAGCGCGTTGTAGAACCTTTTAAATGGTTTTGATGCATTTTTCTCTCCATAATTGCTTCACTTCACTGCCTGCATTTCCACTGTAAAACTGAGCAAATTGGAATTAGGAAAACGAATTTGCTTAATTGAAACAATTTTTAATAAAAAGTGTGACGTTGTATCCGACTTAGTTTGTATTGTCAAACTAATGGAGTAATGGAGACATTTTTCAGCATCACATGATTCACATGGTCAACCTGATGTTCACCTGATGTCTCTGCTTCTACTGGCAGAGACACCAAAGAAGACAGTGGAAGGAAAATGACGGTGTGGCATGTTTTTAACAAACTTATTCACATGTGATTTTAAATGTGAGTCTTATTCAGTGGAAACACCTCAATAGCAAAATAGTTTTTTTCAGACTTTAGCAGCACTTTGACAGCGTTTTGTGCACATTTGAGATGAAAACGCAGCTACTGAGCTGTAGAAACATTTGAACACAACATTCCAGTATGGTGTTTTAACTAAATTTGACTCAAGAAGGTTGGAAAGCAGATCATCATTCTTCCACTACCGTGCTCGACTACATAAAAACCAACTATGCAATTTAATCATAATTAAACAGTAATGGTGAATATCTAAAACAATCTGCCGAGCCGGGCAAAGATTAATCAGATTTATCGTAAAAAATCAATTACTGAAATAATTGCCAACCAATGTAGAAACTGATTAATCATTAACTGGACTCAAAAAAGCCTATTTACTGAAACAACAACTAATGATTATTTTATTAATAGATTATTGTTACGATTAATCGCCTAAAAAATGGCCACATTCTGCAGTTTCAATTTAAGCCTTTTCATACAATATTATAAACAAATACCAACAAACAAAATGATATTTTATTGTTAAATAGAAAAATAAATAATAATTTATCAACAACTAAATTAGTTAATGATGATTATTTAAATTGATTAATCACGATTAATCGTTTCAAGCCGTAGTTCCTGCAGTGAAACTAATGTTTCCAGACGTCTTCAGGACTTTATAAACAGTACTCTCTAATTGACTTGGGATGAACTTTAACCTTTAACCTGCTAACACGTATAACAAGAAACAGTTCGTTTAAAGTGCGTTTAGCAGCACTTTAAACCCAATCTGAACCAGCATGGATTTAATCTGTTTTTGTGTTTTGGTTTCTGTTGTTTCCATCAGAACCTCGATGGAATCCCGGCGTGTTTATTCAGATGCGGTGGACCCTCGTGTCTTTCCATTTTGTGATTAATATTTTACAGAAAGCATCTCGGCACCTCTGAGACACCTTCACTCACATCTCTCCAAAGGCATCAGAGCATCAACACTTGATTACAATGAAAAAAAAAAAAAAGGTCCATCTTTTTAAAAAATTTAAATTCAGATCAGCAGCGAGAGCACAAACAGAAAGTGATGGAGGATCTCCAGGTAAAACGCTGCAGAGATTTACAACGAGGTTTACTTTAAATCAACACGGTGAAAAAAAATCAGCTGAATGTGAATGTAAGGATTACAAATTATGCTTCTTTAAATAAGATAAATCTGTGGTCTGTAAAAAACATATTTATTAAATTTCTAAAATCATTTTTAGACAGTGACAGTTTATCCTGCTCAATTCTGCCTATTTTGAACTCTTTCAGACGTCTTGTGACTTTATATCCAAATAAACTGCTGCTTACCAACTCAACGTTTTCACTAGCACAAGAAAATGGCTGAAAACAAATGCGGCATTGAATAGCAGAAGTGGAACCTCCTACACAACCAACAAGAATGCATCAAAGTCATTTCTGGAAGGTAAGTCAACAACAAAACACTTGTCTTTTCCAGCAGCCATTGTACAAACCAATTGGCGCTCAGCTTGGGTTGCTAGGAGACGGGCCAAACGCCGGTGGGGTTGCTAGGTAACGGGGCAGTGCCTTCTGTGACTTAGCCAAAAGGTTTTTGAAACAACTCATTTTCAAGACACAGAAAAACAAGAACTTATTGCAGAAAAAATGACAGTTTTTTTTTTTAGGAGCAGTTGAGACCCAAATGGAAGTAAAAAAATGTGCGAAACGTGAATTTTGCATATTAGTTCCCCTTTAAGTGAATAAAAGAGTAAAATATGAAGGTTTTGAAATGGATATGTCGTGTGGCTGCTCTGCATCAGCTTCAGATGGGAACTGAACTCAGGATAATCTGGATTTGCTGGTTCAGAAGTTAGTGATAGCATTACATCTAAAGCAGGAGGACGGGGAGATGGTTGGAGGGATTTCTTTGGGAATGTGTGGAGATATTTCCTCTGCGATTCTCCCCAGATGGCAAAGCTTTCTCCAGACGAAAACACCTCCTAAGAATCTCGCTCTCTCTCTCTTTCTGTCTCTGCCGCACACAAAGAACAATTCCCACAGAAATCCTCTCTGCTTCCTCACAAACACACACAATTCCCAGCGAGCTCTTTCCCAATCAACGTCGCCCCTCCTCACCCCTAAGAGCAGCTTTCTCAGATTAATCGCTGCTTCTCTCCGATCATGAAGAAAAAAAACAACAGAAGTGGAATCGGAGGGAAAACGGGGAGGATGGAGGGATGAACAGACTGGAGCGGATGGGGCAGGAATGGGACGGATTAAACGTGGTTTGGGCTCGATAAAGACTTATTTTTCTTTCTACGGGCGCTTATCTAGCCGTGCACGTTTGGTTGAGCCCTTTGGTACATTTGTGGCGAGGCTTTAGAGGCTGAACTTGTCCATCCAAAGGAAAGTAAAGAGTATTAATACCCCCAGCCTCGCGCCCCCGCAGGAGAGCAATATACAGCCTGTGGCAGAAAGACGGCAGCAAATGAGCAGCATAAGCAACGGGCCGGTGAGGAGGAAGTGTCCTCTCCTTGCGGAGGCCTCTGCAGCGAGCGGGGAGATCTCACTGGGGGCCGCTGACCCCATTATGATAGAAAACACTCCTCTTCATCGCTTACACTCATCCTCTGCCTCAGCTCCATGCACTTCCTCTGGCAGCCAGAAGAGGTCAGGCTCATTCTGTTTTAAACCAGCCAGGAGAAATTCATCTCCAGCGAAGCCAAAGGAAAAGGTGGAGAGATTTGGTGGACTGGGAATAGTCCAGGAGGGAGGAATGACGGTACGCTGGACCAATTACGTCACAGAAACACAATCACAGAATTGGTTTCTGCGGTTCTTAGGTCTCAGTATTGATTAGGCAGAGAAATCGATCAGTGTGAGTCTGTTAGAGTGTGGCATCACTTCCACACAATGCTCTGCTGAAACATCAATGCAGTCCTTATTTCTTTAAATATTTCCCTCGGAGAACTGTTGGAGATATTTATTCTAAGGGTTCACCGGTTACAGATCACCAATTGCCAATGTTTAAAAAAACCTGACCTGGCAATTCCAACTTAGGTCAATACCAATTTCTTTTAAATATTGTTATCTGCAAACAGACCTGGCTGGCCGTTCTGTTGGCCAAACTCTGTCCCTGAGGAGCAGAAGAGGACAGTGGTTGATTTTTAGCTCTGGGTTGATAATCGGCTTCACATGTAAGTATCGGCCGATCAAACCTCCAAAATTAAGTAAATCGGCACCAACAAAGTCGGTACACCCCTAATTTAGCCGTTATTTTTATTACTTCAAATTTTGTAAGAATTTATTCTTAATCCGTTTAATATTTTTTGGGTTATTTACAAGGTTTATTTGTAGGTAAGTAATTGTTTATCTTATTTGATTTTTGCTTGTTTTTTTTCTTATTTACTCTTTTAAGTTGGACAGGAAGAGCTAAGGAGTCATTTATTATGATAAGTATCAGGCATGAACTGGGGTTAGGCCTACGAATTTTCTTTCTTTTTTTGTTTTTACAAGAAGCAGCAGGAAAGACTGGAAAGTTTGATCTCTGTTTATTGCTTTCCAAACTGGAAAAATTAACCGCAAAAAGCAACCTTTTAGTTTTCTGGAGATTGGTCATCTTTAACGTGTGAGGGAGCATCACCACAGTGCTGCAGTGGCTCACTGATTGAGAATTGAATCAGTGAGAGATTGTTGGTTTCCACTACAAAGTACCAAGAACTTAGTTCCAATCTATTCTTGATCCAAAATTTTATAATACTTCAGAAAGCTGCTCAGGTTGTTCTTGATGTCGACTGCATGTCGTACAAAAGCAAAACTAAAATCCTCTGTTTGACTGAGGTGAACTCTGGTGCAGTTTAAATGCATATTTGAAAGCCAAGCAGACCAGAGACCGCTCCAAAAGCAGGAAGCTGACTATAGCGAAGGGCATTCTGGGTAAATACAACCAAAACAAAGATGTTAGCCTAGCGCTAGTGGGAGAAATGAGTCGTGGTCTTTTGCCAAGACAAAAAAGAAATCGTATAAGCACTAAAATCTGATACCACTCCATTTTTGTTCACATTTTGCGAAGAAATAAGTTGCGCTCAGTGTCTTCTTCAGAGGTTTTTGTCGCTTCCTTCAGTGGCTGTTGGTGCAGCGCCCCCACAGGTGAGGAGGGGAACAGGCTTTCAATTAGTTTGGTTGGTTTGACACAGAAAATGTAATAAACGTTGCAGTTTTGTTCCCCAATCAAACCGAGTCTGCTAGACTGTCAGATGTGAAAATAGTTTGAGCAACCATGAATGAGACGAACAGGGAGGTAAAATAACTAAATTGAATAATTACATTCCCCCTCTAAGACAAATGGGCATAAATGAAGCACCTTGTTTGTGGTTTGGGTTTTTATTTCACCATGATTCCCGCTGAAAACCTGCAGGCTGCAGCAGGAAACAGCCGACCCATTCCAGGCCTGCTATTGTTGTTCCTAAAGTGCTTAGAGAGAGCGAGGCTAAAGCCTGCAGAGCCGCGGGCTCATGGGAAATATGGCCCTGTCGCAGTCCGCCCCCCCCAAAACGAAAACATGAACAGATATGTGACCAGATTCACATAAAAACACAGAACCGGACACAGACACAGCGAATCCCAGGAGGAGCGGCAGAAAGAAGGATGAGAAAAAAATCCATTCTGCTCTGTCACCTTTAATGTGCTGCTGTGTGTTTGTGCATGCAGGTATCACACAGGTATCTATTTGCATGGGGACCACTGCCGGAATCTGATTTGCTGCTCTGTAATGATGCAACCAGACCTTAAATCAGGTCTGCTCTCAGGTGCCAGGTCTGTTTTAGAAACAGGAAGGGGAAAGATGCCGTTGTTGTGTCCGTGTGTGGCGGCTCCACCTTTCAGCGGACCGTCTGTCAGCACAGGAATCTGTGTCAGATACGTGTGTGGGTTTCTTCAACGCCGCACAGAGGATCACCTCAGTCGCCCCTGTGGTTTTCCAAGAGTTTCGCTTTATTTTTAGCTCCAAGTTGAAGCTCTTCCAGCACCACTTTTAAGCGTTTGCAGCCGCGTCTGGAGCCGGCAGATGGGCCGTCTTCGTCCTCTTCCGCCGCTCCCTGGCGCCCCATCAGCCCCGCCCGGCCAGGACAGGAAGCCGCCTCGGGAGCAGATCAAAAATAAACCCGGCTCCTCCATCCGTCTCTGTCTGCCTTTGCTTCCCATCAGCTCCTTATCGGCACACAAACTATTGATCGACTTGCGATTAATTGTCAATTTATGATGAAGTGCTAGAGCTATACGCCAAGAAAAAAAATAAACAAAATTACAAGAATAAAGGCATAATATTTTCAGAATAAATTCCAAGTATTACAAGAATAAAGTCAGATTCCAAGAATAAAGTTATATTATGAGAATAAAGTCATAATACTGACTATTCTTGTAATTATTTTTTTTACTTACTTAGTGTGGCACCAATACGTAGTCGCATCAATTAATAGTTTATTAGATTAACCTTAGTTCCAATTTATTAACTAGTAATGCTTAGATCTTCTCTTAGAGTTGTAGTTTGGCCTCCGTCCAGCTGAGGGCGCCACTGGTCATCCTTATGCGGAGCCATTTGTAAGAGAAACAAAGATGGCTGTTCATGAAGGATTAAGTCTTTTACAGGTTTCATTCTGTTCATCTTTTAATTTTTTATTTTAAAAATGTTAAAAAAAGAAAAAACACCAACAACTTTCTGTTTAATCAGTCAGTATTTTACGAAACAGGATTAGAGCCACTGAAATTCTGACTTTAATCTCAGAATTAGGACTTTTTTAGTGTTAAGGAATGAAAAGTCAGAGATCTGAGACAAACGTCAGAATTCGGAGGAATGTTTTATCCTGAGAATAAAGTCAAAATGTTGGCAATTATAGTCAGAATTATGACTAAACAGTCAAAATTCTGAAAATTAAAGTCGGAATTTAAAGAAAAAAGTTTAAATTATAAGTTTATAGTCAACATTTTAAAAAAAGATTAATTCACCTTTAGATTAATTCATTAACCGATGGTTTAAATCCCTAATCTCTTAGTTTTTTCATAAAGTGCACATTGCTGACATTCCCAGCATATGAAATCGGGCAGGTGACGACCCAATGACCTTTCTGACCGCATCCTGTTTGGGCCGCCCCCTCCCGTTCTGTCCCCCTCAGGGACTTCCCTCTCCTGCGGCTCCTGGCCCAACCAGCCGGGCCCGGAACGGTAAACACTACCAAAAATACACTCTCACTCTCAGCGTGACGGAAACGAGCAAACAAAAACATCGGCGGCCAGGCAGACGTCCGCGCTCTGAACCAGGAAGTGACCTCACTTCCAGCAGGAATACCTGCGCAAAAGCAAATCTGAGGGGAAAATATTCCAGGCAACAGCTGAGGAGACGTGGGATAAAACAATAAAGCATTTTAAAGTTTGGCGTTCCAGAGGTTAGAGATGTGTTCCAGAGAAGCAGCGGAGCGTGCCGGCTTTCCATGTCGCTGTCATAACGGCACAAAACCAATTC
Source organism: Poeciliopsis turneri (assembly GCA_922788865.1). Taxonomy (NCBI): domain Eukaryota; kingdom Metazoa; phylum Chordata; class Actinopteri; order Cyprinodontiformes; family Poeciliidae; genus Poeciliopsis; species Poeciliopsis turneri. The sequence goes on from CAKLNU010001104.1 coordinate 1,516,560, forward strand.
CCTGTGAGGCGGACATGTTTATTTATTCTTCACGATCCACAGGAACCTGGCAGAAAGATGTGAACGGAGGCTCACTGGAGCAGGAGGAAGACGCTTCTTTAGTCCGAATCTTTGTTTTACACATTTCCTTTAGTTTGACTTCCAGGTAAATGTTCATTGGAAGAGACTGGAGCTTCAAGAAAATCCAAGAAAAACGTAGAGAAACCAAAACAACCAACTCAAGTTAGGAAGAAATGATGAGAAAATATGTTTATCATACTTCAGTGTTTCCCATTAACACATAATGATAATTTTGCCGAACTAAAATGACAGAAATATAGGAAACGAACCATTAAAAGTAACTAATTTCCAAATTGAAAAACACCAATACTAATAATAATTAAAGTAAAATAAAAAGGTCAATATTTTTCTTAAATTACATGATTGGATAAATAAATATTTTTCAAAATGATTTATATCAATTATATCAATCTAAAATAGCATAAATAAAGAAAAATACACACAATTATAAACAGAAAGGAAAAAAACTGATTTATAAACTAACTGGATAAAGAAATAAAGTAAAAATAATTAAAAAAATGAATATAAACTTAAATTAAAAGGACTAACATGCATATATTTAATTTGTAGGTAATAAAAATTCTTAATAAAACTAGAAACAAGAACAATTTTTAAAAAATTATTCACAGTTTTTTAATATTTAGTTCAAATTAAAGAAGATTACAAAAAAACTATTTAAAAAACTGATTTAAACATTTCATGCGATCATCAGAATGATAAGAAATGCTTTGCAAAGAGTTTTTTAAAAATAATTTTATTTAATATAAAATAACTAAATGTTATTTGTGTTGGAAATGATCCATTTCTTTTAAAACGTTTACATCAAATGAAGTGATTTATTTGCAAACAGAGTCTGGATAGTGTTTCTTCACACACTAATAATCAAACCCAGTTATTGATTTCTTTGATTGATTCTTCATAGTTTAACAACAATGAATGTTTTCAGCAGAATTGTAGCAGAGCGGATCTTTTGTTTGGAACATCTTTCTGTTTCTTCTCCCTGATGGAAAACATAAAAAAAAAAAAAAAAAAAAAAGATCTGGGGATTCAGAGAGGTAAAAATATGTGTGTGTGTGTGTGTGTGTGTGTGTGTGTGTGTGTGTGGGTGTGTGTGTGTGTGTGTGTGAGTCCCAGGTCCCTGCTCTAATAACACAGCGTTTCCCAGAGAGCAGTGGGGCAGCTGAGCACGCTCCCCTGGAACGCCGCAGGGATCTGCGGATCAAATTCACACACACACAGAGCCGAGGGATGCACGGATCAGAGGGTACACACTGCGACTCCACACACACACCTAAACCTTATTTCCCAGTTCAGACACACACACACACACGCATTTCCATAATTCAGTTAGAGGGAGAAGCTCAGAGTCAGAGACGGGATTATTTAAACGAAGCTCGTTTCGTAAAAATATCCGGAGACGGAGCAACAAAAAGCTACTAGAATCAAAATTTTTAGGATTTTCCTTCCAGTTTTCTCAGCATCCATGACAGAGAACAGAAAGAGGAGAGGAAAATCCTCTTTCTGTTTATAGTATATAATTAAAATATTAATTTGGTAAGGACTTTAGGAATGACATCAGTGGTATTAAGAAAACAGCACAAATTGCTACATTTCAAAGTACGCAATTATAGATACATGAATAAATCAGTAGAGAAGTTTGTCTTCTTCCCACTTCTTTTTGAGCTAAATGTGTTATTATTACAGTATTATTATATAATACATGAATTTGATGACTCAGACAATGTCTTGTTCTCACTGTATGTATATGTGTATATATTTTCACACTTTTTAACTACTAAAGCGTAGTTAAAAATATGCATTTTTTTTCTTTTATATGGCCTGAAATAAAGCAACAAATGTAAAAATTGCAGCTGGTTGGAAGTATTTCTTTCAGCTCATCCAAAAACAACAGGTGCAGAGATTAGTTATGGCGGAGAAGCTGCTGTATAGCGCCTCCTGGAGGCGTGGAAAGGAAATGAAACTGCCAGAGAATGTGAATAATGCATGCATGAATATTGAACATCTTGTCAACACAGAATTTAATCAAACCCATTAAACCCATTAGGGTTCATCACTGTTTCTTGATTAAGATGATTTTTTTTTTTGCTAAAGTTTGAACATAAATTGTACATTGTTAGAAACCTTCTGGTACAGAGGTGTGAAAAGCACTAAAACGATATGTTTTCAGAGCAGCAGTTGCATTTCCTGCTGGAATATTTTTTTAAAATCCAACCTTTAGTTAAATTAAAAATAAAATGTAACATTTTTGTACTTCCATTTGGATCTCAAATGCTTCTAAAAACATCCGAAGCGCTTAAAGAAAACCCACCAAGCTGGTTTTAAACAATAAGATAATATTTTTTGGTGTCTGAAAAATGAGCCGCTTCAAAAGCCTTCTGGATGTAACTGGTTACCGAGCAACCCCAGCAGAGTTCCGCCCGTCGCCTAGCAACCCAAGTGGAGCTCCAGCACGTTTGGTTTGCTGGTTTTACTGCTGTACAATGGCTGCTGGAAAAGACAAGTGTTTTGTTGCTGACTTTCCATCCAGAAACCAATCACTGTATTTTTGTTGTCTGCGCATGAGGCTCCACTTCTGCTTTTCAATGATGCACGGTTGCATGATGGTACATCTGTTTACAGGTACTTTCAGGTGTGAGTGTAAACATTGAAGTGGAAGGCGTGGCCAGCAGCAGATTATTTACAGTAGCAAGAGGCCCTAAATGGCTCAATCTGAAAGCTATATCTGTGAATTGGATCGATGAATGAATGTGTGTTTGTGAGAGTCACTGAGTGAGTGAGGCTCCAGTTTAAGATGCTTTGAGAAGTCTGGAATATATGTCTCTATCTATAGTGTATATACATATATACACAAAAAACTAATTATGTTAAACCAGAAGCAACTGTGGTTACCAGCTTGCTGTTTGCTCCTGATGTGAAAACTGTTGTTGGAGTTTTGATATTTGCAGCTGAAATAAACAAAGAGAAGAGAGAAAAACTAAAACTGAGTCAACTGTGAAGCTGGAGAGAGAGAAAGAGAGTGATCCAGGAGGACGTCAGTGATCAGGGCCACAGCATCTCTTATTTACACACACACACACACACACACACAGAGCAAAAACATCTCTTATTTACCAGCTTACGTCTGCACTATTTATGGGACGCTGGGGAGAGGCACAGAAGAGAGGAAGAGAGGAGAGGGGCTAAAATATGCATAGGGGCTGGATCTTCTGGGACGGCGGGGGGGAGTCAGACAGGAAGAGGGAGGAAGTGAAAACTGTGGCAGGAGCCGTGATGGAGAAGAGTGTGTGTGTAAGTGGGGCTGAAGGAGTGAAACCAGGAGGGAGGAAGGGATGCGTCCCGCCTGCTAACACCCCGGGTGGCGCCGCCCGTTTCTGAGCCGGACATCATACGGGCCCGAAAGAGGCCAGACCTTTCCTGGCCGGCCAAGCCGCCACCGCCTTCCATCCATCCCTACCTCATTAAGGCACACACACACAAATTAGCCCATTCCACTCTCTGGCAGATGTGCACACACACTCAGTAACACCCGCATTAACCTCCACAGCCAAGGCTCTCCATCTCCCCCGGTCCGCCTCTCTGTCTAGCCCACTTAGAGCGCCCTCCCATGGGGCGGTGGAGCGCGGCAGGTCAGGCTCCGGCTGAAAGTTTTCACACACACACACGCACACACACACACACACACACATACGCACGCAGACACGTTTGGACCAAGACTGGAGAGTAACAAGATGGATGATGGAAAATTGCTGCAATCAGACTGAAGCACAGGAGGCTGAAAACGACGCATTAAAAACAAAAAAAAGTTTTCTATTGATGTTCTTAACAATGTTCGCTGCCCTCTGTGCCTCCATGGAGCTGAATGAATGTGAAAATGGCTGCAAACAGCTGCACAATTACATCTTTGAAAAGCAGAAGTGAGGCTCCTGCACAACCAATAATAATAACAAAAATTATACCATTTGTCGCTGGATTATGATCTTTTCAAACTTAGTTGAAGATTTAATAACAGTTAACTTCAACACAGATGTCAAACTTCATCATCTAAAAGATGATAAAACAGTCAAATAAATTAGTGTTTTAGAATTTGCCCTGAAAAATACATTTCAGGGAAGCTAAGTGCGCTAAAGTTATTGAATTAGCAAAAGAGTGGATTAGCAGTGACAAATGTGAGCAGTCAGGACTTTGGTTTTTGCATTTCTGACCCGTTTTCTGGAGCTTTTGCGTATGATGATTAGTCACTAAAAGAGACATTGATTACTGTACCTGGAGACAGATACAGGCAGCTAAAGGTGAAGTTTTATAAAACAGATACCATCTGTAGCCGGATTATGATCTGTTCAAACTTTTGGACGCGTTTCTGTCAGCTTAAAGATGATCTTCAGGAAGTTTTGAGGCTCTCTCGTCAGTTTAACAAAAATAATTCCTGGTTTTCCTCGGGGCCGGGTCAGACGGCAGGAGAGAGCCGTGATGGAGGTTATCAGGAGTGTGTGTGTGTGGACATTAACCGACAGGGTCCAGCGGTCGCCCTGCTGCTAAATGGCCTGGCCGGCCATATGCCCACCACCTCTGGCACTACATCACCTCCACTTTACGTGCCTGACTGAGTGGCTTTCTCTTCAGGGGGACGGGAGGCCTGCCTGGCCGTCTCAGCACCACATCATCACTACAGCTGTTATACATTATTACCTTTCAATAATTATTCTCTTTTTTTCCACTTTCTTCACCCAGAGCAGATTAGGAACCTAAACTACAAACAAAATCAGATCTGTGCGGTTCTAAAAAACCTGGTGTGGATTGCAGAGCTGAACAAAATGGGATTTGAATCTTTTTGGATGCAGCGTTGATAGTCCAGAGTTAAATTTAATCACTTCTGATAATCGTGTTGTAGTTTCCCTGTTTTGTAATTGTTTGCTTTGTTTGTATTTCTTATAAAATTTGAGAAGTTATTTTAACCTTGTTTGTATAGTTTTATAATTCCCATCGCATTACAAAAAAATTTATTTTCTCATTGGGAACACATTTTGATAAAACGTTTTTCTGCCGAATCAAAATAGAAGTGTTTCACAAAACACTGTTTCCACCTCACACGAGTCACGTGATTGTCAACAAATTGTCAACTTTTCAATGATTGGAAAATAATGACACTTTTAAAGCAAACTTTATGCAAACATGTACTAAAAGTTTCACTAAAAATGTTTTTCAAGTTCTATGACCTGAAGAACATTTCCAGGATTGGAGGACTAATGTCTCAGCATTAGAGAAAGTCATGCATGAATTTCTCTAATCAATCAGATTCAGAACGCTGCTGCTGGAAGACGGAGCAAATCACAACATCCAGAGTCCTTCCACTGACAGAACAAACTTTAAAATACTGCTGGTAGTTTATAAATCACAGCCCAGAATCTTCTTGATAAGTGCTTGAATTTTATAGTCAGAAAAGTTTACGAAGCTGCAGCAAACCTCCAGAATGAAGCGACTCTCTGACCTTCACCTCTCAGGTTCCTGAAGACCAAAGGATCTGCAGCCGTAGGAGAAGAGAGGAAGGTTTACATCAGCGCCGAGCTGACTGCAGCTGGCTAAGGACCTACTCTAGTGTGACTTATATCCACTTATGAGTCTAAATCATAACGATCCGAAGCCTGCCAGAACCCTACCACGACCTCATGAGGAGAGACGGAGAGAGAGGGATAGAAAAACGGGAAGAAAAGGCAGAGTGATTACAGAGGTGGCGTGGAGGTGTAGCTGGATCAGATTCCTCAGCCATGGAGTGTCCTTGGTCACACTACCTGTGTTTCCATTACAAATGGGAGCAAATCTTTGTCTAAACTCTGCTAATGTAAGAAAAACAAAACCAACAAAAAACAAGAAAAACCAACAAGAAAAAAAAACACAATTCGCAGAAATCAAATGAAAATCACATGTGAGTAAGCTTGTTCATGCAATAAGTCATTAACAAACATGGCAGCCATGGATGTAAACTGTTATGAAATGACAAAATCTGACTGTCAAGTATGATAGTTTATTGTCATTTGCTAAATAACACTTTTAAAGCAAAGTTTCAATGGAACTTTGCCCTGAAATGTTATTATTTGCCAAAAATGCAAAGCTGAGAAGTTAAATGGACTTTCAGTGCAACTTTGCATTAAAAGTTTAAGTATTTACAGAATAATGCAAAGTTGACAATTTTAATGAACCTTTAATGCAACTTTCAGCACAACAATGATGCTGTTGAAAAAACAAACCATCATCTTCCCAGCACTTCCTGTCATTGTCTTTATTGCTTTCACGAGCAGAAACATCCGCTTGTTGATCACATGATGCAGAAAAAGTGTTTCCATCTATTTTGACACTGCTGAAAAACTTTTTATCAGAGAAATGAGAATTTCCATTAAGCAAATGTATTTTTCGTAATTCCAAGGCAGCAAGTGAAGGGAAACAATTCTGGAGAGAAAAGTGGGTTGAAACCACTGATTGCTACTAGACCTGGTTTTAAAAGTTGCTGGATCAGAAACTTTCAATTTGTCCTGCTTGGTCAACCTTTGAAAAACTTTAATTTAATACAAGATATTCAGATTAAATCAACATATAACATTTAGATATTTAGCATTTGTCTGCAGAAACACAAAAACGAACAAATAACCCTCCACTTTTTAGTGCTTTCAAAATTGCCGTGTTTCCATTACTCCAATTTACAGAGTTTTATGGAAAAGCAGCTGCAGTCGGAGGAGGCCGGGTCACGGATCCTACCTGTAGCTCTGTCTGGAAGAAGAACTTCTGCGGACACTGGGAGCAGTCGTAGATCTTGTCCTCCTGACCATGAACGGCGAAAATGTGCTGCTGCAGCTTGTTGGCCTGCACAAACACTGCAAGGAGGAGAAACAGAGCAAAGCGTTGCAGCGCTGAGGTGATGGAAGTTAACGCAACAGAGTACGGCAAGCCGTTTTTACAAAAATCGGCTTCACCACACTTACGTTCCAGATATCTGTAATTTGTTTAGATATATTAGTTAACTGGGTCGTTATTAGTTACGTTTACTCAGTTACATTTTGGAAAAATATACTCTTAGAAGTTTTTTTACTCTTCTGTACTTTTTACTTTTATTTGAGCATATTTACTATGAAATAATCTTCCAGTTTTTCCGTATTAGAAGCAAAAGGTCTTGTTTCACTGCTACCTTTTCATTCATATTAAGGAATTACAGACTTAAAATAAGCTGAAAAGTTACTTGTAAGTTTGTTTTATATGCTAAGATATTTGCAGAAGGAACTAGACCAAAAATACTCTGTTTTTGCAGTGCTTGAAAGAAATTTGAAAATGTAATCAAAGATACCTTGAATTGTTATTCTTAGCAGTCAGGATGTAAATGTAGATATCTTAAATTATTCTTCAGGACAGTCAAAACTATTTTAGTCAGAGGAAACAGATTTTATGTTATAGCGGCTTGCCATAAAGGGGTTATATCTGTGATGGTAAAACTTGAAATATGAATTATTATTAACAGAGAGGGTAACAGATGAGGAAGGAGAATTTTCTCATCTGAATAAAGAGAAAGCAGGAAGAACCACCGTTAGGGAAACGTGATATTTATCAATTAATCATCCGGTTCTTTGGTTTTTGTTTTTGTTTTTTTAATTCTAGCTCCAGTGTTGTTTTATACCCTCCACCTCTCCCCCCCATCCCTCTTTTGTTTCAGTAAACTTTTGGTTTTCACTCTGAGACTGATGAATTATTAAGCCTCCCCACAGGAGCCGAGCCCATTTTACTAATTCATGAGCCACCAAGGAATACAGTTAAAGTTTAAAGTGTTGCTGCGCCTGGGGAGGGGGACTGCTTGGGCTGGGGGTGTGGGGAGCTGCAACACAAGACAAGCTCAACAACCGGGAGGCGCCGGGGAGGGGGTTAACGCAAGGAGGAAAAGTGCTGAATGTGAACACCTAATTTGGTCATTTATTTACTCTCTCCTGTGGATTACAAACATTCAGGTTGTTAGCTCACACATAGTAAACCCTCCTGCAGTAATAACCCACATTTTACAACTTTAAGCTCACAGACAAAATAAATTGTGTTGAAGCCAAAAAGTTTCTGAAAATGATTTGTTTTTACACTTCTAGTCAGAGTCAGTTTGCAGCCTCAAAACTTTGACGGTTTTGACCTGATCTGAATTTAACATAAACTCACAGAACCTTGAAATTATCCCCACAGTAACACAAACTGTAGAAGGATAGCGCACTAAAATAGCAATTTCATCTAAATGCACTGCAGCTTTAGGTTACAATAGACGGTGAGCCAAAATATGAATAACTAAATTATTTATTTTACTAAACAAAACAAGCCAATTATTTCTAGTGATACGATTAGCCTGTTTTAGCTTAGTGTAGCTTAATTCTATTTTTAGCGCTGCTATCAACTTAAAGCCAAAATTATTGAACTATTCTACACTATAAATTCTAAATACTCACTTTTCTCCTTCATAAAGAGTTTTTTGTGCAATAGGTTGCTTTTTAAATTACTATTAAATATTATAAACATCAACCTACCAATGGGAAGAGAGATAGAAATTAGCCACTTGGCTAAAGTCTCATGCATTTAAATGTAAATGTTACTTAACATGTAATGTTTGACTTTTAAACAATAAACTAGAAAACAAAAAATATTTGCAAAACAACAAAAGCAACATTTTTGTCATCTAATCAAATACAATTGGAACAAAATGCTAATCTATGTACTGTAGGGTATGACATGAACAAACTGATTGGCAGCTCTGGTGGGCGTGGCCAGCCAGGGTGACCAATCAGATTTCAGTATTTATCTAAAATAGAGCAAATACATCTACGTGCCACACGTTTCAGCTTCTTATATAAACTCTGACCTGGTTCAAACAGATGTTTTCCACAGTTAAATGAAATATTTCTGATTGTATTGTGTGTTCGGTCCGTCCTTGAAGATGGTAGCATGCGCCTCACCTGTAAAACAGACGGGACACTTGAAGGTACCTCCCATGCCTTCGAAGCTGTGCTCTATCAGGTGGCATAGCAGCTTGGCAGGTGAGTCGAACATCTGGTTACACAGCTTGCACTCGTGATTGATGCCCTCCTCTGCAAATAGGAGACAAACACGCATGCGTAGGTTAGATCAGCCGAAACACGGAAACCGGAACATGTGACATCAATTCGGGATATTAACCTGACACTCAGGACAGACGGAGGCAGCAGAGACACAGATGGACACAACATATGCATCAAAACCCGAAACATGAATAAAAAAAAAATCACTTCACTTTATATCGAAACAAAGTTCGGCTGTTTTAGTAAATGTTGTTTATATATTATTGCTTAATTATTTTACTAAACCTTTCTATTCGTTATATGAATGCAAATACAAAACATGAGGTACAAAAGGTTTACATTTACATTGTTTTTATTCAAAAACTCTAAAAAAAATCTAACTCAAACTCCACTGCCACAAAGATCAGGTTTGCTCAATTTGCACCGTCTAGTGGTTAACTTATAATGCGACTGACTTTATTTTTAATTTACAGTGTATTTTTAGACCTGTTGATGGTTAAATCTGAAAATCATTTTGGTATACATTTTCTATGAATTTCACAAATCCTCTAAACTAGTCTGAACAGAAGAAGTGCAGCTCAATACATTTAACATAAACTAATATCAAAAATGCTAATGTAGGCTAAGCTAAACTTATTCAAAATAAAGTTGTTTTAAGAGGCAAACAAAATAAATAGCGGAAAAACGAAGCTAAACCACTGTCAGGTAAAGTAGTAAGACTAAAGTAAATCTGCATATCCTAATTTAAGCTAAACTCAATTTAGCTAAAATTAGGTAAGCTTTACAAAACTAAGCTAATTAAACTAAGCTAAGGTAGGCTATGTTAAGTTTACAGAAGCTGAACAAAGCCAAGATAATCAGGGATGATAGGCTAAGCTAATAGCTTATAAGTAAGCTAATAACTTAGTTATAGTCTAAACAAAGTAAATCAACAAATGGGCTACATTACGAAAAGATATGGTGAGATAAGCTCATGCAAGGCAGGATAAGGTAAACTAAGGTTGGCTAAAGCAAGTTGAGTCGAGCTAAGCTAAGCAAAGATACGGCAAGCTAAAGAAAACAGGCTAACTTAGGCAGGAAAGGAAGCTTAGATTGGCTCAACGAGACTAAAAGGGGAGAAACCTTAAAAAGGTATAAGATAAAGGAGGGCAAGTAAGTTTAGAGATGGGATACATTAAGACAAGCTTTGTTTCTTATCTACTACACATTGCTTTTTAAGATGTTTTTTCAATCTGTGTAAGAAACAGAAAATGTATGCCAGGTTTTAGGTTAAGGTACCATGTAGATTATTTAACTATATTTCCGTCAATATTAAGGACTTACTGATGTAAAACAAGCTCATATACCCTGCTGAAAAGAACTTATGAGCTATATTTTCCTTATTTCAGCTATATTAAGGTGTGCTAGACCACAAATACCTTGTAAGATTTTGTGTTTTTGCAGTGAAATATCAAAAAGCAACCAAGACCTGAAGAAACACCTTAAAAAACATGAGGATGTATTGATTGCTACATACGAGCCCAAAAAAACCTCCAACAATTAAAAACACTGATTAACATATTAACACATCAAACATTAAGCAAAAAGAGTAAAAACAACCTTTTATATGATAAAATAAGTGACAGCGTGCAGAGCTATATCCACAGTCGTGATTTTTATTTTTGTGTCTATTTTAAGACGGTGTGAGTGACATCACTGCCCCCACGGTGAAAGGCCAGATGAAGGTGGGCGTCGTAAACACAAACACACACAGGCGCCCCTCGGTGATCAAGTCCCCTGCCTGTTGTCCTTATCACCAGCGTACCAAACAGGTCCGATACCCCAGTCGCCCACACACACAGCACGAGGCGACACACACACACGCCACAGGACCGAACTGCCGGGAGACATCAGATGGTGTCGTCTGCAGGCCAATCTGTGACCCCCATAGAGCGGTGCACACACACACACAAGCATATACACACACACACCCTCTTTTTAACACTTATCTCATGTCCTGTAAGTGCTAACACACACACGCACACACACTGCAAAATCTCCGCTGCAGGGGATTGCAGGGTTAATAACGTCTTCAATCATGCATCCATGACACCCATACTGACTAATACACACACGCTCACCAAGATTTTTATCTCTTCTTGCCTCAAAGGCCATCACAAGGGTGCCCTAATCCCATCTCAATAGCTGTGTGTGTGTGTGTTGTGGTCCCGATCCCCAAACAAGCCCCGTCTCCCCACACACACGCACACACACACACACACACACACACACACACACACACACACACACACACACACACACACACACACACACACACACAGAAACCTCAAAGGCTGCGAGGTTGTGAGGGGCGCCAGCGTGTCCGAGACACACTGAGACAGATAGAGGTTCATTATCATTTACCAGGAGATTGAAGCAGCAGGAGAGAGAGTCACATGGAGCGACGCATGCAGAGAGAGAGAGAGGGGGAGGCAGAGGGAGAGACAGGAGGAAGGGTGTGCAGCTGCAGCTTTTCAATTGGTTCCGATTTTATTGTTTTAGAAACAAAAAGTTTAAGTTTGGTTCAGAAAACAGGCACATTGCAAAACGCACCAAATTTTAACAAGTATTTCTGGTCGAGTTTCAAGTGGAAATAGTTCAGCACACCTGAACTGAGACAAAACTAACTTACAAAAAACTTTTCAGCAAAGTAAAGGAGTCAAAAATTCATTAATACTGAGGAATAATGTCTTGTTATTAGTGACAGGTGATAATATGACAGTGGTTGAACTTCATCAGTACTAATGTTAAGTGTTTTCCAAGCATATAGTGCAATTTTATAGCACAATCAAGTAACTATGTTAACGTCAATTGTTATGAAAATGCTCTAAGTCTGAAATATGACTCAAAAAAAAATTTGACTTCAGATTTTAATACCTTGAAATTGGGTCTCTGTCCCTTTAAAAACTCCTGCTCTTTCTGAAGTTCTGTCTTCTTCCTATAATGAGCTCAGCAGGTGTTTCCTAATTGCTGCTGGCTAGTCTGAAGGATTTCTTTTTTAATTACAGGCTTTTTTGATCAGCCAGAGGAACTTAAAATTATTAATCGATATTAAGGAATTATTGCTCTTTTGTCTAACGGAAAAGCTTTTTTTGAGTTAGTTTTGTATCATTTAAAGTGTTTTCTAGAACCTAAAAGAATACATGGTAATACTTGGAGTTTTTACAGTAACAGAAGATGAAGAATTGCCTACACGTCATTGATGTTGGTCTGTGTGTGTGTGTGTGTGTGTGTGTGTGTGTGTGTGTGTGTGTGTGTGTGTGTGTGTTGGCTACAGGGTTGTGGGGGTAAAGCTGCCACAGAAGTTGCCTCCCACTCTCCCACGCTGCCAGGATCAGAGGAGCGGTCAAACATCAGCCACCTTTACATCAACACAACGACCTACTTTCACGCTCAGTTTTTCTGAGATCTTACAGAGAAACATCGGAGCTGCTCGGCTCCGCTCACGCTACCAGCAAGTTTTTAAGCCACAGTTACAAAAACTATTTCAAACTTTGGAAATGAAAATGTTTAAAAACCAGAGGAGGCCGTTAATATTTTACTTTAACTGATACTTTAGCTTTCATGGATTCCCAATGTGCTGAAGACTAACGAGGAAATTATGTGGTTGGATTCAATTAGTTAAGACTAAATCGATCAATATCTGGTCAGTAGTCGTCGGTCCTTGCAGGATGCGGTGCTGTTGTCCGAGTTGGTGGTGCATCAGACTGACATGACACTGTTATAATATTTATAACTGTTGCCATGAAGTGTCATTTGGTAAAATATGACTTAAAACAATTGTGCTAAAAAGTAACTTTTTTGTCTCATTTCAAGCATACTGAGATACTCGCACTAGAAACCATTTATTGGTTTTGCATTATGGAAACATCACTTCCACTGAAATTCCTTGAGGAGACTGTCTTCCCTTTTGGACATAAAGTAAAATGAAATCAGTTTTATATGATTGTTATCTTTTTAGCAGTACTTTGTTTCATTTCTTTATAAATTCCCGTGCACAGAAACATGGTTCATTACGACATCAAACCAACAACAGAAACTTTAGGAGATCATTTATGGTCAATCAATTAGTGTGAGAGCAAAAGTGGCTGCAAACGGAAAAAAAGAGAAAAGAATCCAAACTAGAATGAACGTGAAAGCCTCAGAGAGAACAGAGGAGAAAACAGTGAGGTGCAGAGAGATAATTGGGCTGTCCGGAACAAGGGCATGGAGAGAGGCCTCCAACGCCTCTGTGTGTGTGTGTGTGTCCCATGAAAGACTTCTCTTTTCTGACAAATACATTGTTTTGATCAGTGTGTGTGTGGGGACGGCTGTCTCTGTGTGCCGTCCCCCCGCGCAGCCCGGTCCGTGTGCGACCCATAGTGAGATGACAGAGTCGCAGAGCGTCCTGCCGCTACGCTTTGTCTCACAGAGAGCATTTGATCCAGCAGCACATGAACACACACACACATCGCTGGGAGACTTTCCCTGGGACGGAGAACATAGGGGAGGACACAGCCAAAGAGGCAGGGTGAAGGTTAGGACTTACATTCTCTACCAACCAACTCAAATCTAACTTTTTCTGGATTTTAACTCTAACTAACCATGACAATAATCCTTTGTCGCTTTTATTTACAAACCCCAAGATGCTGGTTTCATTCAGGAGGAAGAACTCATTCAAACCCCTTGAAGCTGCAGAATGCAACTTTTACAAAAATATATTTCCTTACATATTTGTTGAAACTGACTGTCATGACAGAATGGATGAGACAAATAATCAGTGAGGAAAAGAAATAACTCCTGTGCCTTCTCTTCTGCTAACGAGAAATAACCAATCAGAGGCAGGAAGCGGGTCTTAACGCTGTCCATTATCTGGTTTCTACTAAGTGCGCTTGAAATAAGAAAAACTAGCTTACATGTAACGTTCCAGTCAATAATTAATTTAATATTGGTGGAAAAAGTCCTAAAAACTGAATTTTATCTCCATCCCTCATCATATCTAGACATATTGTATGATGAGGTTTTTCACAATGAGCCAGTGAAGCAACTCTGACTCACACCCAGGTAATCGTTGCATGTGCATCAGCAGAATAACTGCACAGATTCCACTGAGCCAAGAAAACATTAGTAAATTTAAAGCAAAACATAGATGTTATGGTCCATTCTGTAGTCATCCTCACAATTACAAGCCCAACAGAGTGACATATTTCACACAAACACTCTCCGTCGATGCTCATGCTGTTGCTCGATCTCATTCTCTCTCATTAACCACCTTTTTCTCTCTGCTAATTGACCAGAGGAGCAGGACCAGGTGGCATCATCCCATTTACGCTGGCCTCATCTCAGACCCTGCAACACGCAGCTCAACACAAATGAGCTCCTTGGTTTGTGCTGGCGACGGTTCCCTAAGGTGCTTCCCCTCTTAAACACCTCGACATGCATGCAAACACCCACCTTCCCGGCGTCGCTCTAAACGAGCTGCTGGGGGTCCCCTGGGCGTCTGCCCTCCATTACTGCCCGTCTCTCCGCCTGTCAGCCCCCTCCATCCCTAAAATCCATATCAGAGCGTGTCTCTGTTCAGTCCTTTGTGCCGTAAAACAGGCATCTGCACTTCAAGTGAAAATACGAACCCAAGTAACTCAGATTTATTCAACCACTTTGGAAAATTCCTGTTTTATTCTTTTTAAAAATACTCAGCCTGGTTGGGAATGTAATGTAGTTATAAAATAGAAAAATAGATAGAGTTCATATGAACATATAAATTCTATCAGCTGAATGTTTGATGTAAAGCCGTCAATAGACGTCAATGGTTTTTGTTGTTAAAGGTGTTTCTTCATCTTTTGGTTTCTTTTTGATTCTACACTGCAAAAACTCAAAATCCTACCAAGTGTTTTTGGTCTAGTTTTTAGTGCAAATATCTTAATACGCTCGAAATAAGACAAAACAAACTTAAAAGTAACTTTCAGAATGATATGGATGTTTGGTTTCAGTCAACAGTTTCTTAAAATTGATGAAAAAGTTACAGTTCCTCTAAGATTATTTCACTTTTAGCACAGGAATGATGTCTTGTTATAAATAAAATAATGGAACAAGTACTTATTTAAATCCATATTGAGGAATTATTGACTCTAAACAAGCTCCTATAGTGTGTTGAAAAATGACACTTAAGTTAGTTTTGTCCTAATTCAAGTGCAAGAAGGTAGTTGGGCTAAAAGATGGACCAAAAAACAGTTGGTAAGACTTTGTGTGTTTGCAGTTCAGGTATAAACATCATTATTTTTACACCATCCCAACATCCAGAGTGTAAAACGAGCTGAAAATGGCTGAAAATAAAGTTTCTGAAAAAGTTCTAGTTTAAGAAAAAAACCTCAGCTTTACATTTAATCTGTTTGACAGACATTTTGAAAAACGCTCAGTGATTTCAGGAGTCATTTAACGCTGGTTCATATGTTTTTTCTTTTACTGTAACAGTAGGAAATCAGGTTAATGTACACAACAGTAAAAGATTGCATAAAAGAGAAATAAACTCTTTTCCCAATAAAACTAAGAGAAACCTAGAAGTATAGATGATTTTACTTAGATTTGCTGATATTAGTTTCACATTTTAATCAGGTTTTCCCACCACACACATAATTCAACAACAGCCTGAGGGTTTTCTGTGGTTTTAGCTAACCATGTTCATTTTTAATACAGGATAGATGCTGATGCACACACCACTGTTTTCTTATCCTGGTTAGATGAATCTGAAATAAGATGCTTTTAACAGAAAATAAAAATATCTATGAAATATTTTGCGGTATAATAAAGCAAAAATAACCACCACAGTATAAGATTTATGGCCAGAAATAAATAAACTCATCCAAACATAAATTCATGCTTTTATTGTGTAAATTGTTTATGTCTTGTTTTCTACTTTTGTATTTTTTTCCTGTTTGAAATAAAGTTATTGGGATAAAGAGAGAACATGAGGAGAGGGAACCGACCTGCTGCGTAGACGGTTTATGCTCAAAACAAGAGCATGAATATAAGTGTCTAGTTTGAAGAAATCTTAAGTCAATAACCAAAACTTTAACACAAATGTTGATCAAAACAGCAAAAAGTAAATTAACGCTTTAGAATTTACCCTGAAAAGAAAACTTAGAGGAAGCTTAACAGGCTAAAAGTTTCAAAAGTTAGCAGAAGCGCTAAATGAAACGTTAGCTCAGCTTTTAGCGGATTAGTGGACGTGTGCTCACTACTGCATACAACATTAAAATAGGCCTTTGAAAGTTTTCTTAGGATTTCCACATTATTCTCTCGCTATGCGATTGCCACTTCTAAGTTTTGCAGATCTATGACGGAAGCTCTTTCTTCCGCCTGCCTATAGGGGGCAGCGGCTGCACATGCATGACTCGCAGTGTCGAGATAATCACTTTGTATTGCAAAAAAATTGGGAAAGAAGGAAAAAAATAAAAAATGTTAGGTATTGAAACTGTTGATCTGATTTACAGACGATTTGGAAGTCAGGCTGTTGTTTTAACAAGGAGAAGAAGAAGAAGAAGAAGAAGAAGAAGAAGAAGAAGAAGAAGAAGCGTCCAAAAGAGGGATGAAGGAAGGAAGGAAAGAAGAGAGCAGTGGAAGGGAGGAGGAGGAGGAGAGCGTGCCCCTCTGGGGGGCTTGCTCAAGGTGTGTTACCATAGCAACCAGGGGGCGATTGGAGTGTGTGTGTGTGTGTGTGTGTGTGTGTGTGTGTGTGTGTGTGGGTGGGGGGTGGTTCTGATGCAGGAGGTTGTGAGCTTGACCCATTGGTACTGTGGGGGCTGGAGAATACACTCACTCACACACACAACCTGCTGCAGCGCTGGAGGGGTCCCAGGAGTGCCTCCACCTTTACTCACCCTCACACACACACACACACACAAAGAGGAGAAAGAATGCTGCAGTGCTGAGGTCCCGCGAGTATCCAACACCCACACACACTCTCCCTCCTTTCTCTCATCTCCCGTCTCTATTTCTATCTCTCTCTTTCTCTGCAAGATGATTGTTATTTTCTTTATTTGTTCCCTTCGAAATTCAACCATCTGGATGTTTAAACTCAGTCCAAACAAAATGGGAGGCAGAGAAATGCTCCTTTCATACAGTTGTAGGGCTTATGATTTAAGACGGGGGAAAAGTGCATTTTTTTATTTAAAAAAAAGTAAATCAACAGAACAAAATAAAGATGTTTAAATTTTGTTTTTGTCTTGAAAAAACAGTATCAAACCTGTGGTGTTCCACCTGGTTGAATACTGGGAATCCATTCAAAAAAAAAAAAATTTTTAATTCAGACACAGATGCAAATTACTCAACATAGTAAGTCATAATAAAAATTAAAACATCGCATTGTTTCAGACATAAATCTAATATCAAAAGTTAAACAAATAAATAAATAAAAAATGTAATCATAAATATAAAAAAATACTTTTACATAAAAATAATTTTACATAACCTCCACAGGGTTGAATGCTAAGCCCCATTTTTTCAGGCATTATTTGTATAAAAGATGATTATACTTAAACCGTTTAATGGGAAGCAATTTAAGGTAGAAGTGATAACTGTATGAAATAGATGTAACATAAGTTATATTTAATGTTATTTTTGAGATAAAATGTATGCATTTAAAAGGTTTGTGTGTGACTGTAGATCAGCTTACACGCCACAGTTGCCTTAGTGTGTAGAAAAATGACCAACTCTTTAAAAGCAGACATGAAATGGTTAATAAAAAGAGGCAGAGAAAGAATTTTGAGTTTAAATTTGAGTTATAAACCAACTAAAACTGGAAATCAGTCGAGTTTCAATCAATGTGGTGCATTTTATCAGTGTCCAGATGAGGTCAGTGGAACAGTTATGATTTATTATCTACTAATTATTTATTTACAGTATTTTCAGCTTTTCATAACAAGATTTCACTGAAATGTTATGAATTTTTAAGTAAATATCCACCTGAAACAGAAACTGAGTGATTAGATTAGTCTGTCAAAGTCAAAAAATTATAATATTCAAAACATTATTTTTTGCTTTGTGTCATTATTTCTGAAACGTTTCCATGGTTAAATCAACTTAAATACAGAAGAGAAACTCTTCAGTCACGCTGATATTTGCTTTTTTGTTATTGAAAATTTTTGACTTTATTTCATAGCTGATGTGGAAATAAATCAGCAAAAATTATGATCAAATTGTCATGATTTTAATAAGGTAAACAACCTGTTTACAGGTGTAAATAAAACCGGACCTGAAGCCACATTCCTCCGCTTCACCTAATCACACCCTGTGAAAACTATCCGCACACACATCGGACCACAAACACAACCAGGCAGACATTTTATTGGCAGACAGGATCAGCATATGGCGGTGACCAGTTTGTGCACAAATTGAGCATATTTGTGTAGTGCATAGTGCATGTGAGTCTTGGAAGGAGACAGAGTGTGTGATGGGAAAGTGTGTGTTTGCGTGCGTGTGTGTGTGTGTGTGTGTGAGCAGCAGCTTGGATTTTCCCTCTCAGATTACATAACAGTGGGAAGCTGGAGCGCTCGGCCGTGTTGAAGCCAAATAGCTGCTCACAAACGCGCACGTGCACGTCTGTCCACTCGTTTTACATCATTGTCTCACACTTTCACCGCAGTTTTATTAGATTTTAGCTGCGCTTGTATGTTTCTCAACACAACAGGGCCTCTGGTGAAAAAACAAAAACACCAAAAAGAGTGCGAATGCGTCACATTTTAGCAAAAAAGAAGCATGCAAATATTTAGAACGCGCGAAACTGAAACATGAACATGAAACATTCCTGCAGAAATCTTTTCATTTCAGCAAACTGCATCAAATCTTCCATCATTCTGCATCTCTGTATCAGTGATTAGATTAACTAACAGCCAAATAAGGTTTTGTTTCAGCCTTTCAGAGGCGTGCAAGCTATGAACGTGGAGAATATTTGTGTTTAGATTTTTAATTGAAAGTGTGAAACGGGCCTGAGGGGAATAAGATTAATCAGTGTGTGCAAATAAACCATCAACACAAACACAAGCTTACTGCTCCCTGAGATAATGTTTAAAATGGAAGCACCTGTCATCCTCCTGAAACACCTTCAAACATCTGTTCGCCTACAGTTTGGAAAACACAACTAAACCCTCCAGATTCACACCAGTAGGGTTTTTATGGTTTTGAAGCAGAGAAGCACAACGATTCAGTTTTACAGCCAGAGTGAAGGTTGAGGTGTCCGCACTGCAAAAACACAAAGTCTGACGGAATATTTTCATCTAGATTCTGGTGCAAATGTTTTTGTACACTTAAAATAAGAAATACGATTAACTTTTCAGCAAGCTATTGGAGCCTGTTTAAAGTGAATAAATCTTGAAAATTGATTACAAAAATTCTAGTTCCACTGGCAATTTTTTTTTTCTACTTATGACAAGACATTTTCAAGATGCTATTAAAATTACTGACTTGTAACTTGCAAGAAACTTGCTCAGAAGTTACTTCTAAGTTAGTTTTTGTTTTATTTTGAGTGTAATAAATTGGCCTGTTACTATAGTAATTTTTGCAGGATGATAAATTGTTCCAGAAGTTACTGAGATAAACGATAATATTGGAGTTTTGAGATCATTTGAAGTAATATAATTCTCAAAGATCAATACACTTTAGATTCTAATGAACATTTTGACACTGGAACTGGAGATATTTTAAATAAATAAAAGAGAAACTATTATAAAATGAGCTATGAAGTTTCTGTAAACATAACTGTCCTTAAAAAAAAAAAAAGTTGAGACCAAAACACCAAACTGAAGGTTTTTATCATCCAGTTTTTGGTAGAAAGAGAGAAAAGAGAAAGAAAAAATGATGCAAAAGGAAATTAGAGTTTATTCCAATTCATCGTGCAATTAATTGATTTAATGCCTAACAGGCCCAGTAATAAGATATTTACACTGGAAACTAGACAAAAATATTTGGTAAGACGTTTTTTGCAGCATGAGGGGCAGAATGAGGCACAGTCACCCAGGTCCAAGATCCTGTATGTATCCACAGTTAATCACCTCTGTAGTTGTAATCAAAGCTCTGATCCGGTTTCCATGGTGACGGGCAGAGGGTCATACCCCCCACTCCAACCCTAACTGCATTTTTCCTTCCTCTGACTGAATTAATTGTTTTTCAGGTGCAAAATTAAAGGTTTAAAGATGAAATGTATGAATGAGACGTTTATTAGCACAACTTGTTAAATGATTTATTACAGCCTTTAAAAACTGAAGTTACTTTTTATTTGAGTCTGTTCATTCAGGGAATGTTTGAATATCAATCATTGTTGCCACAATTAAAGGGATCACTGCAAAAACACAAAGTTTTACCAAGTAATTTTAGTCTAGTTTCTATTGAAAATATCTTTGGACACTTGAAAAAAAACATAAAAACTAACTAAAAAGTTACATATAAGTGTGCTTTGTCTTATTTGGTAAGATTTTGTATTTTTGCAGTGATTTGAGTCCAGCATAGTACATCCTCCGCTGTGCTTAAACACCTAATTTACTACATATTCATCTTTTTGTTCCACAGCTGGAGTTTTTGTTGCTTTGGTCAAAGTTTCATTTGACCAAAGCTCAAAGCTCAAGTAGAGTCCGACACGTTTCCGTTTGTTTTGGCAGAAAACTCCTTCTCCTGAAGTGTGTGGGAAAAAATAAAAATAAAAAAATAAATAGTTGGAATGGAGACACATCTAGAGGCTTGGTTACACCAACCCACCGGTTCTCCTGCAGCCTTGGAGTAAAAACAAATAAGATCGTCTTTCTTGACATAATAAAATATTTCTCCACTAAATGAATGTTTTACTTTTCTAAAATGTTTAGCACCAGATTGCTTTAATTTAAGCCTTTTTCTAAATTAATTTAAACAGAAACAAACATTTAAAGTGGAGTAGATGAGTCCCAAAAGTACCTTCCTTCTATTTTAGTTCATGAAGTGGGCAGGATCAGATTATTTTGGTGATATTTTTTATTATTTATTAGACGTAACTTGAGCTTCAGGCTTGAAATGTAAAGCATAACGAATCATGGCAGAATCAGAAACGTGCGGTTTCCGTAATAAACGCAGTTAAAGATCGAACTAAAGTCAGATTAAATTATTTACAGAGTTTCTGCAGGTTTCACCAAGTCACATTTAAGACTTTCTAAGGCATTTTTAAGACAATTATGAATTGATTTTAAGTTGTACTAAAAAGATCACAAGTAAATCAATCATCACAGTGAAGTGAGGCAATGGTGATAAATTTGTACTTATATGAATAGATGTAAAAAGCTAGCTAGCTCGCTAGCAAGGGTAACGTTAGCAGCTAGTTACCATGACTGCATTGAGTCACATAACGTAGTGAACATAAATTTAACAGTAAAGTACAGCAAGAAGAAAGAAAACTACATAGAATATATGGCATTAAGTTGTCCTGCCACAACATTTAAGACACATTTAAGGCCAACTTAAGAGTTTTTGAATGAATTTAAGACAATTTAAGATGAATGAATGTAAGATTTTTTAAGGATGTGCAGACACTCTGATTTAGGTAATTGCAACCATTTGTACTATTTTAAACTTAGCAACATAAGTTGTTCTTTTCCATCCCCAAAATGAAAAATCTAAGAAACATGTAATCAATCTGATTTGCAGATTTGTTTCATACTGCAACATGACATCATATTTCTAGCCATTTTATTTTAATTTTGCACCTGGAGACAAACTTTCTACTCAAAGAAAAGGTTGAAGTTCATAAGACCAGGCTCATAGTTGGTCAGTCAGATAAAACAACAACACCTCTGATCCTCAACATCTGGACAAACCTGCAGCTCTTCTGTTTGGTCAGAACCAAGCAATCGAGTTTTCATATCTCATCTCCGAGAAAGCTGCAGAAACGTGTTTTTGTTCAATAAAATCCAGCAGAAATGAGAGTATGTGTGTTTACCTACCTCCATCTAATCCTAGCCTGCTGTTTACTGTGTGTGTGTGTGTGTGTGTTTCTTTAATCTGTTCTCCCAAGGGGCGTCAGGGGGAGCTAGCAGGCTTACCCTCACTGCATCTCTGCATCCAAATACCACTAAAAAGCAAATCTCCATTCCACAACAACATTAACACACACACACACGCGCGCGCAACCACGCACACACACACACACACACACACGCACACGAGGCACAGACGGGCCTGAGAGACTCCCGGCTTAAGCTCCACCCTAAATGCACCTCTTCTGCACACAAATTATATCTAATAAAGCTTTTCAAACTGCTGTCAAAGAGATAATTAAATGCATTTGAATGCATTTTCTGGAGAGAATAGATATTTTTTATTCCAACGTCAGGTTTTAAACGCTCGTCCTTCTGGGTTTGGGCAACAAGGAGGAATTAGGGTTAAAAGGGACTTGATTGATTTAAAATTACCGAAAGGAAAAATCTTTCCCAGTCGGTTAAGGATCTGACAAGAGGAGGGAGAAACAAGGAGGAGGAAAGGAGATGAGCAGAGCCAATAAGAGCTCACAGCAGGATGCTAATAATGCAGCTCCAGCTGTTCCAGTTAACCTGCAAACTGCCCATCTGGACCCAGAGAGATCCATGATGGGAGACCGGCGGGGAGACGGAGACAGGAGAGCACAGAGACAGGACTGGAGGCAGAGTTGTAGGAATCAGTGATGAGGAAGAGGCTTTTTTTCCATGTAAAGAAGGAAAACGCCACATTTTACATATCTGTGGGTCGCTAACGAAAACAACCATCTTCCTCTCCTACAGACTCATTTTTATGTCCAATTTCTATTTGCGGTTCCCAGCAGGTTGGTGGAAGGGATTAAAAACTTAACATATAATGACCTGTGATTTATGACTGGGATGCACCGATGCAAAAAATCGATATTGATATTGCTGTTTTGGCTGATATATATATTTTCCAACAGTTTCAACAGATACCGATGTTGGTATCACTGTGGATTCCTAATTTCTGACAGATGTCAAGGCATCGTGTGAACAAACTTATTCGCATATCATTATTAACTGAGCTTCTAATTTAATGGAGGGACAACACTTGCAAAATGTATTTTTGACAAACTTTTGTGCTGATTTGTTTTTCTAGAGGTTTTATTGGGTCTCGCAGCCTTTATTTGTGGCTAGACAGGAAAGTGGGTAACGAGAGAGGGAGGGCTGGGATTCGAACCTGCGACGTTGAGGACTAAGGCTTCATATGTGAGCTGTACTTCACCCCTGCACCACCACAGACCCCCTTTGCAACCATTTTGTAACAAAAATGCAGCTGGTTGGTGTTTTTCTACAGCAGATTAAAGTTTGTGAATATATAAAACAGGTGTGAATATTATTTCTACATGCATCTAGAAATGAGCAAAACAAACCAAAAGCAGAGCAGAGACATCTTACTGGGGCAGTCTGGATCCTCCACAACACCGAGGTGGACATGTGGACACACAAAAAGACAAACACACACCCTCAGCCGGAGTGACCTTGGTCCGGTCCGCCTGCCCTCACCCCCCCGCCTCGGCCCGCCCCAGCCAGCTCAGCCTCCCACCGAGTCCCTCTTCCTGTCTCTGCTTTCTGAACCCACGCCGGCACAGCACCACACCGGGCTGTGCCAACCCGAGCCGAGCCGTGGTCATGGTAACGACTCCGCCGAAGATCTGAGATTAAAAAACACATTAAAAAAAACAAAAAAAAACCTGAAGAACAAACAGAGGCGGATTTATTTTTATTTGTTATTATTGATTCCAAAATCTGACAGGTCCGAAATACCCAGGACTGAAACCCGCTTCCCTGCAGCACACCGCCCACACACACGGCGCAGAATAGCATGCTAATGAAGACACTTAATCACTGCGAGGTCATGTGTGGAAGAGCCTGCCAGATACCTGCAGCCGCGGCTGGAGACGTCCCTCACCGCATACCGAGTGTGTGTGTGTGTGTGTGTGTGTGTGTGTGTGGTGAAGAACTGGAGATGCCTGCTGGATGTACACATGAGAAAATGAGACAGAAAACCTTAAGACAAACAGGAGCAACATCTTGATTTGAAAGAAAAACTCTTGCACGACGCAGCCGATCATTTCCCAAACTCTTGTATTTCTCACTCTGTGGTTAAATGAACAACCCTCCCGCGGCTCGAGCGCCGCAGGTTCCCCCACTGTTCAGCCGTAATTCATCACACAGAAGCCTTCGAGTGCCGCCGCACACTTGTGGGTGTGCCCCTAAATTAAGAACAGCCAATCAAAGTGGCATTGGAGTGAAAAGACGCGTCCAGCTGGGCGGAGCAGGTAATGGCAGAGGCACAATCAGCCAGCGGCTTCCTTAAAGGAGGAACACGGCAGATTAGGAATCCAGACAGAGGAGTGACCTTGGAAGATTAGGCTGCAGGATAATCTGATTATGCAATTACACCTGAATTATTTGGTCTCTGAGGGCGACAGCATGAATGATTGCAGGCGTTTCGGTCCAAAACTGATCAGAGCAAAACTGAAGCTTTTCATCCTTAATGGTTTCCTCTGAACGTCAGGATTTCAGATAAATCACCATGAAATATCCAGAAATTTTTTTTTTGTTTTGTTTTCTAGAGAAAAAACATCAATGGATGGATGGATGGATGGATGGATGGATGGATGGATGGATGGATGGATGGATGGATGGATGGATGGATGGATGGATGGATGGATGGATGGATGGAACATTGAAACTGTATAGTCAAAACCTGTTATGCTTATTGGCTGTACAAAATAAACTTAACTAAGCTGCATTTTCACCCATAAACATATGAAATAAAAATGATCAGACAAGAAAAGACGCTATTTTAAACTCCATCATGTTTCTTATTACCAGATGTAAAAACCAAATAATGAGTAACATCTCTAATCTTTCCTTAAACCAACCTGAGCAAAAAAAAAGCTGCAAAAACCTGGCAAAACAAAGTCAGTTTCCACTGCGCTGCGCCGAAGAATAAAATAATAACTTCTTCTTGGTCTCATAAGACAAGCACACAAACACATTTCTCCCCTCCTGTCAGCCTCAAATACAAACAAATAAATAAATGAACAGTAAGTTATTAATTATTCTGAGGGAGGAATCAAATATAAATGTGTCTGGGGGTTTGTGTGAGAGCGCATGAAGACTTCTAAACAGTTTCCCCAAAGACAGACAGCGAGGCAGACCACCGGAGAAACCAGTAAACAGGAAAAACTAAACAATGCAACTAAAATAAGTGCTTACACTTCGGAAATGTGTTGGTCACCACATGAAGAGACAAAATAACAGATTAATCCACGTTTTCCGTTTTTGTCCCGCTGATAAAGCGAAACCAGCCGCCTCTGATGAGGCTGGAATGTTTCATCTGAAGAAAACAGAATTTATAAAAGTGAAAATTGTAAATGTTGATGGTTTTTCTAAAATTCAAAGGTCTTCTTTCATCTGCACTGAGATGAACAAAATACAGAAGCAAGTTTTGGCGTCTGAATATCCTACAATTCAACGCATTGTGCAGTGGGACAAAAACGAGGACAGGAAAAGGTTTTTTTCTCTTGGATCTCATTGCAGAGTGAAATATATAAACTGTGAATTTACTCTCATCATGTTGGGATTTGAAAATAAGACCTAATTTTAACACAATTTCACAAAGTAAACGCTGTGAAATAGCTTTTACTTTGATTCTTTTATTCTTCCAGGGTGAATAAACGATCAGGGAAAAAATGGTCAAGAACAATGCAAATATCTTAGTATAAGAAATAAGAAAAACTAGATTACATGGAACTTTTCAGCAAGACGCAAGATATTTCCACGTTGTGACTTGCTGACTTTAAATAAATAATCTTGTGTCTTGCTGACATGCAAGTTATGTTTGTCTTATTTCAAGTCTACAAAGATAAACTACATCAAAATACTTGGTAATATTTTGTGTTTTAGAAGTATATTACTTTTTTCTCATTTTTCTTTTCCATTGTTTCCCTGGATGATGTTTTTGAGTATTAATTTTTACATTTATTTTTTGTATTTTCTAATATCCAGAAAACTTATTGCTCTGCATGTTTTACAGATTTTAACACAAACGTTAAATTTGTATTTGAGGAAGTATTTTGTTACAAAATGTTAAAATCAAAGTTTTCAGACGCATTTTGTTTTTCTGAGCAGTAAAATCTCAAACATCCTTTTGAATTTGAAGCTATGCTCTGCAGGAACATATTTTATTTACGTCAGTGATGGTTTGTGACGGATCTCCTGGTATCTGCAAATTCAGAAAGCGTCGCTCTTCTGCAGCTAATAACGAGAAAAAGCTGATTTCTCCACGCATTTGGATTAAACATTTTGCTTCTCGCATCCATCCAAGAGCAAAGAGAAGCAGCAACTTAAGAGAGTTCACATGTGGAGCAGAACCACATCCGGGATTCACAGTTTAAACCTTCCTCTCTGCATCATCATCCTCACACACACACAGGCGTGTTTATATAGCTCATGTTTAATACGCTGCTGTTCCGTCTCTTTGTCTTTATGTTATGCCATTAATTACATCTGACACTGCCTTGTGAGTGTATGTACGTGTGTGTGTCACTGCAATATGTCCCTGCAGGCCTGGAGTAGGAAAAGTGAGGTTCAAAGACCCCCTGCCAGAATGCTAAATCAATATTAATACATGCTCACACACTTGCACGCTCACACACTTGTACCAGAGAGGTGTCAGCGCAGTGGTTAGAAGGGATTGTTTCCGTGTCTCTCTGGAGCGCTCCGTCGTTTCCATCATCAAGGCTCGTCTCTCTGCCGCCGCTACGCTACTTTCCAGTCATACCTCTGCAGACGCAAAGCTTCATGCTGCTTCTGCGCTTTTGTAGGGAAACAAATCTTAATCAACAGATTCTGTTTTTAAAAACAGGATATAATACCGATTGATGGCAGTGATGCATTTTACTAGTGTTTCTTCTCTTGATTTTTTTTGCCTCACTAAACCCCAAGTGAACTGATCAATTGTTTTAAATTGGGCTTTAAGCGGTCACATTTTAAAAACACAAAATCTTACCAAATAATTTTTGTCTAGTTTCTAGTGCAAATGTCTTAGTCCACTTAAAATAAGACACTAATAAGAAATAAGAGCTTGTTTTAGGTCAATGATTCCTTTATATTGATGAAAATGTGCTAGTTCCACTGGCAGATTATTTCACTCATCAATCAATCAATCAAATTTTATTTGACCAGCTCATTTCAGCAGCTAGGCATTTCAAAGTGCTTTACATCATAGCAAACACAAAAACACAAAGTCATGCAACATAGAATCAACAATCAAAACATGACATTAAGTCTAATCCCATCATTAAATTCGTAATTGATTACGTTTGTTCCGTACTCATGACAACGGAACAAGTACCTTTTCATCAATATAAAGGAATTATTGACTTAATACAAGATTATTTATCTTGTTGAAAAGTTTAAAGTTAGTTTTGTCTTATTTCAAGAGCACCAAGATATTTGCAGTGGAAACAGGACAACAATACTTGGTCAAATGTTGTATTTTTGCAGCATTTGTTTATGTTTAGTTCTGCAATATTTGGCCATAAACTGTCTCAGTGCTGCCCTCTTTAGGTTTCAAATTGGTTACAACAGAGCAGCTTGGTTGGTGCCACCATCACACAGCGTTGAGAATTTTTATTTTGACATTTTTTTCTCAGTCAGAATCGTTTAATCCTGATGTGGCGCTCAGGAAGAGCGCAGCAAACGTCATGGTCAGACAGCAGGGATGCTTGTCCTATTAGACCATCAGTTTGCGAAACAACACACACACACACAAAACTCCTAAAAGCGCATGCGGAGTAAAAGTGGCCCCCACACAAAGTTTGTAGGATAAAAATTAGTCCATCTCTCAAGGCTGCGGTCGGGTTAAATTGTTCCTGCACCATCAGGCAAATCATAGTCTTAAAAGCCACTAAATGAAAATAGAACAAGATTTCAGTGGGTTTAAATCCCAAAGGGTTATGTGATTATGTTCATGTGTTCAGAACATAATTGCTGTAGATCTAACCAAAGAATGTTTGGTTACTTATGTGGATTCTGGGTTGAAAAAGAATTAAAATTCTTGAAAAACAAATCCAAAATTCTGAGAAATGCCCCAAATCTTTTCACTTAATGTGTGATAATTTGCCTTAATTATTAATAGAAAATCCCCATTTACATCAAACCCTTGTGCCAGTCAGTTCAATGGCCTCAAAAAGCCCCCTGGCCGCATGTTGGACACCCCTGGTTTAGGCTCTGCTAGTGTCTCTCAATCAGTGATGAAACGTAAATGAGGGAAGCGGCTTCAGAGCAAAGCATTTGGGCTGCAATTAGGATCACTGCGTTGAGCTCAACCAACATGTTGGTGTTGCGTGTGTGTGTGTGTGTGTGTGTGTGTGTGTGCGTGTGTCTGTGTGTGTGTGTGTGTGTGTGTGTGTGTGTGGGGGGGGGTGACAACATAACACCCCACTCTTTTGTTCAGCCAACAATGAATCATTGTCAACAATTATGAGCTGATGCGAATCATGCATGCACACTTGTTCACATTAACTGAAGCATAGCGACACACGCACACGCATGTGAAAATAATTGAGTAATTTGCAGCCACGCCAACAGCTGGAGGTGGAGGTGGAGGTGCGTCTCTCCTCTCTGCCTGCGCCGCTTTAATTGGCTCTCCAGCCATCCATGCTTGACCAAACATCGTCTCATGGCTCGTTTCACGAGATGTTCTGTCTGCGCCGCCTCTTTTTGTCCTTTCGTCACTTTTAAACATCAAAATAACATCTGTTAGCCTCTGAACAAACACACCTGACAGACCCAGCTGATGTCTGGACAAACTCCACCTTTACCGACCAGAAACGATGAAAAAAAAAAAAGCTACAAGTGAAGAGGCAGAGTGGAGCACATCTGGTTGTGGAGCATCTCTCTGCTCCAGATGTATGTTTTTTAGAGCCGCGGGCTGCGTCACACCTGGACACCGCAGACACACAACAACAACAACAACAACAACAAGCGATCCATGTCGCCCCGTAAACATGACAAATCTGACGCGGCTGAATCCTGTCACGTTTGGATCATATTCACAACCAAGCTAGGAAATGACTTCATGTCTAAATATAAACCGTTTCGCCCCCCACAACCATCCGTTTCCAACCTTTTTTTTTGAAACCGTGCAGGCAGGGGGAAGCTCTACCTGTGCGGCCCCAGGAAGCAAAAAGCTGAGGACCCTCCTAATGACTTAATTGAGCTAATTAACAATGATAAGACATCCAATCAGCACGCTGGCTTCCTGAAGGCTCTTGTTAGGAGCTAATTAAAGAACCAATCACAGCAGGGTGAGCATGTCACACTGTGTCACAGTGAACAAGCTAGAGATGGAAAACAACATTTCTGTGCAATGCTTTGCTTGTGATCGTTTAAGAGTGTAAACCTCAGGGTTCCTGCTTGTGTCGCTTGTTCAAGTTTTTCAGAGTAAAATCACCAGAAATGTCAATTTTGTTTACATGCGTTTTCTTTAAAGGGGCGGTGTTATGCATTTTCCAGACACAAAGCAACATTTTATAGCACAATAAAGTAACTGCAGCTGCAGTACTCAGAGGGATGCACTTCCAATACCAAAACCGAAATCTGAGTTTTAGTATCGGCCGATAGAAATCTGATTCAGAGAAACAGCTGAACTGAAAAAAATGCAATCATAAATGTACTGAATTACACATTTATTTGATAAATAAAGCATAGCGGTACAGCACATTAAATACACCGATAGCTTCACAAGCTTGGTCAAATATGTAAAAACAACACAACTCAGTGAAATGGAGCGGCATCAGTTTAATGATTTATCACGTGAACAAACAAATTCATGGGTGATTTTAACTGAGGAGCTTGTTTAAGATAACGCCTTAATATTTATGAAAAAGTTCTAATTCAGATTATTTCAGTTACAAATAGACATTTTTTCTAATTTTCCTTTTGAATTTGTACTTTTTCATCAACATCAAATAATTATTTCCTCTAAACAATCTCCTTTATCTTGCTGAAAAGTTACTTATAAGTTAATTTTGTCTTATTTCAAGTGTATCAGTAATAAGATATTTGCTCTAGAATGTGCAGCAAAAATACTCTGTAAAAATTTTGTTTTGCGCACTTAATGCTAATCAAGGGAATCTCTAACTAGGATTTCTTTTAGACTTGATTTAAAGGAAATCAGTGTTTCAGCTGTTTTTCAGTTTTCTGAAAGTTGGACCAAAAACAATTTCAGGCAGTTTCTCTTCAGTCAGTTAACTATAATCTTGCTCCAAACATTATTTTCATCCCAGCTCTGTAATAATCCTGACAGAAACTCAGGCTTCATCCGTTCAGCAGCTCCCTCTCCTGCCTCTCCTGTCTTCCAGGGGAAGCGTACATGCAGAGAGGAGTCCTCCCTCCGTTTCTCTCTCAATCTGGGCTCCACGCTGCGCAGGTTTAATTGCAACAGCACCCTCGTGCGCCGGTTGGGCACCATGGCTGTGGGCTTGGAGAAGGAGGAAGAGGGAGTCCTCCTCGGAGTGTTCAAGGATAAGCGGCAGGGTGCCAGGCCGCCTTGCTCTCTCCGTTTCCACCTTGTTTTCAATTTCCTCTCCGCTTCCTCACTTCCACTAAACAGGGGTAGAAAATCTGTCTCTCCTCCAGATTCTTCGTCTTTCTTGTAGCCTCTCACCTGACTCGCCCCCTCTCCTGGTCCTACCTCCCATGATGCCCACGGAGACTTCCTGTCGGAGCGCCGTGTTCCTCTCCTTAATCAGCTGTCAGATATCAAACACTCTGCAACCCGCCGGGCCCTCCGTAAAGCAAACATCAGAACGGATCCAGGAAGCAGGAAGCAGAGGTGTTCTGGATCAGTTGGTCTCAGATCTCGATTACGGAGTAAAGGGAGGGCGGGGTAATAAATCACAACAAAACACATGATCAATATCAACTGACCTGACGCTGGCTCCACCTCCAACAAATAAACAGTGTAACTCAGTGCACTACGCAATTTTTGAGTCATTTTCGCCTAATTAGCCGACACTAAGGCAACGACAGCGAGTCCTACATCAGGTCTTTACGGTTATTTGGGAAAACTAGAGAGAAATTAGCGTTAAAGTTCAAAGTCTCATTGGATGTCAGAGTGAAAGTCGTGTCGAATGCATTTAAACGGACAAAGCGATGAGTCATGACTGATGTAACACCGACTTGTGAAAATCTGCCTTCAGGAAAATGCTTAAAAATAAACATTTGCATAAAAAGGCGCTTAAATGTGAATACTGCCGTTACCACAGCTCATGTTTTCAGGCTGCTGTGGAGCTACCATTGCAATTTACACAAATAGAGTCCAGCATAACCAGCTTAACTTATAGATCTTTGATTAGGTAATCAAAGATCAATCAGCGTCGTTATGGGATGTTTACCACCAGTTACCGTCATGGAGACGAACATGTGGTAGTTTGGACATGAGGTCGGCTGCAGGGCTTAATCAATGTGTTGTGTTATTCCAGACTCTGTTTGTGTTTTGGAAATGTAATAAATTATCCTCCGCCCTCTAAACGCTCTGGATAACAGCTGTTGGGATTACATATTCCCCACAGACATGATTTCCTATTATTTTTCTCGAAATCTCTCTGACCGCAGCACATCAGTGCTGGTGACGAATCCCATCGCTAGTGCGCTGAATAGTTTTACATATTGTGCTCTTTGGGGGGCATAGTGAACCCCTGCAATAAGATTGTACACTAAAGTGTAGACCATAAATACACGGTAGGATGTTGTGTTTTTGCAGTGCAATCAAAACCCTGAAGAATAAAACATTTCCCACAGCCCCGCATAAGAAAAACGATACAGAATGTTGGCTTTAATAAGTTCATACTACCTAAAATATTACCAGTCTCCATCTGAGTCCTGTTGGATGAATTAGAGACGATGTTTGGACGTGAAAACCCGGTCCGTGTGGGTTTCATCTGAGCTCTCAGCAGCTCCTCAGATCATGATGATGGAGAGTTGGTGTGTCTCTCCTAATGACAGCAAAACACTCGCCCACTCTGCTTGTCTGTCAGCGTTGTTTGCGCACAGTCACGTCAGTGCGCGAGTGATTTATTAATTCATTCATCTCCTAATGTCCTGCAGCTGGGGGAGAAGCAGCCAGAGGAGGCGTAGAGAAGCGTTTGATGGGAGGAGGAAGAGGAGCTGGGAGAGATAATGAGAGCGGGAGAACCGACGGCTACGACAGAGAGACGAACGGGTGGTCCGAAGTGAGGGAACGATGGAGGAAGCATCGTTTAATCACCTCTGCTTCGGCTGCTGTTTTCCAGGAACACAACACACACTTGTCTTAATGATTAGTCATTAACCAATGAACCCACTGGCAGACAGACAGGCAACAATAAATCTAACAAAGCCTTCATTGATGTCATGCAGGAATAAAAAATTATTTAAGAAAAAAAAAAAAAAACACCTCCTCTGACCAAACACTGGTTTATAATTTCTGTGATGTTGGACAATAAGCAGCAGGGGAAATCCTCAGCAGGGACGGGAAGATATGGAACAATGAACAATTATTTCTGTTTTATCATCCTGAAACTTTTGTTTATCCAACTCAACGCAGAGATCCAGAGTTTCAGATACTCGACCAGCAACATGATCAGCAACGCAACAAAAACGCAAAAGGCCAAGTTTTTAGGCAGCAGTTTGTCCCATCAGGAAACTCTGCAGTGCTTTCCTTATTGCTACAAAGAGGAACATTTCACTGCAAAAACACAGAATCTATTTTTGGTTTGGTTTCTAAAGAAGATATTTCATTGCACTTGAAATAAGACCAAATTAAATTACAGGTAACATTTTAGCCAGATGCAGGAGCTTGTTTTAAGAAAACAATTATTTCACATTGACGAAAAAGTACTAGATTAATTCACTTAATAATGAAATAATCTGCCAGCGGAACAACTGAAACATTTGTTATGTTTCCAGCTGCTGCGGTTTTCTTTCACACCGCACTGTGTCAAACAAACATGTTCCCCTAATCGCCTGTGGGGGCGCTGCACCGAGAGCCACTGGAGGAAATGACACAAAAACCTCAGAAGAAGACACAGAGTTCAACTTCCTTCATTATGAAATGTAAACAAAGCTGGAGTGGAATCAGACTTTAGTGGCCATTAGAGCTGGATCAACGCGTCTGTTTGGGTTTATTTACCCTGAATGGTCGGCTTTAGAGTTTCATTAAAGTGAACTAAACCCGGCTGGTGTGAATGCAGCCTGAATTAATGAAACTAACATGTGACTCAAGAACTTCACCTCTGATCAAAGTACCAAAAATAAATATTTGAACGTAAAAAAAAAGACGAGAATTTGAAACGTAAGATTTCCGAGGCCTCGTTTCAGATCCTGAGCCGTTTGTTTTCTGATTCATCGGGAATCTGGCTCTATTGTCCTGTCTGACTGCACAGGGTTTCCAGGCCAGCAGAGCAGGGGCCTGGTCCCAGCGGCCCACTCCCACTGAGCTGCAGTGATTCTAACACACACACACATAAGGAGTCAATGAATGGAGAGAAGGAACCAGGGTAAAAAAAAACGACACGCAGCTCATAACCAGAACCTGAAAACCCGATCCGGGTTCGCAGCTGTCCCAACATCTGACCGAAACCGACACATGACTGACATGCGTGCAGAAACAACGAGCGATCTGTGGAAGCAGTCAAACAGAGAGAGTCAGAGAGAGGCGCTGCAGCAGCAAAGGGGCCCCCAGGGGCCCGTGGGGTGGGCTGGTCCATTCACAACCCGGCAGGGGGTGCATTCCTCCACCCCTCCGCTCTGACACATTAAAAACCAAAACATGTGGGCCAGTAAAGCAGGATTACGTCTTCACGTCGTGGCTGTAGGTGGCTTTCTGCAGCTACAGGTGTGTGTGCTGCCAGGTGTGAGCTGGATTATTACAGAGTGTGTGTGGGTGTGTGTTTCCAGCGGTTAATCCACAACAGCATGCTAACGCAACCAGCTACACACCAGTGGCGGTGTGTGTCGGTGTGTGAAGCCGTGAAACCACACATGGGTAATCCATCCACCACCTCGCAGAGGGCGGAGAAGGTCGGAGAGGCGGATAAACGGAAAGAGGGAAGGAGGGAGGGAGAAGCGTTTACTTTAAACCAAACAGTCACTCGTTGAAACCAGTTTCTGTTAATACCTTTAAAGCCAATTAAATATTAAATATTATTTAAATATGCATCATTCTTAACTGGCCAACAGCTGTAATTCCAGTCAGACTTCCTCAGTGGAAAATTACAACCTTTCAACAAATCACACCTTCTAATAACGAGGCAATTTTATTATCGCTTCCTGTTTCCGTCAGCCTGGTACTTCTATGGGAATGAAAGGTCTGAAATTCACTTATAGAAGTATTTCCTCTCTGCGCTGCTCCTGAACTGCCTCACATAATCAAAGTTTCTTTGGTTAATCGCCGATGAGGCTCAACGCCAACCTGGTTTGGTGAGGACAACTTGCTATTTCTATGAGGGTTAGACCAGAGCTGGTCTCATTTGGGTTCGATAAAACCTGCACAAGATGAACAGTACTTACAGGAATACATGGTGTGAAAATCTGTTTGTCTGTTGTAATTTTTACAGTGGCCAAAAAGGGCAAATGTGCAGAAAATGTCAAAATGTGCCACAAACTCATGAATGTCGACAAAACTCAAAGGCAACAATAAACAAATACACACTACAGTGAAAATACAACAATAAAAAATAAAACAACAAAGTACAAATTACAGGAAGTGGAAGAAAAAGGGAAAATCCCACAAATAGCAAAACAACAGTAACTACTGCGACCACCAAGTCGTATGAGACTCAGTGAAGACGGGAAATCCAGAAGAAAGTTGGAGGAAGAAAGAAAAGAAAGTCATGGCTAACCCTGAGGATCCTGTTTATCAGATTGTCTTAAATCAGAGGCTTCTTCAGAAGCGCTGTAATATGGACTGCTACAGAAGGCCCTTCCTGTGCAGAGACATAGGTATCTTTGAAGAAACTTTATGTTTAAATATGAATAATTAATAGGAATAAAAGCAGAAATCCGGAGTGGTATATTAGGAAACAAAGTCTTGAATGAGTGAAAGTGACAAACATGGCAGCAGAATAACATTTAAAGAGAGGAACGTTAAGGTTTTTCATGTTTAGCTTCACAGAGTGCGAGTTAATCTGCAGGTGATGCAGGATTTAAAGATGATTCAAGTGAAAACAGTGAGAGTCACGTTAGATAAGAACATCTGCTCAGTGCTAGACCTTTAATGTAAATGCAAGAGTAATGAGAAAGAAGAGAGACGTCTGCTGAGAGGGAGAGCGGAGGGAGGGGGAGAGGAAGCTTAGAGCCGTAATTTAATGGAGGGATGGAGCGAGGATGCAAGGGTGGGAGGACCAGAGGGGAACCTGATGAAGGGACGACATGGGGGGGCTCGAGATCTAAGACGCAGCACTCCTCCCTGCACTCCTAACTAGGAAAAGAGGGATTTGCTCTCCATAGGAGGGATGGAGAGATGGAGGGAGGAGGAATGAGGAGAACAGGAGGACCACTGAGAGGGAGGGAGGACTGGGGATAAAGGCAAAACAGATCAAGACGGAGAAGAAAAAAGAACGAGGATGGATCATAAAAATCATTCCTGCCACGCTCATCCAGTGACTGACGCTCAGGCGGATGTTTTAATGCAGAGAAACGTCGTTTCCACACAAAGCTTTTCAGTCAAAACATGATCCGATCCTCCAGTGTCGGGTTCAGAAGCCCAAAACCAAAGTTCACTACTGACGGGTTTATTTCTCTCACTAAATTACCGATTAAATTTATAACGGTTTTTAAGTTTTAAATATGCAACATGTAAATGTTGCTAAATCCATGTCAATGACACAACATGTGTTATATATTAGGAAAATTACTTCATAGGAAGCTACGTGCGCTAATCGTTTTCAGAGTTAGCAAGGGTGCTAACGTGCTAAGCTTTAAATATTAGCTCCACAATTAGCGGATTGCTGCTTTGTTATGGGCTAATGATTAAACCTCGACAAAACAAAGAATCAAATTAGATTCCCTCTCATGTCACTCAAATCCTCTTTCCTCAGGAAACATGTCAAATATTTTGTCTGAACCCTCTGGTGTGTCTCTTCATCTCCCCCCCTCCCTCTCATACTATTTTGCCATCTTTCCTCCAAAACTCAAAACTCAATTAGTAAATTAGTTCCAGCTCGCTAAGCGATAAACAGCAGCCTGGGAGCCAGTAAACACACATTGCACACTCCATTAGGGCTCCACAAGCACCACATAACCTAAAAACCCCTGGTAGACAGGTACACACCAGCACACTACTCCAATAATTCACTTATTAACTCACAAAGGACATAATGCTGCAAACGCAGCTCCATGTAGGAGAAAACGCTCAGCCGTTACCCTACTGTTGCCACTATGTAGACAAACGAAGAACACGAGCATCTGAGATCGTCTCGCCTAATTTGCTTTGAGACAAGGAGGGAAAAAAGAGTAAAGAGTTTAAAAGATTAAACATCCCAAAAAAAGAAAAAAAAAAACAACTAAGCATCAAGTGCCTTCAAACCCCCTGCAGTGCGTTGACAAATGCGTGTGTGCAGCTCCAAAGTCGAGCCGAGCTGGTTAAAAGCAAGCTTTCATGGCCTTTAAAAATTAAACCGCACACACTCGAGCTCAGTGGTGTATTTTGACAGTGTGTGATGACCGTGGGTAAAGCACTTAAGCTGCTGTAATTAGCCTGATCGCCGTGGCGGCTGAAGATGGCTTCTTTCATCCCCTCACTTCAAAAACTGGCACGATGCACTAAAACACACTCAGGCGAGGAAAAAGTAAACACACACCACTGATATGTCTGTTACATAGAAGCACAGAGACGTGGGGGAGGATGAGTTACACACACAAACACTGGGAGAAGCACTGCGAACACACACACACAGAAAGTGTGTGAGGGGGTTCACAGCAGTGACAAGTGGAGAAAAAATGGCTCAATCTTGGAGACGTACCAGAAGTTTGGAAATTCAAGACCCCTTCTGCTGAGTATTTTAATTCACCTGACTGACTTCGTCTCTTTCTGCCCACTTTGGACGTGAAACCAGGAGCGAAAGTGTTTTTAGCTAAAGATTGCATGTCGGTAAGAGATTTAAGCTGCAGGTGGAACTACTTTCTTGCATTTTAAGGCTTTTATTTGGAGCTAAATTAGGGTCATAAAGTTCATGCAGGAAACAAATGAAGAAATAAATGTTAAACATGACACATGTTGAACTGTTTTTAAAATAAAGTGAAGTAAGGCAAAAGATTTAATGAGGATAAGTTTGATATTGCCAAGTTTTGTTTGGTTGAAATTCGTTTTTTAATGTGTTTAGTCCTATAGTTGCCTTATTATTTATGACAAACTTATTTAAGTGTGATTTGAATTTCATTTCTTATGTAATGGAAACACTGCAATTGTGAAATTGTGTTTCTTGTACATTAGAGGAGGAGCAACAAAGTTTTACGCATATTTAAAATATAAATGCTGCTACACAGAGCTTTATTTTCTCAGGTGTCTGGTTTTAATCAAACAACAACATTTCTATTTCACATATCTTTTTTTCCTCCCAAATAAACATTTTGACCCCAGTTTAGATCCATATATTTATTAAAAAACAGGAAGTCAAAATGAAGTAACTTTCATGCAATCAATTGAAATTTACCTTATGCAAAATTTACATTTAATCCAATGCATTAGATTCAGATTAAAATCCTAATGTTTTATAGTGGATATTAAGACACGGGTTTCTAAGATGTCAGAGCTTTTAAAGAAAGAACAGAAATCCAAAAGGGAGAGGAACTAAAAAAAGAGTTTAATGGTCGACAAAAACAGGTAAAAAAAAACTCATAAAATAGAGGAAAAATGGCCAGAGAGTAAAATCAAAGCGTCAGAGAAAAAGAAAGGCATGCAGTGGAGTCGAGCCAGGGCTGAACAAAGAGCTACAGTAACAGTCTGCTGGACTTACAGCACACACACACTCCCTGAGCTCTGGTTATGAAGTAAGTGTGTGTGTGTGCGTGCGTGCGTGCGTGCAGGTGTGTGTGTGTGTGTGTGTGTGTGAGTGAGAGCTGGCTGCTGTGAGGATCCCCATAGGTGGCCACCCTTTCAGCAGTCCGACTGCCAACTCATATACCCCCCAACATCCAGCTCCTCCTGCAGAGAGGAGGGGGCTCAGAGAAGGAGGAAATAAAAAAGGAGGAAAATGAGGGAAGGCTAATTATCATATTCATTCTCAGGAAAAGGAGTTACAGTGATACCAATGTAAATACACTGTGATTGTGATATGCATTTCAGTTATGTTTGGAAACTGCAACAGCTTTCTGTACTGCATGACCGGCAGTTCGTTCCATTAAATAATCCAAATATATTTAAGCTACTACAGACATTTTCAGGACATAATGCAGCTTCGGTGGAGCAGCTGAAAGACCAAGTCTGGTTATTAATTGGAAATACTTTTAATGTATAAATGCTGCTGTGACGTGTCACTTTGGTGAATGAGAGCCTGATTGATTGATCTGCTTTCTCCTTGCAGTTGATTGGCTGGAAGGGGTCACTTGCTTGTTCGGGTCACTTCGAGCCTCGTTCCCGCTCCCGTTTAATAGATGCCATCTTTTGTTCTTAAACCACCTGTGAACCTGTTTGGTCAGGGAATCGGAGGCTCAGCTGAGATCCTGAGGCAGTGCGAAGAGGGCGGCCCGAACCCGACACCCAACTCCAGGCTGGTTTATGACTTCTCCCACTCTTTTGTTTATTTTGCCTTAACTCCCAATACCTGTGCAAACCACCACAAACTTTCCAGTCTAAATCCACTTTCCCTAGAAAGTATCACGATATAAGCGTTTCATATCAGTCGATACTGATAATTATTGATCAATTTATTTGTTTTAAATATATGAAATACTGCCAAGCTTCAGTTTTTAGCTTGGCAGTATTTCGTTTATTTTTAAGCAGTTATGAGGCATAGTGGTGAAAAGGTAAAATGGCGGCTGCACAAGTTGTTGCGAGAACCAAAAGAGTGAGAGAGGTGATGCCACCAGCTTTGCTTAACTAAAGTCTGTCCTCTGCCTACATCCCCCAAAATGCAGTGTGGTTCTGGATTAGGGTTCACTATTGATTATTGAAAATTCTATCAGTGGTATTTTATCTATGCATATTGATCACGTGTCTATTGTGACATATATTGTTATTGATTGAATGTGTTTATTAATGACTGACACTTTAAAATTCAGTACAAAAAAACCCAGCTGCAGCAGTTTTATTGGTAAAGACCAACAAGGAAGACGTTAGCTAAGCCTGGGGTTGCTATGTGAACTTTGACCTTCCCAGACAAGCATCGCTATTTCTTTGTGTTTTCGTGCCACAGCAGCGTCTGCAGTCCTGATGGAAACATTTACATCAGTTTGTGACATCGGATCATCGGCCGGTGAGTCAGTCATGCATTCCTCATTTCTACATTCATTTTCTCTCTGCCTTTTAAATTTCCCCGCTGGGATGAATGAAGTGAAATGAGTTGAACTGAGTTGTCATGTCGCCATGGAAACGCGGCACGTCCACCGTGTCAGTTGTTATGGTAATCGACGTATGGCCCGGCAGCGAAGCCTTTTTGGTATGTTTACCTGAATGCAGATGGAAGATCGGAGTGTGTGTTTTCCTGTGTGTGTGCGTGCGTGTGCGTGTGTGTGTATGTCGTAGGAGGGAGGTCGGGGGGCGCCATGCCCCGAGGCGCACGCTGCTTAGCGGTGGGCTAACGGGCCGCACAGCAACCCTCGTCCTCACCCTGATCGATGCGGTGTGTAACAAACGTATGCAAGTGTGTGTCTTGTTAGCAGGAAGCAACATAGAGTCCAGGGACACACACTTTATTCCCTGCCCAGGGACACGCAGAGGTCCCAGGACCAAACACACACACACACACACACACACACACACACACACACACACACACACACACACACACACACACACACACACACACACACAGTGACTCCTCTCTGGTTTTCGGTGTCGCTCTCTGACACACAGCATGCATACACAATGAGTACACACACAGCAGAGCGCTGCAGCAGCACGGCGCATGCAGCGCAAACACACCCGGGGAAGATGGCGCCTCCAGGTGTTTCACCGAGGAGGAGACAAAAACGGCCGGAGAAAAAGATAAAAACGGGTCACATTTTATATTTACACACATTGAGGCCACCTGTATCTGTAGTAACTAGTTACATTTACTCAGTTACATTAAGTTACTTTCAGGAGTAGTTTTACTACATTGTACTTTTCACTTGAGTACTTTTAGTATGAAGTATTTCTACTTTTACTTGAGTAGATTCTGGATACTCTGCCTTGTATGAATGGAGCACAAAGTCGTTTTAATGCAAAATTTACCAAAAACTGACACTCCCTATGCATTTTGTGTTGAAGTTTAATCAGCTTTTTAATTTGATTTCTTTTTCCTGATATTGTTGTTTTTATGAATTATTTTCACTTTGATCTCTAAATTACCTAAACTTCTACATAGCTTCATGTTTCCGTCTTTCTAATGTATTTTTAGATATTAAATGATTGATAATTTGATCAGTTACTCAGTAATTATTTAGTAACTTTGTGGATGGATACATTATACTTTAATTTGAATAAAAATACATTGAAGTAGTGATACTCGTACTTGAGTACAGTGTTTGGATACTCTGCCCTAAATTGTCCCAGTATTTATTGCGATAATCGATAATATTGATTTGAGACTATTTTAAAGTAATATAATGGTAATATCAGAAGAACACATTGTCAAAGATCAATAAACTTTCAATTCTAATGAACATTTAACACTGGAACTGGAAGATTATTTTAATATACAAAACAAACAACATAAATTATGAAGACTCTAAAAAAACTTGTCCTTCAAAAAAAGAACTATTTGAGACCAAAATCACCAGGCGGAAGACTTTTGTCATCCAGTTTTTGGTAGAAAGAGAAAAAAGAGAATCAATAAATTACTAAGCTCATTTTTATTTATCATGCAATTAATTGATTAATTGCATATTGCGACAGCACCAGCACAAGTAAAATAGTTCATTTTCAGTGAATAAGGCACAAAAACTGCCTCCCGCTGAGGAGGCCAGATCCTTGTAAATCCAGCCCTGGTGCAGAGTTTACATGTCAGCGATAAAATGTGGAGTTTTCCCAGCTGTCAGTGAACGCACCAGATGGAGCATCAAACTGGTTGTGGTGCTGTGTGCGTCCGAATAGGAGCTCTGATTTTGAAAAGTGTGAAAGTGGCCTGCCTTTCTGTCAAGGACACCTTTAATTACAACAGCAGGGGGTCCCACTGTCTGTGTTTTATAGACAGTTGCTGCTGATTAATAAAATAAAACTGTCAGGATTTTCAAACACAGCCACAAAAAAGCTAAATTATTTCTTTGATGTGTCCTTTTATATATATATTTATATATCTACATTTGCAGATTATTAGAAAGAGTCAGAAGTGTAAAAAATTTGGAAAAAAATCATAAAAACAAGTTTGTGTATCATTGTTTTGAAAGGACTCCAAATATCAGGACCTCAACAAGGTCAAATTAAGATACGAACAAACTTGACACCAATACTGAGAAAAATACTCAATACTATTTCAGATATCAAGGCAACATGTTTTGAATGGACAAAATTATTTGTCAGTAACAGCAAAAATCACAATTACAATGTGATAATATTTTAGTCTCCGTAGAATTAAGGCAAAACCAATCAGTGGGGAAACTTTAACCCTCATTTATGACTGCATTATTTAAAATGTCACTTT
The DNA here is from genome assembly GCA_922788865.1 of Poeciliopsis turneri. Classification (NCBI taxonomy): domain Eukaryota; kingdom Metazoa; phylum Chordata; class Actinopteri; order Cyprinodontiformes; family Poeciliidae; genus Poeciliopsis; species Poeciliopsis turneri. The sequence goes on from CAKLNU010001104.1 coordinate 1,558,572, forward strand.
CCTGTTTAGCAAAAATTGTAAACAAGATAATACTGAGATTAAGTGTAAAGTGATATTTATAACTATAAAGTATTAATCCTTTGATATAATGTACAGTCTTATATTTTATTCTGTTAAATAGGTATGCTTAAGTTGCTGCTGGTAAATCTGAATTTTACTTTACTATATTTCTACTTAACATCCTTCATGAAAATATGCACCTTTAAGTCAGTTGTGCAAATATTTTATTTAATTAAAGCTGCTTATTTTGAAATGTATACAAATAAATTTAAGAACTGTGGATAAATAAAGGCTCATGTTAGACTAAAATAAATAGTTTCAAAACAAAGATGGATTTGAATAATTTAAAACATAGTTTTTACAGTGTAAACAAGGATCTGGTAAAAGCTCTGTAGAAATTATTTATTTATAATGATATAATATAATTGTTTATTTATTCAGCCTATAGTACACATTTGCATTACATGACCCCTATAATTCAAGACTTACCAAAGGGAACAATTAGATTTTACATACTGTAGGTTCAGGTTGGTTTTGAAGGGTTTTTGTCTTAATAAATCAAATAAAAACTTTAAATTAACTTTTCTGTTTACTCTGGTTATTTTTGTGGAGTTCAAATTTGGTTGAATTTGGGAAAGAAGACGCTCATTTAATTTCAATGTGGAAAAAGGGCGTCTTTAAAATCTTTAGCAGCAGAATTGAGCTCAGATTGAAGTTTATTCTCCCAACATGCAGCCTCATAAAATGCTGTCCGTGCAACAGGAGGAGGAAAGTTGAGTCGGCCTTCTTTTTCTTTGTAATCTGTAATTAACATCAAACTCAGGTTTATTTTCTTCCTGCAGAGCAGAAATTATGGGACTTCTGGGAACTCACACACACACAGAAGGAGCGTCATTAAAAACAATTTTCACACATTAAATTACAACATTAAGTGGCTAATGGCTACAACAGCACCAAGCTATTAAACTTTATGATCGCCATTACGGAGGACAATTATAGTTTGAACGCTCAGACAGCAGGAAAGGTGCGCAGAAGGTAATTTAGACAGATGCACTGAAATGCATCATCTCATACGTTTTCATTCAGCAATATTCCCATCATATTTCTGCGTCTGACGCTGATTGCACACTGTTGATGCTAAATGTCACTTCTACGGCTTCATTAGTCCTCCCAGTATGTAACAATGAGAAAACGAGACAATCTGCTCAACGCAGAAATTAGAAAGTTGAAGGGAGTCAGAGCTTCAATGCAGAAAGGAGGAAACAAATGACAGACGACAGAGAAGGAGGAATAAAAAGCCTGACTCTGTGTGTGTGAATAATTCAGGTCCATGGAGAGGACAGCATGCTGCGGTAATGAGCAGGACACGCATCGATACCAAATATTGCTTGTGGGAAGTTATCGATCCAAAAGCCGTTTGTCCACACTTTAATCAAGGGGAGGAGTGGACAGTGAGACAGACAGACAGCGAGACCGAAGTCTTATAAAAGCTGGCCGGACTTTAAAAACCAGAGAAGCGGTGCTGACAGAAAGCAGCACGATTCTGGAGGCTTCAGACTTTTCCACCTGGTGACATCGCTGATCAGAGGGATCTTTGACCTTCCCTCTTTTTCATACCAAAAAAATTACAAATGACAGAAATATTTTTAAAATGTAGCTTTTAGTTCAATCATCTCTTCTGTGAAATGTACAAAGGAGCATCAAGGCCGAGCTCGGATAGTTTTTGTTTAGTTACGAGTAAACAGGCCCCATATTTACAGAATAAAGATCAGAAAAAATTAAAATTAGCAGGAAAAAAGTTGTTTTCATGAAAGAAGCTTCTGTTTATGTTGTTTATATTTCTAAACAGAACCGGATAAAGAGCGTTTTTCATCTCAAACCAGACTCTGTTTGGACCGTTTTTCTTCATGGGAAACCGCCGCCATATTTGTTTCTGCATCAACTGGCTTCCTGTAAGGAAGCCCAGCGACGCCCTCTGCTGGATGGTGGCCGAAACACAACACCAAAATAAGTAAGCGGTCGTTATGAGTTAATCAATAGGAGCTCATTTTCATCTAATAATCAGAGACAGTGCACCCAAAAATTATCTCAAGTAAGAGCAGTGATACTTCAACATATTTTTACTCAAACAAAAGTAATTGAGTAAATGTAACTAGTTACTCTCCAAGTCTGAGTTGTTTCTGTCTCTATCTGTGACTTTGAATAAAACAGGAAGTGCCTGAGAGTTAACCGCATGTTCTGGTTTGTCCAGCTTGGTTCTGGACGTCAGAACCTGCTGGAAACGCTCACAAAGTCCAAAATAACCATCAGACCTCCCTTCTGTTGCAACATTTCACATCTTTTCATGCACTTCTGGGTACACACACACACGGGCACACAGATTCCCAACCCCTTTCTTCTGGTGTCACAGTGTCAGATATTCCAGGTTAGGGAGAACACTGGGGAAATTACACTTCTGCCGAGGCCCCGAGTGCTGTGTGTGCAGGAGAAAAAGGGGAAACGTCTCTGGGGTGAACCTGTTACCTCGAGGGGAGGGGGGTTTGACGGACAATGAAGAGGATGAGAGTGTGTTTGGGGTGGGGGGAGGATGATGATGATGGAGTGCAGGAGAGAAGCTGCGGGGATTAAAGATGAAGAGGACAGAGGAACAGAAGCCAACTCTGCCCGACCAGTCCCTTCGCTTCTCATTATGTGGGAGAGGATTTCCCATCACCGAGTCCAAGACGCGCCTCCAATCTTATCCTGCGTCTACTGCTGCGGCGGCGACCAGCCGACAGACCCACTAACGCAGACGGAATAAAATATATCTGTTTGTTTCTGTGCACAAGAATCCAGCTGGAGTCTGAGAGCCGTCGCTGAAACTGCTGATCTCTTTGTTTGGCGATGATATTAACTGCAGCCGCGCAGTTCTTCGGTTAACTCAAGAGAAACTGGAACTTGAACAAACAGTCTGATTCCTTCATCTCATCCCCATCTGCAGCTTCATATTTGTCTTGTTTTTTTTAGTCGCAGCAGAAATCCTAAACAAGCTCCTATTTCCATGTTTGCCGGTGCAGATGACCTCACAGTCGTCGACTTTCTTCTCTAGGTTGCAACTATTTCTGCGTAAACTTGATAACCTGAAGGTTTTTAGAGAAAATGAGGTTCAGCTTCTTGGATATTTGGCAGAAACTATTCCTGATTCTAGCATAAAAACTTTAATTAGAGCTAACCTAAAAATATATAATTAGTGGACATAAAGAACATTTGATTAATTTAAAAACAAATTTCTTTATTTTAACTTTCGATGCCTGAAGTTTTCTTTCTAATTTTAAAAAATATTAACAATATTTCAGTTATAATTTACATTCTTCTATGTCTGAAATAACAAATCTTTGATATAATGATAATGACATTAATAATAAGAGTCATCATTTCTGTCCTAATAAGTTAATTTTTCATACAGTTGAACTGTATTTGAGCGGCTTTTTGATCCCTGCTGCCTGCAAATACTTGACGTCTCCTCTAAAATTTCTTCTATTTGGCTATTTCAAGAGTTCAAACCCTAAATTTACAATCTTGTCACAACTCCAGAAGCTAACATCTACAGTTTTCCTTGAACTTTAATTAAAACTTCACTGTTAATGTGACATTTTAAATGAATAATTCTCAAGTTTCACCAAAATGAAAGGACTCAAATGTCAATTCAACGACTGAAACTGACAACCGAAAAGCAATTTATGTCTTTTTCTTCTGACGGTAAAGCACATAGTTTTAGAAAGTAAAGGGCAACAGTTTACCAAAGCAGGAAGGACTGAAGAAATCCTGCAATCAGCAGCTCAATTGTCTCAGTGACACAGGGACGCAGTCAAAGCATGTCGCCGGTCGCTCTTTAGCGCCAATCCATGTGACTGATGCAGGTGCCTTTGTTCCACGTTTCCTGCGGCACTAAAAGCTCGGATTGAAAGTGGAGTGGTGGGAGGCGTTTCCAGAGCCTTTTTCCACAAAGCTGAATTGCTTCTGGCTCGGTGGTAAGTCTGACACAAAGTGGCACTGGGAATCAGACCTGCGACCCCACCCGGCGCAGCTGCGGTGGGCCGGCACAAAGCGAACCCACACACCGACACGCCGAATGCCAATCATGCTATAAATACACACAATTACCGCCAATCACAGTCTTTTCCCGTCACACACTCACAAACACACAATTCCGACCTGCGGACACAGCGGCGCTCCGACCTCAGCCTCTCCTTCACCTGAACGCACCTGTAATTATACTTTGACAAGAGACGGACTGGAACCCGGCGCTGCAGCGCAAAGCGGGACTGTTTCTTGTTCTACATGATGTGTCGTGTTTTTTGGATCAGGATGATGAGTTGACGCTCTGTTTTAACCTGTAAAGCAGCCCAATATGGCTGCCCTCAACCTGAACCGGTTCGTTCCTCGTGACGGAGCGCCGTTTCCAGTTTACACCACAAACAGCCAGTCAGGTTGAAATCAGGACAGTTTCTCAGACACAACATTACACTGATCTGAGTTTTCTGAACATACATTTTTTAGTTTCTTTCCAGTGGATGACACCATGTCTACCTGGACAGGTAATGAGTCCTTTACCTGATATCCACCTCCGATTATGGAAAAAGTATCTTTAGCAACTCATCCTTAGATGTTTTATCATGGAAACCCAAAGTGGGTCCTCGAGTTTTAGTTCTCGCCCTGGTGGTAGTAATGATGCCGGCCCTCGGGGACCAACTTTGGACACCCCTGGTGTTGACTGGTTTCACTGGGAACCAAAACTGCAACATTTGTTAGTTTTTCAGATGCTGCGTTTCTCTGTCTGACTTCACTGAGTCAAACCAAACAAACCGTTTGAGCAACAAGTTCCCATCCTCACCTGTGGGGACTGGGATGACTTTCTACACAAACAAATAATTGTGCATGTAGGAACATTATAAACCGAACTTCATTGATTAGTTAAATTCATGGGACCTCTCCCTCGATATGCAGCAGCTGCTCCGGTGACTCTCGGCAGCAGCTCTCTGACTTTCCAGGATAAACTGACAAGTAAAGATCAGATCCTCAGGATACAGCTTGAGCTACGTTTCCAAATTTTGTCAGGCTGTTTTTATAAGAGCGTAAAGCTGTCAGGTTAGATTTCAACATGCAGCGTGACGCTGATGGGTTGGATGGATGATAAAGAACCCAAAATGTAACATGCCGCATATTTTCCCAGAGGACTTTGCTGGAGCTTACATTACCCTCTTGGTAAAATATTTACTTCAAGCTTTCTGACAAACTCATCAAGTTCCTCATCTTTCATCTTCTTGGAAAAATCAACTTGATATGTAACAAGTCATTGCAGAGCAGAGAACCGACTTTTAGTCCTTTAGTTTGTGCAACTGCTACTCCTTAGTACTTACACAAAACATTTTTGTTTGTGTGAACGTTTTCCTAAAAAAAGATAATGGCTGGAACTGTAAGTAAAGGAGGAATTGACATGATTATTTTAAAAGCTTACAGATTGTTAACTCCCTTCTTTAACATTTGCAAGATCATCATCTGCATAGAAAGACATTTTCTCAACAAGCCAACGTTGACGTCTTGGTCAGAAGGTGACATTTCTGCCGAAGTTAAGATTTCTGCAGGTCTACTCTAGCCAACAAATTCAAATTCAACATTCAGAAATACTTTATTGATCCCAAAGGGAAATCAGTTCAGATTCTTCAAACAGTTATTGTAGCTGGTGATGGTTATTGGCAGGAAAGATCTCTTGTAGCGACTGCATTGCTGTATTACAGTTTTCTGTTAGATTTATTGTTAACAAAGGTTTGCTTGCCAAAGATGAGACTCGCATGTGTGACTGAGGTGCTGAGTTGCTGTTTCACAGCTTTGCTACATGACGGCTTAATTAGACCGGACGCTGGTGTAAATATCTGCCAAGAAAAATGACGTTATATGTAGGACAGACAGAAAAGTTTAAAACACAGTGCAGGGCAGTTGCATCTAGGACACGCCTGGCTCCTCCACTATAAAGAAAAAACATCTGGACGGTATCCAAAGGCGCCACGCATCGGCACACACACAACACACACGTATAAACACGGTGCACACACTCTAATGAAGCCCCGGTAGTGACGGAGAGCAGCAGGGAGCGGCGCGGATCGCCGAAGACGAGCGCCCGTCAAAGAGCGCGGGAAGCCTTGTGTGTGCACGTGCAGGCGTGTGCGTCTCCGGCGGGATAATTATGGCGCTCCTCGGCAGCTGAGCGTGCCAGATGTACTGGGAGAAGGAGAAGAAGGAGGTGGGAGGACCGGCACAGAGCAGAGAGGGAGCCCAGCACCAGGAGCAATGCAGCGGGGAGCATGCAGATGCATTAGTGGGAATGTTGTATATCTGGATGTGTACATATGGATAGAAATGAGGGAATGAGTCAGTATGCAGATTTCCAGATTAATGTTTATGTTTGTTGGTACAAATCCTGTGCATGTGTGCATAATTGGCATGAAGGATATTGTTTCCTGCCATCCACCATTAGCAGGTTGGCTCAGATGCAAATGATCCGTCTCCCATCCAGGAGGACGAGGAGGGACAGCGTTGAAAACAAAATCTGATAAATGAAAAGAGAGAATGAAACACCTTCCCGTTCTCCTTAAACCATGCAGCAGATTTAATAACATAAAGCTGCAGATCATAAAAACCGCCAGAGAACAGAGGCGGCACATCCAGGTGACGGAGCACCGCAGGTGAGGTGTTTAATGCTGTGTGGGACAATGTGCATCAGTCGCAGACACCCTGCTACTTTATCCTCCTTTTCTCTGCTTTCAGAGCTTTATTATTGCATTATGTACATGCCTTGAATACTGCTATGGTTAAAAAATGTAAAAGATGCCTCGGAGAAGCTGTGAGATCATCTGTTTGCAGATGCAAGAAGATTTAACTCTGGTTCTGATCAGACTATGAATGAGTTCACCATTCAGAAAGAGCAAATCAGACTTTTTTATTCAAGATGCATTACGAACAAAGCATCTAAAAAACCAACAGTTAAATTCAATCCAGCTTATTCCTTTAAAGTTATACACAAACACACTCTAATCTGATCCTGAACCTAATTAAAGACAAACGGTCATGCTTTTTAGTTGCGATTTTGACGAATATTTTATGGCAACATTTCCTGTGAACTAACATTTTCTAATATTGGTCCAAATAAGCTATCAGATGCAAGAGATGTGGATCAGAAATCAACTAAATGAAGACTGAGAAGCTTTCAGTACAAAGTGGCAACTTTTACCTGCGAAGGTGAGGATGTGGCGACTGAGCTTCTTATGTGTCTCAAGTCTTTAATGACTGAAATAAACATTTTCTCATTAAATAAATGCAATTTAGTGTTATGGTAGCTTAGTCTATAGCAATCCATTGCTTTAGTTTACAAATTCAACTTTTACCTTAAATCAACACATAGAAATTTACCATTTCACAGTAGAAACCTTTGAGGAAATTTTTATAACAATAAGAGCAATAAAATTAACTAAAATCATAAAATTATGCTCCTCAACTTATAAGCTGCATCACATGAACTTCTACGTGTCGTTTCCTTGGGGAAACCGGGGAATGAGTTTGAAAACATTTCCCACCATGCCTCCTGCTAACCTGCCCTGGTTCTAAAAGAAAATCAGCACTTTCTTTGATTTCCAATTTTGACTTCCAATGATTCACTTCCTGCTGCAGAGCCCCCTGGTGGTGAAAGAAAAATCCACAGAAAAGATGAACCGGATGATTTTTTATAGTCCGAAAAATACAGTAAATAAGCTGCTTGATGCTCTAATTAAAATTATAATTAGTGGAAAATATTATTATCCATAGTTTACATTTAACTAATTACAGATTATAGGAATACCTGAGTAAGAGTTAAGGTTGTTAATGTATAGAAGACAAAACTAACTTAAAAGTGACTTTTCAGTGAGATACAGGAACTTGTTTTAAGTCAATAATTTATTAATATCTTAATACACTTAATTCCTTAGTAGTCTATCTAACTTATGACATTTGAAAAATGTCTTATTATAAATAAATAATAATAATAATGGAACTAGTAATTTTTCATCAATTTTCAGGAATTATTGACTTCAAAACAAGCTTCTATATCTTGCTGAAAAGTTACTTGTAAGTCAGTTTTGTCTTATTCCAAGTGTGATAAGAAATTAAACCAAAATTAAAATTGGTATTATGTTTTTATAGTGAACGTGATCTTGCAGCACTTTAAACTGAATCCCATTAAAGAAAAAAAAACTTCTGGAATTTGTTCGAAACTGTGAAAAAAGAAAAAAATAGAAATGATCACAGAGTAAATCAGGAATAAGCAAACAGAGGGTAAAAAACGGGGCAGTGAAGGCGAGGGTCTCTCCTTCGCTCTTCACCTTGTTCACCCAGAGGGGGTTAGAGCAAAGCACCCTGGGAAATCACAGCAACCAGAACGCATTGATTTATTCAGGATGAGGTGTGTGTGTGTGTGTGTGTGTGTGTGTGTGTGTGTGTGTGTGTGTGTGTGTGTGTGTGTGTGTGTGTGTGTGTGTGTCAGCAGGCCTTTGTGCTGCAATAAAGAGACATCTGTTTAGAGGCAGAAGATAAAAGCCACTGCTGCAGCGTTCTTTTAACATTCCTCTCTTCTTCGTGATCGCGCTTTTCTCCTCCTGTTTTCTGTTGTGTAATTAAGATAAAATGAAATATAAAAATATCGGTTATAATTCAGACTCCGTCACAGTGGGACAGAGGGTCCCGCCTCCTGCTGTGACGGAGCCTGTTTTAAATCAACCGCCATGAAGCCGGATCCCACCTGGAAACATCAGCAGGACCGCAGCCGGGTTCATGTGATGAATCAGAACTCAGTTTCATGTTTTCACTACAAAGTTCAAGGAGAAAATACAGATATAATTTAAATGCCGTATGAGTCCAAACTGGAGAGAGCAGGAGATATAAGGGAAGGAAGGAACAATGGAAAAGACAGGTAGGGGAAGGAGAAAGGAAGGAATGAGGGAAGTAGGAAAGGAAGCACCAAAGGAAGTGAGGAAGGGAGAAAAGAAGGGGGGAAAGGAAGGAATGAAAGAAAGGAAGGTGGAAGTTCATACTTCTCTTTCATCCAGAAATATGGATGAAAGAGAATTCAAGAAAGGACAAATGGAAGAGAGGAAGGAAGTAGAGAAGAAAGGAATTAAGGAAAGAAGGCTGGAAGAGATGAAGGGATGAGTGGAAGGATGTATTTAATTCTGGACATTTCCAATATTTAAATAAATAAATAAACCACCTCTGAGTCCAGAGTGATGGATTCTCTGCTCTGCAGCTCGACTGCTTCAGTCTGACTCAGCGCTCGGCTCAGTGAGTCACCATAAGATCCACACCAACACTGACCGCTGCAGCTTTCAGGAAGCTGATTTATTCTGCAGATATTTCTGAATGAACTCCAACACGCCTCTCTAATTCCTGCCTCACATGGATTTCATCTTCTCTGCTTTGATGGGATTTTTATCCCTTTTCTCGTCCCCTCAGCCACACAAACAGCAGGGAGTCTCCTGAACATGACGTCAGCGAATCCAGAAGGGGAAAACATCAGAAACGGAAAGCAATCAATGAGACAAAATCTAAACAGCTGAAGGAGAGAAACTTTTTAAGGCTTTAATTTGAAGAAAAAGTCAAAAATACTGAAGGTGACGTGTTGTGCTTCCTGGAACAGGTTAGGATGGATCTGTGGCCTATACAAATCATATTCATTACACTTTCTGCAAAAAAAAGGTAATTCTTAGATAATGTAATATTAGTCTGTTTAGTTCTGCCAGTTTTTTTCTCTTTTCAGAATGTTTTAGGGGCTCTGTCACTTTAAATTAAAATGAGCTGCTGCTGGCCACATCCCCAACTCAATGTTTACTCTCTCACGTGAAAATGACTGCACAAATATAGAACCATATATCTTTGAAAAGCATTAGTAGAGCCTCCTGCACAACCAACAAGAACTTAGTAAGTGGTTTCTGGATGGTAAGTCAACAACAATATTAATTTTTAATCCTTTATTTGTTATTATTTATGTTTACTTTTATTTTTTTTCTCCCTCTCTATCCCAGGGATTTTTAAGATCTTGACCCTTTAGCTTCTACCATAATACCTGGTAGTGTTTTTTTTAAGTACATAAAAAATTCTAAAAAAACAACAACAAACAAAACAAAACTCTAGTCTCTTCAAGCAGCCGTTTTACAACCAAAAAACCAGCTGGCCAAACATGCTGGAATTCTACTTGGGTTGCTAGGTAACGGGGTTGGGCCTGGCAGGGGTTGCTAGGTAACAGTGCAGAGCCGGTAGAATGTGACTAAAGAATCGGGTAGTTATTTGAAACACAAAAGAACATTAACTTATTCCCAGAAAAACCAGCTGAACTTTTAGTAGTTTTTCTCCTGCCTAACACATTTATCTGTGCTTGGACTGGTCTGCAGTTTTGTTCGTAGTTTTTCAGATCAGAACCGCCGACTGTTGTCACGGTAAGAAATTTTGACGGACGATAAATTGTCCCAGACATTATCGAGATAAACGATAATATTGTTGTTTTGAGATCTCAAAGATCAATACACTTTAAAGTCTAATGAACTGTAAGACTTTTTAAATATCCAAAATAAATAAACAAAACAGAAACAACAAATAAAATGAACTCTGAAGTTCCCCTGGGCAAGATTGTTGCTAGTTTAGACCAAAGTACCAGACTGAAAACTTTTGGCATCTCATTTTTGGAGAGAGAAAAGAGAAAAACAATTGAGCCCATTTTAATCCAGCATGCACTTAATTGATTCATTGATTGATTGCTTTTTGTGTTAGGCCTGGGTCCACCATCACTAATTACTCTACTAATCAACTTCTGAACCACCACATTCATAAACTAATAAAGTAATAAATAAATAAGTCTTCCTCCGGTTTCTGTGTTTCAGTCTGGCACCACCTCTCCGTCTCTCTGCTGGTCCAAACAAGGTGACCCTGAATCACCGGAAGCGCGGCTGTGCGCGCGCCGCGCCACTGCGCTCTGCAGAGCCGCTGTGTGCGGACGTGCCCGGTCCCAGTAATTAACACCAGCCACTAATGTAGTCCAGCTGCTCGCCGAGAGGACGGAGCGCGAGCCAAAAGCTGCCAGAGATCGCTCTCGTCCTCCCCCGTCTCTCTCCATCCTTCTCTCTATTCGTCTCCATCCATCCATCCATCCGATCACGCCGCGTCGCTCTCTCTTTCCTCATTCTTAACTATTGATCAGCTTCCACCTGCACTCTCCTTCGTCTGCATCTGTTTGTTTGCCTCTCCTGTTGTTTTTCACTCAGTTGGTTTGCAATCACAACAAACTCCTCCAGTTTATGCACTGATTTCAGAATAATTTGACTCTTGTGGCTCTAGAGAGGCTGTGTGAAGGAAAACATTCTCTATCTTTCAGTGTCGAGCGTCTCGATTCTGATTTTTAGAGTTACACGTTTTAATTCTACCACTAATTATTCGATTCTGTTTAAATTCTGTGACTGACTGAAAAGTAAGCCTGTCGCTATAAGCAATTAATCACATGATCAATTAAACTTAGCTCAATATTTTCCATTCTGATTAATTATTTTTGAAGGGAAATGTGGTTTACAGAGACATCATAATCAATTTTATTCATGGTTTCGGTTGTGTGGAGTTTTTGTTTGATTGTTTAATATATCGTTTTTATTGTTTTGCAGTGAAAGTGACTTTAAATTGACAATTAATCAAAATTAAAAGTCACTTCTCCCCAACAGGAAAACAAACAACAATCAGAAGATCATCATATTTTAAGGATTCAGCTGCATTCAGTAATTGGCATTAAAGGATTTGCACCTGTTTGCAGAAACACATCCTTCATGATGAGGATGTGGAAATCAAACACCTTCAGTTGTGATGCTTTTTCTGTCTGAGGCTGAAGACAGAAAAAGACCCAAATCAGACCTTTTTAAACTTAATGTATCTGATCTTTTTACGACAGTCTGACCGGTCATTTCGCATTCATCCGACCTGATCGTCACTGAAACTTGACATACATCACTGCTGAGCGTCCTGAGTCGAACAAGCAGGAAGAATAACGAGAACCATGGTGGACCATAACGAGGAGTAAGTCGTTAATCTGCTGGCTCCGGTTGGACAACTTTAAAATGGTAAAATCCCTGCAAAACAAAGAGCATTTCTTCTTCTTCTTCTTTTTTATTATGTTAAAACACTTAGCAAACTCTCTACGTGTGACATTATTGTGCCCCCTACTGCGCAACAAGTAGAGGGCGTTTGCAGTTCACACTGGAGATCACATACAGGTCGCATATGTGAACGATTTCACAGAAAAAAAGAAATCGGATTTGGGTCACTTCAAGCTGCATTGTGAACGTAGCCTTCGAAAACGTTTTCTGCTCAAAGTCACAACTTTGTTCCGTTGCTGCAGCGGTCTGCAGCGGTCTGCAGCGAACCCACACACCGCAGCCACTCGGCACCAGCTGTGACAGATGCGGCTGTCACGAGAGAAAATGAATTCAGAATAGTTAGTGAATTAAGCAGGGAGTTAATTGTTGCTTGGCCCCTGTTTATGAAGCGCAGAAAGGCAAAGCGCCTAGTTTTTCTTCTGACAATTAGCCAGCAGAGATGGAGAGGAACTGTGTGTGTGTGTGTGTGTGTGTGTGTGTGTGTGTGTGTGTGTGTGTGGGGGTGTGTGTGTGTGTGTGTGTGTGTCCTGTTCTCTTCAGCAGCTGGTGCAGCCACACCTGGACGAGCTGAAGAGAGTGGGACACACACAGACAGAGTGTGTTTCATACCTGGACTTTCTCTAAACACAAACAGAGCAACAGAGGAAGATTTAAAGAAACTCATAATTCCTTAAAAACATGAATCCTTAAGTTAAGATCGCTGATGCTGCACATACAAACATCCCGAGGAGGAAAAGAAGCACATGCTGATTGTTATTTCGTGTTAGGAATGCTGATGCTGGTTGGGTCTCTCCCAGTCTATTTGTCAGCGTGTCCTATTAGGTTTCCAAACAGCTTGTAATGACTGGTAATAAACTGCAGAAGAAGAGGAAGGTAAATCAAGCGAGGAGACGACAAAATGAGCTCTCCGGGGGACCACCATGCTCCGAGCCTTCAAAACACAAACACACACAGACGGGGGAAAAAAAAACTCCAAACGATTCTGTTCCCGGACTCAAACGCGGCCGATCCTGCCAACAGCGCCAGTTATCGTACAGGTCACAGTCTGACAGATGCACTGGAACTCATTACGGAAATTTGTTTGGTTTATCATATCTTTATTCCAGCCATGCTCCTAGGAAATAAATTTGTTTATTTCCTGTCAAATGTAAGGAAAATGAGGCTCAATTTGAGCATCAAACACGTTTTAAAGCCTCCTGTCGATGCTAAGCAGCGTAATCTGCTGCTGGATTGGTCAATCTGGACAAAACAAGATAATTTAACAGTTTCTTCATTTAATGAACAAAAGCTCCAGCAGCGTTTGGGAAAACCGTACAGCTAAGCCTGTTGCAATGAGTTGATCACCTGATAAATTAAAATGAGCTTGATTATTTACATTCTGATTATTACTATTTTTTGAAAGGCAGTTTTCCTCACAGAGACTTCATAATATATTTTATTTATGGTTTTGGTTGTGTGTGGTTTTTATTTCTTTTTTATTTATTATTTTTTACTACAAAATTAAAGTTTATTGGTCACTTAGAGGGAACATCTTTGCTACTCCTGCAAAGTAAAACTCAATGGCACTGATATTACGGAAGCCAATTACTGTCAATAACTGCAGGTATTTAGAGGAGCTGTAACCAGTTACACTAGTTTTAAAAAATATATTTTTGCTACACTGTACTGTTTGCTTTTACTTCAGTAATTTTATTTTGAAGTATTTCTACTCTTGAGTAAAATTTCTGGATTTTCTACCCATTGATTTTTAACCAAACATTTATCAGACACAGACACACACCTGCAGTTTCTGTTGAAGTTTCATAAGTTTTTTATTGAAAGAAACTGATTTGGAAAAAACTTATTTTGCCCTATTTTGTTATTTTTTGTATAAATTCTCTTACCTGAGTATAAGAGTTGGGTTTTCTACCCATCTCTGTATATTAGATGAATAGTGACAGAAATTTAATTGTTGTTTATCTATATCTGTCTTAGTTTTGTTCTGTCTTTTTATTTTTATTTCAGAATTGTGTTTTTTTTTCTCTTTTCTGACCAAATTAAATAAACATTTACTTCAATGTGATGCCATCGATGACATGAATTTGGTTCGTAGGATAATTGCATCTTCTTGTTCGATTTAATTGACTGAAGATCCTTGGTTTGCTTCTCCATCCAGCCCTCCCTGCTCCCCTGTTTTTCTCCGTTCCTGCAGTCCCCTGCCCCTCCATCATCACTCCCTCCTTCCCTCTGGTGTCACAGCTCGCTGGCTCCAGGTGGTGAGGGAGGAAGGGATGCAGGGAAGGATGGATGGAGGGAGGGATGAAGACAGGAGGAGGGGGTTGCCGTCATCTGTTCCCGTGTTCATACCATCAGAGTGCGACCCAACACCCTGCCTCAGTCTGTTTTATTAACATTAATATTAATACTGGCCTCAGTCTGTCTCACCCTGCAAAAATACAAGCAAAAGAGATTTTCTTACTATTTTATGGACTAAAGTGTGTTTAAGGAAGACGTTATTTAGACCAAAACAATATTTATTCATGTTTTCAAACATCCCAGAATGATCCAATTGGACTCGTTCTGGTCCCAGTCGTTTGGAGATGAAGTGTGTTGAAAACACAACAATGAACGGGAAATTAAAGTGACGAATGTGACGTGTTTATTTTCTGTTCGGGTTTAGTTGCTTTCAAGGATCATTTCTCATTTTTGGAGAATATTTAAGAAGAATCTCTTCCAATAGCACGCAAACACACACACACAGACACACACAGACACACACATACACACGCAAACATGCACCTACATTTTTTTCTACCAAAACCAAAAGTCTTCAGGTCCATCTGGCCTCTTTTTTGGAGGATAATTTTGTTTAGAGGTTTCATAATTCATTTTATTTGAAATTTCTGTTTTGTTAATTTGTTTTGGATATTTAAAATGTCTTCCAGTTCCAGTGTTAAATGTTCATTAGATTTTAAAGCTTGTTGATCATTGAGAATGTGTTCTTGCATTATTATGGCATTACAAATATATTACATGAAAACTGTCTTAGAACAAGAATATTGCTTATTCCGTTTTTCATCAATATTCAGAAGTTCTCCCATGTCTGTCTGAAAAGTTACTTTTAAGTTAGTTTTGTCTTAGTGTAATAAGATATTTACATCAGAAAATAAGCCAAAATATTTGGTAGATTTTTGTGTTTTTGCTTCCAGATCCCGTCCATGTGGAGATCCAACAGCAGCACCAGCTGTTAGTGGTCATAATGTTACGCCTGATTGGTGTAAATCTAGGAAACCAGCTGACTCTCCCCTCTCCCCCCCAGACAGGCTGAGTTATGCTGCGTTTGTTTCTGCTGCTGAGTCTGATCTTCCACACCAACAGCAGAGCAGCCGCCGTCTTATTAGCTGAAGTGCAGCAGGGCAGAAACGAGAAGCCATGTTTGTAGCTGGTGGCCAACACACATACACACACACACACGCATACACGCACACGCACACACACACTCATACATGAGTGGGCCTTAAACCACATTATCCACCTCCACCGACTCTAAAAGCTTCTTATTCGCCTCATTAAGTCTTCAGTGACACAAAGTAAGCAGACCAAAGCCACATCAACGTTCGTACCGATAGGTGTGTGCACTTAGCAGCGTGCAGACACACATCGGCTCAGCCACAACCCGCGGGACCGCTGCTTAGACAGCACACCGACATTAGCAGTCGGGCGCATCACAGATTTGACTGCAGGCTAATAGAAAGCAAAAAAATGCAACCTCCAGGTACAAAACAAAAAAGCAAACGGAGATGATTTGATGCTTGGTAAAGTCGGACTCCAGGGTCGCAGAGCAGCTGATTCTCACGAGGCTGTTTGGTGTTTCAGACAGAAATTTGCTCCGTTACTCCAAAAGCAAACGTCAGAAACACATGAGGAATGTGAGTTCCAGTTATTATTGTGCACTGATGTAAATAGGTAAGTAAAACTCATGCTGAGGACACATCATTAGCCACCACAGTCCACAGGGAGCACTTAGATACAGGTGAGTGGCCACTCGATACCTCCAAGGCAGCTGTGTGCACGTGTGTGTGCGTGGGTGCGTGTGTGTGCGTGTGTGAAGGACAATGGAGCATGCAGCCAGCAGCAGCGGGGATCGGGTAAATGGGGAGGTGAGGGGAGTTAAGTGTGCAGGACGTGTCACATTAAAATCTCTGTCTCTTTAAAACAATTTAAGGATGTTTTCTGCAGGAATCTGCTGACTGCACACCATGCAATCTGGATTTTACGACAATCTGGATTTTATCTGAGTTTTTTTCTTTTTAAATAGTAGTTTGTGCAAAAATCTTCAGTTACTCCTCACTCCTTTGCATTTTCTTTCCAAGCAGTGGATCAGAACTGAAGTTCTCCAGGTTTTCTGAGCTCTATTTTTTAGGAATGCAAGTTATAGGTTAATGAGTTGATCTAAAGTTGATGAAATTATCCATCACTTCGCAATTAATTGATAAGCAGCCAGTTTCTGGAAAACTAGAGTTTTGTCTTGCAAAACCAAAATTCTCACCAAATAACTGATAAAGTTTCTACTGCAAATATCTTGGTATATTTAGAATAAGACAAAATGAAATTGCAAGTAACTTTTCACCAAGACTTAGGAGCTTGTTTTAGGTCAATAATTCCTTAATATTGATGAAAAAGTTCCATTGGTTATTTCACTGAGAGCATGGGAAAAAATGTCTTTTTATAAGTGACATAATCCGACAGAGAAACTAGCACTTTATCATCAATATTAAGGAATTATTGACTTAAAATAATCTTTCTGAAAAGTTACTTCTAAGTTATTTCATGTGTATTAAGATCTTGTTCTAGAAACAAGATCAAAAATACTTGGTGAGATTTTTGTTTTTGCAAGACAAAACTCAAATTTGTGTTTTTGCCATGAAGAGACTGAATTACCTGGAAAAAAAAGGAATAAATTGTTTATAATATGTTGGATAAAAAAAAAACACTGTAAAACTGAAGAAGCTTGTTGAGTGTTTTTATTTCTAAACAAAACCGCATAAAGTGCATTTTGCATCCCACACCGGACTCTTTCTTTCCCGTTCTGCTATGGCCCCACCATCTTTGTTTCTGTATCAACTGGCTCCACTTAGGGATTACCAGCAGCGCCCTCTTCTGGGTGGAGGCCAAACTACAACACTGAAGTAAGATCTAAGCGAATCAATCAAATTCTAATCTGATAAACCATCAAGAGACAATTAATCATAAGTTAATTCATTGTTTGCATCCCTAGTTTTATGCATTTTTCTGCTTGCTAAGAAAATGTAAAGAAAGAAATAAAGGGGTGGTAAAATTTTCAGCATTTTCTTTAAAGGGGGGTTAATGTTCATGGTGATGAGCAGGCAGAGAGACAGCAGCGCTGCCTCGCTCACACAGTGAGCTAATAGACAGAAAGCGGACAAACCTTGCTGACAGGTGGGCTCGTCTATGGCCATCCAAGGTGGGGATGGGGGAGAACGGAGGAGAGAATGACCAGGATTAGTAAAATGTGCTGTGAATGAGGCGGGAGGGGAGAGGAGGAAGCAGTGTTACAACAACGCAGCTAAAACATTTTTCACCGTTACGCTGAAGGAAATAAAACAAACACGCTGCTGGTCATGTTCTGTTATTCTTTTGTTGGCTGAAGAGTGAAATTTGTGTTTGAGTCTGCAGTGCTACTTTTATGTATTTATTCATGCAGAAATCAAAGTATTTTTTCAAACAAAAGCAAAATGATCCATATTTTCTAGTTTTAATTTACTCCTTGCATATCTGGGGAACAAACGAGAGAATCAGAATAACCATTGCTAGCCCATTATTAAGTTTTTAAAGCCTGTTAAATAGAAGCTTCCAATCAAATTTACAAAACGTTTTGCAAATTCTCTGTAGATGTTAAATAAAGTAGGTTGTGGGTCTTTGGTTCGTGTTTTGGGTCTGAACTCAGGTGATTCTCACCTTAGTTTAGGTGATTCCTACAACAAAACTCGTTGAAATCCAACATTACCGACTATAAGAAGTAATAAAGCGATAATAAATGTAAAAAAAAACAGAAAAACACAGTTTCATAGATAAAATGAACGTCTTATTTTGAGCAATGAAACTGTTCTGTTTGTGATTCTCAATGTGACGTTTTCATGCTGTGAAATCTTAACCGAGGTGATTAGCAAAGCATTAGCGGCTGCATGCAACGTTTCCAACCTGCTGTTGACGACATTATTTAAGGGAAATGCATGTGTTTAGTGCATCATTTCAAACAGCTTCTGTCACAACAAAGCTTTAAAAATCAACAGCCCATTTTCGCTTCCTGACTGTCGTCCAGGAAACAGAAGCAACGCACATTCGGTGATCCGTCTCACCGCCTCACACCGTCACACAGGGAGGGAACTACTTCATGATGTGCAGCTGCACAGCAGAAAACAATAAAGGCTGCCAGAAATCACTGTGACACAGTCCGGAGAGACACAGGAACAAATATACATGTTCATACGGTGACAGGGAGAGGTGAGAGGAGAGAGGAGAACGAAACAAATCAGCACACTGTGTCTGCTCTCCTATCAAATTTAGGAGAGCAGATGATGAAACTGTTACAGCTGCTGCTCTGGAAAATTAGCTGATCTGTTTCAGCAGCTGCAATATGCAAAAGAATGAAAAAACTGCATGTCTTGTTTATTTTCACTGACTACGTCCATCAATATCTGCAGCGCACCTTCGTTTTCTCCTCCTCTCACCCAGTGAAGTCCAGGAACCTTTACTGCGTCGTCCAGAACCCAAACAAACACAACCTTTCAGGATTTATAATTATTAAAAATAATTATTAGTGCTGCAGCACTGAAAAACACAAAATGTTGCAGTATTTCTGGTCTGATTTTTGATGAAAATCTCTCAGTTGAAGACAAAACTAACTTTTTAGGAAGAAATGCAAGCCTGTTTAAAGTCAATAATTCCTTAATATTGATGAACAAATATTAGTAAAAGACAAATACTTATCCAGGGGAACAAGGCAGCTTTTCCCAAATACAAGTTATAATAATAAGGGTAGATTATTACTGGTAGGTTATTTCAATTATTGTTCTTTTTCATCAATATTAAGGAATTATTGACTTAAAAGAAACTTTTATTTATGGTTGAAAAAGTTACTTATAAGTTAGTTTTGTCTTAATTCAAGTGAACTAAGACATTTGCTCTAGAAACTAGACAAAAACACTTGGCAAGATTTTGTTTTTGCAGCGTAAACATGTTCTTCTACTGTTTCTTGTAGCCATAAAATGCAGAGAAATACCTTGTTGTTGGTTTGCTAATGATAAATAGATAGATGTTTGCTGAAAACAAGAAGAAGAAGTATATATATTGCACAGATTTCCAAAAACGCAACTGAAACCTGATTGAGCTGCAGGTAAAAATTACTTTCCAGATCCAAGAAGTCCAAAGTGAACAAGTGTAGAAACACAGGAAGAAGCAAAATGTCTCAAAGAAAAGAATTAATTGAAACTTTTATAATAAAATTTGGTTCAGAGTTAGATTTTTTGGTCATTTTGCTGCTTTCAACCTTCTTGCCTCCTTCCCCTCCTGTAGCTGAGCGGCTCTTCTCTCCTGGTCTCAGAGCAAAGGCCTCATGGTGCTTTAATTAACATCGGAGCCGGAGGTAGGGAGAACACACACGGGGCGTGACGGTCCAATCAGAGGGAATCTGAACTGGGAACCAGCAGCAATTTAAGGACCTCACTTTGAAGATGAAGTGAGATCAGTGTGTGGGCCCTTGATCATCAGAATAATTCAGAATAAATATAACACTGAGCAAAAGTTTTAAACCAGCTTTTGTTGCTTTTTTCTTTTCTCTGCTTTTCTCTGTTTTTCTCCAGAAAAACCAGGAGAACAAAAGATCAGAAAAAGTTTACAAATACGTCTTGTTCATCAAAAAATATGGATTGGAGAATTAAAATATCATCTTTTATTATTCATGTTGATTGAATATTATTACAGATTTTTTGGGAT
Source organism: Poeciliopsis turneri (assembly GCA_922788865.1). Taxonomy (NCBI): domain Eukaryota; kingdom Metazoa; phylum Chordata; class Actinopteri; order Cyprinodontiformes; family Poeciliidae; genus Poeciliopsis; species Poeciliopsis turneri. Next base: position 1,578,764 of record CAKLNU010001104.1, read on the forward strand.
GCAGTTACATTCCAGGTTCCCTCACAAAATTGACTTTTTGAATCTAGAAAACATCTTTATTATTTTTTTGTTTTTTGGAGAGATGTTGAGGAAAGTGAAGGAGTATAAATCTAGAAATAAATTAGTTCGTCAAAAAAAGTGGATAAAGGAATTAAAATAAGTTCTGATATTCGTCCTTTATGGTTTATGTCACTTATTTGGTTGCGATGGCGCAACGAGAAGAACCATCAGGTGGCAGATGTAAGGCTGGAACAGGGGCGGCGTTAACCAAATATTTTCTCTTTGACCATTTTCTTAAAATAGTGGCATAAAAATCTGAGGGCCAGCAGTCATTTTGACAGATTATAATTCACACACATGTCTGGACTCCATGCATCTCGCGACCTGAGAGCTAACAGCACGTTGAACAGTTATGGTTTGGAGCAGCTCAACCGCTGCTGCAGGACGGAAGAGAAAACTTGCAGAACAAGAAACTCTTCAGAGTCTTACCGACTTCTGATCCCTTCAGTTGGAGAAACGTTCGCTGATTTCAAAACTTTGGCTGAGAGATGCAGATTCTCTGTTCCGTTTTTGTATATTTATGAAACTGAATGAAAATTAAATACTGCTGAATGTTATTTCAAAAACTGATACGTGAAAAGAAATTATGACAAGATTTTATGACAGAAATTTGTTACCGAGGGAGAAAAAAAATGAGGCAAATCGGTGAAACAGAATGAAGAGCAGAACTGGACCAGATCAGAAATATTCCCACCAAGAAGTTGTTCCATCTTCTGCACCAGTAAACCAGCATACAAACATAAACACACACAGCATTCATGCCACGTTTGTGAACTAATCAACCATTTTACTGCATAAAAATAATATTTCTAAAAGCAAAATACAAAAATTGCATTGCTTGCATCAAAAGCTGAATATTTAGACCTCTATAAACAGCCTGCATCTTTGCTCTGAATTATCCTCCTGAAATCCAAAACTAAGACATCTGTCTGAAGATGGTCTGACGTTTTCTGGCATTTCTACATCATAACTTACTTTTTTATCCTTTTGACCCTTAGTTACGTAGCTTTCTGTGTTGTAAATGAAGCTGCGGATTAATTTCTAAACTAAAAGTTTCTTGCAGCCAGGAGAACAAAAGGACTTGATAATTAACATCTTCCTCTTTCAGGTTTAATAATTCTCTTCATTAGCATTTCCAGGTCAAACACAGTTTTCCTCCTCACTCAGAAAGTAGCAGAAAAGCACCTGAAGCAGGACTTTGCTCAGCTGATCGCAGTTTCAGGAATTAGGAAGCATCTGAGCAAAGTAATGCTACGAAAACAGACAAGATTTACAGTAACAGTGGTTCTGTTTATTTATATGTAAAATATACCTCTTTGCATTTCCATCCATCCATATATAGCAGGGTTGTGTACAGTTGTGACATCCCGAAACGACAATATTTTGACAATAGTAAGCCGCACCTTAGAAAAGCTTTCAACCAAAAATGGTTCCTAAAGTTTTTTTGTTGTTAAAAACAAATATGGTGGCAACAGATCTTCCTCTGTGTCTCGTCTTCAGGACCAACTAACGTTAATTTTGACTGAGTTTCAGTTTCCGTCCTTTTCTGTAATTCGAATAAGCTCCAAAAAGAACTGGTTCACCAACAGCTTTTTACTATTCATAGCAATACTGCAGCAATTATGGGAGACCTGATAATACCTAAAATCCCATCTGGTGTGTGTGAGTGAGTGTGTGTTGGCTCGATGAAGTACGAGGTTCTGCAGCTGCATCAGAGCCGACTTAGAAAACTCAGACACACACATTCGCAGGCCCTCAGAGTGCATCAGCGCCTCTACCTGTCAGGTGTGTGCGTGTGTGTGTGTGCATGTCTGTATGTGTGTGGGGCGAGGAGAGCATTTTTTTCCTCCAGAACAACTCAAGGGTCCACCTCGTTAATCTCCATGACGACAGGGATGCTAAGGCAGCAAATTAGTGGTGAGCAGAGAAAAAAATAATAAGAGTCCCGCAGGAGGTTTCTAAAAGAACATCCAAGCCACAAGGAAGGGTTTTAGTTTAACTTGTGCTGCTCGGCAACAATGGGAGCAAAACTTTAGAGCCTTTTCCCACAATTAATCAAGTCTCTGAATATCTGTGCGCTTGTATCGCTTAATGCAAAAGCGAACCTAGGCAACACATAAACACAACAACCGAGGAACCAATCAACTCTCATTAGCATCTGATGTGAAAACATCAACAATTTCAGCCTCTCAGATGGTAGAAGATGAACAGCAGCTCCAACCACAACCAACAAATGACAAATATACATTTTGTGTGTTCTGAACATGTATTGTGTTGCCTGGGGAAAATATTTGCGTTGGAGCCACAGAACCAACACGGAGATGACAACGCCAGGACTCACATTAGAAAGGAAGCGGTTTTACTCACCGATCATGTGGTTAGCCACGTGAATCTGGATCTCTCTTTCTGTCTCAAACGTCATTTGGCATTTAATACACTGGTAGGTCTTTTTCTAGAGCAAAAAACACAAAAGACACCAAACAAAACGAGTCACATTTCTGCAACGAGGTTCAAAGTTCTTACAGTTTCACAGTAAACATTACTGTATGTCAAATGTTGTCATCAAAATCATCAAATATGTTGATCAATGTTCTAATTAGGCAACTGTAACCAGGCTGGTTTTAGTCTTGATTTAAAGGAACATTGTGTTTTGGCCGGTTTACAATCTGAGAGAAACATTTGTTCCAACATTTGGGTGACCAGTTTTTGTTCAGTTAAACTGCAACAGAAACACTTTTTACGAATCACACGGGTCATGTGATCAACAACCAGAAGAAAAGATCACAGGAAGTGGTAGGAGGATTGTGACTTATGGTGTGAACTAACTTATTCACGTGTGATTTTTATTGCATTTCTTATTAAATGGAAAACCACGACTGTGAAATTATTAACGGAATATTTACACAATTTTGCACACATCTGTAAAGATAAACACATGGATGGGTTAGTTTCTCTAGATCTTCTGCGACATTAGTCCTTTAATCCTGGAAATGTTCTTCAGGTGACGGAAGGCCGACTTTGTTATTGTCTTTATGCGACTCTGACGGTTCAGGTCAGAGTTCATCACTACACACAGAACAATGCAATTTTGGTATTGTGTTTTCTCAGGCTGATTTCTAGTTTCTAACTGTAGGGACTGACACTGAAAACAAAACACAGCAGCTTAATGAGATCATAATAAAACAAAGTAACAACTCTGCGCTTTGCCCCTGTTTTGGTTTTAATTTTTTCAATAAAAGTTTGGTGGGGGGAAACAATGTTTCAGATGCACAACAGCTGCAGAAACAGCGAGAAATAAAGAATAACAATGTAATGAAAACATTTAGGAAAGATGTCTGAACAAAAGAGAGAAAGAAAGATGCAGAAAATCCAGGATGACTCACAGAAAGTGAGAGCTGAGGAGCAGCTCTGCTTATCCATTCACTGCACACAGCGATCACTCATGCACAAACACATACAAAATACACAAAGGCCCCACTTCCACTTTCCCTCTGCTGCTTCACTCTGCTACAGTCACTACACACACACACACACACACTCAGAAAAATCCTACTTTGTCTGCTTTGTGCTGTTAGACTAAGCAGAAACAAAGGTGTAGGTAAGACAGGGAGTCCCTGGGAACTGACACACACACACACCCCCTCACACACACTCACTCAGAAACACAACGGCAGGTCCCGGGGAAGCCTGACTGTCAATATCAAGTAGAGTGAACAGCTCCCACAATGCAGCAGCATAGCCCAGCCGCAGGAGCCGCTGGGGCCCGGCTGACACACACAACGCCGTGCGCACACGCACATCCGCCGCGGGAACACGCAGCAACGCCCGACACAAACATAAACTGTCTGCCGCTCTCCCAGAAACGTCTCCATCTGCTGACTCCTGCTCAGGTATCAAACGCTGCACGGAGGGATTCTGCTGAGAGGTTACCGGCAGCAAACATCTTACCAGCCGAGATAAACTCAGACGCTGCAGAAGAGAATGAGGATCAAAGGAGAAAAAAAAGAAGATTTTTGACTTTTGTCTATGAATTCTGACTTTAATCTCACAATTATTACTATTTTTCTTAAAAATTTGAACATTTTTTCCAATTTTTCATAATTCTGAGTGAACGCTCAGAATTATGATTTTTTTTTTCTATAATTCTTACCTTTATCTCAGAATTATGAGAAGAAATACCAGAATTTTAACTGTAAACTCAGAATTAGGGTTCCAATCTAATTCTGCCATTTTTTTCCTGTAATACTTCCCTTAATCTCATAATCCTAACTGGATCACAGAGTTCTGATTCTAATCTCAGAATAATTTATTTAATCTCAGAATCTTTACTTTTGTTTCTCAAAATTCTGACTTCTGTTCAGAATTCTGACTTTAGTTTCAGACAGAAAAGAGAAAAAGTCAAATGCGGCCTTAGTCTCCTTCTGCAGAATATTATCACTTTGACCATTCATAATTTTTCTGTTTGTCAGGTTTACTCTGTGATGCATGAGTTAAACTCAAGGCCCGTTCCACCACATCATTTACATTAGCAAAAGATTCCACATACGTCGCATGAGAAAGTCAGTTTGGGCTGACCCCCTGTGGACTGGAAGACAACGGCCATATATAGCATATGTAGCCGGATGAGCTGAATGAGATAAACCACAACATCCTCCACAGTTTCCGTCTCACCTTGGGTGCAGGCGAAGCCTCGGCCTTCTTCCCTGCTGCGCTGGTTTCGGGGCTGACCTCAGGGTGATCTGTCTGGACGTGACTCTCCAGATCCTCGACGCTTTCAAACTTCACGCCACACTCCGGACACCTGAGCCCGGTTAGCGCCTTTTCTGCCGGAGTCTCCCCCGGCGTCACCGCTCCTCCGCTCTGGCTGGGGCTCTGGCCGTTCGTCCCCCTGAATGGATTAAACATCATAACATAACAAGAAAAATGACGGTACTTAGCAAAACAGACATAAGGACGTTAATCTGCTGAAAGAATACACCAGATATATGGAGACCAATGGAGGAAGGGGTGACATGTCTGCTCTGAGGAAGTGTTGGACAGAAAACCAGAAAATCTGCTTTACTGACAAAACAGACAGCTGATGCTACGTTTTAATGTATAAATTATTTCTCTAGAGTAACATCTGTACGATCAGCAGCATTTTGTTAGTGAAAAATGTCAGTGACTAATAAAGTATAAAAGTTGAAATCACAAAAAGATGCAGCAGAATTTTCCCAAAAAAAGCTGAACATTTCGACATATAAATAGTTGAATTAAGATGGAATAAGATGGAATAACAACCAAGAGAAAAAAAGAACAGAATGCTTGAATCCTAATTAGTTTATAGTTAAACTGGGCTGGTGATTTCCCCTCCTACCTGCTCATGCAGCTTGCACACAGGCCGTAAGGAAGCCCGTTGACGTCCAGCTTCACCAGATCCCCTTTATTTTTGAATTCCTTCAAGCAGAAGGCGCATTTGTAGAGCTTGTGCGGCTGCAGCTGCCCGTTGGGGGACGAGGAGGCCGAGCCGTTGCCTGCGCCCGCGCCGCCGTTGCCGCCTCCGGCTCCCCCCAGCGCCGAGCCGGAGGAGAGCTTCTGCATGTGGAAGGTGCCGTGGATCTTCAGCTCCAGCGTTGATGTGACGGTCTGCATGCAGACGACGCAGCGGAAGCCGGTGAGCGAGTTGCGAAGGTCGGGGTGCATCTGGCAGTGCTCTATGAACTCCTCTTCGCTCTGCAGGGGCATCTTGCAGATCCGACAGGTTCCCGTGTCCAGGCTTTTACTGTGGGTCACCTGGAGGAAGAGTTCACCCAGGAATTAACGGGATACAGATAGAAGGTCAGAAAACAGAAACTATTATTAGATTGGAGAAATAGGGTTGAAAGTTCAGATTGTACAGACTGAAGCTGAACTTGCTAGTTGCAGCAACTGCTTTGTGTTTTAAGGGGGGGAAAAAAACCACAAAAAAACTCTAAAGCTGTTTTCACATCTGACAGTAAACATAATATGTTACATTTTCAGCTGCTGCGGTTCTCTTTTACTCTGGGCCGAGTCAAACAAACCAAACTAATTATAAACATGTTCCCATCCTTGCCTGTGGGGGCGCTGCACCAAGAACCACTGAAAGAAACAACAAAACCCTCTAAGACACCGAGTGCAACATCCTTCTTCACAAAATGTAAACATGAATGAGTGGCGTCAGATTGTAGGATTTCTCGTTTGTTTGCTATCGTTGGACTTTTGTGTTTGTTTTGGTTGGACTTAACAGGGCAGCCTAAAAATGTCTGGCCAATCTGATGGGTAAGTATCAGACACTTCATTCAGTCTGAAAGGTCATTAATAATAATATTTATCCGTCTCAAAAATTCACCCGATACATAAAACCTTTAGTACGTTATTATGAGAAAAATCAACAGTTTTAGCCGGCACTGCAACCTCTCAGCATCCTTTATCTGCCATCAATAAGGAAACAAACATTTAGTGGACTGAACACAGACCCAGAGCTGCAGATCAGTCTGTACCTTGTGTTCGGTGAGAGTCAGCAGAGACGGGAAGCGCTCCCCACATATGGGACACATGTAGTGCTTGGCGGGGCCGCGGTGCGTCTGAGCGTGCTCGCGCAGCCCGCTCTCAGAGAAGAACGTCCTGGAGCACACGTTGCACTTGTGGTTCCCTTTGATGAAATCCGCCTTCTTCTTCCTGGAACCTGGAGAATGGAAAGAAAAAAAAGAACAATCTGGAATCCGCCCTGCACAACAAATCAATAACAAGACCGAATCGCGCAATAGACACAACACCAATATCAATAGACAAAACATGAGCAATAAGCAATAATTTCAAGGAAAGTTGGTAGAATCAACTAACTTGCACTCTCTTTGGTTGCCTAGCAACTCACCTCTTCTTTTGGTTGCCTAGCAACAAAGTGTCATGAAAATAAAATAAAAACAATGGTGCAGTGTGAAAGCGCTGGATAATAAAGGAAAGGTTACGCCACCAGTTAGGCTGCATTTCATATGATTATCAATATGAAATGAATCTAGGATATTTCTTCTCTAATTTCTACTGCAACATCTCTCATCTGTATTAATGAATGACTGACTTCAATCGAGCTCCTACATCTTGTTGAAAAGTCACTTTTAAGTTAGTTTTGTTCTATTTTAAGAGACTTTCACTGCAAACTAATCCAAAAGGGTTTGTAACAGAGCAGCTTTACCTGCGTCGTCCTCTCCCGGCCGGATGTTGTGGTCCCGCAGCCGGTGGTTCTGCAGCAGCGACTCCATGGTGTACGCCGCGCCGCAGATGTCGCAGGCGTACATGGGCTCAGAGTTGTCCAGCTCCTCCTCTCCGCCGCTCGCCTCGTGACTGTTGGCCGTGTCTCCTGCTGCCCCGCCCTCCTGCTCGCGCGTTGCGCGCCGAAGCCCGCCCCTTCCCCCCCCTTGGAGTCTGAGCCAGGCCGTTGGGCGTCCCGTTCTGACTCCCGCTGCTGCCGGTGCCGCCGCCGTTGCTGCCGTCAAAGACGCAGTGCTTCTCCCGCAGGTGTCTCTCGAGCAGCGAGATGGCGTGGAAAGCTTTGCCGCAGAAGCGACAGGTGAACTTCTTGCTGTGGGTGGTGATGTGACACTGGAGCTCCACTTCTGTTCCAAACGTTTCCCCACAGAAGATGCACTTTCGAGGCTTCAGTCCTGCAGGAAGATACGTCTCGTTAACGTCAAAACTATGATAACTGTGTGCTGTTACGTTTTTTCTCTCCTCTCAGCCCAAGATGGGAAATATTTCAGAATCCAGAGTTCTTTAAAGGTGACCTGTTACGTTTCCTTGTACAGGTTAGGATAGGTCTATGGTCTATGTAAAACATGTTCATTGTAATTTTTGTACAAAATTATTCTTAGATAATGAGATTTTATTCTACTCAGTTCTGCATATTTTGAGCTGTTTTAGGGGATCTGTCACTTTAAATCCCAATTAAGCTGCTGCTGGTTATGCTGCCAAACTCACTGTTTACACTCACATGTGAAAGTGGCTGCAGACAGATGTACAATTATACAACTGTACATCTTTGAAAAGCAGAAGTGGAGCCTCCAGAACAACCAACAAGAACGGAGCAAGTGGTTTCTGGATGATAAGTCAACAACAAAACACATCTTTTCTAGCAGCCATTGTACATCGCTAAAACGAGCTGACCAAACGTGCTGGAGCTCCACTTGGGTTGCTAGGTAACGTGCGGAACTCTGCTAGAGTTGCTAGGTAACAGTCCAGTCCCTGTCAAATGTGGCTTGACATCAAATGATCATTTTCCAGACACTAAAAAACATGAAGTTATTCCCAAAAAATGGCTTTTTAAATGCTTGGGCTGTTTGTAGAAGCAGTTGAGACTCAAATTAATGCAAAATGTGAATTTTACACAATAGATTCACTTTAGCACATTAATTTCTAAAGTATTTACTTTAACTCCGACTGTTAACAACATTTTCAGCTCATTCTCTCTTCTCTGGCTTGTCTGCCAGTCACACAAGACACTTTGGCTTAATATAGGAAATATATCTTTTTTCAAATACTTTTTTATCAATGTTAAGGAATTATGGACTTAAAACAAACTCCATATTGTGCAGAAAAGTAACTTGTAAGTTGGTTTTGTCTTATTTCAATAAGAAATTTTCATGAGAAATTAGAGCAAAAACACTTTCATGCAGAGCTAGTAAGGCTGCAAATACAAGCTTCTCTTAGAACAACCAAGATCTTTAAAAATAAATCTAACCACCTCACACTGCCCTCTACTTCTCACCTACTCGTCATTTCGGCTCCTTCAGTGGCTAAAGGTAATAACTTCAACCTCTTCTGATGCATCAGATGGTATAAATCCCAGTTTTTATCTTCTCAAAGGGTTGAACATGAAAATATGGCCAAAAATACTGAAATAAGTGTGAAGGTCAAAGCAAAACAGAGAAAATGTGTGGAGAGAGATGAATGTACCTGCGAGTCCTCCTGGAAGGCCTGACCTTTGACCCAGGTGGTTATGTTTGACATGGAGCTGAAGGTCTGCCTCTTTCCTGAAGTCCCAGGCACAAGCTGTGCAGCGAAACAGCTTCTTCTCGTTGCTGTGTTTCACAGCCAAATGCACCTGGAAGGCAGGAGGACATAAATCCAGAGGTTTTTATTTTAAATTTCCACATTTTCCTCAAATTTTGAAACATAAATACAAAAGTTGTGCAGCAGATTTACAGAGGAAAGGATTTTATGGCTGGACACTTAACAAATTTGGTATGTAACTTGGATCAAATGCTTCACTGGACTTTTCCAGACTGTTTTTCTTGACATGCATTGGTTTAGTTTATTAGTTTATTTAAAATAGAGACAATGTGCAAAAAACACTAATAAAAGATGCTTTGTGTCAGATTCAGTTTAGCTTGTTTGCAACTTTAGTCCCTGACTAGGTGGGTGAATAAAACATCATCATGAGACATACAATGAAAATACCCATAAACCCCAGACGCAATCAATTTAAAATAACATGAAATTACAACAATATAAGCAGTTCAGACATATTGATGGATGCAAGCTGCCATTAAAAACTAAAGAACAAACTTTCTCAGGTGTGATTTTAATTAAATTTCACTTTTAGAATCAAATTAAAGAATAGAAATAAAGCAGATTTATTTTTTATCTACATCTTTTGGGGTTTGGTTATAGAAAGACTTTAGAGGTTTTATTGTCGTCTCATTAGCAAGAGTCCAGCGGCCATGTTGTGCAGGGCAGTGTGTGGTTTACCTGTATGGAGACCTTGGAGTCAAAGACTTCCTGGCAGAGGGTGCAGTGATACAGAACGAAGGTGTGCATGTCCAGCAGGTGTTTCTGCAGGTCGTCCACAGAGGAGAATTGCTTGTCACAGCTTTCACACACGTACTGCGTCGACGTGGTGGTGTAATGCACCGTGAGGTGCTGCAGCAACGCGTCCTGCGTCTCGAAGTCTTCTTTGTTGCACTGCGGGCAGGACTGGCGCCTCAGCAGCATCTCCAGGTGAGACTTTAGATGCACCTGGAAACCCTCGAAACTGGAAAATCGGAGGTCGCACTGGTTGCAGGGATAATCGCCGTTGCTTCCCAGGGACGGGGTGGAGTCACCGCCAAGGCGGTGGCGTTTGGGAGAGGAGATCTCCACGTCGGAGGAGGCTGGGCTGAGGTCAGCCACCTTCGCCTGACGTTTGTTGTTGGCCAGCGGGATGTTCTTGTGGTTCTCCTTGATGTGCTTGGTGAGCTTGAGGAGTGAGCCGAAGATGGGAGAGTTGGTGCAGTAAGGGCAGGAATAGACCTGGACATGGAAAATACATTTTCATAAAAATCAGCATTCACCGTTAGTCCCCAACGGTGAACGCTGCGTCCCTGTGGAGGGAGAGAGGAAATGGAGAAAGATATGCAGAGCAGGAGGAAGACAAACAAGCACACTCCTTAAATCACAATTAGATTTGACGGCTTGTTTATGGAGCTGTGCAGAAATCTAGATTCATTTTTAAACTCCTTTCCCTTCCAAAGTGTCAGTAATCTTTAAAGTGGTCTTGACCTTTAAGCTGAGGCTTTTGTGTTAATTAAGCCACTTGACTCTGATCGATGAATCATTCTCGGTTCTGAACCGAAGGAAGCACAATTTGTTCACATTTCTTTAATTAAACCTATGAAAAAAATAAAACACTGTGATCGACAAAAAATGTCATTTAGAAATAACCTTCTACATTCTAAAAGTAAATAAACAGAATAACTAATCCACTATTTCAACTAAATTCCTAAAAACGTGCTTAGAACAGACAAAGGAGCAGCTAAAGACACAAAGCAAAAATGCAAATGATAGCACATCTTAGCCTACATTGTGTTTTTAGTCATTATAAAACAAAACCAACTTACAAGCTGCTTTTTAGCAGGATGCAGGAGCTTGTTTTAATTAAATAAGTCCTTAAAATTAAGAGAAAATTAAAAATGCACTAGTTAAACTGACTTCTAATTATTTCACTTGTAGTAAGACTTTTTGTTCTATGCTAACTAGTGTTAAAATAAACTTACTCATGAGTAAGTAAGCTTACTTAAGTTTACATAAGCTTTCTCTGGAATAAGTTTTAGCTGAGCTCAAATCAAACTTAGCTTCATTTACTACATTTACTATAACAGATAAACTCAAATTTGGCATTTCAGTTGCAAAAAAACCCAACAAACAAACAAACAAAAACCAAGAATTAAAGTAGTGGGAGATTTTCTTATTTGTTTTGATTCTCACCTCCATGAAGGACTGAGACGCAGCCTGAAGGACGGGGGACTCCAGCTTGGCCACGGCTCCTCCGGACGCCGTCCCGCCTCCCGTCGCCGAGGTGCAGTGCGTCTGCTGGATGTGCTCCGTCAGCGAGGACTCGGTCAGGAACCCCATGGAGCACTGGTTGCAGAAGAAGGCGTGGTTTCCCCTCTGCAAGAGCGACAGGACGTTAAAATCCAAGTCAGTTTTTATCATTCAATGCTTTGAAGTATCAGCAAAAAATAATAAATCTGTGGAGATTATCTTAACCATTTTACAAAAGTCTATATTAATTCTATTTTATAGGATTATACAAATAATTTGTATAACTATAAACTTTATATGTTTATATATAATGTGTGACATATTTTTTTAGAAAACCATTAGATTATTATTCATTTTCTTTCTTATAAATATAATGAAAAACATAAAAAGCTTTTATTTGCTAAAGATGCTGTCTTTTTTTTCATTTTAATTAGCTTTTTATGTTTTTATTATTATTTTACTTAGTTATTTTTATTCCTTATTTAATAAGCTTTGTCACCTTCCTACTCTTTCGAATTGAATATAGAAATTTAGCTATTTTATGTTTGTTTGTTTATTATTATTATTTTCTTCATTTTATTTTTGTGTATTTGTTTGAAATAAATATTTTATTTCATTTTTCTTCTTATAATTACAATGAAAAGCATATAAATATGTTTAATTTGCCAAAGTCAGTCTTTATTAATTGGCTTTCATATGTTTTATCCTATTTTATTTTTTTATTTTTGTTCGTTTTATGAGTTATTTTAAGTGGCAGCTATAAATAAACATTATTTTTGGGAGGAGTGATTGGTCAGACTGTAATCCTGACAGATATTTTAATCGTTAGCTTCAGAGTGAGCAGACCTAGCGTGGTGGATCCTGCCATGATGCCCCCAGGCAGGCAGTGGGACACTCGGATGTGCTCCTGCAGGGAGTTGATGTCTCCAAACATATCCGGACAATAGTTGCAGTGAAACGCCGTGACGTTTGTGAACTGGAGCAGAGGGAAAGCCGCTGCCGCCGCTGCCGAGCCGACGCTCCCGCCGCTGGCGCGGTGGGCCTTTCGCACGTGTTCGTTGAGGTTGTAGAGCGTGGGCAGGGTTTCCAGGCAGAGCTGGCAGGTGTGGCTCTGCTGCGGCTTGTCTGCATGGATGGTCTTCAGATGGATCTCCAACACGGCCAGGCTGTGGAAATCTCTCTTTGAGCAGTAAGGGCACGAATACGTCACCTTAGCCCAACTCCCTCCTGACCCTGCAGAAACAAGAGCTGGATATTAACACTGGCAGTCATTGGCAGGAAAATGTTTCTCTGCAATAATTTACGATTAAATTGGGGGTTTTGCAGGTATGCATGAGCAGTCAGCATCTTCTCTGCACTGTTTTATTTGCTAAAACAATCAATCAACTTTATTTGTACATCAAATTTCAGCTACAAGGCAGTTCAAAGTGCTTCACGTCATAAAAACATAAAAATCAATGATTGAACATTACATTAAAATGTTGATTAATGTTTCATTGATTATGTTTCAAAAACTTTAAACAGGTGGTTTGTTGTTTAGATCTATAGGAGCTCAGTGTTTCAGCTGTTCTGCAGTTTTCTGGAAGTTTGTTCCAGATTTGCTGTGCATAGAAGCTGAAAGCTGCTTCTCCACATTTGGTTCTGGTTCTGGGGATGCAGAGCAGAACCAGAACCAGAAGACCTGAGAGGTCTGGGATGTTGATACAACAACAGTAGATATTTAATATTTTTCAGCCGTTCAGTGAATTATAAATTAACAACAGGATTTAAAAGTCTGTTCAACTGGGTGATGTTCTCTATCTTCCTAGTTTCAGTCAGAAAGTCAGCAGCAGCGTTCTGGATCAAATCCAGGTAAAGGACTGATTGTTTAGGCAGACCTGTAAGGGTCCTTTTGGTACCGGCTGACGGTACCAGTACCTTGATGGGCCAGACTAATCGCTCCGTCCTCCCCGGAGTCTCCGCCTCTCCTGCGACCTCGTTCGCTGCTCTGGCTGTGCTTCAGGGTGGAGTCAGGGGTGGAGCCTCTCTCCAGGCTGGCGCTGGAGTCTGGCGTAGCCGAGCTCATGGAGGCCACGCTTCCGAGCGGCGGATCGGGACTCGCGGCGCTGTGGTTGGACGAGTCGGGTTGGCGGTGGCTGTCCAGGTGGCAGTAGACGTCCTCCACCGACGGGAACTGCTCTGAGCAGACCGGACATCTGGGAGAGGAAGGAGAACCACAGTCAGCTCCAGCTGCAGCGATTCACCGATCAGGAGAATCGTGGAACGCCGCCGTTACTTGTGCTTCCGGTTGGCGTGCTGCGTTTCGATATGCGTGAGCAGCGACGCCTCGTCCAGGAAGATCTCTGGACAGTGGATGCACTGCAGGTCGGCCCGGTCGGACAGCTGCGGGTGTCGAGTCAGGACGTGCTTCTCCAGCTCGTCCGTCTGGCTGAACGTCTCCTCGCAGTAATCGCACATGTACAGGTCCTGGTCCAGGTCCACGTCTCCACCCGTCCCCTTCTTTCCCGCCGTCCTTCTCGCTTCGCAGCGCCAGATGCTCTCTGTTCTTACGGTGAGCCTGCAAGACGTTTTAACACACTCATCTGTCAGCTTTGGACGACAACTGGACATGCACCGACCCGAAATTAATATCTGTATTGATATCGATACAGTACAGGCCGATATTAAACCTCAAATATCGTTATCAGAAGTGAAAAAAGTGGATCAGAGCATCCCTAGAGAAAATGATAAAAAGCTGTTTACCTGCATGTGGCTCTGCAGTGATGAGGTGGAAGAGAAGCCACGTTTGCACACTGAGCATTTAAATGGTTTGCTGGAGCTGCAGAGGAAAAATCGATAAGCCACAAATCTGACTGAAGGAACAGAAACACAAATTATTTTTAGAGATTTTTAGTGCTACTACCTGTGTGTTTTGAGATGGATCTTCAGGTGATCGGAGCGAGAAAACGCAGCTTCACATTCCTGGCAGCTATACTTCTTATCACCTGCAGGCGATAAAACTAAAGATGAAAACATCCGTTTATGTTTAAGAAAACACAAAAATAGTCAAAGACGAGGTTTTTAATTCTGACTCTTACTGCAAGCCTGCTTAAGCATAATACATAAAATCTGACTTATTAGTAACTCTAGTACTTGATTGGATCTTTTCCGTCATCAGGTGGCCTCTCAGCCCACCTGATGACGAAACTTCAGCCAATAAGAGAAGAGAACCAGGATGAGGCAGTAATGACCTGCAGAGACTTTGAACGAACCTGTGTGGAGCTTCACATGGCGGTCCTTTTTAAACAGGCGGCTGCAGAACGTGCACTTGAAAGGCAGCTTGTCGCTGTGGATCTGCTCGTGTCGCTTCAGGTAGCTGAGGCGGCTGGAAGCGAACAGAACCAGGTGTTATTTCAGCTCCTAGCTACCATAAACCCAAACACTGAATCCACATGTTCAGACTTAATTTGGAAAACCAGTAAAGCCTTTTAGTAGATTTCTATAAATCAATCCCTCCAGTTTTTTGTGATTCCTTTACCACAAAAATTCACCAAAAATCAACAGATCTAAAGAATAATTTTGAGTTTATTGCAAATTTTCTGCAGAAATAGTCAAAAACATTTCGATTAAGTGATGCTACCTCCCACCTAAAGGTGGCAGTGTTACTTATTTCTACTAACACTGCTGCCTGAGCCTAACTTGATGTCAAAATCGATTTGTTGAGAAACAAAAGTCAAGCTATTTACGTTCAAATCTGTATTTTTATCACTTTATATCACTTATATAAGTGATATAATGAGGAAAATTTCTTGCAAATATTTCTAGAATAAAACCCTGAAATCTGTGATTTTGATTAAGACAATCTGGACGTCCTGGAAGGACTGATGGAGTGAAGGTTTGTGGAGTGTAACTAATAGCTTCCTTGCACCTGAGCTGTGGATCACTGCAGCTCCTCCAAAGTTCCCATGAGTCTCTTGGTTGATTCATTTAAATGTTCAAAGCTTGGAAAATTGTTTCATAAGTCAAATCTGCTGCAAACTTCACGATAAACTCCAATAACGTTCACAGAACAGCTGTTTACAGAAGAGGATTAGAGACTGGAAAAAATTATGATGAATCTCAGAATTGTCACTTCAACCTCAGATTTCAGTTTTTTTCATCAGAATTCTAGAATTAGTTCCGGAATTCTCAAACTAAAGTCAGAACTCGGAGAATAACAAGTAAAAAAAAATTCTGATTGTTTCTCAGAATTCTGACTTAAATGAAAAGTGAGAAAAGTCAAAATTCTGAGATTAAGTTCAAAATAGTTTTTTTCCCCAAAAATTCTCAGACTACTGAGATTAAAGTAATTTTTTTTTTAATTCTTACTTTAATCTCAAAATTCTGACTTTTTTTCTCCAGAATTTTTGCTTTTGATTTCAAAAGATGAAGGTCTGATTTAGTTTTTATTTCTCCAGTGTCCCTGATTCTCTGCCACAGCTGTACATATATTTACACTTGATTTCCTTTAGGGGTATCCAAGTAAGCAGGGCTGCAAGCAAATTCACACCCAGTTTATTTGTATGTTTTTAAGCAGATAAATCGAAACTATATAATTGTAATATATAGTTCATCTGTCAGATTAAATCCTGGTAAAATCTTTATATGTGTGGGACGTTGAAGGGGTTTGGATGCTTCTGCGCGGCAGAACAAGGGCGTGAGTGTTGAAGAATGACAGAAGGAGGTGAGCTCGGCAGAACGATTAATACAGGGAATAATAATGATGATGACTCTGGAGTGTGTGTAAGACAGCTGTTCTTAAAATGGCTCTTGACTGAGTCTCCGGAGACGCTGGTGAGAAATGTATTCACCTCATTCCCTTTACTGTTGCCTTAGCGTTCCACTTTATTATGGAAATAACAGCGGGGCGGCTGCAGCTTATTTATGAGCACCCAGATATTCATAAGCGGGATCCAGATGTGGAGGAGATACCTGAAGGATTTGTCACAGAACTGGCAGGGGTACGGCAGGCCGGCGCCGCCCTCCTCCTCGCCGCCGGTGGCCATGCCCAGGTCGCAGCAGCCGTCGGGCATCTGGGAGGGCGACGCCACGTCCTTGCTGGAGGGCGAGGAGGGCACCCAGGACAATCCGGCGGGGTCATCGTCGCCATCTAGAGGAAAGGAAGGAGGGGGACGCGCATTTTAACTCACAGCTGCAGGGTCGTAAAAAAAGAGGAAAAGTGAGGGTAAAGCAAGGCGAAGTAGGATGATTAAGGAGAAGTCTTATGTTTCTTGGATGGCAAAAGGGAGAAGCCTGTGGGAGTTCATAGGAGGATATAATCAAAAAATAAACACATTTATCCTAGTCACACACAAACATTCATACATAAATATACATAAAAAAATGAGGATGGCAGAGATAAAGAGAGGAAGAGGAGGAGAGGGAGAGAGATGCGCTCCTGCAGTGGCAACATCTAAATAGAAAGCTCCAAGAACTATGTATCCCCACCGGAGCCCGGAAATAAGGACAGAGTGTATTTTCTCTCCCTTCATCCTCCCTCTGCAGCCATCCCTCGCTCCATCCCTCCCTTCCGTCCCCGAGGACCACAGATCCGCCTCATCATATTTTCATTAGGGCCTTGGCAGATTGAAACGTCAGAAAAACGATTAGGAGATGAGGAGAACAGAGCGGAAAGATGGCGATACTCGCTCCCTTTATCTGTCAGACATACCAGATTATGCACTGCTCTTTTTTTCCTCTCTTCCTCTCTGTCTTTTTCTCTCTCCCCCCCTCCGGCGTAGTCGCGCACGGAGGCGACAAAAAGGCCACAGCTCCTTTAATAGACACTTCAGAATGGATTGGATGCAACAAAAGAGCGGACTGAATTATGCTTGATATTGTTCTGTTGCTCTTTGTGCGCTCCGCTGCAGAGCGGCGAAGATATTTAACGTCCGCCTGGAAAATGTAAAGGAGAGCAGCGTCTGCGTTATCTGAGAGACGCATCAGCGAAGCCAGAAAACAAATAAAAAAAGGAGAAACGCTGGAGAGGCATAACGGAGAAAGGAGGAAATGACAGAAGAGAAGCAGAGAGCACTGCAAAAACACAAAATCCAACCAAGTATTTTTGTCTAAATTCTACTAATATTTTATTACTCAAGAAAAAAAATACTTAGAAGTCACTTTTTAGCAAGATATAGGAGATTCTAGGTCAATAATCCTATAATATTGGAAAGTGAAATAATCTGCCAGCAGAACAAGACATTTTGCCAAATTGCGTTTTATAATATTGGCAGATTATTTTACTTATAACTAACTTTCTATCAATCATTTGGGATTATTGACAATTTTCTATATCTTGCAGAAAATTTGCTTTGTCTTATGTCAAGTTTACTAAATATTACAACACTGCAAAAAAACAAAATCTTGGCAAGTATTTTTATTTAGTTTCTAGAGGAAACATCTTATTGCACTTAAAATAAGAAAAAATAACTGATAAGTGATTTTCAGCAACGTATATGGTTTTAAGAAAATAATTCCTTAATATTGATAAAATATGTACTAATTATAACAGCAGATTATTTCACTGATAATGTTGTTCTTCAATACTGACAAATTATTGACTTAAAACAAGCTTCTACATCTTGCTAAAAAGTTAATTGTAGGTTATTTTTTATCTTATTTCAACTAAAACCAGATCAAAAATATTTGGTAAGATTTTGTGTTTTGGCAGTGAAGTTTCAGTGGAAGCTGCATCACAGCGTGCAGAGAGGCGACGAAAACAGATTTGTCTGATTAAAATATAGTGGGTGAAATGAAGGCACTGGGATGAGCAAATATAACTCTGCAGGGGGCACTGAGCTCAAAAATCAGGCTAAAGGAACACAAACATGAAGCCTTAAAGCAAGGCTCTAAAATAAATTCACCGACTGAAGCAAACATCTAAACGTGGAGGTGGAGGGATTATGATGGGGGCGTGCTTGGACTCCAGTCACTAAATCAGCATTAAAGGTGACCTATTAGGCTTCCTTAAACAGCTTAGGATAGGTCCATGTTCTCTATAAAACATGTTCATTAAATCTTTTACACAAAGTCATTCTTCAATAAGAAGATTTCAGTCTCTTCAGTTCTGCTCCTTATTCAGTTTCATCAATATTGAGGGAACAAGATAATATATGTTACTAAAAAGTCATTTGAAGTTAGTATATTTAAAATAAAACAAACTATGATATTTTCATGATAAAACTGGATCAAAAATACTTGGTAAGATTTTATGTTTTTGCAGTGTACATTACTTCACTTATAACTAGTCCTTTTTTGATCTATATTAAGGAATTATTGACCGAAAACAAACTCCTATATCTTGCTGAAAAGTTACTTGTCAGTTAGTAAGCTTGAAATAAGAGAAAACTTAGCATATTTGCACTAGAAACTAGAGCAAAAATACTTGGTAAGATTTGGTGTTTTTGCAGTGAAGCGATAAATTTGAACAGCTGCAACAAAGTGAAACCCATAAATGAAGCATCTGCACAGAGAAAAGGCGGCGTAACAGTAAAAAATGTCTATAAAACGTCGATCCAGACACCCCCTGCTGGCTGCATGACAAGGTGGAAGTGTTTAAACTCCAACTGACTCAAACAGAAGGAATAAAATCCGAAATTCCTAAAGATGGGACACAAGAAGAGAGGAATCTGGGCCGTTATGGGAAGCTCAAGGTTCTCCGAGGTGGGAAAACGGGGTGAAGAGGCAGCAGAGTCGGCCTGCAGAGATTTGGGGGAGAGCGGGTTGGTGGGTTGGAGGGGAGGGAGATTAGCGTCATTAAAGAGGCCTAATCCTCTGACTAGCGTGGCTGGCGCTAAAATGGAGGATCACACGGCTTTTTAACGGCGCCTTTGTCGGTCGGCCGCGAGGGGACCTGGCAAGACAAGGCTGGACGGCAAACTGGGAGACACTGGAGGGCCGGGAGGAGGGGGGAGCGGGAAAAGCTCAATGAAAAGTTAAATTAGAGAAGGATCCTCCAGGAGGAGCGCTGATGGATGGGTTAGCAGGAGAAAGTGTTGGAAAAATGAAACACTTTCATTTTTCCCTCCTCCTCCTGTTTCTGCTCCTCTGAAAACTCAACCACTCCCTTCCCGCTTCATCTTCTTCCCTCCCTCCATCATCTTTCATGTTGCTACTCATAACAGTGTCCACGTCGCGCCCTCCGTATCTCCACGTCTCCGGCAGTTTCTGGCCTTCACCTCCGTCGTCTCGGCCTGGATGGGACCGAGGGAGGCGGGGAGAAAAGAGGAGGAGAGGGAAAGAGGGGGAGACGCTCCAGATGGACGGACTCTGAACTCGGAAAAAAGAGGGAAAGATGAGGGGGGGGATGAAAGAGGGGAGAAGAGGAAAGAGCCAGGGGTCGGGGATAAAAAAGAATGGACCGCCTGCGTCTACCTGAAACAACACACACACACACACACACACACACACACACACACACACATCCACACACACACAGAGAGAGTCTCTAATAGGCCAGACAGCGAGGCAACACGTGGAGGAAACAGCCTCACACACGCTGATCAGTCGCTCTTTTAGCTCCACCTGCCATAACGTCAAAACCCGACACACATTTTGTCGGAACCTGCAGCGACTTTTACCAGGATTTTATCAGCTACAACAAAACAAAAATAGTGCATCTTTGGAAAATCGAGAAATATGGAGGTTTAGTTCGTGTTCAGCTGCTTTTATCCATCTCCAGTCCGTCTGGGTAGAAAGTCCGGTGCGTTTGGGGAAGTGTGAAAGCTAATCAAACTCTAGTGTGATGGGAATCCGTATGTGAATGCCAGTCAGAGTGGAGACTGCTCCTAATGTAGGAAGTGGACTACAGCGCAGGGCATTCTGGGTAAACAGAACCAAAACCAAACATGTCAACCTAGAAATGACTTATTTTCTACCAAAGACGAAAGAGAAACCCTACAATCCCTCAAATCTGATGCCACTCCATTTTTGTTTAAGGAAACCCACTGTGTCTTCATCAGTTGTTCTTGATGCGGCGCCCCCACAGGCAAGGAGGGGAACTGTTTTTTTAGTTTCATCTCAATTAGGTTCATTTGACAGTGCAGTGCGAAAGAAAACCACAGCAGCTGAAAATGTAGCAAATGTTGAAATTAAACAAGACATGAAAACATTGAATCACCTCCTATTGGACTCTGGTTACTAATTTAATATAATGTTAAAAGTAATGATGCAAATGCATGCATGCATCATCTTCTTCCCCTTTCCAATGATGCACTCCCTAAACCCCACAAAAACACACTCTGTTTTTTGTTGTAATGTGACAAAATGTTGAAATATTCCAGGTATTTGAATACATTTTCCAGGCAAGGGAGAAGCTTCAAAAACAGACGTGCTCAGGATTGTATCGCCTCTCTGAGTTTTCCTGAGTGCCGGTCTGAAGCTGAACATCAGGAAAGCGTTGTCTGCAAAGCGCCTGGAATGGAAACACCGTCTATCTATGTCATGTTTCCTCTCTGTTGCTTTGATGTTTGAATCAAAGGAGCTCAGCTGGTTGCAGCAAAAAGGCTTTCCCGTCCCAGAGCTGCTGCTACAAGAGTTAAAACTGCCGACAACCTGCAGCTATGTGCTGCAACATCTCAATTAACAACCTAAACGAAGAGCACTGTAAACGTGCAATCAGCTACAAAGATCAAGCTGAAATTTTAGGTTAAAGGTAACCCTCTGCCGATTTAAAGGCATCATGTCTGATCTTATTTTAATCCTCCTCCTCCGCGCCTGATCCATCCAACTCTCCGTCCCACCTTTCTGCTTGGCCCTCGGCCCAGACGGGCACCTTTCCCTGAAAGACCCCTGCTGACCTTCCATCCCTCCGTTCACCAGAGCCTCATCCCTCCTTCCCTCTGCTCCCCAGGCTCCCTCCGATGGCCCCAGGCTGCCCCAGGCGTGCACACATGCAGCCCTAGACTCGCCACAGGGGGCAGAAAAACAACTTCCACCCTTGGCTTCATTCTGGCTTTCACTGTTTTGCACAGACTTGCACATGCAAATGCGCAAAAGGGGGCAATTTAATGTTCTATACTGAATAAAAAGGGATAAAGTATCCATATAGAGCCTCCTTCCTTTGAGCTTCATGCTGAAAAGCCTCCTTAATATATTGCGAAATTACAGCTCTTTGAATTTAAATAGCTGCTACTGGAAACCTTTATTTCTAAGAGTGTTTGAAGGCTCTTATTTCCGTTTGATGCAAAATAACAAAGGAGATGTAACCAAAGTCATCTCCCACCAGTGACAATAAATGACAGGAATAATGAGCCACCCATCGGCTCTCGTTGCACCGAAACACTCCAAGGTTTTTTCCAAATGCTGCACACAGAGAACTGACAAGAAAACAGAAGAATGATCCCTACCTGGCCGACTGATTACCATGAGTTCACATGGCAACCAGAAAACTAAGAGCAGCTTATTGGTTGCCATGCATAATGAAACCGGCGCAGTAGGTCGGCTTCTTTGACAAGTCGTATTGTTTGGCTGAAACTACCTGTTGTGTCGTCTCTCTGCTGCTGCAGAGGGATGCAAATTCATTCTGCTGCAGAGTCCATATGAAGAACAACGTACAGAATCAGATTCATCTTCCATCAGATCTCTGACTGGCTCCGAACAGAGCGCTTCGCTCTCAGGCTGCAGGTTTGCTGCTGGTTTCTAAAAGCAGATCCTTTAGTTATCAGCTCCCAGTTTCAGTCAGTGAGGAAGAGATGCATGAAGTCTAATTTTAAGACTACACTATAAAAACACAAAATGTTCCCAAGTTTTCTAGTAAAAATCTCATAGAAAACTTGAAATAAAACCAAATTAACTTTCAAGTAGCTTTTCAGCAACATTTAGGAGCTCCCTGTAAGTCACTAACTACTTAATATTAATCAAAATAAAAAAGTACTAGTTTCTTGTAAGTCAGATTATTTTGATAATAAGACATTTTTCCAAGTTTTAAGTTAAATAATCTGCCAGTGGAACTTTTTTTCATCAATATTAAGGAACTAATGACTTGAAACAAGCTCTTATATCTTGCTGAAATGTTACCTGGAAGTTAGTTTTTCTCATTTCAATTGTTCCAAGTCATTTGTACTAGACAACTAGACAATCAAGAGTTGGTAAGATTTTGTGATTTTGCATTGCAGGCTTAAACTTTCCTTTTTGATAAAGCATTTAGTCTTAGTTAATCCTGAGATACTGCAGTTATAAAAACTTTAAACTACTTTGAATAATAAATTGACCACAATGTTCTGTTTCATAACTCGGATCAACTGGAATGTAAATGATTGAAATGAAATTAACTGAACTTTTTTCTAAAGAGCATTGAATCGGCTCTTCATAAGTAACTGGAGTTGAACCCCAGTGAACGGCTTCGGACGCACGCAACATGCATTCACAGTGAGGTTGAAACGGTTCACAAACACGACTCTGGAGGACTCCAGAATCCTCTGCTGCAGCTCAGACGGGAGGCAGTCCGTCGGGAAAAGTGCAGGAAAAATAAATAAGTGAGAGATCAGCGATGCGGCAGGCTGGCCGGGGCCCGGGCCCTCGAGGAGGCGAACACATGCATTGGTACACTCTGTGCAGACTGCAGGGACCCTCACCTCCTGCCCTGGGAATGGGTCCGGCTGCTTTTGGGCGCCAACTGTACCATATGGCCGGAGTGGGTTTGTGTGTGCGTGCAAAATTTGTTGGAGGGCAGAAGGTTAGGGGCAGGGGGCTAAGGATGGGGGTGGGCAGACAGATGACAAGTTTGTCCTGACATATCAAAATTTAACCAAAAAAATACAAAAGTTTTAACAAGGAAAAGAACTGCAAAATCTGCAGAAGCTGCGAAATCGGTTTTAAAACCTGCAATGATTAACAAAACGTCAAATACCTGAGTACACTTAGAATAAGACATTAACTTTTCAGCTAGAAATAGGAGCCAGTTTTAAGACAATAAATGTCTTATATTGACGAAAAAGGTCAACTGGCAGATTATTTTCCTTATGACATTTTTCCTGTTTTACAAGTGAAAATTTTACTTTTTCATCAATATTAGGGATTATTGACATAAACAGGAGTGTCAAACTCATTTTGGTTTCGGGCCAAATCAAGACCATGAAGGCTCTTAAAGGGCCGGTTGTGCCAGAATGTATTGATAAACCTGTTCAAAAAACTGTTAAACTATCAAAGAATCCCTAAAATTAAATGATTTTATTGAAGAGCTTTTCAGAATTTCATTATTCTTTTAGTAATCTTTTGCAATAAAAATCTAAGTGTTTGTGGCTCTAATTTGGAAATATTTTTGCTCTTATTTATGACAGTAAATGTGACTTTTTATTATGCGCTGTTTAGATCTATAATCTGACATCAATTACGTCTGAAGCAGCTGATTAGTACAAGAAAGAAAATTTTTGACAATTTTTGAGGAAAATGTGCAATAAAGTTCCAATTATTTATCAGCACAAAAAAAGTGTGGGGGTTTGTTGATTTTGCATGAAGAAAAACTGGAGTGACTGATTGACATAATTTGGCAGTAAACAGATAAAAACTGATGATAATATTTCAGCACATCTAGCCAACATTGACACTTGGAAAGGTTCAACTTGAACTTGCAGATTATCTAAATCATTTTTCCCATGAGTGAAATATTCTGCCAGTGGAACTAGAAATGATTTTTAATGAATAAACATATGATTTTAAGTGCATGTATTATTTAATGGAAACATCACAATTGCAAAAAATCTGTTTTTTTTTAGGACTAGCAAAATATTCTGCTGGTGCGAAACATTTTGCTAATGTTTGATATTCGAATAGCAGAATACCAAACGTTTTCAGGACATTTGTAATGGAAACTGATCGTCTTCTTGAGGATTTTTCCATCTTTTTCGTGTGATTTCCAAACGGAGCTTCATTGTTGATTCATTTCCAATCTCATCTGCACCAATTTCAACAGTAAATAAACTAAAGAAATCAAAATTCAGACACACAAACCTAACAAAGTCCAAAGTATTTCCACCTCTGCATGCAAATTACTCACTAGAATACAACGCTGACATCTGTTTCCTCTTATCAGGTTTTAAACAGACTCTTCATCTCTGCTGTCTTCCTCTGTAAATCCACCAAACATGTCGCTGCAGTTAAACCTACAAAGGTTGCTGGTTCAATTCCCTATGTGGCAACTTATTCCCACCTATCCCTCTCTGCTTCTGTCCATCTTTGTTTCTGCTGTTTGTTCGCTGAGAAACGAGAACCAGCTGTCAGGCAGGAGTGTTAAATAAACAACAACATCATGCCAACACACACACACAGCCACGCACACACACACTCAGCAGCCATCCCATTGTGTGCACGCCGCCGGCTAAATCATCTATTTATAAGAATGAGGTTTACTGGACGAGCAGACCGCTCACTAACCCAGAAACACGTTCACCCGAGTCACACACACACACAGTGCACATCAGCGGACACACACGTCAGAGGCGTTTTCCAGATATTAAAGCTCCCACTTCTCTGCGATAGCACTCACAGTTAGGATTACCAGGCGCTGGTTCGCTTCTGAGCGTCATATGTGCTGGTAATGAATGTTTAGATTGTTTTAAAACCCACTTTCTCTCTGAGAAATGGTTTTGATTGATGAATGAAACGGCTTTAACACACACGTCTTCACCTACGCAGGCGTGGGACTCATAAATAAGAGAAGCAGCTGCAGCTTGTTGTTCAGAGGAGAAACACACCATCATCAGCAGGTAAACGTTTTTCTTTACAGGTTTTAAGGTCGAGCTGCAAAACCTGCAAAGGCCGTGTTTGTTTCAGCAGGTCATGCTGAAATAAACACGGCAAAAACACTAAATCTTGTAAAGAAGATTTAAAATGAGGCTTTAGGTTGAATTTAAAGGCAAATGGTTTTACCAGTTATGGAACAAAGCTTGATTCCTGTCCTGATTACAAATAGGTTCGTAGTAAAAAGACCTGGATCCAAACTGCAAACTACAGAATTATTGAAACTTTCATTAAAAGAAGCATTTTTTTTAATTACTGGGAATTGATCGCTGCCATCCGATCAAAACATCCAGAATCATCCAGAATCTTTCATCCCACTTCAAAACATCTCTGCTCCATAAACTGCAAAAATTTACCAAGTAATTTTGATCCAGTTTCCAGGGGAAATGTGTTAGAAAACTTGAAATAGGACAAAACTAACTTTTCAGGACAACATAGGAGCTTTTTTTAAGTCAATGATTCCTTAATATTGATGGAAAAGTTATAGATAAATTGTCCCTGAAGTTACTGAGATAAACGATAATATTTTTGTTTTGAGGCAATTTTCAAGAAATAAAATGACAATGGAAGATCATATTCTCCCAGATCATCCATGCATCCATTTTCCTACAACCTTGTCCCCAGTGGGGTCGGGTGGGTCGGGGGGATGAATTTCTCCAGCGGGAGTCGGAGTCTCTAGTCCATCGCAGTTCTCAAAGGTCAATAAACCTTAAATTCTAATGAACATTTAACACTGGAAGACATTTTAAATATTCAAAATAAACCAACAAAAAAAAACCCCCCAGAAACAACAAATAAAATGAATTATTGTCTTTCCAAAAAATAGCTAATTGAGGCCAAAGCACCAGACTGGAGACGTTTATCATCCAGTTTTTGGTAGAAAGAGAGAAAAGAGAAAAACAATAAATCATGCAAATCGAAATTTAGTTTCTTTGAATTTATCATGCAGTTACTTGATTAATTGCTTATTGCGACAGGTCTATTCTTACATCTCTCTGAAAAGTTACTTGTAAGTTAGTTTTGTCGTATTTTAAGATTTTTGTAAAAGAAACTCTACCAAAAATACTTTTTGTGTTTTTGCAGTGCAGCAGCAAGAGCTGGATCTGAGCGGAGATCAGGGGAGAAACCGAGAGGGGGAAAGAAACAAGCGGGGCAATGAGGCTGCTGAAGTCCCGGGGGAGACCAGCAGAGGGGGGTCTGGGACCCAAGGGAGGCCCGAGAGCAAGCTGCGAGAGGCGGGTACCTCCAGCATAACGTTCCCCCTTCCCTCCTTTCCCTCCCTTCCCTTCTGGAGGACGGGATCCTGGACAGCCCCCTCACTCACAGCTCCTAAACCCCCTGATGAGAGGAGAACATGCACACACACATGGAAGAGACGTCCCCCGGGGGCGGTACGGAGCGGAGCAGAACACCTGGACCTGCCATTACTGACACACTCAGGGATTAGAGGCACAGACGGCAGGAGGCATGGAGAGGGAGAACGCACACTGGGATGCACGCAGCATCCAGAAAGTAATCTGCATAAACACTCACAGGCACGAAATAATGACAACTACAGCAAAAATAAGCAGGCAGAACCAGGGAGGTTCCCCTGGAGAACACAAACCGGATCGCGCCGTGTGGGTCAGAAACAGTTTTAAGATCAGGAGCCATTAAAAAGCTCAGCAAGGTTAAAAAACTTGGATTTCCACACAATAACTGGCTACATTAATAGTTAATAATATTATAATTTTTGACCTAAAACAAGATCCTATATCTTACTAACGCCTCACTTGTAAGTTAGTTTTTCTTATTTCAAGTGTTTTTGCAGTAGAAACTAAACCTAAAGTACTTGGTAATGTTTTGTGTTTTTGTAGTGTACCACTGAATCTAACAGCCTTCGTCTTACAGTCCAAAGACAATCAAAGCCAAAAAAAATTAATGTATTTCATCTTTGCAAAATACACAAAAAAACATGAATAATAATTTGGATTCAAGTGCCGCAGAAAAATCTGTGAATGCTGACCTGCAAATATGCAGCAATCCCATTTAAATGAAAGCCTCTTACAGCTGTGAAACATCCATCAATAGTAAATTAAACATCATCAATATAAAGTTTGATCCCTGATTGTCTGTGAGCATAAAGTCTGAAGGAGTTTCTCAGTATTACGTGTAGAAGAGAGAATAACTGTCAGCGGAAACTGGATGTTTGCTTAAGCGCTACTTGATTTGTGAATAAGATGCAGATGGAGAATATAGTAAGAAAATGTGCAAAAGCTGAACTAAACCAACTGTAGCATTATTTGCTACAGATGCATCCAAATCTTCACTGCTTTAAAGATTTTAAAATCTGTGATGCTAATGAACTTAATACCATCAGCTGTAAGATGCATATGATGAAAAATAAAGTTGAATCTTGTTGCAATATTAAATGCAGCTTATATTTGTAGTATATATTTTTATTTTTGATACAATTTTTACTTTTTATTAATTTTATATCAAACTTTTTTTTGAAAATCCACAAAATTTTGTTTTTATGCTATATGATTATGTTTTGAACTGAATTTGTATTTTTTATTCATTTTATTTTATTTTAAATAAATTTAAAATTTTATTTTATTTTTTTAAATACATTTATATTTTTTTATATTTTTTTCAAATGTTTTGTACGCCAAATTTCCCTTTTTTTCATGACACATCTTGTATTACTTCTGCTTTTTCACAAAACCTCAAATATCCCTTCATCTCCCTGCAAGTAATAAATAAAAATACTGTAAAATTTGATGCTTTCATTTAGTGCAACAACATTACAAACATTTCACTGTGTTGCAATGTTTTCGGCTTTAATTTCAGAGTTAGGGTGAGTCAAGAGGGGAATATTCCTAAGTGTTGGGATCAATACGTTGCAGGAGAAGCAGGGGTTTTGAGGCAAACCGCCCAGAAAAGAGGCTCATGTGAATTAAAGACCCCACAGCGTCTGCAACAAAAAGGAGAGCTCAAACACACTGGGAGGGGTGCAAAGAAAGAAACAAAGGTGGATTTAGTTGAAGGAAAAAATCTGTGTGTGACAAGAAGCAAGATCAAAGGGGGAGAGGTCGACGGGACGGAGCGAGAGGAAGACCAGGGGGTCCCGTAATTACAACTAGCAACCTTTGAGCTGCAATTCTGTGTGCACACAGGTATAAGACAGGCGTGTGGTTGGGGAACAAAGCAAGGTTTTTAGGCTAAAACGCCACGCAGACAAAAACACACTTCGATATAAGAACAAGAAATCAAACCACAAATGAACAGGAACATGAACAGAATACAGGATGTTTGGTGAAACGAGACGCAGCGGAGAAATGGAAACACCTGAGATCTGGGTTCAAATCTTACATATCAAAAAATAAACTCTTTCAGACATTAATGTCAGGGTACAGTATATTTTAGACGGAGGAACTGTGAATGGAAATAACCGATTTTTACTCAATGGTCACAATGTTTTCACAATAATATGCAGATTAACTGAAATGCCTTGCCCAGTGGCACATCAACATATAGCAGGAAAGGTTGGAATAGAGAAGATCACAGCTTCTCCATGCAAATGGAGAGACTGCAAATCCTTTTTTCCTTTTAAGCAGCCAAATCTTATTTTCTATTTTGACCTCTGAATCATTCAGGTACAAAAAGGTTCCTTAGCTCCGGGGATGAACCACTGCTGCGTCGACGCATTTATAATTTAGCAAAGGACCGAGTATAGGTTGGACTTTTAGGCTCTTTGTTGCCAGCAGTCTGCAACAAAGAGACTTTTTTTTTTTTTAGCTGAATGGAAAACATAAAAAATTTGAAATATAATGCAGTCTAAAATAGACTTTAGCGCCAACAAGGTTAGCTACTAACTGAAAACTTAGCAAACAAAATCATGCATCTCTTTTTTTATTTTGAAAGAAAAAAAATCAGTAGTAGTATTGGACAAAGTTCACTTTTTTACCCAGAAACGGCAAGATTTGTCCTTGAAACAGAAAAAGAGTGAAATGTTGCTTTAAAACAGCTAATTTAGCTTAGCTTGTTTTATCTTAGCTCGATTTAGCTTAGCGTAAAGTAGCAGTGCAGTACAGTGGGGTTAAATACATTTTCATGTAGCTAAAAATGTAACTTAGTTTGTTTTAGTTTTGGAAAAATCTACATTCGAACACTCAATTATGTTCACATCTCTGGATAGAAGCAGATAAAAGATGCCCAGTAGTTTAATGACTGATATTAGCTTATCCTACATGAACATGGCATTGATGCATGCTAGCTTATGTTGTTTATGTTATGTTTATGCTTTGTTTATGTTCACTTATTGTAGCTTAGCATCTAATTAGTTCAACTTAGCTTAGCTAAATGTTTGCCTATATTGTCTTGCTTGAAATTAGCTTAATTTAGCTTATCAAATATTCGTCTATTTTTACTTAGTTTCACATGAAGATTTAAAATATTCATTAAAATAAATTCTGTGGGTTTTTTGCATCTATTTTATATTTATAACAATTTTATCCACTCAAAATTTCATATTAAACCAACATTAAAGTTGCAGAAGGTAACTTTTTATGTTTTTTAAACTAAGTTAAAAAAAACAACAACTAATTATTTAAAAAAACTTTGTTGAAACAAACAGAATAACACAAAAAGATAATCTGAAAAATAAAATCAAGCCCTAATCTATTGCAGTTGAATATGATGCAATGCTAAAACCTGAGCTATAGACTGTAGCTCTAATTATTTAATTTGATGTTATTCCATAGGTTTAGCATCAAATATACGTCAAATATACTTATATGTCAATAGGTACTTTAATGTGCCTAAATGAGGTTTGTGCACATAAAATCATGTCTGATAAGAGCTGATAGGTTTTATTAGATCACATTCAATGATCAGTTGAACATTGAATGTTCAACTGAAATAATGAATTGAAGTCATTATTTTTGGACCTAAAGAGGAACAATCTAGAGTCAATGCACAGCTTCAGTTATTACACCTAAAAACTAGCGATCAGGCCCGAAATCTGGGAGTAGTGATGGACTCGAACTTGAACCTCCAGAGCCACATAAAGACAGTAACAAAATCGGCCTTCTATCACCTGAAGAACATCTCCAGGATTAGAGGACTAATGTCTCAGCCAGATCTAGAGAAACTCATTCATGCGTTTATCTTTAGTCGCATTGATTATTGTAACAGCGTCTTCACAGGCCTGTCCAACAAATCAATACTCCAGCTGCAGCTGATCCAAAACGCTGCTGCTCGTGTTCTCACTAGAACCAGGAAGATAGAGACATAACACCAGTTTTAAAGTCCCTCCACTGGCTCCCTGTAGCTCAAATAATAGATTTTAAAATACTGTTGTTAGTTTACAAATCACTGAACGGTTTAGCACCACAACACATTAAAGATCTGCTGTTGTTGTATCAACCTGCCAGACTCTCAGGTCTTCTGGTTCTGGTCTGCTCTGCATCCCCAGAACCAGAACCAAAAGAGGAGAAGCAGCTTTCAGCATCTATGGACCAAAAATTTGGAACAAACTACCAGAAAACTGTAAAACAGCGGAAACCCTGACTTCCTTTAAATCCCAACTAAAAACACACCTGTTTAGAACTGTATTTGAAATGTAATATGTAACAATGTACTTTTTTTCCTGTTGTGGGCAACGGGGCCCGACGAATACCCGTGGTTAAACGGACGGCGGAGTCCGGCGGTAACAGGCGCTTAAATTCCGTGTTAAAAGGTTTTACACCTTTTCCTGTTGTCAGTAACAGGAAAAGGTGGTATTTTATTCTATGCTGCATGACTTTGTGTTTTGTGTTTATGATGTAAAGCACTTTGAAATGCCTTGTAGCTGAAATGTGCTATACAAATAAAATTTGATTGATTGATTGATTGATTGAAGCCTCTCTCAGATCCAGTTTTAGGTCTTCTATGAAGTTCTTTTTATCCTATTTTTGAAAAGATTTCTATATTTGGACTCCCTGTTTTGTAATTTTTGAAAACCCAGCACAGCATGCAGTCATTCAAGTTCACGGACAAAACTGGTTGAAGATTTTACAAAAGGAGAAGAACGGTTAAAGACAAATAAAGAGCTTTGAGAACTATTGATCAAGACCAATTCGTAAAATAACAAAGATCTGCCTTAATACAAACACAACTCTTTGTATGCTGAAGGTTTTAAAAGTTTTCTTAAAACTTGATGCCATAACTTGAAAATGCTTCATATAACTGAAGGAAGAAACATGTAATGAACATGTAAGTGCGGCAGCGATACTTTTAGCCGTGTCTGTTGAAGTGACTGATTTTGTTTTAAAGCCCTTTTATTCTCTGTCTGGATTTTTTCTCCAGTATCATTCATGCACAAACACCTGCACTGCTGCTGCAGCTCCTGCTTCACCTGCAGGAGATTTGTCTCCCTCAGCCGATTCCTCCGTCTCTTCCATCTCCTCTACCCACCCCACCCGCACCGCTGTTCCTCCCCGCCTCCCCCCTCTGCGGAGGAACAAGCTAAAAGCACAAGCATGCCCCAAAATTAATTTAAACGGAGGAATTAAATTAAAAGCGAAGCCTCGGGAGTTTTATTATGTACTAATGTTTGAACTGCTAACTTGGATTGTATTACTAAAATATGAATAATTAAGGAGTGGTGGGGGCTGATGTTACATCAGGAAAGATGAGGAGGAATGTATCAGGCTGCAGGAATGGATGTAATGGGAAATGGTTTCACTTCAGCTGCACAGGATGAGCTTTTGTCATGCAAATTCCTGCAATCTGACGTTCCTGAACAAAAACTACTTCATGACAGTTTTAATTTAGAAAACAGAACAGAGTGAAACATTTTAGAGCATATTAGAAAGTGCAGCAACCTGTGCATGTAGATTGAGTGAGTTCTGCAATGCAGACAAATGACAATATAAGAAGCATCACATCCTACAGGCTGCAGCTCCAAACAAAGACAGTTGATCTTCCAATCAACTCGCCATAAACACCGACATCTGTTGAAAAATTATTTCCATAAAGCAAAACCTGAAGGATTTCAGAGGATCTATAAGAAAAACTGCAACTGAAGTTGATTTGTTATAAGTGGAAAGATTTAGGCGTAAAGGAATTAAAAGGATTAACTATGATTTTATGTGCCGTCTGCTGCACAAGTTTAAATTTATTCCACATTTTTTTCCCCAATTCCAACAAGTTCATTATTCTACCTATAGAGTTACATTCAGTTGAACCCAAAACTATTCAGACGTCTGGCAGATTTAGGTTCAAATGAATCTTTTAATTTGAATTTGAAGTCAGATTAAAGTTTCAGTGAGTGGCTCAGCATAAATCTGACAGAGAAACTGGATGGGTGCTCTTAGGGTTATGGAAGCCTTTGAAAATTCAAATACTTGGAGCTGCTCTCCAAAGACAATGTGTGGGAATAACAGAGGAAAAATGCAAAATTGTGGTCAGTAATTAGAAGAAAGTTTGGAACGCTGAGATGCCAATAAGGGCTTTTAAACTGAAGAACAACATAACATTAAAGCATCTTTTATAAAAATTAATACTCCCTCTACATTGTTGTAATATCGTTTCATGTAGCACAGATATGAAAAATTTGGGCAAATAACTAAATAGAAAGTTCTATAGCTCAATAACTACATAGTGCAGAGCCTGTTGTGAATGCTGAGTCTGGTTAGCATAGCCACTGATGTCAGTGAGTACATGAGGATGATTGACAGTGGTAAGACCCGCCTCCTGGCTCTGATTGGTTGTTTTTGGAGCATTTCTTCAGACTGTAATAGCAGTTCAGGGAAGAGACGGAGGATATCAATCTGTTTGCATATTAGACAAATATGCAAAAAACATATTTTATAATGCAACGCTCTGAAGCTTAGCGGAAATTGCCTGCGATGTGAACAACCAGAGAAAGTGCCGATCTGAAGCTATAATAAAGTTAACTCATCTTTGAGAATGAACTCAAATAATAATGTTCTTGCATTATTATATCATATGAAAATGGTTGGAATAACTTCTGGGACGTTTTATGGATGCGACCCGAACTGAACGGCGTTCCTGTCCTGATGCCCGTCTCGCTTTCCCTCACCGCTTCGCTTCACGTCTGAGGGCGTTCATGTTGCACTGCAGAATTATCACTCTTCTTCTTCTTCTTCTTCTTGAGTCTCTGATGCGATTCCCCCCCGTTATCAGGCGGCGAGCAGTCAGCCCTCCCGGCCCCCCCTCTGCAGCTGTCACTGTCACCCCCCACCACCACACAAACTATTCTCCAAGGACACACACACACACCAAACACCCACATGCACTGCAAACACGCCCGACTGCAAATCTCTGAACACAAAACTGCGCGCTTCTTGACTTCACAAACGCTGTTTTATCTGCTGGTTCGCAGGCCGCACTGCTTGGCAGCCTGCAGGAGGAGGGAAACCCAATCACCCCCATAAACGCCGCCACAGAACCAAACTGTCCCACCGACACTCAGAGCCACCTGAGCGAACAAAGCGGCTCTCATTAGCATGAAGAAAATAAACGCAACATGAGAGAAAAATGGGAAAAGCGACTAAATAAAAGTGATTTTGGAAGATAAGCTGATGGAAGGCTGTAAAGCCCTCCGCCTCTTTTCTCCTTCCCCATTTCTTGTTGTTTGTCTTATGTTGTTTATCCGTCTTGCTGCTCTCCCCAGCAAGCTCTGCTCCTGACTTATTCACAAGTATGTTTTCTATCATATCTGGAAAAGAAAAAGGAAAAAAAAAAGAGGAGCAGATCGGTTAATATTTTAAGACATCCCACTTGCCGGGGTGAGGCCGAGGGAGAGAGAGAGAGAGACAAAGACAGAAGGGAGAGTCGGAGATGGGGAGGAAGGGGAGGAAAAGAGGGACCACGCAGGAGGAATTCTCTTGTTCCTTAACCCCAATACTTGGATTCTTGCTGGGAGCAGAAAAATGCATGAACACAAAAACACACAGCCAGAAAACACAATGAAAAGGAGGCTGCTTGGAAAATGTTGATTTAAAAAAAAAAACAAAAAAACAGCAGAATAACTACTGCAAAGTTCTGAAATCTGCAGGTGGAGGGACTTAAAGCTGTGACAGAAACTCAGGAATTCACCGCTGCTTTTAAAAAGAAAATGACTCAATCAGGGATCTGAAGCTCCAGTCCTCCGGTCCCACTGTCCTGCAGCTTTTAGACACATCAATGCTGCAAAACACCTGCATTAAATCCGGTGTTTTAATGACCAGCCGTCTGGTGAACTTGATGGTATATAAAGGATTCAGGTTTGATGGAGCCAAACGCCAAACTGTTTGAACGTCCTTTTGGCTGCTTCCAATGAATATGACTCCACAACAGGAAGGTTTTTGAAACAGCTCATTTTTCAGACACCATAAAACATTAACCAAGTGCTTTTAGAAGAAGCTGAGACCCAATTGGAAGAACAAAAATGAACAAAATGTGAATTTTGCATAATTGGTCCTGGAATCTTGAACTTCAGCTTCCAGATCAGAACCATATTTACTGAGTTTCTCAGCAACCGCCTGCGTTTATAAGCCACACATGCATCTCAAATATGGATGCCCTCATCATCATGAAAAAAAAGCAAAAATTGCATGCATGTGCACACATAATGACGGACACAAAGGCCTTCCCCTGTGACTTCACAGAGTGAAGTGAATTCCAATCAGGCAGTAAGCAGGACAGCTATTTCCAGGGACAAAGGACAGGGGGAGACATGAGGAGGAGTGGAAGGAGAGATGGAGAGGGGGGGTTGGAAACAAAGGGCTCTGGTAGCACCCAGGGGAGAAG
The DNA here is from genome assembly GCA_922788865.1 of Poeciliopsis turneri. Lineage (NCBI taxonomy): Eukaryota > Metazoa > Chordata > Actinopteri > Cyprinodontiformes > Poeciliidae > Poeciliopsis > Poeciliopsis turneri. The sequence continues at coordinate 1,613,654 of CAKLNU010001104.1, forward strand.
GCCCGGAGCAGCTGACGTCAGTGTGTGTGTGTGTGTGCGTGTGTCTTGGCAGAGTTTTGGCCCTCCTGGTCCCCCAGGGAGCTGTTCAGGAGCGGAGAGAACGGAGCGAAATGTCGGCGCAGACAGTAAAAAAACAAAAAGCAGCCATTCGCCAAATTAAATTTAAATGTAAACACCAAAATTTCACCTGCAGTTGAGATGAAAGTTCCCATCCATGTTCTCCCGCCCCCTCCCCACCTGGTCGTGCTTCTCCCTGACATTTGGCCGGACAAAGGAGAGACACACCTGAGCACTGGGTTAAAACTATTATAGGTCCTCTCCCTGCGGTACGCTGCCCTTTGCCATGTCTGCCACTCCGATGCGTGCGCGGCCATGTGAGCGTGCATGTGCACCTGGATGCACCTTTGTGTCAGACATAAAGCACGCCGCATCCTCAAGAGCAAAACATCCTGCAGTTTGGATCACAGGAAGAATTACAGAAGGCCGAAGTTTATTCGCCATAAAAACTACAAAAATTACAAAGCATTTTTGTTTGTAATTTTAAAAAGTTTTTCAAGTAAGAGGAATTACATTTTCTGCTGCTTCCAACAGGAAGACAAAGATTTTCAAGCGTCATCATCAATGAAGCCGGATCGCGTCAGAGAAACACTTATTTATTTTTTTAGTTAATTGATTTGATGCACATTAACGTAGCTACAATTCATGGCAGTGTAAATATGCAGCAATTAGCACAATCGTTAATTTTCCTCCTTTAGTCTAAGACAAGTAAACACAAAAAACAAATCAGAGATATGTTGAAAGAAGAGGAAGAACAGACTCTCTTCTCCATTCATTTAAACTGTTTCCAGATCAGAAAAACAGAAAAGTCCTTTATTGTCCTTCAGTAGAGAAATTTAACAACAGCAGAGCAACAGGCAATAAAATAATTCAGATTTACAAAAAAATTATAGGATTATTTCACTTTCAACTACAACTTTTTCATCAAGGAATTATTGACTCAAAACAAGCTCCCATCTCTTGCTGAAAAGTTACTTTTGAGTTAGTTTTGTCTTATTTCAAGTTTTCTACAATACTTTCATTAGAAAGTCAATTAGAAATGGACAGTAAGACATTTTGTTTTTGCAGTGTTCTGCTTCTCCTGGCAAGTCCAACTAAAAGTAAACCCAGATCTGGTCTGTATCTCAGCAGGAGCTGTAATATTTTATTAGGGGGAAATAAATCTGTAGTTTAAATCTATCACCTCAGGAAACAACCTCCAAAAAGCAGAAGAGATGGATGGAAAATAAAGACTGAACTCTCAGATTAACGCTTATGGACCTAAACATGGAAAAATGACAGATCTCCCGTCATTCAATCATATTAAAAAATGATTGACCTAAGATAAGCTGAAAAGTTGCTGCTAAATTAGTTTCATTTCAGGAGTACAAAGATATTTGCTTTAGAAACTGGACCAAAAATACTTTCTGCAGTGTGTAGGTTAATAAGATTCAAAGATATGATTAAAATTATTTCCCTAAAACCGTAATAAATGCGATTATTCTTAAATTTAAACCAAAGAAGAAAAACATCCTGCATATCAAATCCAAAGCATCACACAGAGACAGAGAGAGAGAGAGAGAGAGAGAGAGAGAGAGGTGGGGAAAACGGCGAAAGAAAAAGTGGAAAAACAGAGGAGGGGGGAGGTAGAGAAGGGTTGGTTTGGGGCCAGCTACCACAGGGTGCATGTGTGTGTGTGGGTGTGTGTATGCATGCGTGTGTGTGTGCGTGTGTGACTTCGGAGGGCACAGTGGGGAGTTTTGAGGGGGCATGGAGGAAGGGATCAGAGCTTTGGGGCCAGCTCCACAGGGAGCAGGGATGATGGGGAGAGAATGGAGGGAGGCTGTGGGGGAAGGGTGGAAGAGGGTGAGAGGAATGGATGTGGTCAGTTTGGAGTTTGAGAACTCAGCGGGGGGGCGGGACGAAGACACTGGGGGCTCTGAGAACGAGGGCGAGAGGGGAGAGGTGTGCAAAAGCGGAGGGAGGGTTGAGGGATGAGTTCCAGTCGGGAAGGTAGGAACGAGATGAAGAAGACGAAGGAAGAGGAGGAAAAAAAACGAGACGTCCCAGATGGCAGCAGGAGGGTTGTTGGCAGGGGTGCAGGAATCCAAGGCAATGGCCTGTTCCTCATTATCCAAACACCCCCCACATGTACACACATATGAAGGGGGCCCCACACGGCCCCATGACGGCTCTATCCTGACCCGCCGACTCTCTGAAAACACTAAAAACACGCAGAAGAGCTCGGATCCACCAGGACGCGTCGCTACGTAGGAAACCCCGGAGCCTCTGCCGGGTCTTAGCGTCTGCAGGAGGAGACAGCGAATAAACACTTCCATTCATGTGCTGCGTTCAAGGAGCCTGGGATTTAGGAAGAATCTGCTAAAGCGGAAGTTAGCTTCTGTTGAGACAATGCAACAATATATATAAATAAGCATTGACTTTTAGAGTGCATTCACACCAGCCTGGTTAAATCTGACTTAATTAAACTCCAGTTCGTTTGGCCAGAGTCCAGTTCGGTTTGGGAGGAAACGAACTGGACTGGTACGGACCAAAACAACTAACTGTGGTCGGCCTAGAAACCTCGGTTCAAGTGAACTCCTGTGCAGTTTGAATGCATATGTGAACGACAAGCGTTTCAGAGCCCACTCCAAAGCAGGAAGTGGACTACAGCGCAGGGCATTCTGGGTAAATACAGCCAAAACAAATGTGCTAGCTTAGTACTAGCAGGAAAAATTACTTTAGGTCTTTTACCAAAAACAAAACAGAACTAAAATCTGACACTACTCTGTTGTTGTTTACATTTGGTGAAGAAGGAAGTTGCACTCGGTGTTTTCTTACGAGTCATTTACTTCAGTGGTGTAGCGCCTCCACAGGCGAGGGGGGGAATAGATTTTCAAAGAATTTGGTTCATTTTTTGACGAACTGCAGTCAAAAAGAAAAACAGCAGCAACTGAAAACGTAACAAATATTGTCATTTTTATCAAACTGAGGCTACTACTATCTTCAATGATTTTTACATTCCTTCAGCATGTTTGCTGCCTCCTACTTTCTGATTGTAGTCGAGTTATTGGGGGGATTTGGGTTGGGGTTCCTTTCGTTTTTTTAATGTCATAAACTTTTCTATTTCTCGCTTGCTATGCTAGCTTAAAATTGTGCACAAAATTTGGCAGCCAATCAGAAAACTGGGCTTAGCAAATAACATATCAGTAAGTTATTTTAGCATCTTTTATAATAATGATTAAAAAGATGACTCCAACTTTCAGGCTACCACTTTGAAAAACTTCACACTGAAGTGTTTTTCTTCCACATACAAGTTCTGAGAGCTGAATTAATCATCTGTTTGTTTCCATCTTAAAGCATCGCTGCTGACCTTCCTCTTTGGGTTCAAGAGGAGCAAAATAAATTCTCAGCTTGTTTCACCAGGAAGCATTCACTGCAGCACTGAACTCCTGCTGCATGCAACAGTGTCATGCTTTTCTCCATCAGGTGGCGATAATGTCCCAGAAGCTGATTTTTAAAACTGTTGTTCCAAAATAAAATGAAAAGAACCAACTTCTCATCAGAAATGTTTTTTTTTAAAGACTTGACTTGGCAAATTATTTTGTCAGGCTGAAGAAGGCAGTTTGGGATCTGGGTTAAAGATGTTTAATTTTTATTTCATCTACGTTTATAATTTTTGTAGCTTTTAATGGATTTTTAATAAATTTTTTTTTTAATTTTTTTTTTTTTTTTTTTTTTAAAATTTTTTTTTTATAAATCAATTTTTCCTTTCCTTTTTTCCAAACAGATTTTCATTTTTATTTACAGGCGTTTCAGATGTTTGTAGACACAAATGTTCCGACTTTCTGAAAACTTTATTTTAACATGTTACAGATTTAATTTTAGAGTCTATCATTAGTTTTTATTTCTACGTTTTTATTTATTTAAAGCAACTTAAAACGGGCTTACAGATGCTCATTTTCCTATGAAATCTCACTTTTTTAAAACCCTCAATGTTGACATCATCTCACTTTTATTAATTTGCAGAAACTGAGAAATACTGATGGTCTGTGGACTTAAAAGGTGTTTAATCAACAAATCACAATAAAAATCCAGACTTAAAACAGCAAGCATAAGATCCTCCTGGCTGTCAAATAAAAACTGCAAAAAAATAATAATCCCAGTTTATTTATTCAGTAAAATGTAAATGTAGATCTTTATAACTTGCTGTGTAAATATTGGATCAATATGCATAAACACAGAGAGAGAAAGCCTTCGGCTGATCGAATTCTAATGAACCGCACACACTGCACTGGACGATGGATTTAAACTTCACTCACAAATATTTACTCGCTGCCAGATCTACTCTCAGTCACACAAGGACACAGAGGATGAAGGAAGCTGCATTTTTAATCGAGTGTTTCTTTTCCTCGGAGCAAAGTAGGGATGAATACAAGAGGGTTAGCCGGTGCCAACACACTCACACTCACTTCCCTGTGTCCTTTGGCAAATTCTTCCTTTTCACTCTTGCATTAAGTAAGTAGAAAAAGGGAAGAGAGTCAAAGTAGGAGGGGAAAGAGGAAGAAGAGGAGGGAGGAAGGGGAGAAAGAGAGAAAACGTCCCTGCAGAGTCTTTCTGCTTTCCTGGAGCGAGCGCGGGGCCCTGCAGCGCCGCCTGTGTAATTTCCAGTGGCAGTGAATACAGGTATTAATAAAAGCCCCATGGGTAGGAGCACACAATATAACCCTACATTTTCAGGCATTATGAAAGGACGCCCCCAGGGGTCCTTGGTCTCAAATTTCTGAGATGCAGGAATGGTTTAAAAAAAAAAAAAACAGAGAGAGAGGGAGAGAGAGAGGGCCTCGGGGGAGAACCCCGCAATAGAAATCTGCTGAATTCAAAGCATTTCCAGCGTCCTGGTGGGAGCCATTACTCCCACCGGAGGGGGAAACTTTCTTTCCTTGCCACCTCTCCCTCTTCTTCTCCTTCCCTTTCTTTTTTTTTTAACCAAACATGTGTTGCTGACATGTTGACAGATTGCTCAGTGAGGTGTTTAGGTGCATGCACAAGGCATGTCTGCTGAGACACCGACTCCCCTCCCTTCCTCCGTTCGTTTTCTCACCGGTTCCCAAGTTCCATCCATCCCTCCCTCCGACTGCAAACCTCTCAGCGCGCCCAAAACTGCTCCCATCCATATTTCATAAAGGAGAAAGTAGGCTGAAAAAGAGAGAGACAGAGAGAGGATGGAAAGAGTTTAGAGGGGGGGTGGAGGGGAGAGGAAAGGGAAGATAAAGAGAGACAAAGCGGGATCAAGGGAGGGGAACAGGAGGAGGAGAGGACAGATAAAGAGAAATAGAGCGATGTAGAGACTGGGAGAACTCTGCGGTGAAAAATGAGCGCCGTGATGAAAAATGACTTCTCCGTAGCGCCGCCACCCCCAAACCCCTCCTCCTCCTCCTCCTCTTCTTCTCCTCTGGTGCTTCTCCGGCTTTCTCCCTGGAAAACCTGAGCGGCAGCCAGCTGTGTCCGCATGTGTGTGTCCGCATGTGTGTGTGTGCTGTGCACTTGTGTGTTTGCCAGGAGCTCAGCGAAGGAATCTGTGGGACCCGAGTGAAGATGCCCCCCATCCCTCCACCTTCTTCAAATCAAACAAATATGGTGTCGATAAGTTGTGCAGCAAAATTTTTGTTTGTGCCGCTCCAATTTTTTAGATTAAAAAAATAAGGTTCTGCACACCAGAGATCAAACTGCTCTCCCCACACCCATTAACAAAATCAAACATAACTGATATAAAGTAAATTTGTTGGCTGTTTGTGCAGCAAAGATGTAATTTGTGCTGCTAGCATTTGAAAGATATTGATGAAAGTTTCCAGAGGTCATCATAGGTCAACCGCCAGCCCCCACCTCATTTACAAAATCAAACAAAATGTAGTTTCAAGCACAAACTGTGCTTCGTTTGTGCAGCAATTCTTTTCCCCATTTGTGCTGCTATAATTTAAGATTTTGAAAAATAGTTTCCAGAGGCTCCCAGAGATCCAACTGTCATCCCCCTGCAAATAAATCGAACAAAATTGATCAAGTTTGTGCAGCAGAAATTTTCAATGGTGCTGCTAAAATTTTAAAGACATTGATAAAAGTTTCCAGAGGTCATCAAAGGTCAACCAGTGAGTTAGTTGATGCGGCCAACTTTACTAAGGAAGCAGGAGAGGTTGGGTGGCTAAAGCCTACATCCCCCAGAATGATTTGTTTCATTGTGTTAATGTGGGACCAAACATTTAATATCGTTCATGTGTTAGCGCCACAACATTTTTTGCTGCACAAATGCAGCACAATGGATTGACAACATATATTGCTTGATTTTGTAATTATGGTAGGGAAGGCCAGTTGACCTCTGATGACCTTTTATCAGCAGCACAAATGAAAGTTTTTGCAGCACAAACGTTTGATGCCACTGAAACAACGGTTAAAGATGGAGATCAGAGTCATTCTGGTTCGGATTACATCCCTCTCTAGAAAGTGATCTGTGGTTCTAATAAGAGTCTCGGCCTCACAGGACTCAGCTGCTTTCCTGATGACAGACATACCAAGGTGTGTGTGTGTGTGTGTGTGTTTTCTGCGGGTTGCAACAGACGGTGAGAGCTCTGCAGGGGAGAGGACATCCCAAAGGAGGGAGAACCACCTAAAGGCCCCTCTCTCCTCCTCCTGCTCTCCTTTGTCTCCTGATCCACCAGTGAGGGAGGAAAAGAGCAGAAGGAGTGTGTTTGGTATTCCTGCGTCCCCTTCCCAGCAGCTAGCTGGGTTAACGACGAGCTATTTGTCACTGACAGCGACGCTTTCTGCCCACCACCATGACGGACAGCTCCCTGGTTTACTTATGCTGCGTTCCAGTTACCTTGGAAGAGGAAACTCTGAGCTGGGCTTGATGGCTACTTAAAGCTGCAGGATGCAACATTTATAAAAACAGTTTTTTACATATTTGTTACAGCTGTCACTTCGACACAGACATAATCTGTGAAAAGATCAAGCTCCTCCAGTTCCTCCCTGTGCTACTATTATCATTGTCTGAACAAATGCACCCCTCCCAATCTAAAACAACCAATCACTGCCATGGGGAACGTCTCAGTGCTGCCAATCATCCTGGTGTAAGTACTAATGGCGGAGAAACAACTTTCTGTTCCAAATAAACCGTTTATAAGCCGTCATCGGTGGTTGTGCTAGCAAGTATTCATGACTGGATCAACTGTCAGGGAGATGCTGCAGCACACCAGAGAGCATGCAGGAAGGAGTGAGCGCATTTACATGAGCATGATTGACAATGATAGACCCTCATCCTGGCTCTGATTGGCTGTTTCTGACCTAGCGGTGTATTTCTGTAGTTAGTTCTAGGAAAACTGGGATTCGGCAGAAGAGCTAAATTTTTCATCGATTGTCTGTTTCATGTTATTTGACACAGTGACAGTTTTAACAAATACATAAACATTTTTTGGGTGATAGATAGAGAACCTTTAAGAATTTGAAACTCTAAAACGGCGACACCTATAAACATTGTTTGCGGTACAAACATTATCTTTACTTTCACACATTCAATTTGTTCGTTTGAGTTGCAGATGCTTCATAAAACATTGATTTAAATCTTACAAAATAAATATATATGTGTCCATATTTATTTTGTAAGAGGCCATCTTGTCAACCTTACAAATTGTAACTGGGGGAAATCCGACTTTCCAGTTTATTTTTCTGAGTGGAAGTTGAAATTTCCCGGTTCAAACTTGAACGCAGCATAAAACACACTCGACCATAGACATTGCTTGCAGCATCGCTTACAAACAGCATTTTAAGCTTTACATCCCATAAACAAACTTTGAATTCGTTGAGCTTGGAGTTGCAGGTGCGACATGAAACACTGATTTAAGACGCTCTCTTACAAAATGAACATATTTTCATCACAGCTTTCTACTGCTGATGTGAGGAGTGGCCATATTGAAACATAAAGTCGACCTCGGGAGTCGCAACTGGGGGTAGTCTGTGCTGCTCTCGGTTTCCCAGTGGGAAATCCGACTTCAGAGGGCGTTCCAGTTGATTTTTTCCGACTGGGAAGTCGGAATCCCCCATTTCTGACAACTGGAATGCAGCATTACTCACCCATCTTTAACAACCTTCTTCTTCTGTGGAGGCTTGTCGGCAAAACGGCCAAACACAAAGCTTTTAAATCGGTTTCAATCTCCAAACACTTCACATTGACCCAACCTTGGAGTGTTGCGGCAGTTCGGGGAAGCGTTTCGGCGTTCCCTGATGGGATACGTGTGTGTTTTCGTGTGTGCTCGGCCAGAGAATGTTCTCCATTTGATCTGCAGGAGGTTTTTCTCCGCTCCTCCTCTCCTTAGGGAGCCTTTGCTCCACATTCTGACTCCTACTGAGACCCATCAACACTCCCTCGACTCACGCTCTCGGCCTGCCTCTCTCACATATCCAGGACTCACACACACACACACACCCCGCCAGGACTAAAAGGGGGCAGACACGCAACACAAATTACGGTCTAACCAGAACCGAGAGCTGGAGCGAGCAGACGTCATGTGACGAAATCTGCAACATTTTTAGTGGAAGCTACTGGAGAACTTCACAGTTTTATACAACCATCACACTTGGGGGGTGATTTTTGTTTTTTTGGTTGTTTGTTTGTTTATAAGCAATGTGGCAAAGGACTCAGGGTGCAACATTTTTAGGGAACTACATCTCGGATAAAAGCTGCTGACTGAAATTTTCTAACTTTCTTCACAGTAAAATTATTTCACTGAGGTGAATAATCTGATCAGGGAGCCATCTTTTAAGGTTTTATGGATGAATTCCACTGAAACGAGACGCTGAAGGGATGATGCATCGTTTCTGACCCGGGGGTCACCTGGGAATGAGATGGAGACAGTCGCCAGGAGGATGAAGGTCTGGACTTGTTTTCTCAATGAACCACAAAAAAAAATAAATCCTACAAAGTATTTTTGTATTTGATTTTTGGTAGTAAAATCATCTACTGGTGCAAATTACACTTTTTAATCAGTATTAAGCAACTATTGATCTAAAACATGGACATCGTGCTAAAGGCTTACTTGCAAGTTATTTTTGTTGTATTTTAAGGGTAATAAGATATTTGCACTACAACTTAGACCAAAAATAATGGATAATGAATGGATGAATGCTGAGAATTTAATTCCAAAACAACAAAATCATTCTGGACACTGAAGCGTCCAGAATGATTATTTGGTCACCTTGTGATTCATTTTTAAACATGCAGATTTTTAACGGGTTTCAAAAGACTTAATTGAAAAAACGTTTATAGGACCTCTGAGGTCTGCAGATGTTATTATGTGTTTAGTATCAACTGTATGGTGAGGATATCCAACATAAAAAAATAGTTTCAGGTCTGATTAAAACAGTACAACAGTTGTTTATGTCTAATTAGATCTAACTGCATGTAATGAACAGCAACACAGGGAGCGAATGCGGGGTCACACACAACCTGAATAACTGATCCATAATTCAACCCCAGCCTTCGCACGGCGGCTTAAAGCTGCTGCGCTGCAGAATAACAACAACGCTGCAGAGACAGAAACATGTAATCCTTATATCCCTCACACACACACACACACACACACACACATACACACACACGCAGCCAGCTGAGCTATCACACTCGTGCACATTAAGGCGGCGCTCCATTAAGCAGACGCGCGGTGCGTGTTTGAGTGCTCGCACTAGTCATTGATCTGCAGCCGTGGCTTGTGTGTCTGCGTGTGTTTGTCCAATTTCCACTCAAATTAATGGAGCCTCTTTACAGGCCTTCTGCTGGAGTGGGTTCTGAATTACTTGGTGCTTCACTCCCGCACCTGGGACCCATTCAGTGTTACAGCATGCAGCGGCTAGCTGCTAACCTGGGACTCATTTTACTTCCACAGTGTAGTTAGCATAACAGATACCAGCTGAACGCCGCTGCTAACGAACAGCGCACTCGAAACCCCACCTGGGACTCACATTAGTTCATGTTTCAACTAAAATTTTATTAAAAAACTCAGAACAGCTAATTAAAAATGCAAAGATTTGTTCAGCCTTTGCATGAAAATCTCTTCTATTTTCCTCGTTTTCCATTTAAAGCGCAACAAAACAATGGAGTAGTGAAAATGTGGTGATTCCTGTCAATTAGGAAAATATGTTTGTGTGCTTTTGTGTGCAAACTTGCATTTGCAGACAAATGCAAGTTTCAAGCAATATCAGCAAATTTCAGAATCATGAAGTGGTTAAAGTTCCTTTTCTGAATCTTCAAATTCACGAATACGACTAGAATTTTACTTAAAGAGTGTCAGGAAGACCAAAAACAATCAGGAAGCATCACGGATCAAACAACAGCATCATCTCCACACATGTTCTGTTTCATTTTCAACGTGAAGAATGCCTTTAACGAAATGCAAAACAAAATAAAAAGTCTGTTTCAGTTTCTAGGATAAATAAAGCTGTGATGAACAGGTGACTGATTCCCAGTTAATTCGACAGAGTTTAGGAGTAAAGCTTTGAGCTGAAGAAAAGCTCTGAAGATAAAACATCTGCTCAAGAAATGAAAACAGTCTTTGTTCAAGCTTTGCTCTGAGCTGGAACCCTGCAAGATATCCAACCGTGGTTATAAAAAAAGTAAAGCTGGAATAATACAAATGATCTTCTTTAAAGTCAATTCTATAATAACACTTAAGTGCAACACTCACATTATATTTAGCAGAAGATAATGCTACTGTGCCAAATTTGGCCGACATGGCCGATATGTCATTAAACCGTCACCTGCTCCTGTTTTTGCTTCAGGAAATGATTCTGTAGAACAAACTTTTCACTCTTGGTTTCAGTTTCATAGTTGTTGAGTTTGGTGACTCTGCTGCTGATTTTTCCTAATTCACCAGAGTAAGGCTTCGGTGAGAAAGCAAAAACAACTTTGCTCAATTTCAAACAACTAAAATCTGACTTTACTCCAAAAGAAAGTTGATCTCAGTGTTTTAATGAAACGTTTATGTCATTTCCTTTAGTGGTTCTGGTCATCACCTTCTCCCAGTGCTGACCAGAATCAACCAGAATAAGTTGTTTCTCTGTAATTAGCATATTTAGCAGCATGTAGACAATATTGATTGACAGCACTAAGAACCGCCTTTTGGCTGTGGTTGGTGGCATTTTGTCTTCAGAAGGCAATAGCAGCACATCGAGATGAATCATAATCTGTCGCAACATGGAGACGTTTCTAACAAATATGTAAACAATATTTGTTGTACTTTAAAAAAGCAAACTATAAGGTAACATGGTGGAGATTAATTTTCCCCAGAGACGGCCCCATCCATCAGAACCCATCAACATGGCTGATGTGTGAGTCTTTCTGTTCAGGGACAAACATCAAACTGCAGAGATCACGAACGCATTAACTCTCTCTCAGGCGTGTGTTTATCCCCGGCAGACTGCGAGTTTCCTGTCATTTTCCGAGCATTTCTGAGCATCTTTGGCCCATGCCCCGACTCCCAGGAGCCACCAGAGACTTAAAGAGGATTCTTCATTGTGTCCAATCTCATTTAGCCACCAGAACCGGGTCGTCCCACCACAATCACCAGAACCAGCAGCAGCAGTAGTTCACATGTTAAAGACCAAGCAGCACAAATATGAAAACAAGTACAGAAAAAGCCTGCATCCAAGTGCGGCAGATCCTGCAGAGCCATGGGATTACGCTGCAATCTCAGCCGCTCCTTCTCCAGGGAATAACATGGTTTATCATTTCATTTCTTCTCCGCTCCCTCACTCCCTCCCTCCGTCCCTCCCTCCCGCCCTCGGATTTCTGGCTCAGCAACATGTAGCCCTCCACAGACTCCTGTGCTGAAATCACAGGCCACATCCTGCGCTCTGACAGCAGCCCAGTGTGATGCTCTCTGAGTGGGAGTCTGAGTGCGACACGGCGGAGACGACCGGAGCTGTGTGTTTACGCACAGGCTGGGAGCAAACATACGGAAGATCACAGAAACAGAAACACGGCTTATATAAAATCAAATCACCTAGTTAATGACAGATTATGGAAATTGCTGCATGTGGGCGTTGGTCGGCACAGATTGGTGCAAACTGCAGCTGGGAAAATTTAAGATTCACCGACTGTTTTAGTGAATATCAGAGGATGAGTTAAGGTTATAACTTGTTGAATTCATCCAAAAAATCTGGTTTAACAACAGAAGTTTGATCTGACCTTTTCGTCTTGTCCTTCTGTTTCCATCTGTGTTTAGATATTAGAATATTTTAACAACAGTTTGGTAGTTTTAGCATTTTCTCTCCTTTGGTAGTTTATTATTCAATACCTGCTTATAGCAGTTAGTCAATCTTTTGTGTATATTTATATTTTAATAGTTGTTTGCATACATCAGATGTTATATCTTGTATTTCTTTCTCTCTGTCCAGGGTCTGTTGATGAAAAATTGTAAAAGCTTCTGGTGCATTTGAAGCTTTGCTGTTACTGGGTTTCTGCAGATTTTACCAACTCAGATTTAAGACTTTTTAAGATCCAGAGGTGGAAATGAGATTCAGATCAAAAAACAAAAAGGATTTTCAAACATGGAATTATAATAACAGATTCTTTCATTTTACATGGTTCAAGTTTTAAAAATGTGATACTGCAAGGAAGGAAGGAAAGATATGAGGGAGGAACGAAAGGAAAGAAGGAAGTGAAAGAAAGACAAGAAGGGACAAACGAGGGAAAAAGAAGGACGGAAGGAGATAAGGAACAACAAAAAATATCAAGTAAGGAAAGAAAGGATATAAGGTAGGAAAGAAAAGTCAAAGGAAATGAAGAAAGGAAGCAGATAATAAAATGAAGAAAACTGTTGAAACAAGAATAGAGTGAAAGAGAGAAAACACGACAAAGGCAATAGGAAAGGAAAGAAGGAGAAAAAGTAATGGAAGGAAGAGAGGACATCAGAAATTAAGAAAAACTGAACTAAAACAAGTAAAGAAGGAAGATTCAAGGGAGGATGGAAAGGAAAAGAGCAGCAAGGAGGAAGGACACAAAAACAGAAGGAAAGAAGGAACAATGCAAGGAAGGAAAGGAAGGATAAAACTTTTAGACGACAGGAACAAGAACCAAAGTCTGGAAATGGATTTTTAATTTTTCTGGAAAACGTTGAAATCAGAGCTCTGCTGTCAGATGAGTCTGAACCTGATGAAAGGTTACAGCATCATCTTTAAGTGTAAACTGCACACCTCCTCACACACACACACACGCACACACACACACGCAGCCAGGCAGTCAGAGTGTGTGTGGGCTCGTGACTGGAGCGTTCGGTTTAATCTGGGGGAACCAGCCGGGCCTGTCGCGTTCCTTTCAGCCGCTCCATTAATTACAGCGGTACCAACAGCAGCCTTTGTGCCGGTCCCAGCGGAGCGTGTGGATATTACTGATTATAGCGAACGGTATGCAGAAAGGAAACTCCAACACCGAGCCACACGAGTGTTTGAAGAACCTGCAGCCCGTTTAATCACCGCGTCACACTGGGAGCGCTGCATTAAAACCAGAACCGGAACCGGAACCGGGCGCTGTCTCACCGGCAGGGCAGTGGTTGGTTCTGTGTTCGCTGAGCTCGGCCAGGCAGTCGAAGTCCTGCTGACAGTTATCGCAGGTGAAGATGGACTCATCGTCAAGGTCGTCGTCGTCACGCTCCTCCTGCTCGCCGTCCTCGGCCACGCCCCCCTGGGCCACGCCCCCCTGGCCGTCCTTAAGCCCCGCCTCTCTGCCGGGCGCCGGAAACTCTGAGGACGAAACCAGGAAATAATATTTAATCTGATAACATAAAATAAGTTGGACAAGAGTAAAGCCGTAGTAATATTAGAATAGTCAATATTTTGTCAATATTACGAAAAATAAAGTCCAAATAATACGAGATAAAAGTCAATATTTTGAGCATGAAGTATATTATGAAAATATATACAATATTAGGAAAATTAAGCCAAAATAAATATAAGAATGAAGTTGAAATAATGAAAATTAAGTCAATATTTTGTCACACAAGTCAAAATAATATGAGAATAAAGTTGCAATATGATATTTTGTATTTCTTTAGTATTGCTCCGTCTGTCACACTAAACAGACATTCATGTTTTATTTCACTGGTTTTGTTTCTCCCAGCTGAACAAACTGGATGTTTCTAAGTATTTAACCAGAGCAGAGAGAAGAGCCACCCTGTCCCGATCTTCACTCCACTCTGACAGGGTGTGTGTGTGTGTGTGTGTGTGTGTGTGTGTGTGTGTGTGTGTGTGTGTGTGTGTGTGTGTGTGTGTGTGTGCGTGTGTGAGTGTGTGTGTGCGCGCGCTCTGGTAGCAGTCAGAGTGTGAGAGGACACCAGCGGAGGGCTGCGATGGCCCAATCCTCACCGCTCCATTGTGTCTCCATTTTCACACCTTATTATCACATTATAAATGCTGAGGATCCAACAGGACTGACACTGAAGACTCTGAGGTCTCGAGAGGAGAGGAAAGGAAAGGAAAAGAAAGGAAAGGGAAGGAAAGGAAAGGAAAGGAAAGGAAAGGAAAGGAAAGGAAAGGAAAGGAAAGGAAAGGAAAGGAAAGGGAAAGGAAAGGAAAGGAAAGAAAAGGAAAGATCAGAAAGAGTGTCTCTGATCTGCTTGGCGTTCACATAAGCATTCAAACTTGTCCAGAGTTCACTTCATCTAAACCAAGACCGAGGTTTGTAGCCGCACCACAGTTCGCTTTTTGGTACAAATCAGAGTTTTGTGCATTCACACCTCCCCAAACGAACTACAGTTCAACTAAAGCGGACTGAAGGTTGCTGCTGTGAGCACACCCTAAATATCCTCCATCAACCAAGACGCCTCCTGCTTCTGGTTAAGTTACAACAAAAAGACACAGGGCCAAAATTATTATTTTTAATCTTTCTAAACATAAATAACCCAACTCCATCCCACCGCTTTCCATATTCATGAAGCATTTTGAAAAAAGCCTCGCTTTAAAGAGAGAAAAAGGGACAGAACCGGGTTCCCCGCCTTGATTTATTATGGGTAGAGGTATGCTGGGATGGAGGGATTGTGGGAGGTGGGGAACGAGGGACTGGGGCGATCAGCGGTGCTGCAGGAGAGAGGAGGACAGTGATGGAGGGAAGGATGGAGGGATGGGAGGGTGCTGGCCATCTGTCCAGTGGTGGGAGCGCCGTCTGGCCGGGGAGAAGCCCCTCGTGCACGCTCACGTGCACATGCTCACAAACACGTCTCGCTAAAAATGAAACCCAATCATCAATGTTTCTGCTGTGATTTCTTAATTTAGCTGCCAAAGCATAAAAACGTTTGATTAAAAAAAATAATAAAAAAATTGATTCTTTCTACATGTTTGCTGGGAATCATTACATGGAAACAATCAGAGCGTGCACACGCCACGTGCACGCTCTCCCTGGGGCGCCCTGATGCCAGAGGTGAGGGCAGCGCCAGCGCCAGCGCATGCCAACACAACCTGCTGTCATAGCAACAGAGGAAAGAGACAGATGAAACCTCTCCATCTTGCTCTCTGGCGTAACCGCCTCTCCTTTCTTCATCTCACCCCTTCATTTGGTCTCGGGAACGCGGATGAACCAGAGCGGGGTGTGAGAACGGAGGGCGCACGCCGCTGGGAGCGTTTCTCTCTGCCGGTGTGTCGCCCACCCACCTCACTCCGCTCAGGGACGGGATCATTACGGCTCCTCTTGCGGATCTCCCAGGGAAGCCGATTCTGGAGGCTTCAAAGGAATATTGACCCCGCGCGGCTCTGGGAAGACGCCGTGATCGGGTTCTGGTCCTAGTTAGCCTAAAGAGGCGCTGAGAGTTTGTCGCTTTATGAGCCGTTGATGGAGCGGTGTCAGAAATAAAGTTGATCCAATCTAACACTACGGTCACCACGATGTTTGCTGGGGATGCACCGATCCGCTTTTTCACTTCTGATACCAATATCTGAGGTTTCGCATCAGATGGTACCGATCCGGTACAGAAAAACAGCTGAAATGACTTGAAACATTTATGAATGCACTGAATAACAAATTTATTTGATAACTCTGCACCAGCTCAGTCAAATACACCATTAGCTTCACAAGCTTGGTCAAAAATAAACATGTTTTCTTCACGTGTGATTTTAATTGTCATTTATTGGAAATTCTTTGAAGAATATCGACATTTTTAGAGGAAACTCGGCTATTTTAGAAAAACAAAATGTTAAACTTCAACAATTTGTGTATGATAATTAGGAATTAAAATACACAATGAGAAAGTTTTATTTGCGCTAATGTGTAAATTTTTACATTCCAGAATGAACTTTTCATCTTTCTCCCTCATTTTGAACAAAAGTCTCTGCACCTCCCTTCCTCTCCAGCCCATTTCCAGCAGAAAGCAGCAGCAGGCCTACTTAATGAAGGCAGACATTACTCCTAACGGGGCCGAGGGAGCAGAGCAGTCTGCCTGTTTGGCTGCTGATTGAATGCTATGACATTGGTCCCCAGCAAATATCTCTTGCATTCATGTTGGTGAGACGTGCAGCTGCAGCCGCTTGCAGACACACTTACGCTCCAGAAAACCATTATCTCAGAGTCACAGAGTGTTCCTGTACCAGGAATTACTGCACGCACACCCTCAGTCAGACGCACAGAAAATGGGCTAAATACCTGATTTCAACCTCAAAACAGACACCCAGTTGGTTCTTATGTCATGTTAGGACGAACAGAAAACATCAGAAAATATGAGGAATTCATATTTTCTCCTTTTCAAACCAAACACAAGCTGCATTTCCATCACACATGCATGAAAAACTGCCCACAAAGACTCTTTCAAGAAAAGTCTTAAGTATCTTTACTTAAGATTCTCAAGTTCAGATCCTCATCCAACAAGTTAAGTAAGTTACTTAATTTGAGTATCTTAAGTTAACTTAAAATGTTTTCTGTATGAAATTGAAATATTTTCCTGTAGGATAAATAAAGCACTTTTGAATTTAACTGAACTGATGTTTTGCTAAAATAAACAGTTTTGACACAAACAGCTGTAGGTTTCTGGGTTTCCTCAGCTTGAGGTGAAAAACATAAAAATCTGCATGTTCATATTAAACCAGACATTTGAGTAACAAGTGTGACATTTTCAAGTAATTTCTGTGCAAAAGGTGAGGAGGAAGATACTGACAGTTCATAACTACCCGGCGCACCGCAGTTGAAAAACAGACTAGCCCTTAAATAGCAGGCCTGACTGTGTGACATAATGTATGAGGCGGTGTGTCTCCAGAGTAAAGATAATAAGCATTATTCTTCTGTCTGCACCAGTCTCTGTAACCCGAGGACAAGGAAATGTTTGTTGACAGATGAAAATATAAATATATAAAAGGAATAATGAGGTCATTCTGCATATCTGCAGAACAAGATGCATGCAGGTGCTGCTCAAGAGTGTGTGTGTGTTTATATACAGTGTATTGGTGCATATAAGTGTGTTCATGCTCACCCTGGGTAATTAGATAAAGAGGAGTGAATTAGCAGAGTCCACCGCGCAGAAATGATGTTACACAGCCGAACCACGCCTAGCTGGGACCCACTAATCACCGCTCGTTAGGCTCACATGTGGAGGCTAGTGTGTTTTCAGAGCATCGCTGTGTTTATTAGATTGCGCGTGTGTTTTCTCTCATTAAACACATTCAAAATAAGTTTAGAGAGGTAATTAGTCAGCTTTGCGATAATAAAGCTGTAACCTTCACAGATTAGGTTGAGTCGGAGAACTTGCTCCATGTCAGCTCACATAACTGGGATATTTAGGTTGTTTTCACACCTGACAGTCTGAGAGAATCTGTTCGGTTGGGGACCAAATCACAACATTTGTGATATTTTCAGCTGCTGAGACTCACTTCCACACTACACCACGTCAAATGAACTAAATGCTCTGAAAAAACAGTTCCCTCCTCGCCTGTGGGGGCGCTGCACCAAGAACCACTGGAAGAAACAACACAAACATCTGAAGAAGACACTGAGTGCAACAAAAATGGAGTGGCGTCAGATTGTAGTGGTTGAAGGATTTCTCTTTTGTCTTTAGCGAAAGAGCACTTAGCCACTTCTCCTGCTAGCGTTCGATTCACACGTTTGTATTTACCCAGAATGCCCAGCTCTGTAGTCCGCTTCCTGCTTTTGGAGCGCTGTCTGGTCCACTTGCGTCCACATATGCATTCAAGCCACATCAGAGTTCACTTCTTAGTAAAATAACAATAATAATTTACATTCACACCTCCCCAAGCGAATCTGAACTAGAGTTGGATTAAAGCGAACTAAACATGGTTGGTGTGAATGCAGTCTGAAAGCAAACTGGAGGATCTGAGTTCAAACACTCCCAGCTTAGTTAGTTACCCTCCAACCCGACTCTGGCTGCATTTCTTTGCTGTGAGCAGTTGCCAGGTTAAGCTAGTTAATGCACAAAGTGAAACAGGAAAAAAATCAAACGCACACAGTCAGCGACCACCAAACACGCCTATCCATCCTGTGGGAAGAAACCTCGGTAAGTAATGAACTCGGGGAGACGCTCCTGAACCGCCCCGGGGTGATAGAAGTGCAGAGGAGGAGAGCGGCAGAGCTGGAGGGGGAGTTAAAGGGGAATAAAACATGCTGTAATCCTGCAAAAGGTTCCCGTGTTTGATTTGGCAAACAGGAGCAGGTACTGCGGCCTGTCTGGGACACATTCTGCAGATCTGCTGGCCAAGCATGAATAAAACACACACGTCTCAGTCCACATGCTAAAGGAGGAATCAAAGTGGCTGAAAAGGTGTGTGTCGAGCTTCCAGGAGGATGTTTAGAAACCCAACAGTTTCAGCACAAGGCCTTCATTCTGCTGTGCAGCAGAGCCGGTTTCAGAGGAGCGGAGCTGAGCGGTAGAAACCCGCGCTGCTCTGACCCGGCCGCCGGGTTCACGACAGACCTGCGCCGCATTATTTATTCATACAGACTACTTACTGTAATTAGAGCATCTGTGATATCGGTTAGACTTCAAAACACAACCAACGCTTTAAATAAGCAACATCTGGCAGATTATTTTATTAAGTAAATGCACAAAAAGCTCATATTTTACCCGACATAAACCAGACAGTCAGTGAAGGGACTCTAGTTTCATCAGTGATTAAAGACAGACGTTTTTAGTTGAATCCAGATGTTTGAATCATTGAAAACCGTTTCTTCGATTTACCTCGTTTTCTTTCTTAATGCTAGAATAATTAGGTACCTGAACTCCTCTGTTTCAGGCAAAGGTTGACCCCTGACCTCCACCTCAAAAGCAAATCTTATCAAGTATTTCTGGTCGAGTTTCCAATGCAAATGCAAATAAATGAGAGCGCTAAACATTCAACGTTAGCAAAAACAATCTAAAAATTGTGTTTGCTTTAGCAGATGAGTGAAAGTGTGCCCACCACTGGAAGTTGTTTATAATATTTCTAATCTCTAATCGTAATCACTGTGTATCCATGAGACACAGTTAAAAACTTAAAACTGCAGGTTACAATCTGCTGAAAAATGAGGTGTTCTGTGTTTCTTCTGCTTTTATTTTTTGTATTTCTTATTTTTAATCTTTTTTTTGTCGCTTAAGTATAAACAACAGAGGCTTCTAATGAAAATATTTTTTCTCTACAAATCTTAAATTATAATTTTTACATGATTATAATTACTGAATAAAAAGAACACTGATTTACTTCTACATTTTCTCTGCAAGATTAAGCTGCCAAAGTATAAAGCTGAATATGTTCTACAGGGAAATATTTTAAAAAATATTTTGTTTTTAGACTTTAATTTCTGTTTTATAAAGACAATATAAAGGCTGGTGCTGCCTGTGACAGACATATTATTATTATTTTACCATCTCAAACTTTGCTCATGTTTGCACATCTCAAACTTCTGTTCCTGTGACTGTAAGTTGATTTTCTCACAAAAAGATTCGACGAGGTGCTGAGAAGGTAAAAGGAAAGACGAACAGGTTTGTTTCTGGGTGCAGAAACGAACATGTCAGAGTGGCTGAACAGGTGCAGCTGGACGCAACAACAACACGCCTGCTCCGCGTGTCCCAGGAGCCCAACAACCCCCGTGGTACCGTCTGCCTCCTCTGAGTCACCACTCAGGTGTGTGTGTGTGTGTGTGTGTGTGTGTGTGTGTGTGAGGAAGTGTGTGTGTGTGTGTGTGTGAGGAAGCTGATTTCTACATAAAGAGGTTCCTGCAGCCTGTGTGTGTCTGTTTCCACAATGTAAGGCCTCAAAATCTCATGGGACAAGACCTGCAGAAACCACACTGGGATGCATGCATGTAGCTGAGCACACACACACTAACATACACACACACACACACTCCGCTGGGACGGCATGTGCTCAGGGAGATTAGCACCCAACACCCATGTCTGGAAACAGGATGATGAAAGAGCCATTAACGTCATGGAAGGAAGTGACAGAGACACACAAACACACAGGCTGAACAATAAATTCATATAAAAACATGCTAAGATGAACCTGAAGCAGCACCGCCAGCCCCACACAGATCAGCAAAAACACGACACAAATATGCTGACAGCTGGGCAATTTTCCTATTTATGATTCGCATAAACTCACAAAAAAAAAATAAAAACCAAGAATGTGCTTAAATGGTGCAAAACAGAGACAGAAGAAAACGCAGAAGCAGCGACACAAGCAGACAATAGGAGCTCAGTCACACACACACACACACACACAGAGAGAGAGAGAGAGAGAGAGACACAGGAACTGTTTTCCTGTGGCAGCCTTGGGGAAATTAAAACTACATTACGGAGCTCCAGAGGGGAGCAGTGAGACAGCGACGGAGGAAGAGGGCGACGGGGAGAGGAAGCAGGAGAACGAAGGAGAGGAAAGAGTCCGCTTTCTTTTTTTATTAGCTCCGGCCATAACGAGACGCTCACAGATAAGAGGAGCTCTGACCTGCAAACCCTGTTTTCTGGCTGATAAATCAATGCATCCATCATTTCCAGTGCCGTTCTGATTCTGTGCAGGGTCACGGGACGAGAGGCGAGGAACAACCTGGACTATCATGATTGTGATCATGATTGAGGACAACCAGTCGGGTCTTTGTGCAGCGTAGAAAGGAGAAGTGCTGCAGAAAATGTTTATCTACAAAGGAGACAAATACTGAACAATTTGACCTCAGTGGCTCTCAAACCTAAAAAAGACTGAATCAAGCACGGTGGTGTCAGTATGATGCTGTGGAGCAGATCCCCTTTCCATTGCACAACCGCAAAATTCTTCAACTTCTCCTCAAATCATTTTAAAGGGGCAGAATTATGTGTTTTCCAGGCACATCTTACAGCTCAATCAAGTTACTATGTTCATTTCAGTTGCTATAAAAATGCTGTACATAAAAATTATTTTAAATCATTTTTTACATCTTATAATTTATTCCATTTCTCCAAATAATTTTTTTCTCAGAAGGAAAAAAATCAGGCAATCTGAAAAGATAAACCAGTTTGCCTGGTTTGTCTGAGCAAACCATCCAAATTTAACAACACAAAACTGAGGAGGAAATTTGGTCTCTGTCTCTTTAAAAACACATGCTCTTTCTAAAACTCCACCTTCAGGAAGTCATCACGACATGGCTCCTTTATTAACCATTTAACAAAGTTTTTTACCAGTGTTGCTCTGAGTAGAATTTGCCACAATGAGCTCAGCAGATGCGCAGTTCCACCAGGTGATTGCTAATTGTTGCTGGCTAGTCTGAAGGAGCTGATTTGGAAACTGCAGTTTTGAGAAAAGTTACATACTTGAAGGCAGCGCTTAGTCCACCCAGACATTTTGAACAGCTAAATGGTTGCCATGGAGATGAAAGGATTTCTAAAACACGCATGAAAAGAGTCAGAATGAAGCTGCCTCTTTGCTAACTGCATCTTCCTTACAAACGAGGCACAGATATACCGCCAAGAAGCAGCGTTACGACAGAGAAATAATCACTCAGAGAGAGAAACTTCTACCCAGAACTGTAAATATGTCTCCTTGTGTTCAAAATAATCGATAGAGTGTTGGATTACTAGACAAGCGGAGAGCTGCTGCTCTAAAATTGACACAGATCCGTCATGTGATAGTTGCTTCTCGGTGCTCCACTCGAGTGTGTGACACCACACAGCGAATAACAATAATCTGGTTGGTCTCAGCTTCTCGCTTTCAGCCTGGGGACTTGACAAACCTTTTCCACGATGACTCACCGGCTGTTTAAGTGTCAGCATAAACACACGGAACGGGTAGCTGACTGTGGTCTGAGAGAAACGCCGTTCAGAGAAGAGAAAAGAAGAAAGAGGCCATCTATCCTGCGTTTTCTATGCAGAGGAGGAGAAAACAAGAGAAGAAGAGGTTTTCTGTTCGATGGTGGGGCATCTTTAACTTCAGCATCTTATCTTAAAGTGACTGTATGTAATTTTTCGTAAAAAAAAATGTGTTTTTACACATTTGTCACCATGTTCTGATAGTTTACTGTAAGACATAAAATCTGTAAAAGGATCAATGTTTTCCCTGTGCTGCTGTTGCCGTCTGAGGAAATGAACCACTTCCCACTAAAAACAACCTATCAGAGCCAGCAGGCGGGTCCTAGAGCTGTCAATCAATATTGTGAACAAGCTCCTGTAATGCTGAACTGCAACAACACAATCGTACCAAGTATTTCTGTCAAGTGCAAATATCTTAATGCACCTTAAAAAAGACAAAACTAACTTACAAGTAACTTTTCAGCAACACATATGAGCTTGTTTTCAGTAAATGATTCCTTAAAACTTGTGAAACTAGTATTTATTTCATTAACAGATTATTTAATTAATAAGAAGACAGTGTTGCCTTGTTATAAGTGAAATAATTTCATTCTTATCATTTCACTTATAACAAGAAATAATCTATAAAAAACATATAATTGCAATGAAATAATAATAACATATTTGCGCTAGACAAAAATACTCAGTAAGATTTTGTCTTTTTGCAGAAACACAGTGATGGCTATGTTAACTAGCCCTAGCATTCACAACAGGCTATGCTAACTGCTAATCTCTTAGAGAGGGAGCGCTAAGATCCGCCTCTTCGCTCTGATTGGTTGTTTCTAGTTGGCACTGGGAGCACTGGGAGAAGCCAGATTTTTTCTGTCTCATGACAAAGTGACAGTTTCAACAAATACAAAAAATATATTTTATGAAAGTTACATACTGCAGCTTTAAGACCAAGGAGAAAAGGGAAAGAGAGGAGGAGGAAAAGGGAGGATAAGTTCAGTTTCTCTCCTGTGGGTCTTTCCAAACTTAACACACATTTTCCAGAGAAAGACCAACAGAAAGGGTGAGAGAGAAAGAGAGAGAGGAAGAGTGACGGATGAGTAAAAGTTTCAGAATCTTGTATTAGTTACATCGCTCTCACTGCATCCCTGAGAGCGAAGGAGTCGTCACGTTGAATCTAGGGAATAACACGTAATTCTCACTTCCAACTTCTTCCTCTGCACACACAGCTAACGAGCAAACGACGGAAAAGTAAGAAGTTAGAGCTGTGGAAGACAGAGATAAAGAGAGAGAGAGGAGCCAGAATGGGAGAAATTTGCAGAGAAACTGTAAAAATGTGATGCAGAAAGCTGCTGGGATCAGATACAGACGGTAAAACTGAAAGTGTGGCTGAGTAAGGGAATATGGGACAGAATGTTTTCATTGGAGGAACACTCTGATAGGTGTGTGTGTGTGCGTGTGTGTGTGTGTGTGTGTCATGGGACTCCAGCTTCCTGCAGGAACTGACACACACAGCATTTCTAGTGAACCACTCAGGACCAAAGTCAGCACCCTGCTGAAAACACACACACACACACACGCTCACACACACAGGTGCAGACTTCAGGCTGCACGGCGGCCCCTGGAGGAGCGTTAGCGCAGGTATGGAGGGTTTGGCACGTCACACACACCCCAGGAGTGATTCCTCTCCTTCCCTTTCATCCCCCGTAGAGCTGAACGAGAGACAGGGCCAGGAGAGGCTGAGAGGGAGCTAACTGGATATTTACCACATTCAGCAGTATCTCGTTTCCCTGCAGGGATCCAGTCAGAGGAAGTGCTTCGCCGCTCCCTGATAGGTTGAAAACCAGAGCAAGGAAAACTCACTAGAGCAGAAAAACACCTAACTGTTCTTTTTCTGCCAAGATATGGGAAAAAGTGTGTTGATACTTGCTAAAAACTTGCGACAAAAGGCGAGGATGGAGCTGGCTAACATTCAGGGTGTCCATGACAACAGGTCGGGAGCGTGCTCTGCTGTTCGTTAGCACCTACAGGACAGATGTGGACATTAAAGTCCGCCTGATGACGCCGCAGGTTTCAACTACTCTGAAGTAAGGAGACACCTGGAACAACAAGACCATTTACAGATTCATACCCAACTATACGCAAGTCAGAGTAGCACGACTTCAACAGATTTTTACTCAAGTAAAAGTAAATTTAGCCATCCAAGAAATTACTCAAGCAACAGTGAAAAAATATTTGGTAAAAACACTTCCACTCTTCACTTCCATTTGAGTTTCTATGTCTTCTAAAACAGGATAAGCTCTTAAAAAAAACACCTTGGTCTTTTTTTTTTTGGTGTCTGGAAAATGAGCTGTTTCAAAAACCTCCAGAATGTAACATCACAAATCAGCAGGCACCGCCCGTTACCTAGCAACCCAAGCACAACCCAATCAGTTACCAAGCAACCTAAGCATTTGGTCAGCTGGTTTTACCACCATATTCATTGTACAGTGGCTGCTGGATGTACAACACATACAATCCAGCGTTTGTATGCGTTTTGTTTTGTTGTTGACCTGCAATCCAGAAACTATTTGCTGCATCTTTGTTGATTGTACAGGAGTCTCCACTAACGTTATTCAAAGACATATGGTTGCATAATTGTGCATTTGTTGGCAATCATTTTGACATGCGAGTGTAAACGTTGAGTTATGAGTCCTGGGCAGCAGCAGCTCATTTGCATTTAAAGTGACAAGACGCCCTGAAAAGCTTTTCTGAAAGGAGCTAAAAATACGCAGAACGAAACTGCAGATTTTTATCATTAACTAAGATAAAATATAACTGGAAGACATGCAGACATGTTTTGATTGCCCTGTTCAAGTTTGGTGTTTTAAAAGACAAAATTAAAATTACTAATATAAATTAAAAAATCAGGCAAAATAATTTTTAAAAATCAATTTCAGTCAATATAACACTTATGACAAACCTATTGAAAATTGCAGGCGTTTCTTTTTCAGTCAGTGAAAGTCAAGTAAAACTAGCAATACTTCATCATAAAGCTACTCAGGTGAAAATAACTGAGTAAATTTAATAAGCTATTTCTACTTTTGTGATTTTGTGGAAGATATGATTTAAGCAATTGTTACTGCAGATGCTTATAAGCAGATGTGAGGAAAAATTCAAATGTTTTGAATGTTTTTTCTTGTGAAAAATAAAAGGCTACCGTTGAAACATAAATGCTCTTCAGTTTCCAGGTGGCGGCAGAAGCAAGAAGGAAGCGACAGACAGACTTGGAGACGATGTTACTGAAGAACAAATAAAAAAGAAGAAAAGCTCATCCATCTCTCAAACTTCTTCCCCAGATATCAGAGAACAAAGAGAGAAAATCTCTCACTTCTCCTGCTCTTCATAAATCCCCTCGTTCCTCCTCTACATCCTTCACCTTCATCGAACACTTTTTAAGAATCCCTTCATCCTTCATGTTTGTTCACAAATCTTTCCCAGCAGGAGTTTGTCTGCTGGTGTGGATCAGAGAAAGTCTCTGGAAGTTTATTAAAATGTTTCAGGCCATAAAAACTGACCTGTCTGGACGGCGGATTCGTCCCAAGTCCCTCCTCCTTCTGACGGTTCTCCTTCTTCCACCGCTGAGGGGAAAACAGCACAAAGAAGACGGAAACTTTATGATTTGCATACAACAACTATGAAAGACATAAATTTTATTTAATCGCAGAAACATGAAACATGACATGGGGTCAATCTTTTTATTGAACAGTATGGAGTTTTAGTTTTGAAAAACTTTCAGCTGTTTACTTCCTAGTTGCATCTTGAAAAGAGGACGACTTCCTCCAAAATGATCTTTACAGTGTTTATTAATTATAAACTACATTTGCATGCACTAAAATGCGTCTCTTGTATTTGCAGGATGAATAGTGTGACCCATAGGACCCCATGTAGCAACAGACATAAGATTTTTGTGTGAACAGTTTAAGACCCGCATGCGCTGAAAGAAATTTGATGCCACACAGCAGCGTTCTTGTCTCCATGTTTGTTGGTGACCATAGTGGCTGGATTGTGTCGTGATTCGCTTCAGTGAAAAAGACTTTGTCATAATTTCACAATTATAATTTTCAGCCACTGTTTCCGTTTAGATTAACCGTTTGGCTTCTTCTGGTGCAGAATTATGACGAACGAAGGAAATGATGGAAACATCAGAGGCTCCAACCTGAGGACGCTTCAAGATTTTCTCGTGTTTAAAATATTCAGCGGATAAATTGATGACAAACTAAAAACAATTAAAACGCAATAAATATAAAAAATAGAATCTGGACACAGGAGTTTAACAAGGCAGCTGACAACTGTGATATCCTGGGATTTCTGTGACACATTCACACGCTGAGCCGATCACAACAGGAACGTGATACCAACTTCCTGGGTACGAAGGGAAGAAGGGAAGCACAGCTGGCACACAAACAGGAAACGGCCAGAGTCAGCACACAATGGGATTTCCTCCTCTACCCTTCCCCAGCTCGCAGAGTTGCACCTCTCCCCCTTACGCACGCCGCTTCTGATCCCTGAAAACCCCGCTCTATTCCCACTCCCACCTGACCTTCGCCCTCCCTCCGCTCCCAGAACAGCAACACCTCCCTCCACGTCCGCAACAACTCCCCCTGGACCGCCGCCGTGCCCGCATCAGACCTGAGCCAAGAACTTGGATCAAAACAAGAAGTTATAAATCAGCCGATTGTTCCTTTGTAAAGATAAACACTGCAGAACGGGGCTGAACTCCACTGCTGTAAGGAGGAAAGTCCGACTACAAGCTTTTAAACAAGTGCCTGTAGTCTTCTGGATAAATAAATACAATCATGGATGAGTTGCAGGGTTTTACGGAGAGCGATGCTTTCTGGTTGCAATGATGCTCTGACCGGTCACTGCTGTCAGCTGTGTGTGAAGGAAGGGAATCCCCCCAGATCAAGATTTTTTCTGACCGATTTCTGGCTTTCTGTAGAGCCTGATTTGCTTTCCAGTGATTCTATGGTGATCCAAATGTATCCATCAAACCATCTGTGCCTTTCCGCTGTCTTTTTTTA
Organism: Poeciliopsis turneri; assembly: GCA_922788865.1. NCBI lineage: Eukaryota > Metazoa > Chordata > Actinopteri > Cyprinodontiformes > Poeciliidae > Poeciliopsis > Poeciliopsis turneri. The sequence goes on from CAKLNU010001104.1 coordinate 1,641,027, forward strand.
AACTGAAGTGCATTTGATGCCATCCAGACCAAATTATTTTGATGTATTTAATGAACAAGAACAAAATCTAATTTTTGGGAATTCGACAGGAAAGCTCCAATTCAAGATTTTTGTTCCAGTTGGCATTCCTGTTGCAGCTAAAGCTATGTTGCTCTTCTGTTATTATTACTGTAACACTTTGAGATTGCTCTAAATGTTTGCATGAAACAGAACTTTATATTTGCGTTTCCTCCTTTTCAACACTAAGATATCTTAGAAGAAATGAAAGCTGAGGTTTGACCCAGTAACTAATCTGGCAAAACCTTAAAACTAAAATTTGCTGCTTAGCAAAAAGGTTTGTATTTATATATAGTCTATGACATTACTATGACAGCCATTGTAGATAGAAAAAAAAGGAACCAATTTCTACCAAAAGAACTCTGAAATTTCTAAAATAATCTCAGAAAATTTTTCTGAGTTTGAAAAGAAGAAAACAGTCACATTCCAAGAAGTCAAAAATTTTAGACTTTTGAAATCAGAAGTTTCAAATTTTTTTTCTAGAAAATTTCTGAGATTAATCTCAAAATGCAACTTTTCCTCTGGCTCAACGTTTAAATTTCCAAAGTAAAATCAGCCAAAAATCCATTTAAAAGAAATCAATATCAAGTTCTGTACAAATTCTGGGTCGGATTGCTAGTCTGCCTGACCTGGACTGAGAAAATCAAAGTATTACAAAACATAAAGATCGAAGAAAAGCTGCAAATCTCAGCTTGAAGCATCAATAACAAAACGAAGATTTTTGGATTTTTTTAAATAAAATGCCACAATTGGAAGAGTAACTTTGGATCCAATAAAAGCCTGTTTTTCCTGATGAGGCAGCAGGGAATAACATGCGTTTCATTAGCCACACACACACACACACACACACACACACACACACACACACACACACACACACACACACACACACCACACACAGCTTTATTTAGACTCTGTGTCTTCCTTGGAGACTCGCACATCGTGAGTCGTTAGTGTTTGTGCAGCACATGTGCAACTATGTGCAGGGAGGAAAAATGAGGGAGCAGAAATCTGCATTTGATTATTAACATCTGAGAGGAAGAATGAGTGGGAGAGGTAAAAAAAAAATACATAAATAAAAAACAAGGTCCAATTAATGTCTCTACACTAACAAGAAGAAATCTTTCCTTTGGAAATTTAAAACTGGCGCAAGAAAACAATTAACAACCCAACAACACCAGTAACTCCAATTTTTACACCAAAAGCAACACATTTATTCTCCACTCCTTTCATTTCCTCCTGAACACCTGCAGAACTGGTCAATTAATAGATTTCCGTTTTTAGTTGCACGCAGGAATAATCTCCAGTTAGTCTTCACACATTAAATCAAGAAATCTCTGGACTTTTTGGCACAGCAGGACGAGGATTTTCTGCAGATAATATACCGTCATTGCATGAAAGAAGACACTGATTCACACAGAAGACAGAACATGAAGCATGTTTCATTAGATCTGTATGGAAAATGTTGAAAAAGGCTCCCGGCATGAAGCAGATATCATTACGCCTCTGAATGCTTCCTAACTACTTATAAAAAGGACTCTCCACCTTGGATGTTTTTCCTTTTTATTGCTTTTGTAAGCCAAGCACCATCAACAAAATCTGCCTTTTTATTTTCACAAAAAACAATATTTCATGTCAAAGTGACTTTGGGTGTCTGAATCTTTTTCACACATCCAGAAAAAAGATTTTTAGCTTCTAATGATGAAAACAAGATCAAGTTTTGTTGTTTAAGTGCAACTAAATTACTTCCTCTTTTAGACAGAGCTCAGGTTATTAACACTTATTGAAAAAGAACTGAATATTATTTTATGATATGTACAAAAATAATGACAACTAAATAAAAATACTTAAAATAAAACAAGTTATAGCATAAATATTCACCTTTTTCTAGTCAGTATTTACTAGATGCACAGCAAGCTTCTTCCATTCTTCCTGCTGAACTGCTAAATCTGGGTTTGACATCTGGGTTTTGACTAGGCCACTACAGAACAACAACCTTCTCGTTTTCTGTGTAGTTTCAGCTGGAGGCTTTTGGTCGTTCAATGTAAAAATTATTAGGGTGGTTCAAGTTAAAATGTTCTTCTGCTGCTAAAATAAATGAACTCAATTTCAAAATAAACTAGTTTCAAAGTTTGACTGATAAAAATTTATTGTTTAAACTAGAAATAACTCCTGCAGAACATCATTCCTTCCAGAAAAAGGTGGCTAGCTAATGTTTTTCCTCTGCCTACATCCCCCAGAATGCCGTGCGGTTCTCAATCAGGGTTCAGTGAAAAGTCTATCAAACATATTGATATTGATCATGCGTCTACCGCAATAGGTATTGCTATTGATTTATTGTGCAACTCTAGTAGAAATTAGCTGAATTTGTTTTTTTTCCAATAAATATTATTTATTATTATTATTTGCATTATTTTGTAATGAATCAAGTCAATAAACTGGATTTGTATGTTCATAGTTCATCTCTGATTATTTCTCTCCCGTAAGGTGACCTGAGTTTTTAGCGCCTGCTTCATCTTGAGAACCGAGTAATCAGATGCAAAAACATGCATCACACAAGCAGAGGAACACACTCCAGCAGTAACCTCTGCATTACAGCAGCTACAGAACCAAACAACAGCACACTCCTGTCTCTGTTGTAATGAGATGCCACGCTTCATTAAGCACACAATTATGCCAGGTTGTCCACAGCGACAAAACACACATTTACATGCAAATCGAACCTGAGATGCAAATGAGAATTTACCAAAACCAGGGTCTGTCGGTCAACAGCAGACGGGAGCCTGGAGTGAAACCTGAGCAGAGGGTTACGACTGGTGTCGTCAACTTAATTATGAAAGTATGAGTGTGCAGGTGCTTGTCTCTGATTGGTTCCCAGAAGATGACGGAGACGTCCAATTGGCGGCCTCTCAGAGGCGACGGATATAAAAGCTGCAGACGCAGATTTCCTGTCATCCATCCTCAGCTCATCTCAATTGGCCACATTGTCTGTTAACTCCATGTAAAGTTTACAGACAAACAGCTGCCATTTATGTTCCCTTAGTTTCTCAAGTTTTCTTAATTAGGGAGGAAGTTTTTGTCCTTCTATTTACTTTTTTGTCCTTTTTTAATTCACTTTATTTACTTTCAATTGGGTAAGTTGGTTAATATTCAGATAGTTTCCTTTTGTTTGTTGTTTTCAGCATTATAGCTCACTCTGAATCCATATGCTCCATTTGTAACATCTTAATCAAAAATACGTCTTTTTAAAATAAATGTTCACCTTCGTGTGTGTCGGCTGCAGGACGGCTCCTGCATGTTATGATTTGGCCAACCCTAGACGGGTCGTAACATAAGATATTAGAAGTCTAATGTCTCTGCAGGATCTAGAGAATTAAACACATGAATGTGTTTATTTTTAGTCGTATTGATTACTGCAGCAGTATCTTCACAGGCCTGCCTAAAAAACATCTTTCCTCCAGCTGCTGCTGGAGTTCTGACTAAATCCAGGAAGATGGAGCACATCATCCAGTTTTAAAGTCCTTCACTGAGAGAAAAGGCTTTAAAATAAATTATCGTTAGTTTCAAAATGGCTTAACATAATGAGACATTAACAATCTGCTGTTGGTGTATTAACCTTCAGGTCTTCTGGTTCTGCTCTGCTCTGCATACCGAACCAAATAAGGAGAAGCAGCATTCAGCTTCTATGCAACACAAATCTGGAACAAACTTCCAGAAAACCTCAAAACTATCAAAACAACGAGTTTTTTCAAACTTGACTGAAAACCCAGATGCTCAGAGTTACTACTGAACCACAATAAATGAAACCTGACCAACATTTTGACGTGCAATGACGGCACTTGGAAAACTGTGATGGTTCAGTCGCTGATTTTTTGTGTTTTTATGATGTAAAGCACTTGTTGCTACGCTAATATACTAATAAACTTGATTGATTAATTGATTGATTAACAGAACACCAGAACAAGAGGATTTGAAACCCAACACAAATATGACTTCCTGGTGCTTTTTTAGGACTGTTTTCATCTTCTGATATTCAGGTGACAACAGGAGGAAGGACATGATAGTAAAGTTGAGCTTCCCAGCAACAAACACTCCACATCTGAAACCAAGACTCGCGTACAGTGGAGGATCCAGGATCCTGTGGGCCTTGTTCTCTGTTGGACTCTATGACACAGAGCACTGACGCTTGTTGAGTATAAATGACATTGAGGTCGGATACAAATTCAGGTTGCATTCAAAAGATTAGATATGGGAAACGTTAAGGCAAAAAAATTTGGGTCACTTCAGGCTTCAATGTGAATGTCGCCTAAAGCAGGTGGATTCTGTCTGATTCTTTTTAGCCTTTAATGGTTCAACTGACACAAAAATCACCTTTTCCTAGACAACCCAAGTCCTCAAACCAAAACACTACAGAAAATATGAGGAATAAATTCTGGTTTGTGATCGTTGTTTTTTTTCACGCTCCATATTTTCACTGTTCATCACAGACGATCAGATGGTGAAGCACTGCTACAGCGTGCCCCTGCATCATCTCCAGGTTCTCATGTACAAATATTTACACAGTTGTTGTTGTCATTAATTATCTGCTCACACTCCTGCAAAGCAAAGCAGCCCAACCTTCCCTGTCGCTCCCACTTTCCTCCTGTGTTTCTAACCCATTTCCACTGTTACTCCACCACACACCTCATTTCTAGTTTTTCTTTCGTCGTCTCTTAAAGCTACAGTATGAAACTTTTGCAGAAATATGTTTTTCCCACATCATGACAGTACGAGACATAAATCAACAACCAATCACAGCTGATTGGTTGTTAAATGTGCGAATAATAAACAAACCATTTCTCCACCATCCTGGGAGGCTATGCTAACTAGCCTTAGCATCTGTTGCAGGCTAAGTTATAGTGAACCAGCTGTGGGGTAGCATCGTTTAGAGGGTCTGCATGAGAGTGATTAACAACGCTAAGACCCTCCTCCTGGCTCTGATTGGTGGTTTTTGACTGGGAGCACTGCATTTTCTGATCTTATATTTTTTTGTAAAAGTTACATAGTGGAGCTTTAACTGCTTGTGATTTCATCCACTAGCAACCAGCGATTCACTGATTTCTGTTTATTTCCAGCTAATTTTCCAAATGTCCCAGAATTTATTATGTTAAATTATGATATTGTTATTTTGAGATCATTTTCAGGTAATATAATGGCAATGGCAAAATAATACAAGAAATTAAAAATAAAAAAATTAAAATAAATAAACAAAGCAACAGAATTAACAGATTAATTCTGTAAACAAAATTGTCCTTCAGAAAAATCCAGAGGACCAAACTGAAGATCCAATTTTTGGTAGAAAGACAGAAAAAAGAAAAACGATAAATTACACTAATGGAAATTATTGGGCTCTTTGTAATTTATCATGTCATTAATTGATTTTTTGATTATCGCGACAGGCCTACTTAAAGCATACGTTAGCTCGCTGCAATCTTTGTTTTACCTCCAACTATCCAGCGGAAGCAAAGCAGAGCGAAGGAAATCCTTTGTCTTTTTTCTGTCTAAACAGTCTGCACCCACCGTATCAGGGCCAGATATTCCCAAAGCAGCCTGAGGTTCTGGTTATTCCCACATCTATTTGACGAACGGGTCAGCGCGGCCAATCTTTCGTCGGCCAGGCAGCTCAAGGAGGCGGGACTTTGGGTCAGCGTAGCCAATGATCTGCGGGCTCTCCTCCCAGAGGGCTGCGCTGATTGACAGCCGGTGTTGGACGGGAGTCAAGAGGCTAATTGTCATCTGACACTCTCTCCCTCTTTATCTGTCTGTCTCCCCCATCTCTGTTCCTGCTCCCTGTGTCCCCTCTACAACCCGTTTCCTCCCCCATATCTTCCACCCAGACCAGCGCTCCCTCCTGGATCCAGAAGGACTCTCTCATTGGCTAGCCCTCACATCCCTCCAGAGCGACTTTGTGACGCTACTGGCCTGGAGCTGATGCCAATCTCCATCCCCAGCCAGCCCTCAGGGACCACCAGCACCCCCACCCTCTCCATCTCCAACCCAACATCACAAACTTCAATGGCCTGTGTCAAACACACACACACGCAAACAGATCAACTCAGGGGACGGGGACAGAAGCTGATTAACCAAATACTTTTATCAGCAGTGAAACTGCTCTCTCTGCCTGCCTGCACTCTGCACAAAACAGCCTTAAAACACAAAAACACATCCCCAGCACTGTCACGGGCCAGAAACACCAGGCCACTCAGAGATTTGGGACTGGGCGAGTGTTCGTCCATGTCTGCTTTTGTCTGTGACATTGTGAGCGCGTTGGGGGACAGAGTTAGCAGCGGGCTTGGATGGATGGCAGAGAGGAAGACAAACAAGCACAGAAAGCCTGGCGGACAAGCTCCGTCGCCCTCGCTATCTTTTCCCTTTCCGCTGCCTCTCTTATCGCGAGTCTCTTCCCTTTTCCTCTGATTTGACCCAAAATGTTTGCGCTATCTGATTCTGTCTCCAGCTGCGACAGCAAAGTTGGTTTGGTTGTCACCTTCAGTCAGAGAGACTCGGTTGTACAACTTACAGTTTCCACCCTTTGCAGATTTCTTCTGGTTTTCTATTCTGTCACATTTAAATCCTTTCGCTAGTCCTTCAAGTTTTAATCAAATAAAGCAACCAAAGGAAGCACAAACGACTATTTGTAAAAAAGGGTTTTTGCTTATTCATGCTGACCTATTATGCTTTTTTTACATGGCTTATACCAAACAACTCCATTATTTTTTTGCACATTCTTAGATAATTAGGTTTCAGTCTGGTCAGTTGTGTTTTAGAGCCTCTTGTCACTTTAAATCCAAATCAGCTGCTGCCAGCAAGTGAAAATGGCTGCAAACAGATGCACAATTACACAACCATACATCTTTGAAAAGCAGAAGTGGAACCTCCTGCACAACCAATGAGAATTAATAAAGTGTATAAAAGGTCTGGATGTTAATACAAGTTGCTGAATATTTGTACTTTTATAACTGTTTTAAATTAAACAGACAAATCTAAAACCATCTATAAACTTCACAAGATAAATACCTAACATGTTATTACAACTCAAAATTTATAAATTCAACTATTTAATCAAAAGCAGTTACAATGATGAACTTTTATTTGCATCTGGGATTCTGTGTCTAAATCTTAAATTGGAATAAAACTTCAACTTCCGATACATTTTATTATTGACAGGAATAAAATTCACATTAATTTATAGTTGAAATTAACCAGATAAAGACAAGAAGGTGCAGAATAAAGAAGAAAGTTCGGAGGTCAGTGGTGATAAATTGTGTTGAACTGAAAGATATTAAAACCTGAAACATAGAAACAAGCTTTTATTTTGCTTAAAGGTTGGCTTGTTTTAGCTCCATCTGTTATCTGTGCAGAACAAAAAATAAATAAAAAATAGTAAGTATTTACAAAGCTTTGTAAATGCAGAAAGCGCTCCAACACAGAACAAATCTATGGAGTACAGCACTCATTTTCTCTCACACACACATGCTTACAGTCAGATGAGCACAGAGTTGATGTTCAGGGCCAAACAACACAGCTTGAGTTTAAAGAGCCTCTCTCATCTGACATTTGTTTTTCTGTCTGTCAGAGAGAGAGAGAGTGGCGGGAAGAGAAATCGATCACAGGAGAAACGTGCAGAGGGGGAAAGAAATGAGGTGGAGGACTAAACTTAGAACAAGGAGGTTAAAAACAACAAAGGAGTTGGAAAAAAATGAAAGAAAAAGAGAAAGAAAAGGGAAGAAGCAACACAAATATCAAATACAATGTGGTCTGGTTTACAACCATGAGAAAAACTACTCGACAACAAATCCAGGCTTTTAACTAAAGCTGCAACTTAAACTATTTTAGTGATTGATTATTCTATCAATTATTCTTATCAGAATCACATTAAAAGATGCAAATAAACAATAGATGTTTTTTAAATGAGAAAGTAATAATTTTATTTCCTAAAATGCAAAAAAATAACATTCTTTTCGTGAATTTGAACCAGATGAAGCTAAAACTGCAACTTAAGTTGTTTGGCTGTTGTTGCGTCTTAAATGAAAAGTTTATCTTGTTATTTTAGCTTAATTCCTGCTCTAACTATGATTTTCTTTCACCAAGTTACATTTTTTGAGTTAACAATTCGTCGATTACTAAACTAGTTGACAACTATTGCAATAATTGATTCATCCCGATCAATCGTTTCAGAACCAATTAAAACATCAGAACAATGTGGCTTTTACAGGGCTTAAAATCTACAAATCCACAAAGAACAGAAACATCTGTGATAAAAATGCAATAAAAAACTTCCAGATTATATATAAATATTATATTAGCGGTGTTGTTTTTTTAAAATAGCACCACTTTAACATTTCATGATATTGAAATAGATTCAAACTCTGATTTGATCACTCAAAAACAAGGAATCGATATACATCTCATATGCATTACATTGTTTTAACGTACATTTAAGAAAATAAATCATTCTGAACTGTTATTTGGTCGTGGAGGTGCACATGTGCTATCTTGCATCTGAACTGAAATTTTTTTTTTGGTGCTTTTTGAAATGGCCTTCATGAGATAAAACAATGTTTTAAGTCTTTTTATTTTCAGCTCTTCTTCTATTGTCTTTGTATTGATCCATGTGTTTGAAATAAATGTGAAGAAGGTGAAGAAAAGCACACATGTGAGACAGGAGGAGAGGTGAAGGAGGGCAAAGAAAGAAAAGAGAGGGCAGCAGGAGGAGGAGGAAAGCATTCCTCTGGAGCACCTCCACTCTGGGGAAACCTCCAGAAATAACTGAACTAGAAGACACCCCCACCTCCCAGTAAACACCGCCTGCATCCACCAGTACAGACTGGGCCCAGAGCTCACCATCAGAACGCCTCAGCTGCAGCAGATCGCACACACATATGCAGAACATGAACAACGAGGGCAGCGAGGGTTGCAGGGGAACATAATTGCTTTCTCTCGTAGCGCAGGCTCAGGAGTGCTTTTTGACTGAAGACACCAATTTCACGCTAAGGCATTATTTAGCTTGATACAAACTTGATTAGGCTTTAAGGGCGGTGAGACAGAGAGAGACAGAGAGAGAGAAAGAGACCGTCGGAGAGGAAAAAAGGGAAATAAACAGCTTTGTGTCGCTGGCGGACAGATTAACTCGCTCGTCATGCTCCTTCTGGGAGAAACGAGGAAAATATACACACAGCACAGCGAGTGTGCGCTTGGAGCGCGCCTCGTTGTTTGCTTTATTATTCTCCACCAGTCTTATAATCTAATATGCCGCCATACTTTCTATTTTTAAATCATTTTTTTAAAAGAAACACTCAAACTGTTTCAGCTTGTTTGTGAGCTTCCTCTTAGGAAAACAATATCTTACCAATATTCTGTCTTAAAATGCAGATAAACCTTAAAATCCTCCAGTGGAGACTGGTTGTTGCTCAGTCACAGATAATGAAGGAGAAAGAGACTAAAAGCCTTTTCACACTGCTTATAATTTTTTAATCTTTCCCTGCAGGCATTGAAGCACGAGCACCAACTAAGTTTCGTTAAAGTCACTTGTTCTCCATGCTGATGTCTACAATTAAAGAACAGAGAGATTATGCATGTATTTAACAGTAGCTGTGCTTCCATTAGAAGTAAAATTGCGCAATTTAACATTTCAAAAATAAATTTGCTTAATGGAAACATGTCAATTTCGAAAAATTCCTGTTTTCAATAAAAGGTTTTGCGACCAGGATGAGGTGTTTCTTTGGTTTGTCAAAATTAATGTATTTCGCAAAACTACAATGGAAACATTTCAAAATGTTATAAGTCACATGATCAACAACCGGAAGTTACTACTGGTGGAAAAGACGAAGAAGTCGACAGAAAGTGGTAGGAGCACGACAGCGTAGCATGCTTTTTACTGACTTATGCTGTGAACAAATTGATTCACGTGTGATTTCTTGTTTAATAAAAAAACTCCAATTGCAAAATTGTGCTTTTATTTTACTTTAGCAGAACATCGACAATTTTTTGCACACTTTTGTAATGGAAACACAGTTACTGTTATCCTGCAGTAAAAAAACGTCTCAAACAAATAATCCAAAAATACAGAGGGGATATCGCAAATAACAAATTTGTTTTATGATGAGAAGTAACCAAAAAGTCAGTTTTCAAATCATGGTTTCATTCATTAAAGGTAAAAATCCAATTCAACCTGATTATGTGTGAAAAGATTATTTCTTCTAAATACAATACCACAGTAGAGCAACAGCGGCCTTCAAGTAATAATAAAAAAAAACAAGTGTAATTCAGTACAGCGCTAAAGTTATGTTCAAAATAAACAGGAAACAGATTACTTTGTAGCAACTAAAAACTTTTACCATAACTTTTGAGAAGTTATGGTAAAAAAACTTCTTTTCTTAAGTTTTTAAAGTTTAGCTGGCTTGTTTCTGAGTTTCCACAGGGGTTCAAAATCCTCATTTCAACCCATTTTCCACTCAGATGCCTTCGAGTTCAGCAGACAGAACAAGTTTGGTTTTGAACCTGCACAATGTCCACAGACACCGAGTCCTGCATTAAAACCTCAGTCTGTTCTTCTCCGCAGCCTCCTCTTTCCATTTCGTCTCAGATGGTGTGAACTTTTCATGAGAGCAGAGAACAAACTTCCTCTGCTGATGAAAACCAACTATAAGTTTTCTGAATATAACAATTAGTCTTCCAGCCTAAGCAAATCTTCACTGTAGGCCTGCAGCAACGATGATTTTCATTCATACCCAGAAGTTTCTTAACTTCTAAATCCAACATGGCTGCTGTGTTTAAAAAAGGCTGCTTCAGTTCTTTAGTTCTGTGGATAAAACTGTAAGTTTCGAAGGCAAATTCATTTTTAGTGCTAAAAAGAAGAAAAGCCAATCGTTAATAGTTAACCTGGAAATCCCACACCTGTTAACGTGAAAACATGCAAACTTTTCCCAGATATGAGCATTTTTAACGTTTCCAACTATGAACTACAGCTAATTTAATTGCTTTATAAGTGAAACAAAGACTATGTTTACACAGCGGGCAAATGCAAACTATACGCGACTTTTTAACAGCCCAATGTCAATATTTTCACCCAAAAAATTCAATTTGTGCCACTTCCATGTGATACTAAATCAAATATATATCCAACAGTTTTCAAAACGTCTGTAATCAGAACAATCATGTCGTGTTTCGTCCAACTTTTAGATTACTGGACACTAATGTGAAAGATATGCGTCTTAATTCTAAACCAGAAGAAGCAGATGCAATAAATCTGGACGTAGAAAATGCAGCAGATTTATAGCTAAAAGCCCTGAACCAGTTCTGTGTTAGTAATTTCTCCAAATTGCACCAGAAATCTGTGATGAATCTCATCCAAGCTGAGTTTGCATCATGCTTCAGTAAGATCATCTTTTTCCTCTTAATCTTCCCACTGATTTCTTCAGTGAATAATAATGTATCAATCATTCAAAATCAAACTGTCTGAAAACTATATTCTGTACGTATAGCTGTAAACTCAAAAGGCAATTTTGGCCATTTCGTGTTTCTTTCTGCAGATTTAAACTCATTTATTAATAAGCTGTTGGTTGCTGTAGCTCAAACTGTAACAAAACTTTCCATAAATGAAAAAAAACAAACAATGACCCACATTTATACAGAATTCCCACTTCTACATTTTTTTCTGCAGCAAACTGCTCTGGTTTTGGCATCAGTTCCTAATCAAATCTGAAATGATCTTCTGTAAATTCATTCGGTTTTAATATTAAGCATGCTAAAAAATTACTTTAAAAACAAGTTTGGAAAAATATCTTTAACAGTTTTTTCCAACAAATACAAAAAAATCTGCCGTAAATGAGCAACTTTTCAAAAAGGTTTGCATGCTGCTGCCATCAGGAGTAATTAAGTTACTGTAATGTAATTATCTACTTCTAATTAATCCAGATTTAGTTTTCCAGAAAGAAAAGTATTTTTCAACAATTTTGTTCATGTCTCCATATTTAAGTAGTTGAAAAGTTAAATGACAAACACAAAATTCCCTAAGAAGGTGAAGAAACTCTCAATATGTTCCTTAGATTTTTATGTATGAACCAATGTTTCTACATTTCTTTCAGACTTAAGCAAAGAAGGAATTTAGAAAATAGAAATCTTAATTTACAGACGCACGTCAGGTCTTATTTTACACCGAAACAGTTTCTGCAACATCTTTTTCAGCCAGGAGCCTCTCTGCCTCTTGCTGTTTTACTCTTTCTTTTCTCCTGCTGCAGCTCGCTCCATTGTAGGCCTCCCAGCTGGACGCCGCTGCCTTTTAACTGGGAGGTGAATGGAAAAGAGTTAGAAAAACCAACTGAAGACTCCAGTGCTGAAAGGAAACATCGGTGGGTCTATAGCGGGGCGCGCTCTACAAAGAGCTGGGAGAGCGCTCGATAAAAAGCAGAAACACAACAGAAGCAACTTGTTCTGCAGAAGACTCCCCGCTCTGAGGACAATGAACATTAGTCTGGGTCCCAGCCCGGGTTCTGGGGGATTTGGGGGGCTGTGTGGATGCTTCAAAATGTATATATATGAACTAACCAAATGTGGAAGCGGCAAGACTGGAAACAAAAATGTAAAATGTTGGAATCTCTTTGGTTGTGAACTTAAAAGCTGGTGGCAAATGTTAAAAGTCATTTTTTGGGACACTTTATGTGTCTGCCAGAAAGACGCGATGACTACCTCTTGTGATTTCTCTAGCAGAGATCAACTAATTTTATTAAAAATGTCCCTTCAAAAAGCTTTAGCAGCTGACAGGAACTGGGAGAAACAGACCCACAGCATCACACATGCTTTGCTATACCAAACAGTGGGAACATTTAGATTTTTCCATTGTTTCGCTGCAGAACCACCTGAACATCTCAATCTGTGTCTAATCTGAACAAAGTGCACAGTTCTACTCCATCATTTGGTCTCATGATGGATCTGTAGCCTTGGAGATATTTGGTTTCCATTCTTCTCTCTGAAAAATAAAGAAAATCTTCTCAGCTCCTCACCCAGCCTGAACTGTCTGACATGATTTGACATTTCAGTCATTATAGATGATTACAGGTTTAGTAAGAAATTGTTTATTTGGAGTCATTTCTTGACTAAACCACCATTTTTTCTTACTAACGTTGAAAGAAACATGAGGTGCTTTCCTCGTGTTTCTTGTCTTTGGTCAAAAAAACTCTTAGCGGTTGCAGGATTTCTCTTTTGTCTGGTAAAAGACCACGAGTCATTTCTCCTGCCAGCATTAGACTCATGTTTGTTTTGGTTGTATTTACCCAGAATGCCCTGGGTTGTAGTCCACGTCCTGCTTTTGGAGCGGCTTCCCATTCACATACGCATTCGAATTGCACCAGAATTCACTTCAACCAAACTGAGACTAAGGTTTGTAGGCAGACCAGAGTTCAATGTATTTGTCTGGATCAGAGTTTTATGTATTCATGCTTCCCCACACAAACCGGACTGGATTAAAGCGGACTAAACATGGCTGGTGTGAATGCACCCTAAGAAACACAAATTCCCTTTTCCCAAAAGTCCTCCTTTCATCAACATCAGTGTGTGGCGCAGAGAGAGGAAGGGGAGTGCAGTAAATTCATTATGCATCAGCCAGGTGTGCAAAGGGGAACTGCTAATTGCCCCTCCACTAATATTTAATGTACAGAATATGTTGGGAGAGGAAGTATTAAATAACTAACAAGTTTAGAGAAATGCAAATCTGTCCAAAATCCCAAAAATTCAGACAGCTACAGATATTTACAAAATCACCGCACTAAACGTGAAGAATTTACATATTGAGACTAAAATAAAATAAAATATTCCCTTTATGCACCACACTAAAATCTCGCACACTCAAAGACCGTTTCTGATTGTTTCAGTGTGTGTTTGTTTCCAGGACTTTGGGGACGGGGATGGTGTTCAGGTTCAGTGAGTTTGCAGCTGATGGACAAGACTAGCTAAGCCGCTACCGTGGCGTCGGCCTGGTCTGCTGGTCCCACGTACATGCAGCCGCCCGACCGCACCAGGCCGGCTGCTGATAAGGAGATGTGCTGGCATGATGCACACCTCACTGAGGAGCAAACCAGATCAAGCTGCTACGGCATTTTAAAACCGACGCTAACATTTGCAGCTGCGCACACAGAGAAAAGTCAGATTCCCCCAGGAGAAACTTTTATCATCAGATGAAAATATGTCAGAAGGATTCTCTGTAAGTTGTTAAAACACCGAACCAACTGTTGAGCATGGCGCTAATTGCTGCTGGCTGGTCTGAAGGAGACGATTGGTAGAGCCGTGGAAAAGGGCTGTTCCATGGGAGCTCGGGAACTGCAGCTCTCAGGAGGAGCTGTGTCCCTGAAGGCGGAGCTAGGGCCACCCAGGCGTTTGCTTAAGTGAATGGTTGCCATGGAGGTTAAAGGATTTCTCAAACATGCAAGGGAGAATCAAAGCAAAACTCCTGGTTTGTTTTATACAAAGGAATAACATTAAAACATGAGGTAAAGCCCCAAAACATAACTTTACATGATACTTCCCCTTTAAAGATTTGGAAGTCACGCTTTAAATGAGCTGCACTAATTCTGCAAAGAACAGAAATCAGACACCCAGAAAAATGTGTAGTACAGGAACAACTTGCCAGAAGAAATTAAGCTAAACATTAAAGGGATACAGGTACATATATCAGACAATATTTCTATCCTGAAAAAGAGCAAACATTAAAAAAAGCCAAATGAATAATTTCTGACTGGAAGTGTCGTCTGATGTCTGCTTAAATCTCACTAGCCTTATTATGAAGATGTTGTTTAGGCTGTTTTTTATTCCGGAATAATACCTGAAATCCTTCCTGGATCAGCTGAAAGAAATTTAAGAGTCACTATTTTCCATATTCACTTTGTTTTGTTCTGAGAGTGAAAGAAGGCCTAATCTACTTAGGTATGTGTTACTCTCTAAGCTTTCCATTGTGGAGTAATTTGGTTCTAATTGAGCGCAGATCCACATGAGTCCATTACATTCAATTCATGGTGCCGCTGGGCTCCACCAATCACCAATTACATTAGCTTGTTTTGTCCCGTTTATCACAGAAAAATAGCAAAAACTCAAATCCACCCCCTGCTGAGGAGTCAATGGAATTTCTAACAAAGCTTTCAGAGAGCCATTTAATGGTTCAGCAAGCCTTAATGCAAAGCAACGACAGGCTTTTCATACAGGAGCGACACGTGCAGCCGTCGCAAACCCGTTCTAAAGCGGCGCTAACGCTAAACGGGATGTTTTAAAAAAGGAACACAAAGCAAAACGCAGCCTTTACAGTGCTGTTAAAACGCAGACGTACCTGCGAAACACTGCAGCCTTCATGAAATCAAAACCACATGTTGGAGGTTAGAGTTTTATAAGAGCGGGTCGCCCTGTGAAAGAGTCCGCGCTCCGCCAAAGGGTGACATTAAAGACCCACTGATGGCAAAACCAGATGGAAGGAGGAAGACAGACAGACAGCAGATCTGTGCTGAACACACCATCTTTGTGTGACATAATCCTCAGCCTTTATAGTAAAACACAAGAACCGTGAAATGTCTTTCCAAACTAAACGTACTGCTGGTTATTAAATGCTATTCCTGAACTGGCTTCCAACTGAATGTCATTTCTAAATAATTTAATTTCAATATGACGTGAAATTGCAGTTATTTGGCTCCTGAGCTGTTAACTCACAAAAGCACCAGGAAAAGAATAATTACCTCTCAGGATGGGTTTATGCAGCAGAGCATAAGGTCTTCCACAATTTTCTTGAAACTGCTTTTCCACTTATTTCAGTACATTATCCAAGTCATTAAATCTGACCTACAAGTCATTCAAGACTCAGAGGGGCTAAAGTTTTCACATTTTTTAAAAGTTTTCAGTGTTTTATGTATGGGAGACAGAAATGACAATTTCCCTGAGGGTTGATAAAGGTTCCTTTCTTTCCATTCGTCGGTCTTTGTAAAACATTCCTGAACTCCAGAGATGCACAAACATAAAACAGGAAAGGAAGGAAAGGGGAAACTTTAAACTGATGGTCAACCAAATTTTTACTTGACAAACTAACAACCATTAATTTCAGTTGAGTCAAACTTTTATTAGATGGTAAAAGTTGAGCTTAACAGTCCAGGTCTTGATTTAGCTACCCAACCTTAACTTATCTCTAAATGTTGATGGAAAAATAACTAATAGACTGATCTATTGATCTGATTGTGAAGAACTGGATGGTGAAAAGTTCAGACTCTGTGGAAACCTGTGATGCATTTAGAAAAACAAAACATACTTGTATGTTTATACTGTAAAGACCTGAGGGTTATTACAGTTGAAACAAAATAAGAACTGAAATTTTAAAAAAATTTTCTTTAACTGAAATCAGTATTTAATTAGGACTAGAACTGTATTGTGTGTTTATAAAACTAAAGCATGTTTAAATTATAGATATAATTTGGTTTTGTGTTTATGAACCTATTTACCTTTTTCCCCTCACAAGCTGTTTTCATAAGTCGTCTGTACTCTGTTCTCCTCCTGGTGGCACTTAAACTAACAAAATGGCAACGATAAAAGTCGGAAGAAAACACCAGTCAGTTGGTTGCTCAGCAGTAACTGAAACCATTTTTTGAAAACAGTATCTTCTGTTCAATATCCATTACCTAATCAATACAATACTTTACCTTTCTGAATACTGTGGATTAACCAAAGCATAAACATTTATACTAGTTTTAGCTGTAACTAAGCTGAAACTAGTAAACACACTGAAAGTTCATTAAAACTAACTGAATAAGACAAACAAAAAGTCAATAAAATCCAAACCCTGACTTGACCCAGTATTGATCTGTAAATGTGAACATTTAGACTTTTTCTTAACTACTGACTATTGTGTACAAAACTTGATTCTCCGTTAAAATACAAAGCAAACAAAGTGAAAGACAAAGGATCCTGATGATGTAACTGATGAGAATCTATGTTTACACGAATGGGTGAAACTCTGACGCTGTTTGCATGTAAGCATGCAGCAGAAAGAGCAGCGAGCAGGAGAAGGAGGAGACGGAGTGATGTCATTATCCCAGATCCCTCCAGCAGCAAATCCAACTGCCACAGAAATCATCTGGCTCCAAACAAACAGTGGATAACAAAGCAAAGAACAGCTAAAAAGTGAGCGGCTCGCTCTGCTCTTCCCACTCTCCTCCATCTCCCTGTCACATGTGCTCAGCTCCCGTTTAATGTCCTGCAAATGAAGCGGATTTATTAATGTGTAATTAAGTAATAATCATCACTACATAATGCATGAGAGACTCCAGGGGCTGAGGGATGAGAGGGAGAGAGAGAGAGAGATAGCAGACGCAGAATGAGATTTCTGCCTTCCTCGCTTCACTAAAGACACACATTAAAAACGGATTAATCCACTGAAATAATATTTAGATAAGAGGGAAGCGGAGCTTGCTTTCATTTCTTCCTCAGGCTCATCCCTGCTTTCTTTTTAACCCAGGAGCTCCATCATCGCACCATTAGTCCATGTTCAATTAACAGACAGCAATTAGTCAGGTCCCGTCCCTGCTAACAGGGTCTAATCGCTGCAGAGGCTCCACCGTTCCACCAAATCCGTCAAACGAACCTGAGGACCGCTGCTCATCAGGACGTTTCCAAACCTCTGACCGCATTTCTTCACGCCAAAATTCTGTGAAAAAGACCAACAGCCATGTGGGAGGAGTATGGACTGATGAATCAAAGAAAACCCCATATTGTACAAGTAAATATGCCTCATTATTTCCATTTCTAGGGCTGCACACACTTATCAAATTACATTTTTTGTCTCAATTTTTTGCTGAGAGAAAAACAATCTGGTCAGCTATCGAAAAAAAACATAAGCAACATGTTGCAGAGATGCACGAAACAAACTGAAAAACAAAAATGAATGTAATTTTAGAAGCTAAACAGCTGAAGATTCAGAGTAACATCTTAAATTTTGAGTGCTGACCAGATCCAACACTTCAACTTCTTCAGAAACTGAACCAATTTAACTTTCTTCCTAAAAATATGGATAAAACACGAACCAAAACGCTGATCAAAGAGCGAGAAACTAATTTGTCCGATAGGAAAGAATATACCAAAGTTAGGCCTGCACAGCATTAAATCATAATAATCATGGCAATATCTATTTTCACAATCCTGAAGGTCTACTTTGATACAAAATGAATCAGATTATTAACATCTGCATAGCCATATTAAATTATGGTAAATGCATAAACATTTACTGTCCTTCATTGCACCAAACAGACTTTTCAACAGTTTTTCATCAGATCCAAATGTTAAAGGTTCCTTGCTGAGGTGATCGGTTTAAGATTATCTTCATTTATTCTTCAAACTTTATCCCCAACCCATATTAAAATAAATAAATTGGATCAAAGTGCATGCTGCTGGTTGATGCATTTAACATCTGAAAATGGAGAAAGTTACCAGCTTTTATGCACTTAATGAGCAGAGAAGAAAACTCACTTCATCAGTTCTTTGGATTCATCCTCCGATTTGCAATATATTTGACTAAAAGACATTGATTAGGATTAGAAATGCACTGATCAGCCATTTTTTGGCCAATCTCAATCTCCAACTTGAGCCCTGATCAACTCTTTTATTCATCAAAACATGTTGCAAATATTTTTAAGATTTTTTTTTGATCAAAGTCAAAAGTGCAACAAAGTACCTGCTGTCAGCTGACAAGAATATACATCAGAAACAGTGCTGCATTTAATGAATAGGGGGAAAATACATTTAAAGGTTTTAGGATTTAATCTAACAATGAAGGGGAAAATTGGTCAATTCCAGTTTCTGAGTCTTTATTTTTATATTTCATGTCAAAATGTAAAAAAGAAAAGTGTAAAATTCAACAATTATAAATGTGTGTATTATCACGCCGCTTTGATTCACTATTTGCAAGCTATTTAAAACATAAAATGTTGCACTTAATGCATAAACAACCCAAGGCAAATTATATTATTTAATATAATATAGAGAAGCACTTTGGAAAGAGGAGTTTGGTGGGATAAATCTCATTTCATTTGTCTCTATCCAGACGGCTTTTCTTTGCAGCTTTAATGAAGGATAACAGACACCTGACAAGATTTCTGCTATCTAACCTCAGACTGGTGAGTGAATAATCCGTTTCTGATCGGGTCGCTGTGATCCGGTCCGGACCTGCAGCAGCAGCAGCAGCAGCAGCAGAGTCGGCCGAGTTGGGATTCTGCTGCTGATGCTAAGCCGGTCAGAGTCGGGTGAGCAGGTGAAAGACAGAAGAACATGAAAACACAGATAATCCCTCGGTGATGCCCACCTCACCTGCTGCACCCCTCCTACCTTTTCCCCTCACCCCCTCCCTACTTTCCTCCTCCATCTCTCTTCCCCATAGCCCCCCCTCAATGCCCCAACGCCAGGTCGTGCCAAGCTGTCAGAGGGGCAAGGTGCGGACGGGAGATACCAAACACACGCAGGAGTACACATAACACATGGTGCTTAAAGGCAAGACAACAAGGGCTGTATTTGCAGAAAACACACAGATAGAGAGAGAAACAGACTGAAAAAGAGAGAGAGAATGTCTGTGTGTGTGTGTGTGTGTGTGTGTGTGTGTGTGTGTGTGTGTGTGTGTGTGTGTGTGTGTGTGTGTGTGTGTGTGTGTGTGTGTGTGTGTGTGGTGGTCGTCTGCATCGGCTTTGCCTCGCTTCGCTCCGCTCGGCTGCTTCACTGAAGCTAAGCTCCGGTTATCCAGGCTGCTGAGACCTGCCGGCCTCAACGACGAGATCCCACTTCCAAAAACATGAGCGCAAACACCTTCACACACACACACACACACACATGCATACACACACACACACACACACACACACACACACACATATGCATACACACACGCACACACCCCACACACACACACAACCACTGATCCCCGGATGGGATGCAACAACCATCTTCATCCCATCTCTCACATTCTGATCAGAGAGAAAAACAGGATTGTAGATTCTCATGTTCTCCAGCTCTAAACGTGACATTATTTAATTTAATTTTGAGTAATTCTGTTATTTTATGGTAGTTATTTTTGTTTAATCTTTATTGGAGATCAGTCCACCTGTACATAAAGTTTCAATAAATCCACCCCGATTTCACCGTTTGAGAGATCTGTGATTGGCCGATACTTAATTTGAAGCCAATCTTATCCACCTCAGCAAAGAGGCATTGGACTGACCGACACACACCAGGACATTCCAGACCCCCAAAAATCTGCATCGGCCAAAATCGGAATCAGCAGTTCAGGCTTTTTAAAAGGTGCAATCAGTGCACACACAGTTAAAATACTAAAATACAGAAACACTCGCTGCATTTCCATCACAGACTTTGTTGATATTCTGCTAGTGTAGAATAGAGAACACAATTTGGCAGTTGTTTTGTTGTCATTTACTAAGGAATGCAATTAAAATCACATGTGAATAAGTTTGTTCACATGATAAGTCATTCAGCCATCATCCTCCCAACACCTGCTGTCATCTTCTTCATCATTTTTGTCATTTTTAGCATCCCTTTAATTTTGTGACTCGTGTGATGCAAAGAAAGTGTTTCCATTGCAGCTTTGTGAAATAAACTAATACATCAGTACAAAAGATTTTTATCAAAAATTTGAGTTTTTTTAAACTTAAACAAATTTATTTTTGCAAATCCAAGTCGTGCAACTATATAGTCGATGGAAACGCAGCTACTGTGTAAGGATGTGGACGATGTGATACATTTTTAAACCAGAAACAGATCCATGCTGCAGGAATCAACACAGAATGAACCAGTTTGCCCAGGATTCCTGAGGCGGCTGTGGAAAGCGAGAGCTGTCACCGCCGATCACATCTTCCTCCCTACCAGAGCTAAAAAGCAACAGTTTTAAACCGTTTTCCTGCACATGCAACCCGCAGTAAAAGACATAAAAACCACAAACCCATCCCCAAGGGAGCGCATTAACATGTTCTGTCAGAGATTCCTGCACAGCACATGCAGCCTCCCCTCTAATGTGGACTGAATGAAAAGCGTCCCGCCTCAAAGCAAAGGCTAAAAACCACCAAACATCCCCAAAATATATCCAACAATCCTGATTTATAATTAATACCAGGAAGGCTTTGCGGACACAGGAGTGAAAAAAGCAAAGGAAAAGCGTGGCTGGCTTTAGGAAACAGAGGAAAAGGGGGAGGTGGGTTGGTGACCACATGGTCGGACAGTCCCGCTGCCCATCTGGGTCCCATAAAGGAAACAGGGAGGCCAAGGACACCACATGCCCCCCCTCCACCCCGCCCCTGCGTGATGCCCACTCAGGCATGCACTGCAATGAACGCCACTTCATGACGATGGCGGAAAAACTCACGCCTCGTTTAGCAGCAAATAAAACTTATTTTGAAAACCTTAAAACCATTCAAATTTGCGCTTTTCCATATTCTAATAGCCTCGTTACAATAGTACATTTTTAAGAGTAAATTAAAAATTGGGATTTCTACTCTAATTTGGATTATTCAGTGTACCACAACAAGTTGGTGTAAAAATAATAATAATAATAATAAAACAGCCCACGCTGTCAGAACAATGATCCACCCGTGTCAGCTAATTAAAAGCAATTTCCACTCAGTGGAAACGCGGACAGGACTTGCTCTTCCTTTATTTTCTGACTCGGTAAACTTCAGGTTTTAGCCCAGCAGCTGCAGAGCTTCACACAGCCTGCTTACAGCCCTTTGGGGGAAAATCAACTTCAATTAAATTAAGAGTCAACGCTGCAGCGGCACAAACTCCGGTTCCGCTCCCAAACCAGCACTTTTCTTACCTTTCACAGAGCGCGGCTTGGCCTGTTTCCGCCTGGACATCTCCGCTTTGCGCTCTGAAACCTGGATTTTCTCTAACTGCTCTCGTTCCGCTCCTGGTTTCAGCTTCCCATGCAGGCGGCGGAGCGGCCGGGCTGTCCTTTCCTCTTCCTCCCTCTTCTTCTTCTTCACCTCCACCACCTCTTCGCTGCTTCTTCGCCTGTTGCAATGCGGCAGCTTCGGTCACTGCCGTCAGTCCGGCCACAGCGCGCCGGGAACGGGAGACAGTCAGCTTCCGCTGCTGCTGCGTTTTGTGGGAGAAGCGGACACAACTTCCTCGCTCGCCGCAACTCCGACAACCTTGATTTTGTTGCTTCTCTTCGCCGCGCCGCTGCTGCCGCACGCGCCCCGCTTTCTCCGACCTCTTCCAGCGCTCGCGGACGGACCTGTGCGCGAGCGCACGCGCGCGTCCAAAAAAAAAAAAAAGAAAAGGAAAAAAGAAAACACCAACCAACACCTGGACGGGACCTCCACGCGCTGCGATAGAGAGAAGTGACAGCCAGCACCTCGTACGGACTGTTGGTTTTGTTTTTTCGGGTATTTTTTTTCTAATATTTTCTATCGATTGAAGCGCTTTCTTCCTCCTCTCCTCTTCCTCTCAGCTTCTTTAGTTTAGTGTCACTGTTTCAGGCTGTTCTGGTTTTCTCCCCCCCACCCCTCCAGGAGCCGAACCGGGCAGAACCGTCCGTTATTTCTACTCTAGGTGTTGTGGATCTGGTGGCATGGACAGTGCGCTCCTTCCCCCTGCCTCTCCACCCCGAGGGGAAAGCTGCTTTTACAAGCCGTTCGTTTGTTAATATTTCCTAATAAACGGTAGGCTGATGTTTGGAGCGGTCTAACCCTGCGCTAGCCTCTGTCTCCCTGCTTTTTCTTTGTCCTGACTCTGGCTACCAGCCTCCCTCCTCCTCCTCTGCCTGCCTCTGCTGGCGGGGCTGCGGCGCAGACACACATAATAAAGCCAAGGCAGGCAGTGCTTGGCTGGAAATGTAGCCGCGTCCCAGCAGGGGGATGTGAGAGAAGGGTCCCGGCGGGGGAGCGCTCTGATCCCGCAGGGAGCAGCTCGGCACAGCCCGGGTTGGCTGAGGCAGAGAGGCAGGAGAGAGAGAGGGAGAGAGCGAGAGGCAAGATGAGCAGAGGGAGGGAGAGAAGGGAGGAAGGGGAGGAGAGTTATGCAACAGCGGCGAGCTGTGGCCAAATGGCGCAACTGCAACCTGGACTCAACAGAGCAGGGCTGTCAAACTCACTTTCCTTTTTGGCCAGAGTTGGGTAGTAACTAGTTACATTTACTTGCATAAACTAGAAATTTCTGAGCTCCAAAAGTAAAAATATGGCAGAAAAAGATTAATGTCAGAAATTTTCTGCAAATACAAAAAGAGGAAATTTCTGGAGTTTCAGAAGTTTCAGACTTTTTTTCTAACACAAATGTAAATTTCCAGGATATTTTCAAGCAAATTTCTGACTTTTTTTTTTTTTTTATTAAAAGAAAAAGTTTATCCTTGTAAACTGTTTACTTCTGGAGCTCAGAAATTTCCATTATAAATTTCTGAAATTAATCTGAAAATGTCTATATTTTTCAGAGAATCAGTCTGAATAAATCTGTCCTTTCACTGAGAAGCAGCTCCTACTATGAGCTCAGCAGGTGCACCGTTCCACCACGTGTTCGCTAATTGCTGCAGGCTAGGCTGAAGGAGCAGAGATGGAAACTGTAACTCCAGGTCGGAGCTGCACCTTGAAGATGGAGCAAAGTCCAACCAGGCATTTTGCAGCTGAATGGTTTCCATGGAGATTAAAGAATTGCTCAAACATGCATGAAGGAATCAAGTCAACAGTTTTAATATGTTTTTGATGAGATAATATTATAACATTAATGAAACTCAAAAAAAGTTGATTTTACATTCTTTTAACCTTCATGTTCTGCTCTTTCTCTGGACCACGCTGATTTACAATCTGGCAGTGAGCGCAGACACGCATGGGCCTTTGTGCAAAGGGGACGTTACTCCTAGGTTTAAAATCTGGTGACATTTTCCTTAAAATGCGCCTCTCTGCGTCCTCCGCTGGCCTTTAGGAGTGCTGCGCCCCTTCGGAGAGCTGCTTTCATGGCAAACAGAAAGCATCTGACTCACTGTACACACATAATTCAATTAGCCACACATGTGTGTGCATTTATGTCTACATGGTTGTGTGTGGCTGCGTCTCCTTTGAAGCTCCTTTATTCCCAGTAAAGCAAAGAGGGGACACGTCTGTGGACAATATAAAGCAAACAAAGAGGGAGAAATGAAAATCACTGGGTGCTTTGTTCTCGTCTCTCTGCTCCAACCGAGCGCTCTCTGACTGCAGCTGAGCTTTTCCATGTTCCCTGACTTTCCCTCTCCCGTCTCTCGCTCTGGTTGTCATGGATAGCCCAGCAACGTGGAGCTCCCAGTGCTGACCAGCGGGGCCGCAGATTGAGCCTCCCTGCCCCCCTACCACACCCTGTCCTCCCCGCGGAGAGTCAGAGAAGCCTTTAAGATCGGCCCCCTGCTGGAGCTGCTGGAGGCGGGAGGAGGAGGATGGACTTCTTTTCTCTCTCCATCCCCTCAATTGTCTCACCACAAGCCTTCACCCTTTCCTCCAAAATGAAATGAGCAAGAGTGGGTAAAGTAACCAAAAATGTACCCAACTAAAGCTGCATTCACACTGCAGCCTGAAGTGACCCAAATCCGATATGCGACCTCGATCTGATCTTTTCATGACAGTCTGAACAACACAGATCGCATTTTTTTGAATGCAACCCACTCTACTTGGACATGTGTTCATAATCCGATTCATATCGATCTTTTCCAATGAGACCTGAATCTTAACGTTCAGGTCGCATTCATACGACCTGATACTCGCCCACAAGCATCACTGTTTTGTGCCCTGCCTACCAACATGGCGGCTCAGTGGTGCGGATCACTTCCGGTTCAGACTTGTGGGAATTCAATTCAAACCAACTATATTAAGATTAAATGTTGTTGTAACTCATATTAACTCAAATCCTTCATAGAGTTATGGTGGCTGGTGATGACTGTTTTCAATATAAAACTAATTAAACTAAAACTGTGCAGGTTGACTGAGTCTGGTGATATTTTTGGTTGAAACAATCTTGGTCTTCACTTGGTGAAGGTCCTCACAGCGAGTCAAATATCCAGAAATGTTACTTAAGTATCGATACTTCATCAATAAATTACTCAAGTAAAAGTAAAAAGTACATTTTCAAAATGTTACTAAAATAAACTGTAACTGAGTAAATGTAACTAGTTACTACGCAACTCTGGCCATGCAGGACACCCATGTGTGCATGTCTTTGTGTGTGTGTTTGTGTGTGTGTGTGTGTGTGTGTGTGTGTGTGTGTGTGTGTGTGTGTGTGTGTGTGTGTGTGTGTGTGTGTGTGTGTGTGTGTGTGTGTGTGTGTGTGTGTGTGTGTGTGTGAGGCTCCCCCTGATGCTGCCAGTGGCATGGAGGGCCAAAAGCCCCCGCTCAGCGGTCGGTCCCCCCTCCACCTCCGGCGCCCCTCCCCATTTATGCCTGTAAATACAAAGAGTGGGGAAAAAAAGCCCACATTACAAGCTCCTTAAGGGTCAAGGACAGGCCCCACTCTGAATGGCTTCTAAGGGCCTTATTGTTGAATCACATAGCCAGCGATTACACCCTCTGTCATCTCCACAAGGATTTGGCTTTTTAATGCACACAACAAGAGAACATCAAGCAGCAGCTTCTGAATAAGTCCGCCAACAGACATGCAGCGGGAATTGATACAGACAGGACATCAATGGAATAAACCAGCAGCAGATGTAGCTTTATGGCTCCAAAATGGGGATTTGGCTCAAAGATTTCATACCTTAACAGCAGCGAGACGGGAAACAAGGAGCCGGAGGTGATTCCATGAAGATCTCACTGATCTTACACCTTCACATTAAATAAAACCTGCTGCTGGCTGGACACTGGTTTATTCAGTGAGCTGTGGTCACATTAAACTTTAAACCTGCATAAGTTATTACATGAAGGCAACATTTACATAAATGTTTTTAGAATTTCATTAGTTTTCTGAATAGCTGTGCAAAAGAAACACATTCTGCCACATCTTCAGAAACGTATCCAGGAAGATAATGATGCTATTTGTATTGTGTTCAGCTTCTCTGACAAAAATGTTTAAACAAATTTATTGAGGCAATTTTTGAGTTACAAAACTCTTAGACATTATGAATCGTTTCAAAAACGTAAAATAAACGACATATTACTGAGTATGGGACGGATGGACGGACGGACCAGTCATTGCTGATCTCTTCCCATCCTGACGTTGTGTTTCGCTCTTTGCTCCTGAGCTGCAAACTGCCTGAACTCCTGGTTAGTTAGTGAACCTCTGGTACAAGCAAGAAAGGGGCACTTTCTTTCTCAGATGCAGGTTATACCAACTAGAACAGAATTTGTTATGATTTTTACACTTAGATTTTTGTGTTTTCACTTTTTTATGTCCTTTCAAAAGAAAGAAAGAAGCCAATTTTATGTATTTTTTTTAAAAAATGACGATAATTCAAATCAAAAGTTCGAAGTACAACTTAATGAATGAATAATGTAAAGACTGATTTAAAATGGATTGAGGGGAAACTTTTAATAAATATTCAGCCTTCAGAAAATGGTAATTAGTTTTTTTAAACATCATCCTTCCATCCAGACTCAGGATTTCTGCAGCTCATGGCATCAGCTAGACGACGACACAAAGCGAGGTGAGAGCATCTGCAACAGAAATGAGACAGACAGGCTGTGAGAGTGGAGTCGGGGTCAGAGAGCGCTGCGAGCCGTTTCCACATCAGTCCGCTCTCTGTCTCCCAGCTATCAAAGCCTGGAGTTCCTGAGGTGAAGAGGCACTGAAAGTCTATTCTCCACTGCTGAACAAAGTGCTGCTGAACATGGCTCCTCTGCATTGTGCCGCTTCCCCACCTGCCACCTGCGAACACAGTTCATGTTATATTTATGTAGCCTAAAGCACACTCTCTCTCCCCGCCTGCCTTAATCCCTCTGCTGCCTCTTGTGTCTCTCTGCCTGTCCTCAAATCTCATTCTTTTACACTTCGTATTGCCGTCTTTCATTTGAAACAAGTTCAAGTGTGACCGATTAAAATGCTAACCTTAAGCTGCATCGTTTATCGCCTGTTAACTACAGAAGATAGGTTTTCTGCAGATGCACTGCAGTCTCCTGCATTATGCCTAACTGGTTTGAGTTTCGATTTAATGCATGCTCTAGTGTACATGCTGCACACATGCATGAATGAATATATAAAAAACCAAAACAATCTGATTATGTGTGCTCACTGCTGCTTGTGTGTTTGTCTCAGTGTAAACTGCGTTCGTCAACCGATCCAAAGGTGAGAAAATGGGAGAGTTTAGCCTGCAGCCATATACCAATAAATATTCAGCGTAGAGACAGAGAAAAAAGATCAACATCATTTTAATGTTTGCTTTGAGGCTTTGCTCATTTCCAGCCTGACTCGCTTGCCAAGGATTTTGCAGAGGAAATAATGTGTTTCTGTGTGTAATGTGCAGAATGAATGCAGCAGAAGTTCTAACTGTTGAGTGTGGAGTAAATTTAATCATCTTATGAGAAGTTAAAGCTTGACACATCTAAAGTCTCCAAAAGGTTCTCCATCCAGGTTCAAGGTCATCCAAGCTTTTAAAGTTATATTTTAAAGTAGCTTAGCAATAATTTTAAGTTTTGAGTTTCTTTCAGAATGAGCTGCTTTAGGGCTCTGTCACTTTTATGCAAATCTGCAAATCCACGCTGCCTTTAATCTTGCACTCTAAAATGGTGGCAAACATGTGCAACTATACAACTGCAAATCTTTGAAAAGCAGAGGTGGAGCCTCCTGCACAACCAACAAGAATGCAGCAAGTAGTTTCAGGATGGTGAGTCAATGACAATAAAACACTCGTTATTTTCCAGCAGCCATTGTACAACACATGCAGCAGTAAAACCAGCTGACCAGTTCCATTAGGGTTGCTCGCTGATTGTGAATTCACAACTGGGAGGATTTTGAAAGGGCTAGTTTTTCAAAAACAAAAAAAAAAATCAGTAACTTATTGTCAGAAAAAGCACTTGACTGTTTAGAAACCCGAATGAAAAAACAAAATAATGCAAAAAGTCAATTTTGCATAATAGTTCCCCCTTAATGGTAAAATGAAATATGAGTTATTTGTCTTTGTGGCCATTTTTACTGACAGCAAATATAATAGGAAAGGTAAACTATGAATTCCTGGAGAGTGAAAAACATAATTATGACCACCATGAGGCAGCCTTGCTCAGCCTGAGTTGGTCGTGGCTGCACACACCTTTGTTCAGCTCTACTGAAAGCTGTTATTACTGCTCTCTTTGTAAATTTCTTGGCTCAGCTGCAGGAAAGAACATTTTCTTTGTGTTAGTTTTGAACAGGAAAGTGGGAAATCGTGTGTGTGAAAGCCATGTGCACACACACAATGACACGTCTGTAGTCCTGGGTGTGTGCCCCGTCTCTCAGGGTCGTGTGTGTCTGTGCCATGAGACGCTGTTAAAAAGAAACCGTGGCAATGTGACAGCCCTACAACGAAAACCAAATCTACTTTCCTTCGCTCCCTTTTCTTTCGTCGTTCTCTCGATTCTCATTGCGCGTTGAGCGCGGAACAATGGCGCACTTCCCCCGGCACTGTCCCTCTGCAGGGAGCCCACCCCCTTTATCCTAATTTCCTCCACCTAAAGCAGAAAAGAGCCCCGTTAAAGAGCGTCATTATTGCCAGGCCATTTTTTTTGTTTCCGTACTCTCCG
Organism: Poeciliopsis turneri; assembly: GCA_922788865.1. Classification (NCBI taxonomy): domain Eukaryota; kingdom Metazoa; phylum Chordata; class Actinopteri; order Cyprinodontiformes; family Poeciliidae; genus Poeciliopsis; species Poeciliopsis turneri. Next base: position 1,669,802 of record CAKLNU010001104.1, read on the forward strand.
AAGAAAGAGGAAGTGTTATCTGTGGCGGACAAACTTAACCCAATTAAGATCTGGAGGGGCGCAGGGGCTTGGCTTGGGACACGACTGAGGCTGGTGAGCTTGCCAATCAGGCACCGGGCCAACCAGTCAGCCAGTAAAGCAAGTAGGCAGGCAAGAAGCCAGCCGCCCACTCAGACAGCCAGTCAAACAGTCAACCAGCCGGGAAACCGAGCAGCAGTCTGTTCAGTTCCTACCAGGCCGTTAAAGCCTCCATGAGAGCCAGTCACCATCAAACATCCTGCTGCATGAAGAGGCTGCGGGTTTCTCCAGGCTTTTAGCTGCATTTTGTCGACATGGTGTGATCTCTGCTGTAACAAGGGTAAATATGTTTTTATCAGACAGAGACTTTATTTTTGCCTCCATCATCTTCCACTGTAAAACACTGACTGCTTTTCTTACAGAAAGAGTCCTGCTTTATTTATCTAAATATGTTGTTTTTTCTTTACATATTCACTAAAATTGACACCATCTCGTGACTGCGTCCTAAGAATGCAGACTAGGGCCATTGTAGATAGAAAAACACAAATTAGGACTACATCTCTATTGAAAAATCCATAAATCTTGAGATTAATCTAAGAATTTTTCTAGAACAAAGACATTTCTGACTTTCAAAAGTCAAAAATTTGTGAACAGATTAAGATAATCCAACTCCTCTCAATGCTAATATTGGCTCCTGGGTCAAAACAAACAATTAGGGTCGGGAGGTGGGTCCTAGCGCTGTCAATCAAAGTGCATGTTGAGCACATGCTGCTAAATGTGCAGAGAAACAACTTCCAGAAAACCCATTTATCCGGCGTCAGCAATAGCCATGCTAACTAGCCTTAGCATTCATGGAAGGCTATGTTGTTGGTGAACTAGCAGGGTGTTTCTGAAGGAGCAGTGTGTTCAGAGGACAGCAGGATTTTTTTTTCAGATTATTTTTTTATATCATGCTGTCACAATATAATGAGAATTTCAATAAATATGCAAAAAAATCTAACATTTTAATGAAAGTTACATGCTGCAGCATTAAACAAATGAACAAAAACCCAATAAACAATTTCTTCTACATGCAGCCCAGTGATAGGTGTATAAATGATTCAGTTTGCAAACGGTCAGGAATGAGGAGGGTCTCATGGAGGTCACCTTGAAGGTTTGCATTCTCCGAGGGTTTAATGTTCACCACATGGTGCAGGATGTGCTGGTCCCCTGGGTGTTTCCACAATGAGCCACCGTGGCGTCACTAGTCTCTACTAAGCCCAAAATAATTCATACTGCTTCCAGATTTAGGCTTAAAGTAATATTAAAGATTTGAGTTGGCCCTGTAACAGTCCCGACTTCAGTTTGATAGAGAAACAGTGGAGGATGCTAAACATTAGGGTGATGGTAAGAAGGTCATCCAACGTCGCTGAGCTGGACGTCATCATGAGAGTTAAATTGTCAAGGAGAGTTTGATCGCTGTGAGATCCTGAAAGATTTTCTCAGGGTATAAATCAAATTTTACATTGTTCTATCTTTTTTAGAAACACTTATCTTATTGCCAATCAGAAATGAATTTCAGGGTTGAATGAATTGTTTTAAATCTAAATCCATCCAGGGTGAACATAAGTGCCCAGCTGGCAACTTTCAATCAACCTGTGTTGCTACCATTTAGCTTCTCTGGTGCATTGGCCTACAGGTTTGGATAAGAATACAAACCAGTATCAAAACTGGACCAGTTCTCTTTTTAAAATCTGAAGTGGTTTATATGTGAAACTCGATCTAAAATATTTCTTCGTGCTGTGAGTCACTGTTCTTATCTCGGTAAGCAGCTGCCTCAAACAAATCTGGTTTGTTAATGTTTTTTCTGAACAGTTTTTATAATTCAAACCAATATGCAAATATGCACAATATTTTTCCATGGAAAGGGGGGCAAAAAGTTTGCCAGCTGGGTTGTGATAAGATTGAAGGGATGAGATGAGACTGATTTTTGTCATGCAACTTCGACATTGAGAACTGTTTTCAGCAGTTTGTCTCACAGCCCTTATCAAGCTGCTGGAGTTAGTAATACAGTGTGCTCAAAAATAAAGCAGCAGCCAAGAAAGTGTGTATTTTCCACAAGATCTCAGTAAAATACTGAATGATTAGGTCTGTGAGCTTTGGAGGACAGAAGTCCAAACAAATTGTCCAGCTAAAACTAAATTTAGTCCTTTGGTTTACATACAAGCTGGCACCAGTAAAGCAGTTTGGACAGTAAAACTTTCAGAGACAGAACCAGATTTCTGGTATTAGAGTCAGCAGATAATGGCTGTTGACAAGTAGAGCTCCTGTCCAGATTTAAAACTCAAAAACTATTCCTTCAAATGATGACACATGTCTTCCAGTTTGGCTCTGCAGGACGATTGTGACACCATATGATCTGCGAAACACGACAAAGATCTGCAAAAATCTCTCTCTGTGAATACAACAAACACATTCAGTGGAATGCATTGTGGAGGTGTCATTTTTCAAGCAGAGCCTTTTGCAATTAACTAAACAACAAAAGACCTCTTGTCATATGCAAATCCGGACTGAGACTGAGACATCATCGCCCCATACATGAGAGCATCCACCCCTCACACCGAAGCAGGCACAGCAGCATGTTCGAAAATCATCAAACCTTCCTCCCTCAGTGCCACACCTCACACTGGCACACACACAGAAACGCTCACCCCACGATCTACGCACAAGTGCCAGATACACACTCCCACAGCCAAACATGTTGATAATTAGAGTCTTGTTATTGGAAGGTGTTATCACAACAATTAACACCCTAATGTGTGCATGAACGCACGAGTGTGTGTGGAAGCGTTGTGGTGATGCTGGGTGGCAAGGATGTGTGTGTGTGTGTGAGAGTGTGTGTGTGTGCGTGTGTGTGTGTGTGTGTGTGCGTGTGCGTGTGTGCGTGTGGTGTGTGTGTGTGTGTGCATTCCATTAATTCTGCCACTGAAGCTCGACGCACTCCTTCACAAAAACACACACAGCGAGAGTTCGATGTAACAATAAAACAGTTTCCTATTTCGTGAAGTTCCTGTGAATTCTGACACAAAGGCAGCAGGAATAGGTGGAGTGATAGATTCTGATTGATATCCAGTGGGGAGCAGAGAAAGGAGGAGGAAGAGCAGAAGAGGAGGAGGAGGAAAGGGGGAAGTGAAAGGTGCATGGAGGGAGAATAAGAGGAAGTGGGGGGACTGAAGCTATACAGCACAGAAAATGGATTTCTCAAACTGTCGTTTTAATGACAGAGACTTACGTTGATGTTTGTGAAAGAGGAGAAAAAACAACTCAATTCAAAAGGTGGGGATGTGGAAGAGGTGAGAAAACATGAGGAGCAAAGCTGACAGAAGAGCTGATGAACAAAACCTGTTTATCTGCGATATTCTGGACTGAGATGGGAACGATGCAGAATATAGCCCATATACTTTCCTGTAACTTTCACACTGGGCACTTTGAAGAACGAGGCTGTGTTCTGTGATTTATTTATAAGTGATTTATATTGAGGAGCTATTCTAGAACTTACCTAATAAAATGAGCAAAAATAGCCTGATAAGTTTTCAATACAAACTGGAAGTTAAGAGAATTTGAGGGTAAGACTCGTAAAGTTATTGGAAGCAGCACTGGATTAGTAACTTCTAAGTTCTGGGAAAGTGTTGACGAGTAAAACCAAAATCTTTTAATTTATGAAAACTAACTTCTACATGCTGGGAAAGCAACCTCTAACTTTTGAGTAAATTCCAAAATGCATCTAGCAAATTCAAACAAAGGAGCCTCAAAGTTCTGGAAAAGTAACTTTCAAGTCTCAGAAAGTAACTATCAAGTTCTGGAAAAGTAACCTCTGAGTTTAAGGAAAGTATCTTATAAGCTCTGCTAAATATCCAATAATTTCTATAAAAGTGAGTTAGCAAACTGATCAAGATTAATCAAACTGACCTCTAGGTTCTGGAAAAGTAACGTCTTAGTTTTAGGAAAGTAACATAAGTTAAAATATCCTGTAATTTCTCCGAAAGTGACTTATATATTCAGTCTAATTTAATCTAATTGTGCACTGCCAGATTTAATTTGACCTGTTTGTCTGGTAAAGTGTTACCAGATAACATTTTATGACTTGAACTTCTCTGAATGTCTTTAAGCCGTGGAACAATACTGCTGCTTTTCATGAAAAGCCTGAAAACTCAACTCTTAGCATTTTCACTCCAAGGTCAAACTTGTTCCCAGAATTCTTCCCTTTGCCTCCCAAACCATTTGTGGTCTTCCTGGGCAAGATTTCAAGGCGTAATCATGGGGAGAAGGTTGTCTGCTTTGGGAATGTCGGAGTCTGTTTGCTTTTTGCAGATGTTGTGGTTCTGCTGCTGCTTTCAAGCCACAACTTTAGCAAGAGTTGGACTGTTATACAGCCGAGCATGAAGTGGTTCACTTCTCTAAATCTGAGATCATGGCTTTCCTCTGGGAAAAGGCGGAGAGCTTCATGCGGGCTGAGAATGAGTCTCTGAGCGTTGTCCCTAAAAGATGGCCCATAAAATGCATCGATGATTCTGGGTTTGTCTGGAGCGCTGCAGTGACTGATCTGGTATTTTGAGCTGAAGAAGGAGATGAACTAAAAGGAGATCATAGCTGGATTTACTGGTCCAGTTACGATCCAGTTCCGTCCTTTGACAGACAGAATGAGATTCTGGTACAAGAAGTTGCCTCTTCTGCATAAAGTTCACTACTCAAAGTCCCAATTGTGTGAAATTTACCCACAAGTGCTGGATCACAGTGAGAGATGTCAGCCACTCCATGTGACCTAAACCACAATATTTTGTAGATTTTGGAATATTCAGCTATTCTTTCTGAAGCTCTTGGAACACCAGACTGACATAAACCCTTTCTTATCAATTTTTGGTTTTCTAGTTCATGTATTAATATTAGTACAGTGTATAGTGTGTAATGTGTGTACCTTCTAGCAAGGCACACATATTTTACACCTTTGGAAATTCTCTAGGACATCTTCAACTTCTTTTGATGTTATGCCATTTCTAAAGCTGGAGGAAGAAGAGCTGATAACTCTAGTGACGTATCAAGGCCACTACAGATTTAAAGGCAGAAAAGGATCTAATTTCTGGCAAAAACTGAGATTTTCAAGTACAAATAAGAAAAATTTCAGAAATTTTGCTAGAAAAAAATTTTTAATTTTGAGAATAACCTCACAATCCCAGAAGAGCATCCGCTAAGAAAAAAAATTGAATGACAAATTTTCATTATGAAAAGAAACATTGAATTTTGAGTGTCAAAAGTCAAAAACTGTCAACATTTCAACCTCATAAATTTCCAAAAGCTGAATTTTTTAACTTTTAAAACTAATTTTTCCATTAGGTTTTCCTAGCAAATGTTCATATTTTCAAACTGAAATTTGTTTTTTAAAAAAATTTTTTTCTGACAATTGTTTTCACTTTTCAAACTCTGAAATTTTCTAGGTTTTTTTTCCCTACAATTTCTGAGCTTAACGTCAAACTTTCTGAAAGTTTGGGCAGAAATTGACTCCTTTTCTCCATTTACAATGACCCTAAGATCCCATTGCCGTCAACTAGAGGTAATTTTGGAAAACTTCATCAGGTGTGGGTCTTTTCAATAAGTGGAATTGCATTTGATGTTTTAGCTATTCTACATTCTGCTGAAGTTGGAACATGGTAAAATATGACCCAATATGTACTCAAAGAAGAAAAAGGAGAAATACACAAGAAAAGTGGATTACAGTGAATTGTAATCAACACTGCATGTTTCCTTTTTCTCTAACAAAATACATTTCATAAGAAAAAAAATTATGCAAACTGTGATCAGAAACCTGCAGAAGTATCAGATAAAAGTGAGAGCCAGAGAGAAATGTTGAAATTATGAGTTTAAGACACCAGAACAGCAGCATCATCCTGTTTCCAGACACGGGTCCAATCAGAGTGTGTAGGCTGGTGTAATGAGGTGGAGACGGTTGTCCATTACTTCCTGAGATGATGGGCTCCTCACAGCAGCGCTCCCACAGCTGGAGAAGACGAGGAGGAGGCTCCATGAGGAGAACATTCAGCCATATTCACGTTGTGTATGTTTGAGTCGGAGCATCTTTAACTCCCACTTCATTCGCTATGATGACAGTAATAATAATGATCTTACTTATGGTTCACTTTTAAAATAAGGAGATGGATTTTCTCTCTCTTATGGAAAACAATTGGAGGTTTATGGGGAAAAAGAAACTAAACTGTTGAGAAATGTTTGAGGAAATATTCATTTGTTTAATGCTCAACACAGATTTAATAAAATGTGGTAAATCAAATTTAACAAAAGATCTTTATGTTCAACATAAGTTATGCAGTTATGTACTATAAAAAGCAATGAGATTAACATGGCTGCATATTCATCCCATGTTATGAAAAGTTAATTATGAAACAAGACCTGATAAACTTTGACATGTGAGAAAAAGATCATCTTCACATTTAGACCTCAAACAAAAATAAACATTTAGTTCTGATTTCTTTTTCTCACAAATTTCCATTTTTATAATTTGATATATTTTCAAATATTTAATGTGAATCATGTTTTTGCGCTGATAAACATCCCAAATTTACATTTATATATGTGGTTTTTATGTGACTCACGTTCACTTGTCAGAAAATAGGCAATATCTCTGAAATGTTCGGCTTTATGCTAATCTCTAAATGAAACTCGTCTCTCATTTCGTGTCCTCTGCTCACTGAGCTTTGTCAGAGACACTTCTCTCCATTTTTCCTGAACATGACTGAGGCTTAAATATATATTAGTTAAATATATTGACTACAGCAGAATGTAAAAAATGAATTGACTCATGAAGTTCAGCTTTCACTGCTGTGGAGAAACAAAAGCTGGTCTGTGTCGCCCTCTAGAGTTTAAAATGTGTAAAGACAACATGCACATGATATGGCAAATAGGGAAACTAGTTATGAAAAAGCTTTCTTTAATATTACAACCAAGCAACCAACAGAACAGTATAAAACGCATAAATAGAAAACTAAAAGTACTAGCTCCACAGATTATTTCACTTAAAACATGGGGGAAATGTCAAGTGAAATCTACCAGTAGAACTAGATTAAGGTATCAATATTAATTATTGACTTAAAACAAGATTCCACGTCTTGTTGAAAAATAGGCAAAATTACTGAGTAAGATGAAGTTTTTGGAGCGTAAAGCTGGAAAGCAGTAAAGTCAGCAGAAAGGCCAGCTCTGTTTGGATGCTCCCTTGATTCAGTTAACTCTGGTTAAAACATCATCATCTCCTACTTCTTGCATTAAGCTGTTGCTGAATTAGAGAGCTCCAAAAGTGACAAATTCCTGCATCCTAGATGCACAAAAGAGCATCAACACAGATCCTTCCCTTCAGCAGCTGTTACTTTATCACCTTCTCTTCTCCCAACAAGCAGCGTCTATATCCCAACATTCACTTACTTTCATTTCCTTGTTACTTTTGCATAAATGTACAGAACACAGACAGACAGTCTTTGAATCAGAGTATGATAGTTTTTGTAATTACATTTTCAAAATTCTTCATACATTTGGCTAAACTGTAAATTTTTTTGTTTCAGTATTTCTACCATTGTGTAAATGTTATTTTACTGCTGATGCATCTGAATGTTCCCACAGACATTAAAGACATTTCTGTCTTGTTCTCATGGATGCAGATACACAGTGACGTTAATTCAAACATGTCCCTTTCAATTAGGGATTTAATTACACAGAACCAACACCTACAAAGAGGAACAATTTGGGTTTTCCAGACATAATACCAAACTCAGTAAATTCAATTTATTGCATAGAGCAGAAAAACTGAATTTTGTTTGAATCTCATGGAAATGTTTTTAGCCCAAAAGAGGCTAAAATGACTAAAATTAAAAAAGGATTTTATTCATTCAGGAGTTTCTGCTGGAATATTTCTTACAATACTTCAAACAAATAAAATGAACACAACAATAGCTGACAAGCTGCCTGTTATATAAATGTGATGTGTTGTTTGAACTACAGATTGAAAAGTTCTCACTAAACACTGAAGCATTTCAAAGGTTTTCCAAAGTAAACATTTGATCCTGCAAACCACAAACCTTGACACAACTGCACTAAAAGAAAATCAGACTCAATATTTACATCTAAAAGAACAAAAATGACAAGATTTAACTACCATCAGAAATACAGAACAAACAGGCCTTTCAAAAAGAAATGCGTCTAACAGTTATATTTAATGTCTTCAGAGTTTGGTGCGTTTGAATCCTGGGGATCTGAAATTTCCATCCAGAATGCAGTAATAAAAGGATGGGCTGCTTAGTGATGATCATTTACATTTTTAACCGAATTTCATAAAGGTCAAAAATATGCAGCATATCAAAATTAAAGCCCACACAATCAATCATAAGAAATTGCTTTTTTTTTTTTTTTTAGCTGAATCATGTTTAAGCTTTTGTATTTTGTTGCTGCTGATGTTAACGCCACAAAGAAAAAGTTACATTTGCTCCTTAAATTTGAAACTTCGTCAGAAAAAGAAATGGCAGAAATAAAGCTGGACGTTTTAACCTCTTGCTGCAAATAAGAGGTTAAAATCTGGAAACAATAAAAAAGGCATCAAAACATGAAAAATATGTATTACTTAAATTTACTGTTTTACTATTTTAATAAGAAACATCGCTGGAAACGTCCTGGTCTGAAGTCATCTGAAATACTAAAACGCTTTGTGTTACAGTGTCGGCCTTCAGTGTCTTGGTCCACCCAGTCGCATATGGGGGCCAACTGTAAAAACATAAAAATAATTTACTCACAGAAATCATCTGAAAACTAATTTTCCAATTAGTTTGTCTAAAAAGGCCAAAATGTCAAATGAAGTGATTTACCTGGCGTTGACAGAAGAGGAGGACGAGAACCCTTCAAGGACGGAGGGGCCGCCCTGGGCCTGGACCGGAGGCCCGGGTAGAGCGGAGGAGCGTGGTGGAGCAGCGGCCCTCGGGACAAACCTGGAGCTCCGTACGGATCCAGAGGGGACGGGGGGACCCGGGAACCCAGGAGTCCTAAAGGCATCCCAGGAGGAGTCCGATGCAAAGACAGGAGTGGAGGAGGTTTGGTTTTGGGGAAAGAGCCTGAGGAGGAAATTATTTCAGGACACAAAGATGAAAAACAGTGTGTCCCCAAAGCACTGATGATCACTGCCAGTATTGGCAAGTAGGCATGAGCCGGTACGATACAATGATACCGCAGGAACAGAATATTTTCATGGTTTTGAAACTAACTATTTCATACTACAGTATACTTTGGAACCAGCCCATGCCTATTGGTAACTGCTTGTAGATTCAGTAAAATAGGATGTAGCTGCTTGCAGTCCTGACCTGGTGTTGGCAGCAGACCTACAGAAACAGGCGGAGAGTGGTCCCCAAGAGATCCCAGTGAGCCAGACTGAGGCGGTGGCCCAGGTGGAGTAGGAAGCAGCGGAGGGGGTTTCCCCAGTCCTGGGGGAATCATGTTCCCTTTATCATCCTCATCACCTAAGGCCAGAGCTGAAAAAGAAAAAAAAAAACATAAACTGCAGCCATTTTTCAGACTGTGTGAGCCCCAATCAATTACCAGTGTCTCACCTTGCAAATGGTCCTGTCGGGAAGCGACGTACTCTGAGATGGATTCCAGCTCCTCCAAATACAGATGCACCCCGTCGGCAAGCAGCGAGAGGAGATGTCTGATTTCGGAGGGAACTGTGTGCCGTGCAATTTTTTCTCGATCCAGAAAGTCATCCAGCAGCTGCGATGCCTGTGCTGCGATGTCTGCAGGATCCCTTGGCGAACTCTCCTTGAGGAGTCCGCGACTGTACTCTGCTTGCACAAAGTCCAGAGCCTGGTCTTTTGGCATGTTACGGTGGACTGGGAGGAAAACGGGAGCGTTAAAACCGAACTGGAAGGAGACTCAACTTAGAGTGAAGAAAAGATTTTTAGTTGTTTTTTTCCATCATAATCAGATGGATTTTATTTTTTGTTATTCGTTTGCGTTTAAAACATTGAGGTTTAAGGAGGTAATGCGCAACAGTGTGGAGCTTCTGCAATCGCAATAAATAGTTTCCTTCAGTTGAAGTTTTCCTTTGTTCATGATCCAGAAAAGTCAATATTTGTATATTTGCTCTTCAACTGTGCATTTAACAGTTTAGTCTTATGCTGTAAAGGGCAAATATTTGATTCTGATTTATTCACTCAATTTTGATGAGTTAGCTGGACTGCCTACTCATCAAAACTTGAAGTGTCTAATATTTTTGTCATAATTGGTTCAAAAACTGTAACTTCATACATTTTGAAAACTGTTCCATTGGTGTAAAGGACGTCTGTGGCGTCATTGTGCATTTGTATTGGCTTATGTGGCTGTTGATTGTTTAACCAGAGAAATTTGGAGACAAAAGTCTCCATTTTGTTTTAAGAGTAAGGCCTTAAATGATTGGGACACACGCTGAACAGTAAAAGGCATGTTTTGTGTAATGACAAAACTTGTTTATTCTTTTTGTTTTTCATGTTATGATGTTCTTTTGATTAAATTATCCATTTGCCCTAAATGGTGGTCATGTGTGGGTTAAGCAGCAGCATGTGTTGCACCCATTTCCACTTGTAAATTCAGATTTAATTCAAAACTACTTCAGTTATTTAAGAAGAAAATGAAATATGTTGCTGTAACTAGTCACTGTGTGACAGCTAACAAATGTGTTTTCCTTGCAATTGTGGAGGCACTTGAAATATATTTTCTAGATTTATAACCTTTTCCTTACAAAACCGAAACTTACCTAAAACGTTATTTAATGACTGTTTTCTATTTATAAGAAAGATTTGCACGTAAATGAAAGTCAGGTTTAGATTTTGTAAATGGCATCAAATTTGAAATCTAAATGAAAATAAGGAGCTTCCCCCCACAACTCCAACTTCAGTTGTGTTTCAGTTCATTGGGTCATTTGTTCTGTTGGTTAAACCAAACTTTTTCTGACAGGCGCTCTCAACAAAATCTGTAAAATATACAGTAAATGTTTGCCATAAAATATCTGCAATAATCCAGGTATTGTGCACAAGAAGTCAAATAAATTATTCCAAAAACTTTTGTTATGGTTTGAAAATTGGGAGGACACTGGAAATGAGTATTGAACACACAGATTATCAATATCTTGGTGGAAAAATCTTTCTTGCTAATGATAACTGTAGGATATCTCCTGTATAAATTTTTCCAACAAATGGTCTATAAATCTTGAAGGTTTTGGAGGTAATTTCTCTGATTTCCTTTTCCTGTAGGCACCACATGAGTAATGACACAAAAGTTGGATTACTTTGGTTATTACTGACATTTGATGTAAATTTTAACAAGAATATAAATATTCTAAATATAGTTAGACTATATATTTTATAGTTGACCAAGTATTGCATCCAAGTTGGTCTTTGTGATTGTGGCAATAAAAATTTTGATTCTACCTTAGACATAATATATAGGCATCTTCGTTTTATAAAATGCAAATAATGCGATCAAAATTTCACAAAGCAAAGGTTGTGATTGATTCACAAAATGCTTCTCAAAAGGATGGACTATAACATATTTTTGCTTTAGAAAGTTGTCACAACTGGTCTGTCATTCTCATTTACTTGTTGTCATAGCTGAATATTTAATTAGGCCATCTCTCCCTTCACAAAACAACCACTAAAGTCAGCCAAGGCAATGTTTAAAATCCCAACTACAGTTTTTACAAAAGTGAAACTGGCAGTCAGAGTCACCAATACTCCCTGGTGGGTCCCAATCTCAACTCTGATCACCTTTCTCAGTCAACTTCCAATCTGGTCACCTCAGTCTTTACACAGGTCAAACTGAAACAGGACACCCACATAAAAGGTCAGGGTTATGAAAATGTGAAGGTTTTAACCAAGTCAACTGATGTCAGCTTAAGCCAAAAAGAACAAATGACCCATCTTTGCAATCATCATATAAGTTTAGTTTTTCTAGGCTTCAGAGTTTGCTTATGTGTTTTGTTATGGTGTTTATTTCAGAGGCCATTTCCTAAAAAGTTTAGTGCTAATGGTGTTTATTTGCTTCAACAGAATTCAACTGAAATGCCTGTTTAAAAGATGAGCAGAATAAGAAAGCTTTATGAAACTTATATGTCAATGTGTTAAGAGTAAAATGCAGTTTTTTTGTGTTTAAGTGGAAAGAGTTTTAAAGAACTGAGGGTTGTAACGTACATGTTCTGGGGAGGGCTTGAAGGATTACGAGGGGTACGGACTTACTTTTGAGGGACTCTGAGAATATGATAACAGTGCAGGAGGACAGAGCTACGTTTTTCTGCTCCACCAGTATACATAACGGGGAGCCGTCTGCTCGGACGTCCTGCAGGGCCCGGGTCAGGCCCGATTCCGCTTGAAGGTACAGCATTTCCACTGACAGGCCACGTTCCTGCAAGCACTGGCTTAGCGATTTGGGGTAATCCCTTTGAGAGGAAGAGAAACACTTTGTTAACTAGACTTTTCTGTTTTGAGTTAATTAGATGGCATATAAAATAACCATTTCTCAGGTGAAGATTTTTATTTCTTCAGTTAAAATATATATTTTTAAAAACAAAACTTATTTCTCGAGTTTCAGGCGATAAGTTCTTTTTCAGATATGAAATGTGCAACAACTCTTTTTAATGTTCATCTGTATATTGGTGTGATAATGGAAAAGTCCATGATGTTCTCGAGGACGCAATAATCTACTGGCCACTTTATTAGAAACTTCTTCAGTTTCATAACTCGTTACTGCAAACACTGAATTGGCTAAATGACAGGAACTCCATGCACTTAAGCATCTACAAATATTGAAGGCAACTTGTTTGATAAGAACTTAAATATGAATCAATTTCACAGTGTGGCTACTGTCAGATAATAGGAAACTGAAGCTTCAACACAATAAAATCGAACAACAGGTTGGATGAATGTCACCTTTTCCAACAAGTCTTGATTTATTGAAGGAGGTCTACACTTGGCATAAACATGAAAACTTGGATTGTCCTGGCTGGTATTGCTCTAGGCTGTGGACAACCAAGTAATGATGTATGGATATTTTATTGGGTCCAATCTGGATCGTGTGGTACCGATCATTTAAACTGTGAAGCTTCTCTGAATAATATTATTGGTCCCATATATGACTACTGTCCATCAATCTGATGATTATGTCCATCAGTCACCTGATTGACATTGAGCAGAACATCTTTGGATTGTGGTGAAACTCGAAATTCTCATGAAGTGGAGACAAGGAAACTGCAAAAAATGAATGATGCCATTTCATTCATTTTGACCTCATCTTTAGACATTTTGTTCTCAAGAAGAACAAAATAGCTAAAGAATGTCAGAAGCTTATTGAATCTTTAATAGAATTACAAGAATTGTGAAGGCAAACCAACATTAGAAAGGTGTAATAAAGTGGCCAGTGATTTAACCTGAAACAAAGTTAAAGACAGTCCTGTTTTAAATCGTTTTCCTCATGTATAGCAAAAAGTAAGACCTCTAAAAGTGTCTTTAATGCGTCTTCTGTCTACAGCCACTGTTCTGTTTGATTGAATATCTGATAACTGGCTGAAAACCCCATTCAGCCAATGTGTTGCATCTATTATAGACATACCAGTTCTGTGGAAATCAAATTATCTGAACCAAATCATGTCCGAGTTGGACTCTTACTGGTTTGTGTTTGACTTCGCCAGGGAGTGTATTTTAAGCGAACAAGAAGCCTCATCTGCCAACTTATTTGCATTTTCAGCAGATCGTGTGAATGTTGTATGTAAAATAAAAGCTGAAAAGGAAATTAAATATTCAACCTCTTCCATAGAAATGTTACATGCGTGAAAACAGCTGTTTTGATGTTTCTGCCGTCAGATAGACAATAATTAATGTAAAGATTTAGGCTGCCTATTGCATTTGTTCTGGTGTGCGATTGAATTTTTTTTCTTCTTTTTTTACACATAAGTTTACATTTAAAAACATTTTCCAACCTGGTAAAGAAAAGTTTGTTTTTAATGGTGTAGCGAAATGCAACCCATTTTTAAACTTTCCCTGTTTTCATCATGAAGGAAAACTTACCTGGCTGAACCACCCCACAGCAACAACAGCCAACAAAGAGGATTAACTTTTAATGTTAAATGTTTGGTGATTATTTCTGGGTGAATTTATGTGTGTGTGTGTATGACTGAATAGAAGAATGGAAAACAAATCAGTTTATCTAAAAGAAGAAAAAAAAAAAGTTTAAGTTAGTGCTGAAACTGCACTAAAACAAATACCAATCAGATGCATAGTGAACAATCAAGATATTATAGCAACGTGTGTTAACTGGAATTGATGTAGAAGACTGCATATTGTTTATGTTCCAAATTAAGTGGTAATTGTTATTAGTCAGTTTTTCATCTGAGGATGCCTCAAAGATGTAACAGTTTGTTTTTAATATGAACATCTGATGATCTACATTACGTTGAAAGAAACAAAACTTCATGTCTGTCTTCAGTCTGAAAGAAAGTGGAGTCAGAAACTAGACGCAACATGTAGCTCAAGTATTTCAAATCCTGGCCTTTGTGTGTTTTATGTTCTTGAATGATTTGTGCCAAGTTTCCTTACCTGTTGCATTATTTATATTTTTCTTTTTCATTTGAAAATGTAATGCAAATATTTATGATTATATGGGTTCAGTTCAAACCAAGCTGCCATCACATTGGCTTCAAATATCTGCTACCATAAGGTTAAGTCTTATTTAGTGGAGCAGTCAAGAACTAGCATTGATGCATTAGATATTTGCTGAATAATGGCACCAATAGAGAAATTATTCACCATTATACCCAATAGGAAATAGATACCCTTTTGATAGCAGTTTAAAAAGAAACATAAGAAATTCAAATTAATTCTCAGTCGACAGCAGTTCTGAAAAAGTGTTTCAATTAGTCAGAACACGTCCTGAAATTGCAATAAAATGATAAATATTCATTAGTGGATGGTAAATATCCCAAGCAGAACATCCAAAACTCAGTTGAACTGTTAAATTGAACAACTGCTGGAGGAAAACTCACAGGAACTTGTTGGTGACAGACAGGACCACGCAGTCGGCTGGCTTTCTCTCCTCCTGGACCTGCTTGTAGAACTTCTGGTACAGAGCTTTACGTCTGTCCGCCGGATTGACAACCTCTGTTTTGACTGGCGGGTTCAAGACTTCAAGAAATTTGGGAAGAGGTAGCGGGATGGGTGGAGGAGAGTGCACGTTTAGATGCAGGGAGTAATATAAGCTACCAGGAGTAGTCATTTTAAAAACATAAAAGGTTCTGCATGTTGAAAATGAAAGTCTCACCACTTGGCTGAGGTTTATATGCCTCAAACTTTACACTAGTGGAGTAACCTTGAAGTTGTTCCAGCTCTTCATAACTAAAAATGGAGCAAAACAAGTTTCAATGTGCAGAATTTCATTGAGTTTTCCTGGGAGGTTATATAATACAGATTTCTGTGCACCGAAAATATAGACTGGAGAGGTAGGTACAGTAATGAAAGCAAAGGTAGCAGGAATTTTCACATCATGTCCTCTTGTTATATAATGTATATGCAAAGCATTATTTTCTAAATATCTGCACAGTTGAACTTTTGAAATGTGTACATTTGTTAAAGCCGACCTAAAAAAGAAAAACCCCCAGCAGGTGACGATGGAACTGATACAGCTCACACTGCAGCAAAAACCACAGCAGCCAACAGTAGAGTACAGTGTTCAGTGACAGCGATCAGATAACTTATTTGCTTCCTTTTAACTTGGAGTAACTTGTACATATAAACACAGTACATACAACAGTAGAAACTGAAAACTTGACACCAAATAAAAACAAAAGTGTAATATTTATCAACTAATTTCTGAAAGAAAAAAAACAGAACCAGGTCTGACCTTAAAAAAAGGTTCTGAATGATGACAATTTAAACTGCCCAAATAAACACTGAAAATCCTGCTGAAAAACATTTTTTTATTTAAAAAAAAAAAGGATCCAAGGTTGACATTTAGATTCTCACTGAATCATTCAAATGTTTGCATTTCGATTCCAGTTCAACTGACAAATCCAATAATCCCAAAGAAAAAGAATCAGCTAAAAGTGAGTGGTTTTAGTTTAATAAAACAGTTGACCAGTCAGCTTACTGCAATATTTGCAACAAAAATACACCATACAGAGTGAACAGCAAACTATTACGGTACCTTAACATCACAGGATTCATGGTGTTAAATTAAAACATTAACATAAGCCATTCACTGTTAATGATTTTATTCCTGTTGTTAACCAAGACTCAGCTTTTACAAGTTTTTCTCTTTTGTTGGATGGATTTTCTCCACCAGGTTAACCCCTCAATGTGAGATCAGTAACTGTTTTAAGTACCAGCAGCATCAAATCTGAGGCCCCATATGTCTTTTTGACTGACAGGATTAAACAAAAAAACCCTGTCATAATCCATTTTAAAATGACAATTGTAATCCACATTATGTCATCAAACATCAGGCAGTGGACTATATGTAACATTTTCTCTGAAGTGAAAGTTTTATACTGGAGACTGTCTTCTTTAAAAGATCAAATGCCTTTATTTGCAGGTTTTTTATTATCATTTACAGACTAAAATATATATACCTCCAATAAAGTATTAATAGTTCCATACAATTCTTATGGCATTTTGCTTATTAAATAAGTCAAATAAATTGTAACGCATCAGAAAATATCACAAAACTGGTAACAGAGTTTCACAATTTTGATGAGGCAGGACCTGTTAAAGTTAAACAGCTGGATATATAAAAAAGATTCAATTTATGTTTCACAAACCAGCTCCAGGTGGAAAACTTTTATTTTTCAAATGCATATTTATTCAACTAAGTGAAAGAATCAGTACACTGAAATAATAAGGAGCCGATTTATATAGTACAAACTGAACAACAAACCAGCCCTCCACTCACAGAGAAAATAAATGCTCTAAAAAGTATGGTTTCCAGTAACAGTGTCATGTGTTAAAGCCGTTGTGTTAGCCACCGTTAGCCGCTTTTACCTGTCCAGAGCATCCTTTAGCTCCTCGGTTCTTTCTTCTCTGCTCGGGTACGGAGCCGCTCTCCGGAACAACCGCAGCTGCTGAGCACTGCAACACAAGAATCCATTTAACGTCGACATTCATGGTAACTGGAGTATATAACTGCACTCCCGGTGCAGAAACATGTACTTGTAATTGGAGGAAGTTGTTGTTCGAGGCTTCCATGCAGGCTAGCTGCTAACACTAAAGAAGCTAACCTTCCGTTTGGACTGCCGGATGGTCTCCGCACTCCTGCGGCTGGCTTCGCCCAACTCGACATTTCACTGAAACTGAAACTGCAGCGCGACTAAAAACAGCACATTTAATCTGACGGATCAGATAAAAATGCCCCGCCGATGTCCCTCACGGCTGTGAATAGCATGAACACACCAGTGGAAATGAGGTTTTAAAAAGGGGAGGAGCGCCGCGCTGATAAGCCCCTTTTAGGCAACTACTGCCACCTAGAGGGTGGTACTGTACTTACAATCACAGTTCTATTTTAGTCTTTTAAAGAACAGAATTGGCGCATAACTTTATATTTCATAATGTTTCATATAAAATCAGATATTATGATAATGAACTCATTATTTGAGTTCTCTTTTTTAATAAATACTTGTTTCACTCTTACTTGAGTAATTTTCTACTCACTCCTTTGTAAGAGTATATATATATATATATGTATTTGTACACATATTTTATTTATTTATTTTTTTTACTCAAGTGAAAGATAGCCATCTGAAAAATTACTCAAGTAACAGTGAAGAAGTTTTAGGTAAAGGACTACTTTTACCTAAAAATTAGACTTTTTAGGTAAAAGTCTAATTTTCTATTAAATTAGACTTCCAGTCTAATTTAATATAACTTTAAATTAGACAGTAAGTCTAAGTTAGACTTACTGTCTAATTTAATAAATATCTGAGAAGAATGTAGTCATTCAGACAAATACTTACTTACTGTATGTTCACTTGACCTCCAAATGGTACAACAGGCTCAAAAGACCTAAAATAACACTAGATCAATGAAGCCTGTTTACAAAGCTACCAGACATCCCACCAGGCACATGAACAGTGAAAGTAAAAATTAAGTTGCAGTAAAACTACTACTAGAAGTATTTTGACTTGAGAAAATTATTCAATTAAATTTAACTGAGTAAATGGTAAAAGTTACTTCTCACTCATGGAAAAGCTAAAGTACTTTTTGACACATAATGGAAATACCTGATCATAAAAATGCTTCAGCTTTGTGTATGATTCAATTTAGCTGCTCATTATTTAAATTTTTATTAGCTCACATCAGGTTAGATTTTAGTTAACAAAGAAACGCAATACATGTCTGTCTTTGGAAAAAATTGTAAACAGGTTACAAGAAAAGACAAAATGGATGGTTTAAACTAAATATGATATGTTGTACACAATGATATGATAAATTTTGCAAAAATATAATTATAAAAAGTAATAAGATAAAACTCAATATTTGCATAGGTATACCTGAAACATCTTCTGCCTTTAAAGTAACATATTCGCTACAGTTTACATAAAAATAACTACAAGAGGACAAAATATAAGAAATACAAAGCTGATATATCTTTGTTGCAAATATGTACACCCTTTAATTTACTAAAGCACACTTGGATTCAGTTTCAGCATTAGGTCTTTTTCTTAGAAATCTGTCACCATCCTAAAATCTTGACAATATTTGTCAAAAGTTTCAAAAGTTCTCCAACTTTCTCAGATGCCTTTAGAGTCACCTACAGATTTTTGGTCAGATTTATGACTAAGCTTTTAATGTTTTTTTTTTTTATGTCACAAAGTCATTGTTTTGTTGAAGTAGATATATATTTAGACTCATGGTGTTTCTGAAACACAAAACCTGTCTTCAACTTCATCTTTCTGTCAGATACTGATTGGCATTAAGAACTTATGTGTCTCCCAACACATTGATATACAACTTTCAAAATTCTTCTACAGTGATGCAAATACGGCTAAAAAACTGCAAACTCTTGAAAGTAGTTGTTCTCCACAACCCTTTTTCATGGCGTCATGTATTGGAACAACCAGGTGATTGACTGAGAACATTTACCTCGTCTGTTCAGCAAACTCTGTAGTTCCAATGAGGGGAGAACTACCAGGCAAAGTAGTTACCAGGCAAACCATTCATTCACTTTTGTGGCTCTGTCTGGTTTAGTTGGCTTTAATTATGTTCATTTCAACCCCCAAGTCCCTCTAAAACTTAAAAAAATTGCACCTGAATGGCAAGAAGATCAACGTCTCTGGGCTGGCTGGCGGAGTTGTGTGAAGGCTTTCATGGCGGGTGTTCAGTGCTTTGTCTGCTTATGGTTAGTTCAGATAGGCTTATACTGAGCCTGGATCTGGTCAAGTTTCTTCTTGTTAAAACTGAGATATTCCTTCTCCAAGGTTGTCTCAGGTTTGTTCGAAATGAGTCACCCAAGTTATGATGTTAAGAAATCTGCCGGTTTGCTAATTGGCTTTGCAGAACAGATCTTGGACCAATTTTTTGTATTTATTAGCCAGAATCAGCTTTATTTGGAATTAGACTTTGGTTCCAAGCTCTCACATGATTGAGTATTCAAGTCAGGTCAAGTTTATTTGATTAACACATTTCAGCAACGAGGCAGTTCAAAGTGCTTTACAGCATAAAATAATATATGGTAATCACGTAAGAAACAAGCAATGAACATTACATTTTGTTAAATGCCGCCGTCAGATTTATCAAGCAAATATACATTAAATATATCAAACAATGATCACATTATTATTGATCAAAGGCAGCTGTAAACAGGTGGGGATTTAACCTTAATTCAAAGGAAGTCAGTGTTTCAGCAGCCTTGCAGTTTTCTGGAAGTTCAATACAATGACAGCAGTATTTTGGTGCTAAACCACACAATGACTTATAAACTAACTAACAAAAGTAGTTCAAAGTTTATTCTCTCAACGTTTTGGTAGCCCTGTCAAGATACTGCTGCAGATATCAAATCGACTAAAGATAAACAAATGGAAGAGTTTCTCAAAATATTGTTAATAAATTGTCTTTAATTCTGGATATGTTTTTCAGGTGATAAAAGGCCAACTTTGTAGCTATCGTTATGTGTTTTTACCTATGAAAAACAGTTTAGAATGAAAAAAAAACAACGCTAAATACCCTAGTTTTCTTCGGTTGTGTTAAATATTGATATTATTTGTTTCAGGTGTCCTCAGCGGGTAACTCGTGCACGTCTCCGCCTGGTAGCGTGAGCGCGCCGAGCGGTGACAGACGCCATTTTATTTTGAAAATCAAACTAAACTGGAGGCGCTGCAACCCTTCCATTTCATCAAGTTTGTTGTGGGGAAACTAGAAGGAATGACGATCTGAATTACTTTACTGGAAGCACGGTGAGACTGAGAATGTATTTAACTAACAACAATCGACAGGATTACATTCAAAGAAAAAACAGAGATTTAAGTAGGGGATGTCCGTTTTACACCAGCATGAGGGAGGGGGAGTCTAATTCCTGAAAACAGCTGTCATTTTCTTTAGGTAAAAAGTAGCTCACTCTTCAGGTAGAAATATTTATCGTTGATGTAAATATAATAACCACTTTGTGTTTTGTTGTTGGTATCCGAAAGCCACCGTCACGTTTGGCTGAATGAAGGTTTACAGACTAGTTTAAGAAATCAACGTTTGTAGCTACGTTAGCATATTCAGAGATTAGTTGGAGCCGAGGAAGGCAAGCTAAGAAGGCTAATGCTACCGTTGGCGAGCTATATCTCGTAAAACTAATGTCCAATGTTCAAACTAAACATTAAAAGTGACTGTGAGAATCCTTACAACTCATAATGTAGCTGACTTATTTAAAACCATTAAAATGTAAATATTTTTTTCCGTTCACATTTATATGAAACATGCTCGTGCTGCTAACGTTAGCTTCTCGCAAATGCTAATTTGGTCATCTTTAGCTTAGGAAAATTGGAAAAATTTCCTTTGCTCATTCCTAAGTTGAAACGTAAAGATAAGACATATTTTTCCTAAGTCATAGATTAATGAACAGGGATTTATAATTTATTGGCTTTAAATCTGTCAAAAATGGGAAGTAGGTTCTTAACGGTGTTTACCAGCGTCATGGTGGTGTTAGCCGATCTACACACCTAGGTTTTCTCAGTAGTTGCTGAATGTGGTCGCTGAAGAGTCAAAGGTTTTCCTAAATTAGTGAATTAATTTCATATCACTAACATTGGTGGACGCTTCGGGGCTGCTTTGAACGCTCTGCTTTATTAATTAAAATTTTTGTTAGCTTCTTAGATTTGCTAACTTTCATTAGCACGTTCTTTGTCCGGAGAGCGACTTCTGTTATTTTTGTATCTGTTCGCTTGAATGCGTGGAAAGAGAAAGGGCGACACTAAATGTGGCATTATTTTGTTTTGTAAGTTTTTTTAGCGGATGTATGCGACCTTTGAATTAATGAGCTGTAAAATGAACCATTTGGACTGGTTCAATTTGAACTGGAAGTGAGTGATCAGTGAAGTTATTCTGTCTGGAAAAACTGAGTCATTTCAATCTATTTTTATGGCACTTACACTATTTTCAATATGACCCTCTTGGCTAATTCCACATTTAAAAACACAATTTGTGACCAGAGAAACACTTATTCTTATGGCCTGTTATCAATTAATTTGATTTAAAGCTATAGAATAGTGTCAAAAACACACAAATGCCTATGAAATACCCTGCTTCTGTGTTTCTATAAACGTAATTAGAGATATGTGTGCAACTGGTGTCTTAAGTTTTTATTTTTATTCACTCTAAAATGATATATTTTAAGCTGCTGGTCATTTCTGCCCTTTGATGTGTATTTTTTTTTCACTTTTACTATCTTTTTGAAAAAATTTATGGTGTATTATAAAATTATGGAGTTTGATCTCATTTAAACTTGAGGCATATTATGGTTTAAACTGGAATACAGTTAATATTTCTTTCAGTCATTGTGCGATGTAGTAAATCTAGCAACTCATGTATAATAGCATAATATTTACTTTCATATACAATCATTTGTTCACTTTTGGGAAAATACAAAATTAAGCACAGAATTTCACTTTCAGCTTTCTATTTACATCTGTATGGTTATAATTTATTTACACTATATATGTTACAGTTAAACTTTAGAAACTTGTATCAGTTGCTGATTTTAAATTTGAAAGAAGCAGACATGGTGCATCTCCTGTTTTTATGTCAGTATGGGGTAGAATATACTGGTGTTATTGATTTAAAAAGCTAATTTATTAATCTGAGAATTAATTTTGAGTTACTCTAACTGGTAGCTTTTGTGAAATAATCACATACATTTCTTCTTGACCATTGCTCTTGTTCAAAAAGAGGAGTCAACATGCCAGTCTGCGTCAGCTAAATATGTTTAACTTTTATTCAAAGTTACATCTGTCCATTAGGTGTGAAATGACCCTAGTTAAGTTATTAGGTGTTGTCACTATAATGTAATTGTTTGTTACAGTCTTATGGCAGAAAACTGCAGATTTTATTTGTGTGACTGGAACTCTTTTCTTTCCTCCCCATACACTTGGGAGTTTGGATTGGTGCAGTTAACTTAAAATCTATTGTAGTTATTCCTATTCACATAATTTGGAGTAACAGTTAGTTTATTTTAAACCATAACTGCAATCTAAGAGTGATACTATCATTGGCTGGTTTTCCTGTTTTTAAGTCATATTCTCGACTCTGGTGGGTGGTGATTTGCTCTCCAGATTGTATCAACATTCTGCCTCAGCAGACATAATTATGTAAATGTCTTTATTTTTTATTTATATTTTGGACAGCACAGTGTAAATACACATAACTGACCACCACTGTAAATAAAAAATTGGTTTAACATAAATAGAACATAATTAAATGTGATCCTAGAACATTTATTCTTGATTAATATTTTTTTTTGTCTTAAAGGTATTTGCTCACATAAAAATTTAGCTGATACAGAAAAAATCAGTTTCCTAATGACTTAGAAAAACTGTTCTTCCGTTACAGATGCTGTCCATGGTTTTAAACTGAAGGATTCTACCTGCTAGCACTGGGAGCCACTGATCGGAGCACACATTTGGAAGACAACATTTGTCGCACCTTTTGGGGGGGGGGAGCAGAAGTAACCTATCACTGAAGTGACTAAAGGGGAATAATGGTGATTTTGCGCCGTGCTCGGCTGCCTGCTTCCGCCCCAACCAGCAATGAATCTTGACTCGCTCTCGCTGGCTTTGTCTCAAATCAGCTATCTGGTGGACAATTTAACGAAGAAAAACTACCGAGCCAGCCAGCAAGAAATACAGCATGTAAGTAGGAGAAACATCCACTGCATTCAGTCTGTATTAGGTTCCCGGATCTGCTTGTAAATCAATGTAAACTGTCAAAATGTACAGAAAATCTGACATTTAATTCAAATGTTCATAGTTGTGTTCAGTCACTGAAATGAATAATTCTCCTTAGAAACACCAGGTGTGCCTCTTGTATGTTTCATCCTCATTGAGATTTGAGTAAACACCATCAGTTATGTATTTGACGTTACCAACTTGTTGACATCTGTTCTATAATGTTTGGCTGTCAATCAAACACCAGTTAAGTTAAAAACCACCTGCAGAGTTTTGAGTTCGGTGTGCAGTGATGAGTCTGATTAGCGCAACTAGATTGTGCCAAAAGAAATTAGAAAAACTTTTGGATCCTTCAAAATATGTATTCATTTAAAATATATTTAGTTTTATCGACATCACCCAGCCTTTTTGTTTAGATTCTTGGGAGTGACTGATCATTTGTTTCATGCAGTCCCTCTTACAGCTTAAGAGGGACTAATGTTTTCCTGTCAATAAATGATTTAGTCTGCTGACTTTACCCCATCAGAAGTTGGCTATTCGTTTTTCAAGAACAATCCCTTATTTTTATGTCTTTCTAATATTAATACTTGTAAGGACATGATGCAAATAATCTTTAGACTCGCATGTAACGACTGTTTTGAGAAGAAAACAGTCTTTATGGATTGCTTATTGAAGAGCTTGTAAAATCTTTATTTGCATGGATTGTGTAAAAGAAGTTATCTCCACTGTGTGTGATTCCAGATTGTAAATCGTCACGGTCCTGAGGCAGACAGGCATTTACTACGCTGTCTCTTCTCCCATGTGGATTTCAGTGGCGATGGTAAAAGCAGTGGCAAGGACTTTCACCAGGTAATCTTTGAATAATCACATTTATCTCCAGCTTGTGTTATTGTGGGGCAACTTTTAATGGCATTTTGAAATATTTCAAAGCTTCCGACATTAACTAACCTAGACTAATTTGTTACACTGGTGTGCCAAATTGCTTTTTTTAGGTGCACTTAAGTGTTTGATTGCATCATATTTAAAATCACAGTGTTACAAGCTTTTTTTTCTTTAAATTCCTGTCCATTAACACAATTTTGACTTGAAAATGATTAACAATATCGCTGACATAAAGTACTTTTATTGACGCTTATTTACACAAGAGAGGAAACGTACTGAAAAAGTGTCTAAAAGGCCCCACTGAGCTGAAATTTCAACTTAAAAACATATATTTTTTAAAAGTTTTATTGGCTCTCGTGGGCTTTAATTGATAGTGAATTGATAGGAAAGTGGATAATGAGAGAAGTGGAAGACATGCGGAGAAGACTAAGGTCACCAGGCCGGGAATCAAACCTGCAACGGCCGCATCGAAGACTAAGGCCTCCTTATGTAGGTTGTGCTTAACCCCTGCGCCACCACAGCACCCCGTGAAGATATCATTTATGAAAAAGAAAAATGGAATGAAATTAAATGTGGAAAAAAATGTAAAGGCTGAATATCTGATAAATGTGTTAAACTGAATGTTTTACGAAATCCAAACAACTTTTCTAATGAAAAATTATTTTGGACTTAAACTCAGTGAAGGGAAATTCTTCCTTTGCAAAATAGTGTGTGTGCAGCATTGAACTACTAATCTGATGGCATGTGGTATTTTTATAGATGCATTAAGATTTTTCAGTGTTTCAATGTGACATGTATCAGAACTGCAGCAATGTTCACATACACTTTGCTAATTTGCAAATTTGCACACTGAATTCTTTGTTTGCATAGATATGTATGGTCACAACAGTCACTGTGTGCACAAATATAATGCATAATTATCAGCAGTGGAATACAAAGAGATCAGTTGCCCATTACCAGTTCCTGTGAGGTTGATGGTTCCAGGTCCCGCCCATCTCTCTTCCTGATTGGTTTATAGGCCTAATATGTGTATGTTGTTGAACCATAAGGAAGCTTTCAGAGTCTTAGACTTTTTCCTCGACTGAGCGTTTACACTGGCCGCAGATATTTTTTAGTTGCCCTATTGAGAAATGAGGTCACATTTGTGACCTAATTGGTCGCATTCCAGAGCCCTGTCTGTATTAGTGAAGTCGTACCAAACAGAAATGAAAATTGACCCTTTAAGTTGAGAACAGTTTTTCTTTCTTTTGTGTAAAATTTTGAAGTCTTGGTTTGTTTCTGCTGCTGATACATTTCTGTTCTCTTGTCTTTTCTCACGACCAGACACAGTTTCTGATTCAGGAGTGTGTGTCGCTGATATCAAAGCCAAACTTTATCTCT
This sequence comes from Poeciliopsis turneri, assembly GCA_922788865.1. Lineage (NCBI taxonomy): Eukaryota > Metazoa > Chordata > Actinopteri > Cyprinodontiformes > Poeciliidae > Poeciliopsis > Poeciliopsis turneri. The sequence goes on from CAKLNU010001104.1 coordinate 1,695,537, forward strand.
ACTCTCTGCTACGCCATCGACAATCCCCTGCACTATCAGAAGGTAAGCAGTGTTATAAAATGTTAATGGGCTCAGTTAAATCCCAGAGCTTCCACTGTACTTTTGGTTCTGGATTGGCAGCCAGTGGTTTTGTCATTTAGTTTAGTTTTAGAGCTCAACTGTAATTTTCTGCTTATGCTTGGAAGAAATGCTTAGACTTTTTCAGAGACTTTAAATTATTCTAAAGTGAAGTGGAATTCAGGTCTATTTAACTGGTATGCAACAGAACTGGGGTGATGTATGTTAATTTTTTTACGTTTTAATGTGTGCAACAATCAAAAATTTAAGTTTGATCAAATAGTTCTCCTTAATTTATCTTTCAGAGTTTGAAGCCATCCACCCACCTGTTTACTCAACTGAGTAAAGTACTTAAACTCAGCAAGGTTCAAGAGGTGAGGAGGATCTTCACTGAACTTTGTTTAGAGATATGTGTGCTAACGTATCTCTGTTTGATTTTAACTGAAAACCTTTTTGTTCTTTTTAGCTAAAAAGTGGTCAAACATTTCAGAACCATCTTTATGTGACTTATTTTTCTACTTTCCAGGTAATTTTTGGCCTTGCTCTGCTTAACTCCAGCAACACAGATCTTCGGGGATTTGGTAAGTGTTGTAGCAGAGTCTTGCATGTTTCAATATAAAATATTTTCAGTTTTCAAACATTTTTTTTTTTTACTGCTGTCTCATGTTTCTCCACCAAATATTAAATTTAACTGTGACATTTTTGTTGTTGTTTCAGCTGCACAGTTCATCAAGCAGAAACTTCCCGACCTTCTGCGGTCATACGTTGACGCAGATCTCGGAGGAAACCAGGAAGGTGGCTTCCAAGACATTCCCATAGAGGTGTTGCACCTGCTGCTCTCCCATCTACTGTTTGGACAGAAGGGAGCCAGTGGGGTAGGGCAGGAGCAGATTGACGCCTTCCTTAAGACACTTTGCCGAGGTATTAAAAGAAAAAAAACATGCCATCCATCTGTCTGATGATGAATAATCAATGTCTCAGTTTGAACTTATGAACATATTTCTGTGTCTGCCAGATTTCCCCCAAGAGCGCTGTCCTGTGGTGCTCGCACCACTGCTGTACCCTGAAAAACGGGACATTCCCATGGACAGGATCTTACCAGACTCCGGGGAGTTAGCTAAGACCATCATGGAGAGTTCTCTCGCAGACTTCATTCAGGAAGTTGGTTACGGCTTTTGTGCCAGGTGAGTTCAGTAAGCTAATTCTAGAGTTTTTGCTCTTCACCACAAAGACACAAAATTACACAAAAGTATTTCTGGACCAGTTTTTAGTGCAAATATGTTAGTTTTGTCTTATTTCAAAAACACTAATTTTGAGGTGACTTTTCAGCAAGATATAGAAGTTTTTTTAAAGTGAGCAATTGCTTAATATTAATGAAAATTACTAGCTCCATTAGAAGATTCTTTCACTTTAAACAACACATTTCTCCCATGTTATAAGTGAAATAATCTGCCAATGCAATTAGTAATATTTTTAACAATATTAAGGAACTGTTGACTTAAAACAAGATCACATTTTTTAATAAAAAGTTATATACGTTATTTTGGTATCACATTTAAGTGTACTGAGATATTTATACTAGAAGTTGCATAAACATACTTGGTCCGATTTTGGAATTTTACACTGAATTTAATCGGAATTCAAAATGAACGCAATTAAAGAAAAACTGGGACTCTGAAACCGAAAAGTTCAAAAATGTAAAAATAAATTCTCTCAACAGCCAATACAGAAGGCAGAGCAGCTCTATTCCCAAAGTTACAAAAAACAAACAATTTCTGATTATAGAAAAATGAACTGCTGCAAAAATTAGTTGCAAATTACAATTTGATGATTGCAGTTTGAACAGTCCGATCTTTATTTCTGAGTTCTGTTCTCTTTGTTCAATGTGAAATGAGCTGCTATGAATTATTAGTTTCAGAGTTGTCTGAACATTCACCTCTGACATGGTTGGTGTCCTTCTGTCTCAGTCTTGATGAATGCAGAAACATAATCCTCCAGTATGGGGTGAGAGAGGTGACAGCCAGCCAGGTAGCCAGGGTTCTGGGAATGATGGCCCGGACGCACTCCGGCCTGTCTGATGGCATCCCACTTCAGGTAAGGCGCCTGTTTCTCGCCTAATTTAATTTCACAACATAGGTTTGATGCAACATGCCTTACATACACTGGAAGTTTTAAATATAATTTTTTTTAATATAAATGCAGCTCCAGTTCTGCTTTTTTATTAAGTTTAGACATTGTTACATTGTTATAATGTATAATTTTCCCCCCTCAGTCCATTTCTGCTCCAGGAAGTGGAATTTGGAGTGATGGTAAAGACAAGAACGATGGCTCACAGGCACATACGTGGAATGTTGAGGTTCTCATTGACATTGTCAAAGAAGTGGTAAGGAAAGTATTTGATTGTGAAAATAAACCTTGTTTTTTATGTTTGATTGGTTGTCAGAAGTATCGAGATGTTTTTGTGTTTTCTTTTAGCAAGTGATAGAATTTGGAAATAATAATGGAATTACTCTGAGTAAACATTTTATTAACTACAGTCACTTGATGTCATTTCCTGGAGTTCTGCAGGTGTGACGCTATCAGCAAATTTGGGCATTTTTATAGTTACTGAACCTAAAGCGCACAGAGTGGAGTGGAGGCAGGGTAAAGTTTAAAAAATCCTAGAAAATTTTTACTGAACCATAATTGATATTTTCATTGCAATTTCCAACAACTCTACCAAGAGGCTTGTTCAGCTGCAGTTCTGTTTCACTGTAGAATCTTGTTCTACGTGCTCAGAAAAGTAACTGTGTTAAACGTTTCTTGTTTTTTGTTTCATGACTGTCTTAGAATCCCAACCTGAACTTCAAAGAGGTGACGTATGAACTGGACCACCCTGGATTTCTGATCCGGGACAGCAAGGGTCTGCAGATCGTGGTGTATGGGATCCAGCGGGGCCTGGGGATGGAGGTCTTCCCTGTTGATCTCATTTACCGCTCATGGAAACACGCAGAGGGACAGGTAAGTGGTGTTGGACAAACATGGGATCTAGATTTGACATAGTATTTTATTCCTAAGTGTGAGTTTCTGTTTTCCAGCTGTCGTTCATTCAGTACTCTCTGATGAACCCAGAAGTGTTCTGCTTTGCTGACTATCCGTGTCACACTGTGGTCATTGACCTCCTTAAAGCCCCACCTGAGGATGACAACAGGGAGATTGCTACATGGTAGAAAAGCTGAAGTCTTACTGCTGCATTTAAAAGCTATAATATGAATGCTTTACATATATAAGGCATTACTCTGACTACAGACAGAAGGTTTGAGTAACTTTTTAAAGCAGGGGTGTCCAAAGAGTGACCCTTAAAATGATTTTTCAGCCTCTAACCACAAGTCAGAAAATGGTAAAAATTTGGCCAACATAACAGAAAACTACTCCTCCAAAAATCTGAAAAATGTAGTATTTTGTTTTTGTAAAGCAACATTCCGAAGGTCTTTTTATGTTTTGGGTCTTTAGTGATACATTGCAAAAGCACGAAGTACTTAGCCTGTTTATCTATCTTTGTACACTTTAAGGAAGGTAAAACTAACTCACAAGTAACTTTTTGGCAAAATAGGAATTTGTATTAAGTCAATAAATCCTTAATGTGGATGAAAAAGTACTAGTTCTATTGATGGTTTGCTTAAGACATTTTTTCAATTTTTTAAGTGAAATAATATACCAGTGGAAGTAATACTTTTTCATCAACGTTAAGAATTTGACTGAAAACAAGCTCCTACGTTTTGCTGGAAAGTTACTTATAAGTTACTTTTCTTACTTCAAGGATACTAAGATATTTACTCAAAAACTAGACAAATATACTTGGTGAGATATTGTGTTTGTGCTGTGTTGACAGATTTGACTTTTAAAAAATGGTGAGCAGATCAAACAAAACAAAAGAAAAATCACAAACTCATTTTTTTAATTTAATGAATTTTGTGGCCACCTATAGTTTACATTAGCCAGTTTTGGCAAAAAGCTTGGTCACCACTGCTTCAAATGTTAATCCCTCTCAAAATATCAAACAGTTTTCCGTTGATTTCTTTCAAAAAGTTTCTGTAACATCCTGCAGGAAAAGTCTGGACTTGGTGGAGAGTCTCCTCAGACTCTCTGAGCTTGGGCAATACGAACAGGTGAAGCAGCTCTTCAGCTTCCCCATCAAGCACTGCCCGGACATGTTGGTGTTGGCTCTACTGCAGATCTCCACCTCCTGGCACACGTTGCGCCATGAGCTCATTTCCACCCTCATGCCCATCTTTCTTGGCAACCACCCCAACTCTGCCATTATCCTGCACTACGCCTGGCATGGACAGGTTGGTCCTTTTCTAATTTTAGCTGATTAACCAGTATTTGCCTTTTATTATTTGACATGTTTTTTTTTATTTTTTTTATTGTGTCTTTATCCCTGACTTAAAGCGACCGGTTATTTTGGGGTTCTCATCCACAGGGTCAGTCTCCTTCCATTCGTCAGCTGATTATGCATTCGATGGCTGAGTGGTACATGAGAGGGGAGCAGTATGACCAGGCCAAGCTGTCTCGCATCCTGGATGTGGCCCAGGACTTGAAGGTTTATTTATACTGTTTAATCTTTTACTCATTTTCTAGAAAATGGATTCATATTTATGGCAAAAATGTATTTTCTGCCATTGCTGAGTAAAGTTTTAACTTTTGGAGTTCCAAATGACTAAATCCGTTTCTCTTTTCAGTCTCTATCGATGCTGCTGAATGCTACTCCGTTTGCCTTTGTCATTGACCTCGCTGCACTTGCCTCTCGCCGTGAATACCTCAAACTTGATAAATGGCTGACTGACAAAATCCGGGAGCATGGAGTAAGTCTCAAAAATATATGCAAGTGCTTTTAATAGAGCTCTTGCTAAATATTAAGTCATTTAAATCCTAAAATGTTTTTTGTTTTGTTTCTTCCCCATCATAGGAACCATTCATCCAGGCATGTGTTACGTTTCTGAAGAGACGCTGCCCGTCCATCATGGGAGGTCTGGCTCCTGACAAGGACCAGCCCAAAAGTGCCCAGCTGCCCCCAGAGACTTTAGCCACCATGCTTGCCTGTTTGCAGTCATGTGCAGGGTGAGAAGAAGCATTGTTTGTTGTTAGGACTGTTGGTGTTTGGGGTGAAATCGGCACTATCGGAAACTTAAAACAATCTGAACACTTTCCGATCAGTGAATGCGCCATTCTCCACTGGGGGTATGATGCAACGACAGTGAAGGAGCTTTTACTGCAGGATATATTCATCATCTGTGATTGAGGTGTTCAAAAGTAAAATCAGGGGAAGCAAAACAATGTAAGAGGCTGTTAAAAAGGAAATGACATTTATTTTACATCTCTGCAGGGAGATGAATTTTGTACTCTAATAATTTTGTTTGGCCCCACATTTCAAGAATAATGCAAATTTGTCCCTCCAGCAGAGGTGGATGATGCAGATGTTAGTGCACGCACATCTGATTTTCATTAGTTTATTAAACATGGGTAATCGCAGCAATATTTTCAAATGTTTTCTGTTCATATTGCTGAAAAAAGTCCATTTTGCAAACTTGGTACAAAACCTTTTTTAAATCCTTTCCTGCAGAAAAACTTAAACCTGTGGCTACCAACTTAGTCTGATTTTAGATTTTGAATTAAAGTTGTATTATTTGCAACTTAATTTTGATTGTAAAATGTGTGATTAACTTCTGTTGAATTTTCATGAATGTTTTATCTTTATTTTTCTGCTGTTCTTACTTGACCAGTGATGTGTCAACGGGTATATTTAACTTTCATTATTCCCCCTCCGCCCTCAGGAGTGTGTCCCAGGAATTGTCGGAGACGATCCTCACCATGGTTGCCAACCGTAGCAATGTAATGAATAAAGCTCGGCAGCCTCCACCAGGAGTGATGCCGAAGGGGCGCGCCCCAAGCACCAGCAGCCTGGATGCCATCTCACCTGTACAGGTATCGGCATGTGACAAACAAACGGTACTTTGACAGAAAACATTTTGTATTGTTGTAGCTCTGCTGTGTTTAGCTCTGGTTCAGTCTTTTCCACCTTCTGTTTTCCAGATGGACACTCTGACTGGCATAAGCGCCTTGAGTCTGGGCAGCACTGCCACCTCCCACACTCAGAGCATGCAGTGCTTCCCCACCTCACTGAGCTCGGCTCTCAGTAACCCTCTGTCCCCCTCAAAGGCCTTCCCTCCTCTTCCAAACCCGAACCCAACCACACCTTTTGGGGTTCATAGCAGTATCAGTTCCCAGCTTCCTGGTATGGACTCTGGTACTTATCCCTTTTGGTTTTCCTTCACACACAAAAACATTCATATTTCTGACCAGACAGTCTAACACAACACTGTCACTGTAAGTTTAACGAATCAGATTAAAGCTGCATTATGTAACTTTAAAAAAAAAGATTTGTAGATATTTGTTAAAAATAGGCCTGCTGCAATAAATCAAGTTAAAATGAGATCAATGACTTATCAACGGCTAGTTAGCGTGGCCACCAATGACAACAGATAAACAGTTTTTCTGTTTATACATAGTGACAGTTTTAACAAATATGCTAAAAAAAAAAAAAAAAAAACTTTCATAAAAGTGCATCTTTAATGAATAGTTACATCAAACCAACATGGATCCAAGATGTCATAGTAAAGCCACGGTTAAGCAGAAGTTATGTTGGTTAAGCTTTGTGTGATTGAAGCTTTGTTCAGCCATCAGCTCCAGCATCGGCTCCAGCATCGGTTCCAGTCTGGGAATGCCGTCAGTCAGCACGGATCCCTTCGGCACCAGGAAGATGAGCACACCAGTCCTGAACCCTCCTACCTTTCAGCAGAGTAAGATGAAGGCCTGTAAGTGGCGATGGTAGTGGTGTGACTGAGAGCCCCGCCCTGCGTTGCTCTGCGCTGTATTTCCTCTTCAAATAACTGCTTTGGTCTGTAAATTGATTTGGAGCCTGGAGTCAATTGTCATGATCTTTCCCACCAAATTTGCTTTAAGTTTCTGAAAAATTGTAGCAATTTTGAAGAGGAAGTACAGACCAGTCTTCCATTCCTTGTCTGCTTACGCTGATTGCCCCATTTTATTGTGTTTTAGAAGAGATGCATCTGTCAGAGATTGGAATGGGACAATTTTTCTCTTAAGTTGGGACATTTATTCATGTGAAGATCTACAGTTTTTGGGTGATCCTGGATAAACGAGAAGCATTTGGTTCAGTTTTGGGATCATTAAATTATTACTTCCATTAATGAACTTGTAGTATAATTTCTTTTGTGTTATGGCTCTGTAGATGGAAGAAAAACACAAACAATTGGCAGGTCAGACCAAGAAGAAAATTTGTATTAACCATGCAGAACTTGATCGATGCATCTCGAGTGATATTTTTTTTATTATACTTTTATTTATTTTTTGGTGCTGAAACCAAACTATAATTTACTTTTTGTGTTTTGATCTCAATTCCCAATCATGTTGTTGAATTAGGGAAACATCTGCTTCCAAGTTCTGATCCCAGTCAGTCAATTCCATTTTCACTAACAAAACAAAGGTCACAGTTACTGTTGAGGAATTATATGCAAATTTGATGACTTGAAGCTTCAGAAGTTCAGGTGATCTATGTTGATTCCATTGCCAAAAAATATTAAACCAGAGGGTTAAAAAAATAAACTGTAAATCAGGAAATGTTTTGTACCATCATGTCAGAATTTTAATAAAAATGTTTCTAGCAGTGTTTATATTTGTAAATCCTGCAAGAAACTTTATTTTATTTTTAAGTGATACCTTTACATTACTGTATTGGGGTTATTTTCATCATTGACTCAGTGCTGATGCTCATAAGACTTTAAATTTGTGCTTCAGTGGGATCTAAAGGTAATATTTCAGCTTTTTTTTTTTTTTCTAGCGGATCTTTCTCAGGTGTGGCCAGAGGCTAACCAGCACTTTAGTAAGGAGATTGACGACGAAGCAAACAGTTACTTCCAGCGAATCTACAACCATCCACCTCACCCGACCATGTCTGTGGACGAAGTAAGCACCACTTTGAATGATATTATTGTCACTGAATACACGAAATAAACTCATCAAGTTGTAAGTGACCTTTGATTTAAGGCCTTTGGTGTAAATCTAGAAAACTTTCTATTTCCTCATATTGTCTAAATGTTGTCACTCTGTTCATTTGTTCCTTTTTGTCTGATGATTTAACTACCAGTCATTTTATCAAATGGAGAAAACATTGGAATTGAATCACTAGACACTAAAAGATTCACATATCTAGGAACTAGACAAGAAATGCTTGGTAAGATTTTATGTTTTGTGTGAGCTCTGATGTTTTATCTCTATGTATTGTTGTTTCTCTCCAGGTTCTGGAGATGCTTCAGAGGTTTAAGGACTCCACCATCAAGCGAGAACGAGAGGTGTTCAACTGCATGCTTCGAAATTTATTTGAGGAATATCGATTCTTCCCTCAGTACCCGGACAAAGAACTGCACATCACTGCCTGCCTATTTGGTGGCATCATTGAGAAGGGTCTGGTCACCTACATGGCGCTGGGTCTGGCCCTGCGATACGTTCTCGAAGCCTTACGGAAACCGTTCGGATCCAAAATGTATTACTTTGGAATTGCTGCACTGGATAGATTCAAAAACAGGTATATAAATAGGTTTTTCATTGGCATTCATGTGAAATGTAATGCGTTTAAGGCTAATAGATATAATTTTAATTTCTAGACTTAAAGACTACCCTCAGTACTGTCAACACTTGGCTTCAATTGCTCACTTTTTGCAATTTCCACACCATTTACAAGAGGTAATGATGCTCTCTGAGTGTTTCTAGGGCTAATCCGCGTCTCGCCTTCATATAGATTAACTCTCCCGCTCTGCTTCTTTAAACATCCTGTGTGTGCAGTATATCGAGTATGGCCAACAGTCACGTGACCCTCCGGTGAAGATGCAGGGATCCATCACTACACCTGGAAGCGTCGCCCTGGCCCACGCTCAGGCTCAGTCCCAGCAGCCGCCCAGCCTCAAAGCCCCCCAGCCGGGCCAGCCCAGTACACTGGCTGCCACCACCACAACCACAACGACCACTGCAGCCAAAACGGGCACCATCTCAAGGCCCACGCAGAGCACCTTCAAGAAGGATATGCCTGTAGGTTTGATGTTATAACTCTCATTATCGTTAATCTGCAACAACACGCTCACAAATGTTGGTTTCTCCCTCAAGCCTTCCATAAACACTACCAACATTGACACGCTTCTCGTGGCGACGGATCAAACCGAAAGGATTGTAGAACCTCCAGAGAATGTCCAAGAGAAGATTGCTTTCATCTTCAACAACCTTTCTCAGTCCAACATGACACAGAAGGTAAAGAAAAACTCAGATTATCTTTATTTTTTAACTTCAGGGATGTCAACATTGGCACTTGCAATTAATCTGAACGCGCTAATATAGCATACCACAGATTAAACTACCTATGTTGACCTAAAGTGTTTGGTTGGTTTGAGACATAAGATTTTTTGAAACTGTGGACACAGTGGTGGTTTTCGAAATGTGGGCAGTTAACCAGGGCGGCATCAGAAAGGGGTGTGGAACCCAAGAACTAGAAAATAAAATGTCTTACCTGTTCCCTGAACAAGTTTGATACAACTTGTATGCATTCTGTCCATATAATTTTACATTTTAAAGCTCAGCATGAAAGAAAATAATTTGAGGTCATTAAACTCATTCTAGTTTCACACTTTTCTCTTTAGCATGTTCAAATATTATTCTTCAGTTAGAGAAGAAACACAGAGCACATACATTCTCAGCAAGAATGGCGGCGCCCTGCTTGGCTGCGGCTACTTCGGCTCCGGTTAGCATTGTCAACCTTATGCCTCATTTGGCAGCTAAAACAGAGTTTCCCGTACCGACAACGCAGCGTCGCAGTGTGGGAACAGTGTACACTCGTAAGAATATAGTTAGACTCAGGAAATCAGGGCTTCTAGACTCCATCTGCACGGAAACGCGGACCGTACTCGTTAGCCTTGGACTACTTCGACGAGCGGCCAGCGACACAGGGGTCCCTCCCACAACAATGGAGACAACGTAGACGGCGCGATAGGAAGCAGAAGCGCGGCTGCCGCGGAGGACTAACAGCTAAGCTAAAAGCTTACCCGTACAGATCGCCGCTTCCTTCACTGCTGCTCGCCAACGTACGCTCCCTGGAAAACAAAATGGACCATCTCAAGCTGGAGCTACACTCAAAGCTGGAAACAAGAAACTGCTGTGCCATTGTCCTCACTGAAACATGGCTCAGTGCATCGGTCCCAGATAGCGCAGTTAGCCTGGACGGGCTAACAACATTCAGAGCCGACAGGAGCAGTGCTCTCACAGGTAAAACCCGTGGGGGTGGCGTTTGCATCTACACGAAGAACAGCTGGTGTAACAACGCTTCCTGGGTCTCCAGTCACTGCTCTACAGACATTGAACTCCTGTCTGTGAGATGTCGACCCTTTTATCTGCCACGTGAGTTCACCAGCGTCACCATTGTTGCTGTTTACATCCCACCCGGCGCCAATACGAAGCAAGCCCTCAGTGTTCTCTACAACAACATCACGGACATGCAAGCCACACAACCGGAAGGTGTTTTTATTGTTGCTGGCGACTTCAGCCAGGTCAACATGAAGACCGTGCTTCCAAACTTTTACCAACATGTGGACTTTGCTACTAGAGGGGAGAACACTCTGGACCTTGTCTACACCAACATAAAGAAGGCCTACAGAGCAGCCCCCCGCCCCCACCTAGGCTCCTCAGACCATCTCTCTGTCATGCTAATTCCTGCATACCAGCCCCAGCTCATCAGAGAGAGACCTGCAGTGAAGAAGGTGAGAGTATGGCCTGAGGGCGCCATGTCTGCACTGCAGGACTGTTTTGAGTGCACTGAATGGGGCATCTTCAAGGAGGCAGCAACAAACAACCAGCGCATCAACGCGGAGGAGTACGCTGCATCTGTATCCGACTACATCAGTTGGTGCATGGAAAATGAGACAGCAACAAAAACAATAGTCACTCGGGCAAACCAGAAACCTTGGATGACCAAGGAGGTTCGAACGAAGCTGAGAGAACGCAATGCTGCATTCAGATCTGGTGATGCTGAGGCTCTCAGGTCAGCGAGGGCCAACCTGAACCGGGCCATCAGAGACGCTAAGCGAGCCCACAGCCGGAACATCCAGGGTCTCTTCCAGGACTCCAACAACACCAGGGAACTGTGGAAGGGCATTCAGTCTGTCACAGACTACAAACCCACACCCCCCACCCTGCCAGAACGACACTGGCTTCCTCAACGAGCTCAATAACTTCTTCGGAAGATTTGAGGAGCTGAACAACAACCCTGCGAGGAAAGCGATGCCACACCCCGATGAACAGGTGCTCAGACTAGAAACATCAGCAGTGCGGAAGGTTCTGAGGAAGGTCAACGCGCGGAAAGCTGCAGGTCCGGACAACATTCCAGGTCGGCTAATCAAGGAATGCTCGGACCAGCTGGCCCACGTGCTCACGGACATCTTCAACACGTCCCTGGACCAGGCTGTCGTCCCACGGTGCTTCAAGTCTGCCACTGTCGTTCGGTCCCGAAGATAACCACCATCACATGCCTTAACGACTTCCGCCCGTCGCACTCACATCCTCCATCATGAAGTGCTTGAAAGGCTTGTTAAGGGACCACATCATTTCCACGCTCCCCCATCACACGACCCTTTCCCGTTTGCATACCAGTCCAAGCGCAGTGCTGAGGATGCAGTCTCCACTGCTCTCCACCTGAGCCTGGTGCATCTGGAGGAGAAGAACACCCACGTGCGGATGTTGTTCCTGGACTTTAGCTCAGCGTTCAACACGATCATCCCCCAAGACCTGGTGGGCAAACTGGGCCTCTTAGGAATTAACACCCCCCTCTGCAACTGGCTGCTGGACTTCCTCACTGACAGAACCCAGGCTGTCAAAATGGAGAACAACACCTCCGATGTCATCACCCTGAACACTGGCACCCCTCAGGGCTGTGTTCTGAGCCCCCCTGCTGTTCACCCTGATGACCCATGACTGTCATCCACACTTCAGATCCAACCACATCCTGAAGTACGCGGACGACACCACAGTGGTGGGCCTCATCCGGGACAACAACGAGACGGCCTATAGGGAGGAGGTGCGGCATCTAGTGGACTGGTGCAGAGGAAACAACCTGATCCTGAATGTCAACAAGACCAAGGAGATCATCATAGACTTCAGGAAATCCAGACCCACCCACACACCACTCCTCATCAATGACTCAGCTGTGGAGATCGTCAGCAGCACCAAGTTCCTGGGGGTGCACATCAACGAAAACCTCAGCTGGTCTCCTCACATCTCCTCACTGGTGAAGAAGGGCCAGCAGCGCATGCACTTCCTGCGTCGGATGAAGAGAGCATCCCTTCCGCCCCCCATCCTTCAGACCTTCTACAGAGGGACCATCGAGAGCCTACTGACCAGCTACATCTCCATCTGGTCTGGGAGCTGCAGGGCCTCTGACTGGAAGTCTCTACAGAGGGTGGTGAGGACAGGGGAGAAGATCACGGGGGCTCTGCTTCCCTGCATCAAGGACATCGCAGAGAGGCGCTGCCAGATCCTCTCTGACCCCACCCACCCCAACCATGGACTGTTTTCCCCTCTGGCGTCTGGCAGAAGGTTCCGAAGCATCTTGTGCAGAACAACCAGACTACTGAACAGTTTCTTCCCCCAGGCCATCAGACTGCTTAACGCCACATAACACCCCTTCACACACACGCACACACACATACACACACACACACTCACACACACACACACACACACACACACACACACACACACACACACACACACACACACACCCCCCCCCATGGACATGGTCAACACACGCACTTTTAGCTTTTTTTTTTAGCTTTGTTTACAATACTGAACTTGTGGATTCTATAGCACCTTATTCTTATTCTCAGCTCTTATATATTTTCAGCCATATTGTATTTATTGTGTAGTGTAAGGTTTTAGCTCTGTTGCACTTGTAGCCAAGTAACGACATTTCGTTGTCAAGATTCACCTTGTGTTCTCTTTGTACAATGACAATAAAGGAAGTCTAAGTCTAAGTCTAAGTCTAAATAATTTCTAAATTCCAGAAGGATGAGTTTCTTTCAATTCTTTATTCATTATTTCCAATATTTTGCATGGACAATGTATTTGAATTTTAAAGCATTACTTATTTAAAAGTTTTAGTTGAAATCCTACTTTTATTAAGAATCCAAATTTTTGTGTAACTTAAATATGTCAGTACCTGCATCTATCTCTATATTTTCTGAGCAGTCGGACAAAAAGGACATAACCAAAAATACTTTACTCTCTGGTGTTTCTTTGCTCTTCCTTAAGCAGCGCCTGTTTTCTTTTTTCTGAAAACAGGTAGAGGAGTTGAAGGAAACTGTGAAGGAAGAGTTTATGCCGTGGGTGTCTCAGTACCTAGTGATGAAGCGCGTTAGCATTGAGCCAAACTTTCACAGTCTCTATTCCAACTTTTTGGACACATTGAAGAACCCGGAGTTTGTCAAGATGGTCCTCAATGAGACTTACAGGAATATCAAGGTACACCTTCACTTCAAAACAATGTTATTTAGTCCCTTTAAGAGGTTTGATCTTATTTTGCAGGCATTACCGTAATAATTAGTAACATCTCTCTCTGCACATCTGTTTTTGGCAGGTGCTTCTAACCTCTGACAAGGCAGCTGCTAACTTCTCCGATCGTTCCCTGCTGAAGAACCTTGGCCACTGGTTGGGCATGATCACACTGGCCAAAAACAAGCCAATCCTCTACACAGTAAGTGCTGGAATTACGCTGTAAATACTAGCACAGTTTCTGTCCTCCTACAGCAGCATAAAGCACATTCTTCCTGTTATTTTTTCAGGACCTGGAACTCAAATCTCTCTTGCTAGAAGCCTATGTGAAAGGCCAGCAGGAGCTCCTCTATGTGGTTCCCTTTGTGGCCAAAGTCTTGGAGTCTAGCCTACGGAGCATGGTGAGCAAATGGATGAATGTGTTCTGGTTAATGTATCGGTTCAAGTTGATTTTTACACACAAATGCTTTTGTATGTCCCTATAAACACATCAGGGACAAAAAGACTCCAAAAAACATTAAATCTGAACTGTGATTTCTAAATTTGTAGTTAATTTTTATTTTTTTTCCCTGTGCTCAGGCTTTTCCTTTTTGACATTTTATGTACAAAACTTGTGCTGTGGTTTTTATAAATGTACAATACAAATAAAATTAGATTTAATTGCTGAATATATATTTTCTTGCTGCAGGTCTTCAGGCCTCAGAACCCTTGGACCATGGCCATCATGAATGTTCTCGCTGAGCTCCATCAGGAACATGACCTCAAGGTAAATAACTCTCTCCACCCCAGAGGTGGAGCCGCTCTGGTTTTCTTACAAGTTTCACTCATCTTGTGCCATAATTTCACTATATGGTCAAAATGAGAGCTGAAGCTGTTTATCTATTCTATTCTATTCTATGGAGTCATTTTTTCTAATTTCTTTTCTTTTTTGCTTCAGTTGAATTTGAAGTTTGAGATTGAAGTTCTGTGCAAGAACTTGTCTCTGGACATCAACGAGCTGAAGCCGGGGAACCTGCTGAAGGACAAAGAGAAGCTGAAGAACCTGGAGGAGCAGCTGTCTGCACCAAAGAAAGAAGCGAAGCCACCGGACGAAATCCTGCCGCCTCCTACCACAGGTTGTCATATCATGCCAAGTTTCTGTTTCCTCGTGCTCCAGAAATATACTGAAGAAATGGCCATAAATATAAATCTTTTGTAGCTTTAAAGTAAAATGTGCATTAAAGCTGCAGTACTTTATAATATGAGGCAGATAATCTGTGAAAAGATCAATCATTTCCCTGAGTCACTGTTGCAGTGTGAATGAGTTCACTGCTTTCTGTAATAAACAACCAATCAGAGTCGGGAGGTGGGTTTTAGTGCTGTCAATGGGTCTCTTGAACACACTGCTGAAAAATGTGCAAAAAGCAGAGGAACAACTCAACGTCACAGGAAAACTACTTATCTTCTGTGGCCATGCTACTAGCTTTAGCATTCACGACAGACTGTTGACAGGAATAAGCTGCATGGTTGCAGAGGGCAAATGGGAGGGAGTTGCGCACACATAGCCATGATTGACAGCACTAAGACAGTCCGTCTGACTCTGTTTGTTTCTAGTTAGCATTGGGAAAAGGCAGACCAGGTATTTATTTTTTCCCTCCCCCATAGATTGTCTTATGCCTTCCTCTTCGACGACATGGTGACAGTTTCAATAAATATGTTGAAAATGTTTTGTATAAAAATTGTATACTGCGACTTTAAAATAAGTTACTGAAGTACTCACTGTTGTTTTTCTGATCTGCTTTTTGTGGCCAACAGGTGACTTTGTTCCGTTTCCAGCTCCTTCCACAACCCCGGCTGCCACCACCACCACCTGCACCACCACTGGGCCACCCACGCCTCAGTTCAGTTACCATGACATCAATGTCTACGCCCTGGCAGGCCTGGCGCCACATATCAACATTAATGTCAACGTAAGTCAAAAAGTCAATCTAATATTAATGATCTTGAGAAAATTAGTCCGGTGGACACCTCTCAGTTGATCTGACAGGGATCCTGTTCTCCTTCCTGCCTGCAGATTGCTCTGCTGCAGGCTCATCCTCAGCTCAAACAGTGCGTGCGTCAGTCTGTGGAGCGAGCGGTCCAGGAGCTGGTGCACCCCGTGGTGGACCGTTCCATCAAAATAGCCATGACAACCTGTGAGCAGATCATCAGGAAGGACTTTGCCCTGGATTCAGAGGAGTCTCGCATGCGCGTAGCCGCCCACCACATGATGAGAAACCTGACTGCTGGCATGGCCATGATCACCTGCCGTGAGCCACTGCTGATGAGCATCGCCACCAATCTGAAGAACAGCTTCGCTGCGGCGCTCCGGGTGAGCCGAGCACCACTGGCAACTCGCGCACTTCACAGTTTATTCTTCCCATGTCAGAGTCCTTCATGGTTTCTGTGTTTGTCGTTATCACCAGGCGCCGACGCCACAGCAGAGAGAAATGATGGAGGAGGCTGCAGCCAGGATTGCTCAGGATAACTGTGAACTGGCCTGTTGCTTCATCCAAAAAACTGCAGTGGAGAAAGCTGGACCTGAAATGGACAAGCGGCTGGCCACAGTGAGTCCATAACGCTGACTCTTCTCCATCATGGCCCCTGTTAGTAGGTAGAATATAGAAGTGCAGAAAACTAATTTAAATTCCTAGTCATGGGAATTCAGAATCTGTTTAAGACGTTCAAAAAAAAAGATTATAAAATGTGTTAAGTTTTATGTGTTTCACTCCTATTTGTGAATATAATGCATATTTTATTATATTGGTAATTTAAATTACAGAAATGTATCCACCAGCCTATTTTTACGTATAAACTGGTGAAATTTGACACAACATGGAACCTTATAGAATTGTTTTAAATGTTCTTAGTTTACTGTCTTTTCCTCTAGTAAGTCACATAATTTAAATGGGATGCTTCGATCAATAATTCAAATTTAGTGAAAAAATAAAACGGAATTTGAAGTATAACACAAAAAACTCAGGTAATTCTTAATATTACTGATCAAATCAAAAATTTATTTGTTTAGCACTTTTCAGCAGCAAGGTATTTCCGAACGCTTTTTAGTCATCATTGTTTTAATCTGCTCTCTGCTGCAGGAGTTTGAGCTGAGGAAGCACGCGCGGCAGGAAGGCCGTCGTTACTGTGACCCCGTTGTCCTGACCTACCAGGCTGAGCGCATGCCGGAACAGATCAGACTCAAGGTAACAACGCCCCCCTGCCTGGTTGTGAAGCTGTCAGCTAGCACTCGCCCAGCCTTCCTCACTGCTGCTCTCTGTCTCAGGTGGGAGGAGTGGACTCTAAACAGCTGGCTGTTTATGAAGAGTTTGCGAGGAACATTCCCGGTTTCCTACCAAGCAACGATCTCTCCCAACCCACCGGCTTTCTGGCTCAACCCATGAAGGTAAAGTTTGGTAACTGAACCGTTTAACAAAAGGGATCTTAGGATGTCATTACATCAATAAAAACACATTTTAGGTTTCAAATGGTCATTACATCAATAAAAACACATTTTAGGTTTCAAATGAATATTTTCTATAAGGAGTTTGTAATTACATTGAGTTATTTAACTTTGTGGGGATTTTTATGATCGTTTCTTCCACACACGTTTTGAAAATAAGTTGCTTTACTTTATTAACCCCTTCCCGTAATTCTGAACCTTCTGACAACCCCATGAACATGAAACGTAATTCAGGAAAAAAAAAACTTTAAATAATTTTAACTTTATTTCCTTTTCATTACTTAGCAACAAGCCTGGGCCACTGACGACGTGGCTCAGATCTACGATAAATGCATCACAGACTTGGAGCAGCACCTTCATGCCATTCCTCCAGCGCTCGCCATGAACCCGCTGACCCAGGGTCTGCGGAACCTGCTGGAAGCTGTGGCTTTGGCGCGAAACTCCAGGGACGGCATTGCTGCCCTTGGCCTCCTGCAGAAGGTAGGACTGCTTCAGTGGCAAACACCCGGCAACTGAGGCGCTGTTGTTATGGAAACGTATGAGGCTCCTTGATGTGTAACCAAGCTGCTTTCTGTCTCGTAAGGCCGTTGAAGGTCTCCTGGACGCCACCAGTGGTGCTGATGCTGACCTGCTGCTTCGCTACAGAGAGTGCCACCTGCTGGTGCTGAAAGCTCTGCAGGATGGACGGGCCTATGGACCGCAGTGGTGCAATAAGCAGATTACCAGGTAAATTCACTCCTCAGTGTTTTTGGACAGTTTAGTACTAAAAACTGTATATTGTGGAACTCGGCATCCTTCAGGGTTCGTATGCAATCTACGAAATGCTGGAATTTTATTTAAGTATTTGATATTCTGATTGAACAATTTTGTAACAAAGTCCAATCTAACATTTAATAAAAAGCCTTATTTTGGAAAGTGTTATTTACCATTAATACCAGATATTTTTATACTCCTAATAAAGATAGATGTTTGTTTTTTTTTCTCGCTGTATGAAGCTAAGTCACACTAAGCTTTTCTTGTTTTAGGTCGGATACAATTAACAGAATGATGTCCATTTACTAAAAGCCAGAAAACTTAGTGAGAGGATATTTTAAAGATTTTTTTATGACTTTCTTCATAAACGACAATTTATTTTGAGCAAGGATGTCATTTATCTTAACATGATTTATTTGGATATGTTTCAATTTGAAAAATATTCCAAATGGCTCAGTGATTTATTGATATGTGCAGTTCATATAAATTTTGGCTGCCTTATTTTATTTACATTGATCAACGTTGTTACTCTTAGTGTTTTGTTCTCGGACCAGTCGGCTGTGAGTGAGACCCATTCCAAGACATAAATATTTGTTATATTTTAGTTTTCTTTGTCCCTGTTGTAGAATATGAAATGCTATCACAAGATATTAATATCAGGAATAAATTAAATCATCTAACAGTGAATTAAAACTTTTTGTGGAAACTTGCCTCCATCTTGGAAAAGTGCCTGAATTTAACTTTGTGCAAAGTTGTACTCGTGTGCTCTGTTAATGAAAATCTGATGTGATATCTGCTCTATGTGTTTATAGGTGTCTGATTGAATGTCGGGATGAATACAAGTATAACGTGGAAGCAGTGGAGCTTCTGATCAGGAACCATCTGGTGAACATGCAGCAGTACGATGTGCACCTGGCGCAGGTAGAAACACTGACTTTACTTCCTGGTTTTCTCCCTTTAGTCTCTCTGAGGCGTTACCAAGCTGATTTGTCGTCTTTCAGTCGATGGAAAATGGACTCCACTACATGGCGGTCGCATTTGCCATGCAGCTGGTGAAGCTGCTGCTGGTGGATGACCGCAGCGTGAGTCATGTCACGGAGGCCGACCTCTTCCAGACCATTGAGATTCTGATGAGAACCTGCGCACACTCCAGAGCCAATGCACCAGAGGGGTAATGACCTCATTCACAAACACTAAATCAGGAAGTGCTGAATTTGAAGTTTATCCTGATAATTTGGACCTCTGCTGACTTGCTCCTCCACATCCTCAGGCTTCCCCAGCTGATGGATGTCGTTCGCTCCAATTACGAAGCCATGATTGATCGAGCACACGGAGGGCCCAACTTCATGATGCACTCTGGAATTTCCCAAGCTTCTGAATACGATGATCCTCCAGGTCTGAGGGAGAAGGCAGAGTACTTGCTGAGAGAGTGGGTCAACCTGTATCACTCAGCTGCAGCTGGCAGGGACAGCACCAAAGCTTTCTCTGCCTTCGTTGGCCAGGTTAGCACTCCTTTACAGGCTTTAGTCTTCAAGTTACAAGTTTCTTTGTATAGCACCTGTCAGTAATAAGAAAGTTCAACGTGCTTTATGTCATAAAAACCATAATACAACATTTTGTCAAATGCCATTGTCAGTGCACATCAAATATGTTGATTAATGTTCCATTTATCAATCTAAAGCTGGTTTTTTTTTTTTTTTTTTAGCCTTAATGTTGAGGAACATTAGCTGTTCAGCTGTTTTGCAGTTTTCTGGAAGTTTGTTTGTGGTGAACAGAAGCTGAATGCTGCTTCTACATGTTTGGTTCTGGGAAGAATGAAGACCAGAACCAGGAGATCTGATTGGTCTGGAGGGTTGATTGAACAACAGCAGATCTTTAATGTTTTGTGGTGCTAAGCCGTTAAGTGATTTATAAACAAAGTGTATTTTAACGTCTATTCTGTCAGTGTAGAGACTTGATGGAGGTGATGTGCTCCATCTTTCTGGTTTTAGTCAGAAACCCAGCAGCAGCGTTCTGGATCAATTGCAGCTGGAAGATTGATTTGTCTTTAGGCAGACCTGTTGCAGTAATCAATGCGACTAAAGATAAGCACATGGATGGGTTTCTCCAGATCTTTGTCCTGTATCCTGGAAATGTTCTTCAGGTGATAAAAGGCCGATTTTGTAAATTGGCTGAAGGTTCAGGTCGGAGTTCATCACTACTCCCAAATTTCAGCTTGATTTCTAGTTTCTAGCCATAATATCTGAAGCTGCTCTGACTCTTGATCGGTCCTTTCTGGATCTGAAGATTATTTAATTTTGAAATAATGAGTTGCTGCTTTTCCTCACATCCTCCCTGGTTGTTTTCTCCTCAGATGCACCAGCAGGGCATCCTGAAGACCGATGACTTGATCACGCGGTTCTTCCGGCTGTGCACAGAAATGTGTGTGGAGATCAGCTATCGTGCACAGGCTGAACAGCAGCACAACCCAGCAGCTAGCGTAGCCATCATCAGAGCCAAATGTTACCACAACCTGGATGCCTTCGTCCGGCTCATAGCCTTGCTAGTGAAGCACTCTGGAGAGGCCACCAACACCGTAACAAAAATCAACCTGCTCAACAAGGTAATCTGGATTTTTCTGCTTGATGATCATCTAGTCCATCTTGATCTAGAAGTAAAACTGACTCTGCTCCGTCCTGCTTCAGGTCCTGGGGATTGTTGTCGGAGTGCTGATCCAGGACCACGATGTCCGTCACACGGACTTCCAGCAGCTGCCGTACCATCGCATTTTTATCATGCTGCTGTTGGAGCTCAACGCGCCTGAACACGTCTTGGAGACCATCAACTTCCAGACGCTCACTGCCTTCTGGTAAAACAAACGAGATGTTTCAAGTTTGGGCAACATTTAGATTCATATATCAGTTTCCTTGTAAAAACAAGGCTCCTGAAGAACATCAGATAAAAGACAAATTAGACCAAAGAATGTTGCATTAGCAGCTAGTAGGTAACAGGAGAATGACAACACTGCTTTTGCAGAAAGTCATTATTTTGTAACCCCTTGCTTCGTTATTTGTGAAATCAGATTCTTTAAGTTTCTGCTCTTCCCTGCAGCAACACGTTCCACATCCTGAGACCCACCAAAGCTCCCGGCTTTGTGTACGCCTGGCTGGAACTGATCTCCCATCGCATCTTCATCGCCAGGATGCTGGCGCACACACCCCAGCAGAAGGTAGGCGCACCTTGTATCCCCCTCTGTGTCAGACACAAGTTGTTTTCATTTGTCAGAGATTAAACAAAGATGGCGGACCTCTTTCAGGGTTGGCCCATGTACGCACAGCTGCTGATTGACCTCTTTAAGTATCTGGCTCCCTTCCTGAGGAACGTAGAGCTCAACAAACCTATGCAAATCCTCTACAAGGTACAGGCCACAAATAGTTTGAATAACTGAATAGTAATGACACATTTAGCAGTTTGCAGCAATCTAATGCCTCTCTGAAATGTCTCCTTGTTTGTTGTTCAGGGCACACTGAGGGTGCTTCTGGTCCTGCTGCATGATTTCCCAGAGTTCCTCTGTGATTACCATTATGGCTTCTGTGATGTTATCCCACCCAACTGCATCCAGCTCCGCAACCTTATCCTCAGTGCCTTCCCACGCAACATGAGGCTTCCAGATCCCTTCACGCCCAACCTAAAGGTAACCAAATGCAGCTCTAAACTTTAACTTTTGTTAATGAGCCACAGATTTGGAGTTGAATTTAATTCTCCACCTTTCCTTCAGGTGGACATGCTGAGCGAGATCAACATCGCTCCACGTATCCTCACCAACTTCACAGGCGTTATGCCGTCTCAGTTCAAGAAGGATCTGGACTCCTACCTGAAGACGCGCTCACCTGTGACTTTCCTGTCTGAGCTTCGCAGCAACCTGCAGGTAAAAACCACTTCCTCCCTGACCGCAGGGTGTCTGTGCGTCCTTAAAAAAATCTTAAACCCAACCTGTGTATCAAAGATTAAGGCCCAAACTCTCTTAAACACAACCTATTATGATTCCTTGAACAGGTTAGGAACGATCTATGGCCTATATAAAACATCTTCATTACATTGTTTGCACAAAATCATTCTCAGAAGACGAGATTTGTTTTAGTTCTATTTTGAGCTGTTTTAGAGTGTGTCACTTTAAATTCTAAAAAGCTGCAACTGACCATACCCTCAAACTCTTGAGTTCTCAACACTCATGTGAAAATAGCTGCAACGATGCACAATTATTTAAATGTACATCCTTGAAAAGGAGAAAGTGAGCCTCCTGGAGAACCAACAAGACTGCAAGAAGTGGTGCAGCAGTAGAGACCCCAATAGAAGCTTAGAAACATGCAAAATATAAATTTTCCTCATTTTCATATTTTCATTTGGGTCTCTACTGCTTGTAAAAACAGCCTAAGCGCATTAAAAAATTCCTCCCGTCTGGTTTTTAGTAACACATTAAAGTTTTTTAGTGTCTCAAAAATGAGCCATTTAAAAAACGTCAAGGATGTGATGTTATAAATCAGAAACTCACCCTGTTAGCTTCTGCCCAAGTGGAGCTTCATCACTTTTGGTCAGCTGGTTTTCCCCCTGTATGCGTCGTACAATGACTGCTGGAAAAGACAACTGTTGTTGACCAACCATGCAGAAACCACTTGCTGCTTTCTTGTTGGTTGTGCAGGAGGCTCCACTTCTACTTTTCAAAGATATTGAGATGATTGGTGTAACCTGCAGACCTTTAAAGATGGTAAAGCCATTTTGCTCATTTTTGTTTTCTTCCAGGTGTCGAACGAGCCAGGAAACCGCTACAACATCCAGCTGATCAACGCATTAGTGTTGTATGTCGGCACACAGGCCATCGCTCACATCCACAACAAGGGCAGCACCCCGTCCATGAGCACCATCACACACTCTGCACACATGGACATCTTCCAGAACCTGGCTGTGGACCTGGACACTGAAGGTAGGAAAACCCTCTGACTAATTAATCACTTCATTTTGTGATAAATAAAAATTAGCTCAATAGTTCCTTTTGATGATGTCTTTTGAAGGACAGTGTATTTTACATCATAATCCATTTTATTTATGGATTTGGTTGAAAGTAATTCTTGTTTTTATTTTGGATGTTTAAAATATTTTCCAAATAAAATTTTCTCTATGAAATTAAAAGTTTGTTGGTCTTTTAGAGGACAAACTTGCATTATTATGTAGAGCTTTTGTAAACGAATTTTTAGTAATCTATTGATTATTATTACGATTAGTATAGTAACCGGATTTTTAAAAAAAATATATAAAATAAAATATTAGTAAATATTTTATAAAATATAAAATATATTTTATAAAAAATATATTTTATTTTTTATAAAATCCCCTCATCCGTTCTGGCATAACGGATGAGGGGACAGACGAACGCGAGTCCGGGAATTGGTAGACCAGGGGACGAACGTTAGAACGGGGGAGCAATGCAGGATATTTACAGCACCTTCATTCGTCGCATCTCATCTACCAGCCATGTCCCGCCGCTATAATATCCGCCTCCCGTTTGTTGAGGCCGAGATGATGTGAAATTTATTGTGCAGTTTGTCCGTAAAGCTACACTTGCACTGTAACCATCAACTACTCAGCCGCTCGCCGTGTTCAGTCTATCGCTCACTTGTATAAATACTCTGGCAGCTGTTGGCTCTGAACCAGCAGCTCCCAGAGAAGAAAAGCTGCTGTACTCCAGGCATCGCGCCATTCATTTTAAGGATGCTTATTGGTCCCCCCAAAAACGACGAAACCTGGACATCATCATCAATCAATGAAATCCCCACGAGCCGAACTTGGAAAATGGACGTCATGCCGCTAACACTTAGCTTTCGTCAACAATATTATTTACGCGTCATGCAAATAATGTTCCAGCCGGAACATCATTAACAAAACATAAATTAATGCCACTTAGACGCAGGTAAATTTTTCTTGAGGAATTTTAATAATTGAGATACTCGAAACATTCAAGGAATCGTTTCAGCCCTGTTTGACTTGAAAAGGTAAGACTTGAAAACTGACGTGTACAGACGCTCACCATGCTGGACAGTGTTTAGTTGTGGAAAGGTTACCGCAGGCAGTGTTGCATATGGAGGGTTAAATACAAAAGCATGCCACACCTTTCAGCTTTTATATGGAAATAAATTGAATTTTTAAGGTCAAACAGAATCACCTGACAGCGTTTCCATTTTCTTGTGTTTCCAGGGCGATACTTGTTCCTGAACGCGATAGCCAATCAGCTCCGCTACCCGAACAGCCACACCCACTACTTCAGCTGCACCATGCTCTACCTGTTTGCTGAGGCCAACACCGAGGCCATCCAGGAGCAGATCACCAGGTGAGAGCCGCTCGGGTCGGGTCGACCTCATCAGAACCTTTCTCGGCTAATTGCACTCTGCTTACCTTGCAGGGTTCTGCTGGAGAGGCTGATCGTCAACAGACCTCACCCCTGGGGACTCCTCATCACCTTCATCGAGCTGATCAAGAATCCTGCCTTCAAGTTCTGGAGTCACGACTTTGTTCACTGTGCGCCTGAGATCGAAAAGTAAGTTTAACTCCAGCATTTCCTTCTCCTGGTTCATATTTATTAAAGGAATGGCATTTTATTGCATCTTAGGCAATGAAATGTTTTTCTTACTTAAAAAATAAACTTTTGTACATTTTAATAGATTTGAGCAGGTTTTTTAGTTGTTGTTTTTGGAGTTGGGTGGGTTTTATGTTGTATTTGGGCTGGAAACTGTCAGACCTGGCAACCCTGGCTAAGATGTTTTCCGTGTGTGTGCAGGTTGTTCCAGTCCGTGGCTCAGTGCTGCATGGGGCAGAAGCAGGCCCAGCAGGTGATGGAGGGCACCGGTGCCAGCTAACCGTGTCAGAGAGTTGCTGCGGCCTTCGCCCATCCCATCACCACACACCCAGCTCCCAATTCACTGTTGGCACTGGATAAACTGGCAACCACAGTTTCATTGTTTTATTTTTCTATTAAATGTGGCCGGAAGGACTACTGTTCATGGATTTAAGGAGTTTTGTTTTTCCCCTTTGGGATGGAGAGAACGAGAGGAAAAATGCTGTTTAAAATGCTTCTTTTGTTGTAAATATTGAAAAGGAAAAAAAAAGGAGAGCAGGGAAGTGGACGAATGAATTCAAGTTCACATGTTTGGTTAAAACGTACCTTTGACATGTAAAGATACCTGAAGAGTTTCACTACCAAAGTCTTTGGTTTGCTTCCCTCCCACACAGATCTTGATTTGTGACTTTACTTTGCTTCCTGCGGCTGAATGGGTGACGATTGAAGAGAAGAAACTGCCTGCTACTTTTATTTGGTTCTTTGAGGTTTTTTTGTTGTTGTTTTTGTTTTTTTGTTTTTTTCTGAGTGGGACTAAAAGTTGAGGTCAAGTCTCTCAGGTGTGATGGTGGTGGAGACTGGTTGCTGATGGTTTGTCCATTTCAAACTGGTTCTGGAGGTCTCTCTCCCTGGCACTTGTAAAAAATGTGCAAAGTGATGATAACATCGTAAATGACAACATGTACAAAGTTCCGAACTGAAGAACAATAGAAGGACCAATACAGCCCATTTTGTAACATTTTGAATGTTTTGTAAATGTATTGGTCCGTGTGTTGTATTTTGTAGTTCTTTCTAGTTTGCCTTTAGTTCTTGCTACTTTAACTGCAGTATGCATAAATAAAGAAAATAAAGCATTCAGGGTGCAGCCATGTTTGCTTTCTCAAACCGAAGCGTTTGGCACTTAATTTAATAATCTCAAATTATGTCTTAAATCTAGGGCTGGACAGTAAATCAATAATATAAATAGCGACGCATAATACATCCGATAGAATAGCCGATCCAGAACCGCACAGCATTCTGGGAGATAAAGTCAGCTGCTCAATCTCATGGCTAGCTGAGCTAAGCTAGGTTGGTGGAATCAACTGCCTCACTCACACTTTGGTTACCTAGCAACAACCTGCTGGATAACAGCGGCTTCAAGTCCACCCCAACTTCAGTTACCTAGCAACAGGAATTTCAGGTTTTGCTGCTGTGTCTCAAAATTATTGCCAATACCAAAAAAAAGTGAAGTGAAAACTGGATAAAAGGGGAAAGATCACGCCACCAGTTTGGGAGAACTTAAGATATTTAAACAAAATCTTAACCATAGACTAATATGAAATGCTAATATTGTGATTAGTTTCTGAAATTTTGGATTTAGTTTAGACCTAAAATTGAGGTTTTTTTGATTTAGCATTTATAATCTCAATGAGACGGAAACACAAGAAGCTCTGTTTCATTCAATCAAGGACTTCAGGGGTTGAAAACGCCTGTATCCTCAGCTCTGCTGCCCTTTACCACAAAGCTGCAAAAATAATTTTACTTCTAAAACCTAGCACATTCAAATGAAAGATGCTTTATTTGCTTTTCAAAACAGTTGTTGGCAGGAAGGACCTCCAGTAGCAGTCAGTCTTGCAATCTGAAGAATCCTCTGATTGAAGATGTTGATGTAAGGCTATTAGCATATCCTGGATATGCTAACAACATGTCATGGATCTTGTGGAATATCCTTAGCATTGCTATGCCACCTCATCCAAGATGTTGGAGTAGGGGATGTTTCCCCTGCTGCCCATTATTTCCAAATCCACAGCTTCCAAGATAATGAACAAACATCTTAAACAGAAAAAATCACAAGTATCTCATCTGCTACTGGGAAACTGAAAAACAAATGTTTATGTCACATTATCCTAAAGTTTATTGAACGAGGCCTCACCAGAACCGGGGTGGTTCGGTTTATGAAGACGACAAGCCATTTAACTTGGTCAGATATTTACACTGTGAAAGGCACACACCGTTTCTTCCTTGCATTAGTTCAGACTAAACGAATATTTGTGATATAAACAACATTTTAGACATCAAAAGTTTTATAATCTTCAAATTCAGAATTTTACATTAATTTTCTTGGTATTTTGTGGAGTTTTCTTTTCGGCTCGATGTGTTTGTGAAATCTTACTCCAGCTCATTCCTCCTGACGTTTCTGGTCTTATCTACATTTTTTGTAGCCTTCTTATGACCAAATAATTTTCTTTAGCATTCATTATAGTTTTTATTGTCATCTCCTGTTAAACAGAAAATAAAACCGCAAAGAAAAGCTTTGCATTGAACCTGCAGCCTTCTGCAGAGGGGTGAAAACTTTGTTTTTCAGAAATCAAACTGACCACCAGAGGGCGCTGCTGGGGAAAAAAGCCACATCAGCAATCATCAGATTTACAGATTATAGGACAGTAAACCTCATATGTTCTTTCCATAGACGTGGCTCGTTGGTCTAGGGGTATGATTCTCGCTTAGGGTGCGAGAGGTCCCGGGTTCAAATCCCGGACGAGCCCTCCTTTTTATTTCCCACACATGTCTGAGCTTTTTAACAGTGTCAAAGGATTAAAATTTACAGTTCAGATTATGTGCTCTTCTTAATCTCGTTATGTATTAAACTGGATTGCTTCACTCATTCTACACTGAACTGTTCAGGTTCTGGGGGAGTCAATTTATTCTTTTGCATCATTTTTTAATTTCTGTAGTGACTGTGTGAAGTCTTTAAAAACTTCTGGCTTCATCCTGGGATTAAATTAAGTGGATGGATTTTGGATTTTGAATGTTCTCTCTGTGCATGCGTAGGGTCTCACCTGGTAAACTTCTGAGTTTGATAAGTTGAAAATTTGCAAGAAAAAACCCTGAAATTTTGAGATTGTTGTCAGACATTTTATTGTAAGAAAAACGTTCTCAGTGGCAAAACTTAAAAATGTTCAACTTCTGGAAATTCAGAAGTCGCAAATTATACTCTTGAAACCCAGAAATGTTCACTTTTTCTAGAAAATTTCTCAGAATAATCTCAAAATCTGTTTTTTTTCCTGCAAACGTTCAACTTTTCCAAAATTTTCTTGTTTTCTTTTCTAGCAAATTTCTGAGATTAATAAAACATTTTCTGAGTTTTTTGACAGAAATCTACACCTTTTCCTGTCTGCGATGGCTCTAATTCAGCATCGTTTGTTGCTCTGTTGACCAGACAAAACGTTTGTCTGTTCTTATTCTCACGTTTCTTGCTTGATGCTGAGAGGAAAAAATCTGCAAAAAAGCAGATTAATTTACACTTTTCAGACAATAGTTGCTATTTGTCCTCAGAAATTCACTTATAATAAATATTTAGAGTTTAGTTAAGGATTGAAAACAAGCCTTGGTTTCTGTATCACACTGGCTCCACCACTAGAGGGCACTGTGAGAGCCCTGAATCCTGACCTGCCACATCAGCAGACTGAACATCTGCACTGAGAAAGCTCAGGCAGATGTGAACTTCTTTCAGGAGAGGCTCGTTGGTCTAGGGGTATGATTCTCGCTTAGGGTGCGAGAGGTCCCGGGTTCAAATCCCGGACGAGCCCATTTTAATAATTCAGTATCTGTACACAAGTTCCCAGTTCTTACTGGGAACTCTTCCTGGAACTAACATGACTGTTAGGTTAGTTTGTCTCACCAGGAGTATTTGTGTTTATG
The DNA here is from genome assembly GCA_922788865.1 of Poeciliopsis turneri. NCBI lineage: Eukaryota > Metazoa > Chordata > Actinopteri > Cyprinodontiformes > Poeciliidae > Poeciliopsis > Poeciliopsis turneri. Next base: position 1,724,015 of record CAKLNU010001104.1, read on the forward strand.
GTTTCTAGAAGTGGACAGATTGATATTTATCAATGGATTACTATTTTCGTTTTTGAAAAGTTATTTTATTTTTATCCATATCGGTGATTTTGGCCCATTATTCAAAATATTCCAAAAGATTCAGTATTACACACCTCTAATGGTTGCATGTTGCATATCACACTTATGACACTTCTATTTGTAAAAATACTCAAACCGTAATCATTTTTTAACAGTTATTTAATGAAAAATTGTCTGTTAAGTTTTGTGGATATTTATAATGGAAATGCAGCTGGTGAAGCTGTGAAAAAGAACAGGAACCAGAGCAGACAGATGTTTGTTGTCCGTTTCCAGGAGTCAGGACGCTGTGAGCTCCAGCAGTCTGTGCAGGATGACTTTCTGTCCGAAGCGGACCTGCAGCGCCCTCCACCTCCTGCTGCTCCGCCCTTTCAGATCCACTCTGTCCTCCATCAGCTTCCGGTCGCTCTCCAACTCTGCATCCCCGTACGACCCCAGTGTGAGCCGAGCTGCCTCGTGGAGCAGACGTTTCCATGACGACTTTAAATCGGGCAGACCCTCGTTGGAGAAGGCTTGGGAGATTTTATCGTCATCGTCATCGTCGTCGTCGTCCTCCCATCCTGCGTTGTCTCTGAATTCTGAGAATTCCTCCTGCGACATGCACAGAAGCTGCAGCAACAAAACAGGAGCGGAACGTCAAACTCATTTTCATTTTGGGTCATTTCAAAGTCACAAATGTGCCAGAATGCATCGATAAACCCAGTAACAAACTGAAAATATTAATAAACAGCTGTGCCTCCGTCTGGTAAGTACTTCTTAAGATTAAATAATATTGAACATGTTTTGAAACTGATCAGTCCCTCCAGGCTTTTGTGACTTTTGTGCAATTACAATAACTGATTTAGGAACATTTGCAAAGACATTTTGCTATATTTGCGCTTCTGTATGATGGTAAATGTAACTTTTTGTTCGACTGTGTTACCTTGAGTGCAGAGTGAAGCTCGGAGTCTGTGAGGCAGCCCTGATTACTGAACACAAACGCTGCGTTCTCCTCCATCATCTGGGACAAAACCTTGAAGCGCTCATCAAAAAGCTGACGCTCCGGCTCAGACTCAATGTCTGCAAGGAGAGAAGAAGAAAAAGAGAAACTACTTAAAATAATTCTGTCAGGCTAAATACTGTGTCAAATTCAATCAATTTATATTTAAACAAAATATAAATTGAATAAATTTCTGTAACTTAAATTAAATAAAGGAATATCAAAGAATTATTATGCAGTACTTGCAAATAGAAGTGGCAAAAATATACAACTTAAACATATTTTTGAAATCTATTTTTTAGGATTTTGAATTGATTCAGAAATCCCACAAATCTATTTTTTTCTGCACCTCTATTATAAATCGCCTGAGAAATCTTCTGGATTTCTCATTTTTAGACAGAAGTTGCTCTCAGCTCAGCTGAATAAAAAGAACTCACAAATTTCTCCTCACAACACCAAACTATTAACCTTTCAACCTCTGAAAAGAAGCCATGTTTGCAGTTTGACAAACCCACCGCTAGAGGGCACTGTTGGACTCCTGAATCCTGACCTGCCACATCAGCAGACTGAACACCTTCACTTGGAAGAACTCTCCAGATGTCAACATCTGTCAGAGGAGGCTCGTTGGTCTAGGGGTATGATTCTCGCTTAGGGTGCGAGAGGTCCCGGGTTCAAATCCCGGACGAGCCCTTTTCATCACATGATCGATAAGCAAATTGGTCATTTTACAAAGTAAATCTTTTATGAACTGGAGGAAATAGACTTGCATACTTTAATGCGTTTTATTTATGATTTAACTTTCTTGCCCTAATTCATAAAAAGCCTTTGTTTATTTAAAATAGTTGTCTTAATTCTGTCCTGATCTGCAACATTGCTTAGCAGAAAATCAGGCATGTCAGTAAAATACCTGTTTTTGAAATTTGCAGCCAGTTCTTTTACAGATTTGACAAAATAAGCATTCAAAGCAAAAATCACCTTTTAACAAATGGCCATTCAGTTTCTGTTCAGTTGAGTTAATTCTTTTTGCAATTCCAAAAAGACACTATTTTTCATACACACAAGCTGCCGTATGTAACTTTTATAAAAAATATATTTTTACTTATTTGTTTAAACTGTCAAGACAGTATGACATAAGACAGATCATCTGTGAAAAAAGTCCCTTCACCATCTTTAAGGAAAAAATATATTTTAAAAGTTTAAAGTTACAAACTTTGGTCTTTTTTTCATTAAGACCAGCAGAGCATTCAGGGGGGAAAGTTCATAACATTTTCTAAGCTCCCATAATTTTTTCCTACTGTGATATCAGAGATGGCACGAAGTACTGAATACTTTTACTTTAGCTTTTACATCTCAAACCAGTTTGAATTGTAATTTTTCTGGAAATCAAAGCATGTTGATGAAAATCTTATCTTTTTAAGCCCACCCGGGTTTCCAGTGTTACCTTGCGCTGCGGCTTGGTAGAGGCGGGCGACGGGAATGTCCGCCGTGTCGTTGCTGTTCTCCAGATACGGCTCCGTGAAACCATACATGTGCAGCAGCTGCCAATTGGCCATCTGTCCGTACGTGTTAAAGACTTCCTCGCCTTTATGCAAGCGGCGCACAGAAACCATCTTCAGGCTGTCCTGAAAATAAAGATTCAGTTTTTCACTTTTCAAACTCAGAAATGTCCAAGTTTTTCTATAAATATCTGAGATTTGTCAGGGGAAAATGTATTCCCTTTGATTTAGCCCTAGTACATAGATTTACATTTGAGTTGGATCACTTTTCCAGCAATATGCACACATATTGTATGAATGTGTGCATGATTGTCCCCCATGCACTAAGTGTTGATGAAAACAGCTTTAAATTAATGAGGTTTGTAAATGAGATCAAATCGAATCGCCTCCTTACCGGATTGAACTCCAGGTTAGCGTTGTGCTTGGATACGTGGTTCAGCATGTCTGCCATGGGAACCATCATAGGAGGGTTGGGGGCCCTCTGCTCTTCATCATCTTCATCATCGTCTTCGTCCTGCGGCTCCTGGAAGCTTCAGTCAAAGCAGAAATGAAACGGGCTCAGAAATACATAGACAATGAATGTTAAAAAGGTAAAGCTGTTGGGTCTGTGCATGCTGACCTGTAGGCCATGACGAAGGCCACCAGCTGTGTGTACAGCTCCAGAGTGTGTGTGTTGGGGTTCCACAGCTCCGGATGTCTCGTTATGAAAGGCAGGACGATATCTGTGTACTCCCTCTGGATGTTGGATAAGTCTGTCGCCACCGCCTCTGGGACACCTGTTCCCTTCAGCAGTTCGTCTCGCTCCTCTTTAGACCTGAGGAAATCATAAAGCTGTAACTGTGCTGAGCTTAAAGCTGACCTATTTATGCCTCCTTGAACAAGTCAGAAGAGAATAGTTTTCTGTACAAAACATGTTTAATTCATTTGTCTTGTGTACAAAATCATTTTCAGATAATGAGATTTTAGTCTGCTCCTTTCAGAATGATCTGTTTTAGGGCCTCTGTCACTTTAAATCCAACTAACCTGCTGCTGGCCACGCCCCCAACTCAATATTTATAAAGGGGGTTTGATTTTACTTTGGAAATAGAAAAAATTGGAGTCTATAGAATCAGAAAGCTTTGATGTTATGAAAATGCTTGTAAACAGATGCGCAAATATACAACTATGCATCTTTGAGAAGCAAAAGTGGAGCCTTCTGCGGAATCAACAAGTATGCAGAAATTGGTATCTGGATGGTAAGTGAACAATAAAACACTTGCCTTTTCCAGCACCCAGGTGACCAAAATGCACCTACACTTGGGTTGCTAGGTAACGGCACAGTGGCTGTCAAATACGACTTAAAAATCAGGAAGTTTTTGAAACGGTTCATTTTCCAGACACCAAAAAGCGCTTCAAGCACTTTGCCTATTTTTAGAAGCAGTTGAGACTCAAATGGAAGCATAAAAATGTGCAAAATGTGGATTTTGCATAGCAGGTCCCCTTTAAGGAGGGTAGGTGAAGCCTACCAGAACATGGGATGATCCAGCGCTTTGAAGCCAGGCCACAGGGAGAGGTAAGGCCTCCAGTGGGAGTTAGGAGACGTGGACTCATAAAGCAGAGCCAGCAGCAGGGGAACCCAACCAGAAGAGCTCTCCAGAGACGACTTCTCTGTGGAAGCAGAAACAAAAAACATTTGGGAGTTGATAGAATCTGGAAGCTTTGACATTATAAAACTAATTTTCAGTAGAATCACCTTTCTTCAACAAAGCAGAAACCTTTGTTGTTTCCTGGTGGAGAAGAGCAGATCTGGGGATGGTGAACAAAATCTCTCCTTCCTCTATGTCTTCCTTCGCCATCATCCCATAATCTGCCACTGTTCCCTCTGTGCTCAGGCACACCTGCAGACGAAAACCTGGGATCAATTTCACAGACACCTGGGCAGGAGAACTCACACACTGAACCAGGGTCTTAAAATGAGACACTTTAAAGTCTTTCATGAGACTGTCTTAAAAAAAACAAAAAAAACAATGTCTTTAGTCAGAGGCTTTTTCACATTCGCTGTAATACAGTCTGCTACAGGAAAGCTTTCCTGCACACAACTATCACCATTTCCAATAATATATATGAAGAATTATTCATAAATATGTTACAACAACATTTATTTTCCCTTTGAAATCAACTCAGTATTTTTTAAAATGAATTGATGTTTTCTATTGGATTTAGGCGCAGAAACTGTGATGGCCGGAATGGCAGAATGTTGTTTTCTGTGTCTGGTGAACCATTTCTAGTCAATTTGTTAGGATCACTATTCTGCTGAGAGACCAAATAAAGACACATTACTAGTTTTCTGACAGATTCTACCTGATTTTTACAAAAAACATCCACTTATTTTATAGACTCAATGATTCCTAGGGCCTTGAAAGAGAAAAAGATCTTTCACAGTAGTTAGACTGAGATGCTATTCCAATATCCATCCTTTTGTTTTACAGCCACTGCTGAAAACCTCTTCGTTCCAGTAAAACTGAGGAAACTGCATGTTTATCTGCATCCTGGCTGGATGTCAGAGTGCAGAGTGTAATAACAAACCTTTTCACTGAGGACCAAACCGACTCTGTCGCACCACTGGAGGAAATCCTGCAGGCGCTCTGAAGCATCAACCACCTGCATCAAACAAAATCAATCATGTTCTGATATCCCGCACTGTTTTTACGCTCTTAAACCCACGTGTCTGCACCACCAGAAGCAGCTTCCCTCGTGGACTTCAAGACCTTATGACAACAAACATTTTAATGAACTCCATTAGCTAGTAGTTAGCATAAAACTCAAGATGAGCGCCGCTTGTTCATACAAAGCGAATCTGTTGATTAGTATCATATTTTATGTATGTGTTAAATCAGAACAATGTTACAACCTTGACTCGCTTCGCTTCAGTCGCCATAGTCAGACTCCAGGTCTGGTCGGATGCTAATGCTATTTAGCATGAGCTGGGATAAATTTAACCTGAGCGCGGACTTGTAGGCAGGCGTTTCTATCAGGACAGGCTTTACTTGATCAAATGCAGGACAGATACAATAGTGACACATACAATAAGTTTTGTTGAGTCATTTTCAAAGTAAGGTTTGATAGCACTTGCAGAGTGATAATGTCAAAACTAAAATGTGTATGGCGTCAACTGAGGCGTTGTGTGTGCTTTCAAATAGAGACATGATGGTCAGCTTATTTCAGATGGCTCGTTGGTCTAGGGGTATGATTCTCGCTTTGGGTGCGAGAGGTCCCGGGTTCAAATCCCGGACGAGCCCTTGTTTTGGTTTTACTGTGAAAAGGTTTTTTTATGCACCTCAATGACTTCAATCTGTGCGACAGACTGGCGACATGTCCAGGGTCCGTCTCTCGCCCGAAACGAGAGACAGTGTCTCTACGATGTAGAGAAAATGGATGGACTCTAATCTGTGAATCATTCTACTGTGCATATGAATACATCGAATGAGCTTAAACCAAAGTGGATCATTAAAAACACATGCCCGTAAACACAATTTGTGTTTAACATAATAATAATAATGAAAAAACTGCAAAGCAAACAAACAAGAAAAAGAAATAACAGCGATTTTGTGGTGATTTAATAAGTCTTGAAAATTGATCCTGTGGCTTTTTCTTAAGCGGGTCATTCACTCATTTCTTTTGAGGTTTTCTCTGGTTTTATATGCTTTTTGTATTATCATTTTCATAATTCCCTCAATAATTGATCCAAAAAAATATTTAATTTTCTTTCTTTCTTTTTTCTCTCTTTCTTTTTCTTCTTACAAAAATGTATTTTCTTTGTGAGAAAAGATTTTGAAATATTTTGTAATTTTATTTTTGCCATGTTTTATTTTGAAAAGAAACTACCGGAAGTTAGCCTGTAAACGTTACGCCGAACTATGTAGCTATTGGTTAGCCGACTTCAGTCCACCAAACCCCCACAGTTAACAGCTGAGAAGGGGCTCAGGGCAGCGATTACACAACCTGGTATGATTTTTTACAAGACTTCATTGTTTTTTTGACATTATGTTCCTCGTATGAGTTTGGAAAAGAAAGAACTGACTTGACTGTTTAGTTTTATCGTCAAAATATCTGAGTTTCATGTAATTTTTAAAATTCACTTATTGCATTATAATTATTTTACAGCAGTAATCACATGTGAACCAGTGAAGGAACTGATTTGGTTGTAAAATCTGTGTTCTTGCACCGCAAATCGGAGAGAGATTAGCCAGATGAACAGCTTTAGCGTGCTAGTCACTGTTGCTAGGCAACAGAAGTCGCCGCTGTCTGGCTGAGGTAAAGCCTGTAATTACATTAGAGACGCAAAAAAACGCATTGCCAACTGGTTACATACGCGCAGACACGCTCTACGTGTCAGTAGTTTGACAGTTATGTGCCAGCAGCAAGATAAAACATTAAGTTTCACTGTTTAAGGACAAGGAGGCCACGTCACGATGGTCCCCATCTTCACACTGAAGCTGAACCACAAGATTAACCCTCGCATGGTGGCTGTTGGAAAGTTTGATGGAGTGCACCCATGTCTAACAGCAGCAACGCAAGCAGGCAAGGTGAGGGGAATATGAAGCATAACTGCTCAGCAAGTGTCAAAGTTGCTGAAGGAACATGAAAGAAGATTTTCATTTTAACCTCAACTGTTCTTCATTTACAGGTTTTCATCCACAACCCTCATGATCGCGGTCAGAGACCTGCGACCCATCGACTGAGCCAGAGCACCCAGGACTCTGACATCTCTCTTCTCAACATCAACCAGGCCGTGACATGTTTGACAGCAGGAACACTGGGACCAAACACCACAGGAGACACGCTTCTGGTGGGATCGCAGACCAATCTGTTGGCCTATGATGTTCACGACAATACCGATGTTTTTTACAGAGACGTAAGTGGAACAATTATCTTTGGAGTCACTGGATGTAGAGCAGACTCCTTTTTTTGTGATGTTTGTTTATAGTTTTTTAATTGTTTTGTGTTGTTCCAGGTTACAGATGGAGCTAATGCCATTGTTTTGGGAAAACTGGGAGACAGTGCCTCTCCTCTTGCCATCATCGGAGGGAATTGTGCTTTGCAAGGTTTTGACTATGAAGGGAATGACCACTTTTGGACAGTAAGATTTGATACAAATACATCTCACAGATTCGGAAAATTTGTTTTGCCTGATTTTATGTATATGAATTATTGTCATTTTCGCCCTGAAAATATCTAAATTTCCACTTAACTTTGTATTTTGGTCTGTCTGATTATGTAATTTACCAGTCACTCAGTACTTTTAGACTTTGAAAACAGAAATATTATATCGCGGTTGAATACTTGAGGCATGGCTCTGTTAAAACTATAGCATAAATGCCATGTCACACATTTCTTTTGTTGCCTTAATGTATTGCTCATTTCAAAAACTTGTTTATTTGCCTGAACAGGTTCATAAAATGTCCTCGCAGCTTAATCCTCAATATTTCTTTTGGTTATAACTATGACTTCCCCTTTTCTCAGGTAACTGGTGATAACGTTAGGTCTTTGGTGCTTTTTGACTTCACTGGAGATGGGAAAAATGAGGTAAGTCTGAGATTTGAAACAATAATAACATCATTAGAATTAGAACAAAATCTGAATGATGAATACTCAAAGAGTTTACAATCCCTGATCAATCTTAGCAATCTGAAGTGATTTGGATTTGTATGTTCAAGTTGTTCAAAAAGGATCATGCTCAGTTAAGTATTAGACTTTTACTTTGAAGAGCTGCAGGCCCTGGTTAAAAATGTTAAGGAAGTGCTGTTTCAAATTCAATTTCAAAAATACTTTATTGATCCCAAAAAGAAATTAAATATTGTAGTAACTCTTATGAATTCATATTCTTCAAAAGGTTCTTTCATACCAAACAATAACAGTTTTTTCTTATTTGACAGCTTCTTGTTGGTTCTGAGGACTTTGACATCAGGGTTTTCAAAGAGGATCAGCTCATCTCAGAACTGAATGAAAATGAGGTAAATAAACGTGTTGTGTTGTTTTGAATGCTAAAGTTAAGAAAAGCATTATTGGCTTTGTTAAATACCTAAATAATCTTCCATGTCAGTTCAGAATATTTGGGTTTTTCTTGTCTTCACAGACAGTGACGTCGTTGTGTCACATGCATGGCAGCAGGTTCGGCTACGCTCTGGCTAATGGCACCGTTGGGGTGTATGACCGCACAGCCCGCTACTGGAGGATTAAGGTGCATAAGAATTCACAGAAATCTGAAATCTGTTGTTTTATCTGCAACACCAACCCTAAAACTGCCATTTTTATGGGTTGAAACCACCAAATGCAGGTAAAGTTATGAAGGGGCGTGTGAATTTGAACAGAAAAAAAACTGAATACTCCTCAGTTTTTTTTCTGAACCCCTGGACAGGAGTGGACAAAAACCTGCTGACGATATGACAACAATTCGTTTTAGCTGTCAAGTTTAGAATATAACATGCCAATTTTTAAAGGTACACAAATAAAAGGGTTGCTGCTTATTGTCAACACTAAGACAATGAGATAACAAGCTCCAAAAGCTCCAAAGTTACATGTAAACTGGGCTACAATAAGAAAAACACTGGAACAATACAGGAATTGATAATGAACACGCTTTGGGATGTTTGTAATGAGAAAAATAATTATGAATTGAAATAGAAAATCTAAAAAAATAAGAAAAAAAAAATAGAACAGTTAGAAATCAGTTAAAATTAATACAATTTAAATGTTAAAGCATGTCTGGAGACACATCTTCACTAAATACTGGAGTTGTAGTCAGAATGTGGAAATACTCAACATAAGAAATGACTTAACTTTTGTTACAACTTTGTTTATCTGCTAGATAAACCTGTCAAGCTTTGCTGTTAGTAATTACTTAAAAGTATTTTACTACACCTCTGCTAAGGTGTTCAAGCTTTTTAATTTGCACCCCTGTTTGTATATTATTACTAATTAATTACACACTGATCTTCCCCCTCAGTCTAAGAACCATGCAATGAGCATCCATGCCTTTGACTTGAATGCTGATGGAGTTGTGGAACTCATCACTGGCTGGTCCAATGGAAAGGTCCGTGGCCGTTCTGCAGGAATGCCATATATTCCAGCTTTTTTTTCCTGGGTTTAGCTCTTTGGAGCCTCTGCTGACGTCCAGCTCTTGTTTTAGATCGATGCGCGAAGCGACCGAACAGGTGAGGTCATCTTTAAGGACAATTTATCCTCATCTGTAGCCGGAGTGGTGGAGGGAGACTACAGGTTAGATGGGCAGGTACAACTCATCTGCACCTCCATAGAAGGAGAAGGTGAGTCCAGTCTGTGTCAGTTTCTGCTCAAATCCTTCTTGCTAAATTTTAAATATTGTTACTCCTAAATGCTTTTTTTTTTTTAAACCTGATTTGTCACTCTTTGGAATGATGAGATCTGGCCATGTTTGTATTTTCTAGTGCGTGGCTACCTGCCTGCCAGTAAGGACTTGAAAGGGAATCTGATGGACTCCAACGCTGAGCAGGATCGTATTCGAGAGCTCAGCCAGCGCAGGCAGAACCTGCTGCTGGAGCTGCGTAACTATGAAGAAAATGCCAAGGTATTCATGGTTCTTTTTCATTTACAAACCATTTTTAACTCCTAACAATGACTCTGATACATGCACAGATTGACAGTAGATTTTCTCATTTTGTTACTTTATTTCAACGCAACAAAATAATTTGTCCAAAATTCATAATTTAGGACAAATTCTGAATATGTGCAAAATTCATAATTCACAAGAAAACTACACAGCCGGTTTTTGGCAATAAGTTAATGTTTTTTTTGGTGCCTATAAAATAAAATCTTTCAAAAACCTCCAAAATGTAACGTCACAAACAAGCAAGCACTGCCCGTTACCTAGCAACCGCAGCAAAGCCCTGCTTGTTTGGGCAGCTGCTTTTCTCACTGTATGTGTTGTACAATGGCTGGTGGAAAAGACAAGTGTTTTTGTTGTTGATTTACCAATCAGAAACCACTTGCTGTATTCCTGTTGGTTGTGCAGGAGGCTCCGCTTCTGCTTTTCAAAGATGCACAGTAGCATTATTGTGCTTCTGCTTGCAACAATTTTCATGTGTGAGTGAAAACGTTGAGCTGGGGGGCGAAACCAGCGGCAGATCATTTGGATTTAAATGAGAAGACGCCCTAAAACAGAGTTCAAAATAGGCAGACCTGGGCAGATTTCATTGTCTGAAGATGGTTTTGTGCAATGGACATGTTTTGTCTCGGCTGCACATGGATCCTAACCTTCTTCCACACCTTCTGTTTCAGGGCGTGTCACAGACAAACAGTGGTATGGGGGTAATACCAGCCAACACTCAGCTGCAGACAACGCTGTCTGTCAGAGCTGCTACGGAGGCCCAGAAGGCTCATGTAGAGCTTAGCATCTCAACTCCAAATGGTTGCTCCTTCTCACACTCCATGTATGTTAAGCATCTGTGTTCTCAGCAAATCTTCTAGAACTACTGTCTGTGTGGCGCTTTCTCTCCAGAAACAATCATCCGTGCGGTTCTCATCTTTGCTGAGGGAATATTTGAGGGCGAGAGTCACGTTGTCCATCCAAGTGTCCAGAACCTGTCGGGCTGTGTCCGAGTCCCCATCATCCCCCCTAAAGACATACCAGTGGATCTGCACATCAAGGCCTTTGTTGGAGGGAGGACCAGGTGGGACATGTAAAACAGCCTGAGTTAAACTCTCCATAATGTCAAGAAAATGCTGAAAATCTCAGTCATTTAATGATTCATTGTAACATTTTGCTTTCTGAAATCCCCTCTGCAGCACTCAGTTCCACGTGTTTGAAATCACTCGGCAGCTGCCGCGTTTCTCCATGTACGAGATCACAGAGGACTCACCAGCCGCTCCTGCTGGTACAGTTTCCTTCAGCATCAACGAGCGACCGCAGAGGGTGGGAGAGAGGACAAAATATAGAACCGTTCTGATCGGGTTCAGGAGGCATTCTCATATGAAACCTGTTCCTTTCTCTTCCTGTTCATGTTTTGGTGTGAATGTAGGTTGTAATGTGGCTCAATCAGAACTTCCTGCTTCCAGAGGTGGTCGAGAGTCCAAATGTTACATTTAATTCCCTCCGTGGAGGAGGACTCATGTCTTTTCATATGGCCAGTAACGGACAGGTAAACAATAAACACTAACCTACTTTTTTAATTTAAAAAAATCATTAATATATTTACAAAAAAAAATACTTATTGCTTTTTCCAAAAAAACCCAATTGGGTCTCTGGAAGGTCAAATCGGAAATATATGCTTTATGTACATATATGTATATATGTATATGTATACACATATATATTTATATGTGTATATGTATACATATATATATATATATATGTATATATATATATATATATAAGTTTTGAAAACAAATAGTTTTCAAAAATTTTTCCAATTTGTAAAAGTTCAGCCTTCTAAAATGCTGTTTTTGTTCCACATTGTTTACATTTTCTTTTTCCAAATCTGCCTTTAATTAATAAATGTGGTTGTCTTATTTTCTGTTTAGAGTTAGAATTAAAAATGTTGAAATAGATGAACTTGAGCACTGATGTTGTTGAATGTGGGGGAAGCCGGAGCACCCGGAGAGAACCCACACCTGCACGAGGAGACATTTCCCCCCGTGCAGTCCTGCTTTTTAATATGAAAATGTCCAATGAAGAACTTTGATGCTTTTTATCCAATTAGTGCCAATCTGCCAGTTTTGAGACCTGATGTACTGTAGACATAATTTGATGTCTACATTGGATGGACTTTATTTCTGTTTTTGAATGTGCGGAGAAGTGACGGAGACAGAGCTTTTCTCAGTCGTTTCCACACAGAAATCTTTTTGTTTGGTCGTTCTTCCTGTTCACAGATATGCTCCAGTTCAGCTGACTCTTCTGTTGCTATAGTCTCTGATTCCTGAGTTGTATCTTTGTTCAATGTGAGCTTTGTCTGCGGACTGGATGTTGTCTGGTTTTCCATGAGGTTCCTCTCACCGACTGTAGAAACTTCAGGAACAATGCCTATGACTTCTTCTGTATCGTTGTCAAGTTTTCTCTCCATTGGCTCAGAAGCTTTCAGGGGGATCTTTGGTACGATATCAAATTAGTTTTTGGTATTTTAATGTCTTGAATCCAGTTTTTATTCGTCTCCATTGGGATTACAACAGCTTCCATTACAGATCTCATTGCCATCTGCCGCTTTTTATTACATTTAGATTCTTCTGAAATGATCTGTTGAATTATAGTGACCATTTCTTCTTTTGTCTGCATCTCGTTTATAATGGAGACTGTCTGAACCCCTTCTGTTTCTGGTGCTGAAATTGTTTGTCGGACTGGTTTCAGGCGGCAACTGGTTTCCAACATGTCTGAGTTTGCCTTAAAATTGTTTGGTGGACTGGTTTCAGGCAGCATCTGGATTCCAACACATGTTTGTCAGTTTGCGTAGAAAGTTGTTGATGGACTGGCTTAAACAGACAGCTGGTTTCCAGTACGTCTTGCTCTGATTGCACTGCTACAGACAGGTGATGAACTGGTTTTGGCTGATCTTCTGGCTCTGTCTGAGTTTCAATTGAAACCATTGGATTGTTTCCTTGTCTTCTCTCTGACAGCAATTTTCTAGTCAAATCTTTCTGTTGTTTAAGTTGAGTGTTAAGTTTCTGATTAACAGCAGACATCTCCTCAAGTTGTTTAATTAGATACTTTTGTACTGCAATGTGTACCAATTCAATCTCCATCAATTTCGTAAGACATTCGCACTTTGGTTCACTAGTTGCATTTTCAGAAGGGGCGGGCAACACCTGAATTTCTGTCAGACAGTCTACAGGAACACTTTCAGTTGTCTGATCACCATAGACCTCGGTTAAATTCTCTGTTTCGACGGTTTCCTTGGGCGAACCCAAAGATGTACATTTGTCCACTTGTTGTTCGTGTGTCTCCTGCGGTCTGAAGATGGTAAGATCTTTAGTGACCAGCTGTTGAGTAGAAATCGCCGTGCTGTCAGAATTTCTTTCCTCTTTCAAGGAAGCGTCTTCGTCACGTTCTTGTGAAAGCATTGAAACGTTTTTGGTTCCAATGATCTCAACACAAAAGCTGACATCTACGAGAGGCTCTGAGTTGGGGAGCGTTTTCCAAAATGTCTTCTGACCGCTGCTGGGCAAAGCTACCTGATGATTTTGTTGTTCCGCCAGAGGACCGTTAGTGACGTCACCATTACCAGTAAAAAAGGACAAATCAATGCAAGCATCTTCCTCGGGGAAGGATTTCCACAACAGTGGGGTCTTCTTGATCCGCTTACTCTTAGAAAGCTCTTTGTCCCTTTTCTGATTCACTTTCTTCAGTGAGTTGGAGATGTTTTGCTTTTCAGCGTCCGGCTGTGTAGTTGAAATCGCCGTGCTGTCAGAATTTCTTTCCTCTTTCAAGGAAGCGCCTTCGTCATGTTCTTGTGAAAGCCCTGAAACATTTTGGGTTCCAGTAATCTCAGCACAAAAGCTGACATCTACGCAAGGCTCTGAGTTGGGGAGCGTTTTCCAAAATGTCTTCTGACCTCTGCTGGGCAAAGCTACCTGATGATTTTGTTGTTCCGCCAGAGGACCATTACTGATGTCACCGTGTTCAGTAAAAAAGGAAAGATCAATGCAAGCATCTTCCTCTGGGAAGGATTTCCACAACAGTGGGGTCTTCTTGATCCGCTTACTCTTAGGAAGCTCTTTGTCCCTTTTCTGATTCACTTTCTTCAGTGAGTTGGAGATGTTTTGCTTTTCAGCATCCGGCTGTGTAGTTGAAATCGCCGTGCTGTCAGAATTTCTTTCCTCTTTCAAGGAAGCGCTTTCGTCATGTTCTTGTGAAAGCATTGAAACGTTTTTGGTTCCAATGATCTCAACACAAAAGCTGACATCTACGAGAGGCTCTGAGTTGGGGAGCGTTTTCCAAAATGTCTTCTGACCTCTGCTGGGCAAAGCTGCCTGATGATTTTGTTGTTCCGCCAGAGGACCATTTGTTTTCTGATTCACTTTCTTCAGTGAGTTGGAGATGTTTTGCTTTTCAGCATCCGGCTGTGTAGTTGAAATCGCCGTGCTGTCAGAATTTCTTTCCTCTTTCAAGGAAGCGCCTTCGTCATGTTCTTGTGAAAGCATTGAAACGTTTTGGGTTCCAATATTCTCAGTGAAAAAGCTGACATCTACGAGAGGCTCTGAGTTGGGGAGCGTTTTCCAAAATGTCTTCTGACCTCTGCTGGGCAAAGCTGTCTGATGACTTTGTTGTTCCGCCAGAGGACCATTACTGATGTCACCATTACCAGTAAAAAAGGAAAGATCAATGCAAGCATTTTCCTCGGGGAAGGATTTCCACAACAGTGGGGTCTTCTTGATCCGCTTACTCTTAGGAAACTCTTTGTCCCTTTTCTGATTCACTTTCTTCAGTGAGTTGGAGATGTTTTGCTTTTCAGCATCCGGCTGTGTAGTTGAAATCGCCGTGCTGTCAGAATTTCTTTCCTCTTTCAAGGAAGCGTCTTCGTCATGTTCTTGTGAAAGCCCTGAAACATTTTGGGTTCCAGTAATCTCAGCACAAAAGCTGACATCTACGCAAGGCTCTGAGTTGGGGAGCGTTTTCCAAAATGTCTTCTGACCTCTGCTGAGCAAAGCTGCCTGATGATTTTGTTGTTCCGCCAGAGGACCATTACTGATGTCACCGTGTTCAGTAAAAAAGGAAAGATCAATGCAAGCATCTTCCTCTGGGAAGGATTTCCACAACAGTGGGGTCTTCTTGATCCGCTTACTCTTAGGAAAGCTCTTTGTCCCTTTTCTGATTCACTTTCTTCAGTGAGTTGGAGATGTTTTGCTTTTCAGCATCCGGCTGTGTAGTTGAAATCGCCGTGCTGTCAGAATTTCTTTCCTCTTTCAAGGAAGCGTCTTCGTCATGTTCTTGTGAAAGCATTGAAACGTTTTGGGTTCCAATGATCTCAGCACAAAAGCTGACATCTACGAGAGGCTCTGAGTTGGGGAGCGTTTTCCAAAATGTCTTCTGACCGCTGCTGGGCAAAGCTACCTGATGACTTTGTTGTTCCGCCAGAGGACCATTACTGACGTCACCGTTACCAGTAAAAAAGGAAAGATCAATGCAAGCATCTTCCTCTGGGAAGGATTTCCACAACAGTGGGGTCTTCTTGATGCGCTTAGTCTTAGAAATCTGTTGGTCCCCTTTTTGGTTCACTGTCTCCAGTGCGTTGGTGATCGATTCGTTTTCAACTGGCATTGAAGAGTCCTGCAGTTCGATATTTTCAGCAGACTTCTTCAGCTCCTCGGCTGCGTGCAGCTCCCACCAGACTGCAAATGACATCTTCTTCTTCTTGCGCTTGGGTGGCTTGGGTGGCTGTAATTCCCTTTCCACAATGTTGCTGGATGCGACCCCTTCGACTCTCGGCTGGTTGGACTGCATTGTATACTTTGGTTGATTCAGGTTGATTCACTTTTCTAGAATTTCCCGTTAAGTTTGATGTCAATCTCCTCAAGAAATGAGCACCAAACAAAGTTGAAGATCTTACTGTGAACTGCTAAATGAACTCTCAAGACAAACGTATCACCAACGACTGCGAACAGGTTGTGACACCAGTAGATCGATGTGAGGAGCTTTTATAATCGCTGGTGACGTCAGAATTCTGCCTTTGGAGTCACAATGTGATGTCATAGTTTCAGAAAGTGTCAGTGGGCTTTTAAACTGTCACTGGTTGCCATAGTTACCAGTGACTATGGTAACTATGGCAGGGGAGACAGGTAAGGCAGAGCCTCACCTGTCCAGTGGCAGAGCTATACTTTTTTTCAAGGGGTGGCCAAAGGGTGAGCAAGGCTTTATCAGACGGGTCCATATACAAAAGGAAACAAATATTTTCTCACACAAATTCAAATTAAAATGGTTTATTTAACAAAGATTTGCCATGACCAAACTAGACGTTAAACGGCTCTATGGAACAGTGAACATGCAAATGTAAACTCAGAGCCCAGAATATGACCAAAAACAAATTCTCAAAAATAAATAAATAAAACTGGCTCCAAATAGTAAACTGCAAGACAATACCACCAGAGCTGACCAGCATTACCCTGGTGGTATTTATAAAGGTTTGAGAAACACTGCTATGGTCAAATAAGCTTTGAATGGGAACAACATACTGCAAACTCAAAGCCAGGATTCACTCAAGAGAGCATAATTCTCTAATTTTGGTGGGAAAAAGCAAAATGTTTTACAAAGTCATCCATGTTGAGGGTATGTGCCTTCCTTGACTCAACACTGAGAATGCCAAGATGACTTAACCTGTCATCAGCCATAGTTGTTCTAAGGTGGTTTTTGATCTGCTTCACTGTCTTCCTCCCCAGAGTCTGACTCTGAATCTATATCAGCCTCATCTCTCACTGGAACTTCATTATGAAATGCATAAACAGACACAATAAAAAATGCAAAAAGCATCATGCTAACCTTTAGAATTAGGCTTATTGGATTTTACTACTTAATAACTTAATTTTCTCAAGGATGTTATTCTGTAGATATAATCTTGACCTTTTCAATTTAAAAAATCCCAAATTAGTTCAGCATTTTTAATCCTGTTTCTGTTTTTAGAAATCATTGCAGTTGTATAATCGCTCCATCCTGCAACAAAAAACGGTTGAAATAAATAATTGAAAGTGTGTAATTTTTGATTAATCTTAGATTTAGTGACCAAACTTGTATTTTACTAAAATTACTAAGACCTATTTTAGGAATGTGGCACTATTTAGGTTTATTTAATCCACTATTAACTTCCACCTAATTGAGACTTTCCTGATTTTTTTTTTTTCTTGAGATCACCCTGAGGACCGATGATATTGATCTGGCGGGCGATCTGGTCCAGTCCCTCGCCTCCTTCCTGGCGATGGAGGACCTGTCGGTGGAAGCAGATTTCCCATCATACTTTGAGGAGCTTCGTACAACGCTCACCGAGGTTCTCACTGAAACTGAGATGGTTTTTTGAAACATTTTTAGTTACAAAAAACCCTGATTCTTTCTAAAAGGCTCAGCTGTTTCGAGTGTCAGTCGCCTATGATGTAAAGTAGAACCAGACATGACAAATCTCCAAGAGGATTCTGCTGCAGTATTGTTTGGTTTTAATTCTTAGAAGTATTTTTTATGTTAGTTCTAGTTTTACTTGTTTACCAGCTGTTTTTGAAACAAATGAAACTAGACGGTGAGATGTTGATGCTGAGTTGTGGATGTTTGTGTCACAGGTAGACGAGTTTCACTCTGTGCATCAGAAGTTAACTGCTGACATGGCCGATCACTCCAACTACATCAGACACATGTTGGTGCAGGCAGAGGACGCTCGCCTCATGGCTGACATGTGAGCCACCAAAACCCAAACTTTGTATAAACTTGGCTAAAGCTGTTCATCTTAATACTGCTGGCTGTTAAAAGTGCTAATTTCTGTCTGAAATAATCAGCAAACATAATCTTCAACAAACACTGTTGTGCTTTTATGTGTAGGAAAACAATGAAGAAGCGTTACAGGGAGCTGTTTGATCTGAACAGGGATCTGATCAATGAATACACCATCCGCTCTAACAATCACAACGCCCTTCTGGCTCGGCTCAAGTCAGTCAACCAGGCTATCCAACGGGCCGGCCGACTCCGAGGTATGCCACCGCTGGGCTGCAGCACGAGAAATATAGAACTTCTTCACGTCTTATCACATTAGAACCACAGACTTCTATTTGTTTGTTCAAGTTTCGTGTGATGATTAGTTCAACACAAAGTTGTGCAAAAGTGGAAAGAAATTTGTCCATAGTTTCAACATTTTTTGCAGTTAAAAATCTGAAGATTTGTGTTTACATTTTTTTCTACTCTTCTGCTGACTCTTGTGATTTGGTATTTGAAATATGATTTTGAGAAAGGAAGATGTGGCAAAGGTCATCAAACTAAACCTCTGAATGCAGCTTTTTTATTTATTTACATTTTATTTTGGGGTACAAAATTATAAATCTTTGCTTTGCTTTTCAGGCTAACTATGTTGGGAGCTCTAAATTTCTTCCTTCTTACTTCACAGTTTTGCAAAACATTGTGTTGGTTTCTCACATAAAATCTCAATAAAATTAAGCTTGGTGTTTTGGAAACATGGGAGAAAAAAAGTGAAAATCTTTCCCAGACAGTGAACAAAACACAGAAACCTGGTTTGGATTACATTAGCTAGTATGTTAACAGACACAGTTTGGATAATAATTTGCTTATAGTTGCCACATTTTTATATATTTCTGAAACTCTTCTTGTTCCTCCCCAGTGGGTAAACCCAAGAACCAGGTGATCGCCGCCTGCCGAGACGCCATCAAGAGCAACAACATCAACGCGCTCTTCAGGATCATGAGGGCCGGCACGGCTTCTTCTTGAGGACAGAGTGCAGGAATCAGCCAGCTAGCTGGATGTTGATGAGTGCTAGAAAGGAAAACACATAAAATGTGCAAAAGATTGTAGGCGTTTGGGACAAACATTCACTCAGCCTTAAAAGTAACGAGGCAGCACCTCGGGGGAACAGAGAACAGACTTAGAGCTGCAGTTTAGCTGTGTGGCTGGTTAGAAAGCCCTGATGTAGTTCAGCATAGCTTTCCACAGTCTAAACGGGCTCACAGTTCTGTCTTTTTGCGTCGTTTTAGGTGACGGTGCACAAAACATTTAAGCTTCGCGACAGAGCCATCAGGACGTTTTGACCAAACGACTGTGCTGGATGTGCTCTGTTCGTTGGGTCCAGCTGCAGGGAGGCGCGCAGCTGTTGGGTCGGAGCGGTTCGCTCTCCCAGTCATTGTCTTTTTTTTTAGCCAAATTAAATTGTGTGATGTTTTTGTGATGTTATGAGTGTGATCGTGTGTGTATATCTTGTTTACCTTTTGTAGATTGTTTTTGTGATTGCTGCAGCGTTCTTATTAAAATGTATTAATGTTTCAAATGTTTTTGTCATTTAGAATAACAATTTTAATTATTCTAAACTTGAGGATCATTTATGAAAGTGGAGAGAATCCTGTGCAAAAGTCTGTTGATGGTGTTTTAGCTCCTAATTTTTCCTTCAGTTTTATGTTATTGCACAGAGCTTAGAAAAAGAAAACAAGCAGTTTGAATGTAAGGATCAGAGATTGCAGGATCTTTTGTCGCAACAGTCAGTCTTATCAAAGAATTGAAAACAAAACTTAATTTATGGAGCAATTCTCATGTTCTCTGGTCCCTAATAGGCCCTAATGAGCTGAAGGATGATGATGCACCAATCAGACATCACCATTATCCGTTCTGACACTTAATTTGTCTTTCATTTTTCTGTGGTAATTAGTTAATTGATGAACATGAAAGTTAATGAGAAAAACACTTTTCTCAGAACTGTTGATCAGAACAAATTGAAAAGATTGATAGAAAATGTGGCTGCTTAATGATTCTGTAAGGATTTCAGGAGCTTAAAATGAAGCTGAGTTTTTGTTTCATCCATGTTGCTTCCTCTGCAGGAGGAGATGTTCAGCAGACCAGCTGAAACCAGGCTGTGGGTTTTATTTCTTGCTGACTTGGCATCTGGACTTGTGCCGCTGAAATTTGAACCACATGGTCGAAGCAAGGAATGACGATGCTGCCTTCAAGAACCTGTGATGTTTGATGTTGACTATTATCTCACTCTTTCCACTGCAGCACCTTCATCTTTAAAAACTTACAGCACTGACAAACAGTAGAGCTGCTGTTTAGTGAAGATTTTCTCTCTTTAGTTTCTGCTCAGTGATTCTCCATGTCGCCACGCCCCCTGCAAAAATTAACCGTTTAATGGTCCGAACGTGTCATGTTGCGTTCAGACGCATGATAAACAAAATGCGGCCACTTATTGAATTGATTTCCGGATTTGGGTTCATTTTGTTGCGCAGAATTGTTGAGGCAGAACATTTTTTAGGATCCGTTCCATCAAAAGGTTCAACGTCATTTAAAGCTAATATTTCCCTAATGCACGTGAACGCTTCATGAGCGCAGCACCAGCTCACACAGAACCAGATTTCAGGTTCGGTTCTGCAGAAATCTTTGCGTTTGCAGAATGTCTGAGTCAGACTTTGTGTTTGTGCTTTGAGGATGCGGAGCAGGAAGAGATGACATGTTTTCTCTGGTGAGTCTGGATGTTTTGCGGTTATTTAACGCATTAAAATATTTGCTTCATGCGTGAACTTTCTTCTGCTTTAGGGAAATCACAAGTTGTCGATTAATAGCTTACCTGCTATGTGCTTGTTTTTTATAATATCCCTCTTTTCCCGGATTCCCCTGAACAGTTTCAACAAAAACGATTTTCTGGCGCTTTTTATTGTTTACAAAGTTGACAGTTATGCAATTTTATGCTTTTTATTCTGTGCTTCTCATGAACTGCGGAGAAAAGTCTGGCATTTCACGTTTTTCTTTTCTTTAGTAAAATTAGTCAAGTTTTTTTTGTATAACGAAGTAAACGCTAAACTTCATGTCAGTTCAAACCAGAAAAAGGGAAATTCTGAATTTATTTTGCAATTTGCATTGCAGGAAAAAAAGTAAGACATGTCTAAATATAACATAAAACAAAGATGAAATATGAGCCATTTACTGCTCCATAGAAAAGCCTGATTGTCTTCAATCTTGAGCCAAACAAGAGAGATGTCAACTGAAACACTGGAAAAGAAATGATCCAAGAAAACATCTAATTCATGAGGACAGAAAACCAGAGCAGGATTCAGCTGAACTGCAGAGATCTGACTGACTGAGGCGAAACTCAGGAGTGAGTAATGACTCTGCACTGGCAAAGGAAATGTTAGAACATTTGTTTAAAACGAAGGAAAGAGAAGAAAAGCAGCACATTTCCACAGTTACTGATGTTTTTTGGACTCTTTCAGCATGTTTGTTCTTCTGTTTTTATTTGAATCTGCTCACTTTGTCGATAAAACACATTTTCATCCTAAATAATAAAACATGTTTTTTTAAAAAACCTTTCTTACATTTTCAGAGCAGTTTAGCTTTTTTTTTCAGGAGAAATTACAGGCATGTTAGAGAAAAGGAACAGTTGAGGAAAATAAGAGGTTATGATATAAAATCTGTCACTTTCAACTGATTTTATACTGATTCAATATTGTTGTGCTGCTTTTGGTGGTTTTTTAAAAAGATTTTTCAAATACAATGATGCGCGAGGGTGGAGAGACCTGTGATGTTTGCAGACTAACATGGCCGACTCCAAACGTCTGTTCTGCTGGAACAAATCCTCAGTGATGTAGAAAAAGCAGAGAGAGGAAAACAGGTGCATATTTTTATTAATTTTGATTTATGCTAAGCTACGTTGTTTTGTTTGTCTTTATGTTGTTGAATGTTGGTCTGGTCACTAGCAAAGGTTAGTGTGTTTGTGTTTCAGGTCAGAGTTCGTCCAGTTGACTAAAGATGCAGCAGAGCTGAGAAAATGTTGAGGAAGGTGGTGATGATGAGGAGGGTCCTCCATGTGAAGGGAGATGTAATGTGCACACTCGTTCTCCTGGTGGCGCTGTGTTTTCTGCTCTACGCTCGTCAGGTGAAGAGGAACAGAAAACTGGTGGTGTTTTGAGGAGAAAGCGTTCCCCCGTCTTAGTTTTGACCTGGCGGTGTTTCCAGGTCGTCCTGTCCGCTGGGAAGAGCCGATCCGTCTGGAAGCTGCAGATCCACGGATCCACCAGCTCCAGTCGCTCCCTGCTGGGCTCCAGTTCACATACTGGGAGGAAGGAGGCGCTGCAGGCAGGAACTGACACATCCATCCATCTGTCTGTCTGTCCATCCATCCATCCATCCGTCCGTCCGTCCATCCATCCTTCCTTCCATCCATCCATCCATCCTTCCTTCCATCCATCCATCCATCCATCCATCCATCCATCCATCCATCCTTCCATCCATCCATCCATCCATCCATCCATCCATCCATCCATCCATCCATTTTGAGTCATAATAAAAATGAACCTGAGTTTAATTTTTTGCTGCTTCTCTTCACTCATAACTACAAACCAAAACAGCTTTTTCCTTCTGGGATAATTATCTTAAAAGCAGAGGCAGAAATTTTCTCATAATTAAACCTTGAATCAAAAAGATGAATCTTTCATCATTTGTTGTTCTATTTTCCTTCCTTTTTGAAATCCAGGCCCCATTACAGCCACTACTGCCTTCCTGTAAACCCCGACTCAAGTCCAAACCTTCCCAGTCCAAATCCAGTTCTCAGATCAGATCCAGGTCACGAAAGAAGAAAGTTATTCCAACCGCTGCTGCTGGAAAACAGTTGCCGACGCTGCCGCCGTTTGACTTCGAGAGGTATCTGAGAGAAAAGGACAAAAGGAACTTTAATCTGCTCATCGACCAGCCTGAGAAATGTCGCATCAGAGGAGAAGAGGAAGGAGGAGGAAGAGGAGGCGCTGTTTCTGCTCCCTACATGCTCATTGCTGTGAAATCTACAGCTGCAGATTTCGACAAGCGGCAGGTAGCAAAATTATACTATAATTAACTTTTCAGTAAGATATAGGAGCTTGTTTTAAGAAAATAATTCCTCAATATTGATTTAAAAGTACTCGTCCGTTTTTGAGACATTGTTTTGCTAACTTATCTTCTACCAGAGCTTTGGACCTTTGGATGCGCTCTGCTCATTACACGGCAGCTTACCTACCGCGGCCACCAGGGGGCCCCCAAGAGCAATTCCTTTTGACCATAAATTATTTCTACACACGTCATCAGATATATATTATTGTAAAAACAAATCACTTCTAGCCTTGGGCCGCCGCTGCTCATCAGTCACTATATAATGATAACTTTAACAAAAACATGTAAGAAAAATATCTTTTATGACAGCTGCCGCTTCAAATCTATTAGTCACATTTCTTTTGCAGCTATTTATATTTCTCCTCACGCCATCGCTCCAGGTTGTGCGTCGGACCTGGGGGAGGGAGGGGACGCTCCACCCGGGCCGGTCCATTCGCACCGTGTTCCTGCTGGGGATTCCCAGGAATCGCTCCTCGCTGCCTCTGTGGGATCGGCTGCTGGCCTACGAGAGCCAAGCCTTCCAGGACGTCCTGCTCTGGGACTTCGAGGACACCTTCTTCAACCTGACTCTGAAGGAAACACATTTTCTGGAATGGGTTAACAGCAGCTGTCCTCATGTGAAGTTAGTGTGAAAGAAAAAGTCTTAAGTGATTATTATTTTAGCTTATATAACTACGAATTCTGACATTTTCAAAATGCTCAATGGAAATTTAAAAGAAAACTCCATCATCCTCCAACTACTTGTCATTTTTTCTCTGTGCTTTAGACCAGTGGCAACAGGATGTGCCATGCTTTTTTAACAATTTATCACTTGAACAAACATTCAAATGTGATTTTAATTGCATTTCTTCTTTAATGGAAGCATATCGATAATGTTTTACACAAATTTGTGATGGGAATGCAGACAGTAATATCCTTCTGCTCTCCTTCAGATTCATCTTCAAAGGCGACGCTGACGTCTACGTCAACGTGGAAAACATCCTGGAGATGCTCCAAGGCCGAGAGCCGGAGAAGGATTTGTTTGTGGGGGATATTATTGTGAACGCCAAACCAATCCGCCGTCGCACTTCCAAGTACTACGTTCCGGAGTTTGTGTACGGAGGCGGTCTGTACCCCAGTTATGCTGGAGGAGGAGGGTTTGTGATGTCAGGACACACGGCTCGAAGGCTGAGCTCCGCCTGTCAACAGGTAAGCTAAAGATTAAAACTCTGGCTTAGGCCACTTACTGAGGCAAACAGGTTTTAGAAACAGGCTGCCTCATTATGCTCCTCTATTAAGCACATTTCATTATCCAGTTATTAAATGTTTAAATCATGACCAATAAACCTAATTGGTTAATGATAAATTGAGCAGAAGGGTTGAGATTTTACATGTTGATGTTAGAAGTATTTTTTTTAGCTACAGATTCATCCTTTATTGCAAATGGTTAAACGTTCGCTAAAGAAATGCTATTATTGCATTTTAGGCAAAAAAAAAAAAAGTTTTTAAAAATGGAATTAATTAATCGGATTAAAAAGCAAATTTTCAAAATATTTTTTAAAGACTATATTTTCATATAAAATAGGAATTATACTAAAAATCCAAACAAATAATTTATTACTAAAATAATCACAAATTCTAGTTCTTTCAGTTTGTTTCTGTTGTCTTGAGCAGCTTTTGTTATGTTGCAAGAAATTACTGGCCCATGCTTATTAAAGTAGACTTCTCCATCTTTTACCACAAATTTTCTATTTTATGAGTTTGTGACTGATTTGTAAAACTTCTCCTAGGTGGAGCTGTTCCCGATTGATGACGTCTTTCTAGGAATGTGCCTCCAGCTGATCGGCGTCAAACCTTTACGCCATCAGGGGTTTCGCACCTTCGGGATTCCCCGACCGTCTGCGGCGCCACACCTCCAGACGTTTGACCCCTGCTTTTACCGGGAGCTCATGGTTGTTCACAGCCTCAGTGTCCCGCAGATCTGGCTCATGTGGAACCTGCTTCACGACCCCAAACTGAGCTGCCACTACAGAACCGGCCCGACGTCCGGACCCTTTAAATGGAGAGGGAGGGCTGGAGAGATGGCAGCAGATGAGGCGGATTACGACGAGAAGCCAGTGTTTCTCGCACATTAGTTCCTGCCAGGCGGGCAGAGCTGGAGCTGCTGGTATCGTGCAGCATTTGAGGACAGAAGGAAACGATTACATCCAACCAAGCTGATGGTTTACCTGCCAGGAAATGAAAAGGGAAAGGGGGAAATCTCTCCCAGCTGACTCTGCAGTGAAACTCAAGGAATGCATTGTGACTGTGACCTTAGGGACCCATCTGTCCCCAACTGATTTATCCACTACCAGAGGGAAAGTCTTTGATATGCAGATAAGTTGATGAAAAGTGAAGGATTTTTTTTTTTTTTTGCACAATTGAATTTGTAAAGCTGCTGTCACACTAGCAGCGTTTCCATTACAAATGGGCACAAAACTTTTCTGATATCTAATAAAATATAACTTCACAATTAGTTTGTTCCATTAATAAAAAATCACACATGAATAAGTTTGTTCACGCAATAAGTCATTAAAAAACATGTCATCCCATAATCCTCAAACTACTTCCTGTAACCTTCTTCTTCGGGGTTTTCACCAGTAGTAATATCTATTTGTTGGTCAGCTGATGACAGGAAATAGTTTTGTGAAATAAACCAGTTTCAATCAGCCAAAGAAAGCACTTCATCCGAACGTCAAAACGTTTTGGCAAAAAAGGGTTGTTTTTCTAAAATTTGACAATTACTTTCTAAATGTCAAATTGTGAAAAATGAAATGACAAAAGTTAATTTGATTAATGGAAACATGGCAATTTTGAAAAAAAACTTGTTTTTCACAAAATCAAAAGTGGCAAGCTGTGCTGACATTAGTTTACATCACACACGTCACATGATCAACAACCAGGCGTTACAATCGTAGGAAAGTCGAAGACGACAGGAGATAGTTGGAGGACGATGATGCAAAATTGTTTTTCTTTTTTATATAAGTGGAACATTGAAGTTTTATGCACATTTGTAATAGAAACGCAGCTACTGTCTTATTCTTTTCTAGAAATGCATTTTACATGTAAAATTTGAGCACATTTTGTGAAGCGTTGAGTTCTGTGATGCTTATGTATTTTACTCATGACGTGTCTTTGCTACTACACTGAAGAAGCAGCTGCACTGATAAAATACTAGTAGCAAGGTATGAATTGCAACTCTGCATTTAAAAGTGAATGTTGCAAAACATTTCATGCTAAAGTGTCCAACTCACAGGAAGGCATCCTGGACAGATAGCAGACATGACAGCGTGTCAGGATGTTTAGAACCAAAAAAAGATCAAATGTTCACCAGAAAATGTTCAATTTTCTGGTGAACCTTGAAGTTATTTTCTCTAACATTTTAAAGATTTCTGAGTTTTTCAAGCAATTTTTCAACTTCTCAAACTCAGAAAGTTTTGGGGGTTTTTTCTAGAAAATGTTTGAGATTAATCTCCAATTTTCTGAGGTTTTTGACAGATAGTTGCTCCCATTTTTCTTCTGATAGAAACAAGAACTGCAGTTGTCTGGAAAAAAAAAACCCAGAAAAACTTTTCGTTTCACATCCACATTTTATTTTTCATATTCTGGTTGTGCAACACAGAAAATAAACTCTGTTGTCAACAAACAGCAAGTAGCTTGTTGAAAATTTCAACAACCATCAAAGGATTTCTGCTGCTGCAAAACCTTCAGTCTCATGCGTCTCTTTGCACTACGTGGTTTTATTGCAGTTTATTCATGGGACATGCTGGATGAATTTGCTTATTAGTCCATATACAAAGTTATTCAAAATATGCATATCAAAAAAGCCACATTCCAGGGAGTTTCACATCAGTCTGCTTCCAAAAATGGGATTTAAAATATAAAAGTCATCCAGAAAAATATGAGAGCAACATTAGAGTCGAACTGATAACAAAAAACTTTAACATTAGATCGCTCAACTGAAGCCTCGATTACAAATAACAAACGGTTAAATTTATTTAAAAAAACAAAACGAAGCAAATAAAAAACAAAACAGAATCACACACAGCTTAGGGTCTTCATTTGTTTTTTTTTTTTATTTTAAAAATGTCATATCCACCTGAGTTTGGGTGAGATTAAACTACCCATCAGTCTAACTTAATGCTGTAGGAGAAATTTTTGCATTTCGTGGATGAATCTGATTGAGTCATAATCTGTTGTATAAAATGCAGAACCTTTTATTGTGTTTAGAGAGATCGTTACTGAGGGGATTGGATGAAAGAACGAAAATGAAACATTTTGTAAATTTACCCTTCTTTTTACCCCGTCTACATCAGCCCAAATATGCTGTCGTATTTACTTCCTGTTGCCCCAAATCAACATGAAATCAATAGGATGAAAGTTAAACTCTCACTTTGAGCACCAGCTTCTTAAGTTTAGTCAAAAGGCTTTGATCTTTGGACTGAACACACCTGCAAGCTTATGAACAGGTTCTACCTTTTATACAGGAAACAATCCCCAGCACAAATGTTACACCTAGTGGCTAAACTAGGGTATTACATGCAACACAAAAATTGCTCCCACAAACATTATCCCACAGAAACGAACATCTCAGCACCAAGCAAACAAAAACTGGGCTCGTACATTCATTTCTCAATCTGAATGTTGCACTTGGAAAGATTTTCCCAAAAAAGTTAGACAAAAACAACATATATAAAACTACAACAGCCGATTAAAGTCTATGGTGAACATATTTGGAAATATGAATATTTAGAATCATTTAATGCAACTAAATAAAAATGGGAAATAAATAAATAACATTTATTACATTTCCAAAATGTAATAAATGTTATTACATTTAACATTTATTTGTTAAATGTAATAAAAATGCAGTTTAAGGAACAAATTAGGTCAAAAATATAAGATCTTACCAATTAGTTTTGATCTAGTTTCCTTTGCACTCGAGATGAGAAAAGTCGAGTGCACAAGTATTTTTTCTGCAAGATACGGCCGTTTGTTTTATGTCAGTAATGTATGAAAAACTACAAGTTCCACCAGCAAATTATTTCACTTACTAGACATTTTTTCCATGTTATAAGTGAAATAATTAGCCATTGAAACTAGAACTTTTAAATCAATATTAATAAATTATTTACTTAAACTCTTATATCTTAAAAGTTACTTTTAAGTTAGTTTCGTCTTAATTCTAGTGTGCTAACATATTAGCACTAGAAACTAAAATTAGCTGATAATATTTTAAAAACATTTGGTTTCTTTTGTTTACAATTACTTCTGTGAATATTTATTGTTTATGAATAACCAAATAAGTAATGGTCCCTGTATTTAAATTTTGTTTTAGATTACTAATTTATTTAATTTCACACAGTAACAGAGGAAGACCCACAACTACATTTTTTAGATATGGAGGCTGATTTTCGGCCTTTTTATAGTTTTATAAAACTAAGATGACAATAATATTCTAGGTGTCACAAAAGCAAGACAAATAAATGCATGTCTGAAATGAAAGCAGAAAAATACTGAAAAGCCCAAACTGGGATTCTTTGCAGAAATGAGAAAAATAACTGTAACAAAAATCAGCCCATCAACAGGCTGATGCCAATACTAAATGACAAACACACACACGTTCCCCAATGCAATTAAAATGCATTCTCACACTGTATGTCCCACAGAAAATCATTTTTACAGAGGAAAAAAAAAGATAAAAACAGGCTCAGAGGGAGATGAGGCACAATGTTTCAGACTTTGTTTTTAAATACATTTTCTTCCACCGAAGCGAGTTTTGAGAAAATGTTTGATCACAACATGTAAGACAGTTTTCACCAGAAAACATCCCAAAACGGAGATCAGATCAACTTTAAATGTTGGGAAACCTAACGGATCCCCAAAGAGATATGTTGGAAGTGGGTCTTCAAAACCCAAAAGGTTTGTCAAAGCTGAAGAAAGTGAGAACCTGAACATCCAGATGGGGGCTGCACCGCGCAGTGAAATCAGACAAATATCAAACTTTGTCCAGCAGAGAATGACGTGTAAATGAAGAGTTTATGTGCTTCACAGAGACATCCGTTTGCTGGCAGCCCACTAGAAACACCAACGCTGCCCAGCTGACTGAACCAGCCGAGAGCAGAAACTATTTTCTGATTAACTTTCTTCACAATATAGAAGAGAAGAAACCAAGTCGTAACAAAGAATGCCAGGAACAGCTATTTACAGCGTTTATACAGCTTTGCATGGACTCCACAACAGCTTTTCTTTTGAGAAACACTAAAAAGCATTTATTGGTTAGAAATCTAAACACTAAAATGAGTTTCTGTGCACTGAAAAAATGTTCTTGCTACTTTAAACAGCCTATTTGGAAAATTCACTGCTGCCTGAAAAGAAAAGCATGCATTTTATTTAATGATTCTCAGATTATAGTAGTGTGAAAAAAACCCCCAAAAAGTTAGTTTGGGATCCTTCAAAGGAAAATTTTGTTTGTGAAATGGCTCTACAGTCTAACAAATGCCACTTGATCTGTTCCACATTTTGTCTCAGTACAAAAATCAAACTTTTATCTTTTTATTTGGCTGAATATGATGAGATAAAATAAGCGGGAAAAATAGATGCATGATTATCAACATTATTCCAAATAAAATGCAGTTGAAATATTCTCCCTTTACAGAGAGACCCTTAAATAGAATCAAGAGCAATAAAATACTTATTTAGTAAGGAGTTGACTAAACACTAACTAAAAATGATGTATCTATAATCTGCAGTTTGATCCGGCTCATTCCAGATTGGCCTCTCCTTCAAAGCACATGAATAAAATGATCAGCTGGTTTGTAGAATTTGATTGGATGCTGTGAAGCTAATTTAGCTTTTTGATTCAGATGTGCAGTTCGACATTTATATTAGATTTATGAAAATAAATTTGCTTGATGGAAAAAAACATCAACTGCAAAGTTTTTGTGATACAATGAGGTGTTTTTTTTTTTGTCTGTATCAAAATGAGGGTTTGTTTTTCATAAAAATGGCACACGAGTCATCTGACCAGCGACCGGATGTTACTACAGGCGGAAAAGACGAAGAGGAAGACAGGAAGTGGTAGGAGGATGATGAGGCTTTTTTTAATTACTTACAGCCTGTACAAACTTCATCATGTGTGATTTTTATTGCGTTTCTTATTTAATGGAAACAACGGAGTAGAGTTTTCCATTAGCGAACTATCAAAGTTTTGGGCACATTTGTAATGAAACGCAGATGTTTCTGAGACCTTTGCTTTGGATCAAAGCATATTCACGTGTTAGAATGGTCCAGTCAAAGTTCAGGTTTAAATCTAATAGATTTGTGGCAAGATTTTAAAACTTATATTCACAGAAGTTGTTTAAAAGAAAGAATAGCAGTTTGTGTAGAGGAACAGTAAAGTTTGTGGTTGTATCTTGACAAAATGTGGAAAAATCCAAGGGTAGTGGATTTTTCTTTTAAAGGCACAGTACTTAAAGTGAATATTTTGAAAAGGCGGGAAAACAAAAATACATTTGCATCAAGGAACAATGAGAGAATTTGTCTATTAAAATGAATGCACAGTTTATTAATTAGTTTGTAATTAAAAACAAGGTCAATTTACATGCTGGGAGAAAGAAATGACTGATGCATATCCAAAACAAGTCGGTTTTACGACCACAGAAATGACGGCTGTTCTCTACGTCACAGTTCACTGAGGACGGCGACCACGGTACGAGCGGACGGTAAACACGATGCGACTTATCCCGAACGGATGAGCTGAGTCGGCTGGTCATGTTGGATTATTACTGAAACACGGATTAAAAGCTGTACCACGTCTTCAAATTAAGATGGAGTTAGGAATATTTGAGACTCTGCAAGACAAGAAAACACAACGATCAAATGAAGACTTCCTAAAAGGTCTTTGGCTTTAGCATTTGGCAACTAAACAGAGATAACTGCAGCTGGATCAGAAGCAGAACGGAAGAAAGCACTGAAGAAAGACGAAACGTCGTACAGAACGCGATGGCGGAAGCGCCGCCGCTCATCTGCACCAACACACACACTCACACACACATCCCTCCTACGCTTCAATACATATCCATCTCAAAGGATGGGGCACGATCAAGTAAAAATGTGTCTATTAGTGCAAATGTTAAAAACAAAAATAGGAATCACAATAAATTATTATTATTAAACAATGGAAATGGTTGTCATGGTGAGGGAGAAATGGGCTTTGGACACCCAGACAGAACATGCAGGAAGGTTGTTAAAGCTGCAGTACATAACTTTTACAAAAATATGTTGTTTTTTAACATAATAATTCAAATTGTCGCCATGTTGTAGCAGCTTAATATGAGACAGATAATCTGTGAAAAGATCAAGCTTCCCCAACTTCTCCCAATGCTACTATCGTCATCTGAAAATACAACCAATCAGAGTCAGGAGGAGGGTCTTAGCGCTGTCAATAAACGTCATGTACGAGCTTTAACAACTTTTCATCCAAGGAAATCCATTTATCTGCCATTATCTGTGGCTATGCTAACTAGCCTGAGCATTTCTTGCAGGCTAGCAGAGAACAAGCGGAGAATGTGAGGATGATTGACAGCGCTAAGACCCTCCCCCTGGCTCTGATTGGTTGTTTCGCATGGAGCTGTGTGTTCAGGTGACAGAAAGATCTTAGGCAGAAGTCAGAGAAGTTCAAATTTTTTTCACAGATTATCTGCCTTACATTGTACTGTCACAATCTATTGATAACTTTAACAAATATGTAAAAAAGAACATTCTTAATAAAAGGGACATGCTGTAGCTTTAATCAACCGAACGAAGCGAGAGCACTTCCTGTTGTGCTTTCTGGAGATCGCGTCTCATTCAGAGTCATGCAGGTTGAGCTTTAACCATCTGAACCGGCCGCCGTTCATCAGAAAGGCGAGACAGTCGGGGTTGAAATGAAGGGAAGTAAAGTCTGAAGCAATGAGGTGAAACGGCTGCAAACGGACTCAGGTGGGTCAAGGAAGTGTTTGGTGAGGGAAGATGGAGATGTTTGGATCGGGTCAGGCTGGGTCTTGTGAATTAAAACAGAAATGTACGCTTAGCTTGAAGTGTGTTTGGGCTCATGGTGCAGGACTGGACGGGTTTGACTGGACCCAGATCCGGATCCGGAGCGGTCTTGAAGCAGGAAGACGAGCAGGACTGACCGGGATGGCAGTGTGGTTGGCTGATGTAGTTTTATTAGTTTTATGTTTTCCTGCAGCGACGATGAACCCGAATGCGTCACGATGGCATGAAGCTTCTCTTACTGTACAGGCAGCAGAACGGTCTCTGAGGTTCACAGGATGCAGATTTTACAGCTTTCTTTTCGAAGCGTGTGAGCTGCTCCCGCAGCGGGACCGCGTCCCTGCAGGACGGGGCGAGTTTGGTACCAACAGAACCCTGCATGCTGGTACCAAACGGGAGGCAGCAGGTCTGGTTTTGATGTCGACTTTTTCACTCTGAAGCACCTGAGTCAGGTTGTAGTGATTCTGTCAGGCCTCTTCAGGTAAAAAAAAAAAAATCTGGTTTCGGTTCCAATTTAGTCAGCAAAAGAACTGTTGTTTGGGTCGGCCAGAATGGGGCGTGGTTCTGGTTCAGTGGGAACTAGAGCTGGACTCGGGTCGGGGTTGACTGGTGGTCCGGGGAGCTCCATACAGGGTGACTGATGCTATGTGGTTGTTCTGCATCACCTGCAGAGGAAATCAGGGTCGCGTTAGAGAGACAGGATGCAGGTTCAGAACCAGCAGGTCTATTTGGGCTTTTTGTTCCTCCCTAGAAAATAACCACCACTGAGATAGATGGACTGGAAACAAAATAGACAGAAATCTGGAAGGTACAGAAGACAATTAGGGCCACAAAAACATAAATAAAATAAATAAAACTCTGACTTTATAGTCTAAAACATCTCATTCTGAAACCATCCAGAACTGACCAAATTAATCTCAATGTTTAACAATGATTTTGTGTTAAAAATGTAAAGAACATGCTTTGTTTAGGCCATAAATCCATCCTAACCTGTTCAAGGAAGTATAAGATTTTCTAGAAACTTATAATTTCTGGAAATTATAAGTTTCAGTGACTGATTTTAAACTTTTGTTGAGGTACATAAGAGCGACTTCACATCTAAGAATCGACTGATCATCAGTCTCCCAAGATTAAGGAAATCAGTGCACTCCTAGTTAAATGTGTAGTTTTTGAAAAACAGGATGCAAGCTGAGCTTCTTTATCTTTGCAACTTGATCCAAGTTGTTTCCAGTCAAAAATGTTTGTTGTGAAAATTCTGACCTCAAAAATCATCCTCTGTAGTCCGAAGCAGAAAGTGGAACCGAACGGGTTTGTGTTGTTGGCTGATGAAGACCTGGCAGGAATAAATACAGATGAGAATTTCCTCTTGTGTAAAGTATCGCAGAATAATACAGAAGGAGCACCATCACTTGACCTTCGATCCGTTTAAAACCTTCCCGTCATCCATACCGACTCTGTTCTGAGAAATGATGACGATCGGAGTGTTTACCTGTGAAGGACGACGGGTTTTTCCATCGGATGACCCAGAAGCTCCTGAATCTGATCCCACTGATGCAGAAACACAAAGACGCCTCATCAAAACAGATTTTAGAAACAAATACATAAATACAGCTGCTTATAATAAACAGAAGAAAATTCAGCAAGCCGTGATTGTACCAGATTTAAAAGTTTCTTAACAGCAGGTGCTTTGAAAATAAACTACTTTGCACAAAATCTAATCACTTTAGTTTTGAAGGATTATTAAAAGATAATGGTGATAACACATCTGTCCAAGACTAATTGGACTCTACATTAAAGATGCTACTCTAAAAACATAAACACTACACTGCAAAAACACAAAACCTCATGAAGTATTTTTGGTCTAGTTTCTAGAGAAAATGTTGGTACACAAACAAAACCAACTTACAATAACTTTTGTTTTAGGTCAACAATTTCTATAATATTGATGGAAAAGTTCTAGTTGTCTTGTTACAGATAAAATGACCCGTAATTACTATTAAGGAATGACTGACTTAAGACCAGTTTTCCAGCCCAATCATGAACTTCTTAAAAGTACTTATCCAACTAAATGTGTAGCTAAAAAAAAAGGAAACAAAGCTTAAAATCAAAATATCTAAACTTTGACAGAAGCCTTTTTACTATTCCAGACGAGACATTGTTTAATTTTTCTTCTCATCACTGACCTTGCTGTAGGTGGTTAGGATACAATCCTCCGCCTGAGAGTCTGTTCCTTCTGAAGAATCAGAAAACAACAACAGGTTGAAGACAGAAAGCACAAATACAGAGACTAAAACTCCGACCAATCAAGTGGCAGCCCACCTTTTTTGATGAGTAGTGGGATCTTAAAGTCACATCGATGGTATCTGGGACAGCAGAAATAATCAGTCACATCAAACTCCACAACAAAAGGATTAATAGATTAAAGCCGAGAGGTGGTAACAAAAGGCGGGAATACTTACATATTAAAGTTGTAATGCCCAGGGAAGTTCGTATGGAGGACGAACTTCTTAACCAGGTGGGTCGTCGAGTCAAACAGGATGTCCTGAAACACAATACAACCCATCGATCAGCTGTGGTCAACCTGTGGCAGAGGGTAAACGGAGATAAACGCAGCAGCCCTGCAGCCTCACAGCGTCGTGTTGTGCTCCTGTTTTTAGCTCATCAATGCAGTAGCGCCAGATGAGTTCAGCTTGTTTACTTTCCCTGGGCAGGCTGCCCAAACTGCTCCGGGGAATTCAGCCAGTGACCCGCAAAGGTCACCGGATAAACATCTAATTAACTCCCAAAATGACAGAGAGGAGCAACACAGGCTCATGTTGTCCAAAGACACCAGCTGGGATGGTCGTGTATTAAAATGTGTTGTTAATGATTCATTTTAAGGCTAAAACAATTAAACAGATTAATCGACTATTGAAATGACAATAACTGTATTTTTAATATTGTATGAAATAAGTTGAAAGGAAAATTTGCAGAATGTGTTAATTTGTTTGTGTGAATAATTGTCAAAATAATCTATGGAGTAAAATAAGTACAATATCAAAACATTAAAGGCTTGGAGCCAAGCTGGGCCCACGTACCACTCCGAGGGTGAAGTAGTTGAAGAAGTAGTCGTTACATTTAGAGGGAACCTGCTTGTGAGGAGACGGAGAGTGGATCTTCATCTGAAACACAGGAAAAGGTGATCATTTTTATTTCAAGTTTCATTTTACTTCAGCAATGTGAATGCAACACAGATTCAAAAGGGGAAGCAGGTCTGACCTTGTCCTCAGATTTGTAGAAGACTTTATGCGGCGACCCCAAAGCGCCCAGAACGTCCTGACAGGAGTCTCCAAAGAAGATGCTCCTCTCCAGATACCGGACCTTTGCATCAGCCATCACACCGAGTCCAGAACCTGCAGCAGGAACGGGAGACACAAGTAAGTCACAAAAATATTCTAGTCCTGTTTTTCTCAATCCTCAGTTTAATGCAGTATCAGCATCATTAGATAATATGTCTATTAGAATATTTAATAAACAAAATATTCACTGAACTCCAGTCCAAAACTGCACAGGCAAATGAAATGAATCAAGCAGGTTCTGCTGCTGATAATAATCACAGTTTCATTTAACTTTACTAGAAACTGATTTTATATTTTATAAAATCAATTTTATAAACTTTCATAAACTATAAAACTGAATTCCTGTTGTCTGCTAATCCATCTAACCAAATATATTAATAGGGTCAGTTCTAACTAATGAAATATTCCACATAATATTCCACTGGAAGAGTTTTTGCACTTGATGCTTCAAAAAGCAGCAGATTGACGACAGTCAGTCATTTTCAGAGTCTTTCAGGTGCGTTACCTGCTGTGAGAAGGCGGAGCTTGAGCCCCAGAGGACCCGCCCCATCCCTCAGGACGTCGACACACTCTGCAAAGATGTTGCCCATGAAACAAGCCAACGGCATCGCAGGAGCTCTGAGGAAACACAGGAAACATTCCAGTCTGAACTGGTTAGAAAACTTATTCTGCTGCTGTCTACAGATTAGATTTAAACGCATTAATGTCCTCTAGCAGGAAGGTCACTGGGCCACATGGAAATGTTGTGGTCATTATGTACTTTGTTTCTTGGAGGTTGTTGCCAGTGTAGATGTGCATCCTCTTGACCATGGCTCCATGTGGAATCTGCAGAAAGGATGAAATAACAACACAGCAGTGAGCTGGAGCATGATGTTAAATGTTTACAAGGTATGAAAGATTGAATTCGTAGTGATGTAGCAAATAACACATTTTATTTGTCCATTCAGGAGTTATTCTGACATGAAATGTCCATTTTATATGACATACCAGAGGTGTAATGGGGACTGACAATTAAAACAACTAATCAAATTAATTATGATTATTCGATCATAGATGGAATAGATTTATTTTAACTGAAGTATACAGACTTCAAAACGGTCATTTGTTGAAAGAATAAAACACTCAGCAAACTAATTAAGCCAAAACTGCACAAAAATATGTATATTTTGCATTTGACTTGTCTGAAAACAGCCTGACAGCAGCAGCAGAGCTCAGCGTAAAGCATCAAGTCTCTTTCTTTCATGGCGTTTTCACAGTTCGGAAGCTTCTGTTCCACTGGGGACCAAAATTGCAACATTGTTATATTTTCATTTGCTGCTGTTCTCTTTCACTCTGCACTTTTTCTTTTTTTGAGTAACCTGTTCCTCCGGACTCCTCGCCTGTGGCACCAAAAATCACTGAAGGAAACAACAAGAAAGCCTCTGACGAGGACACAGATCACCACTTCCTTCTTCACAAAATGTAAACAAAAATGGAGTGGCGTCAAATTTTAGCAGATGTAGGATTTCTCTTTTGTCTTTGGGAAAAGACCATTTACCCAGAATGCTCTGCACTGCAGTTCACTCCCTGCTTTTGGAGCGGTTTTCAGTCTGCTTCGTGTTCACATATGCATTCAAACAGCACCAGAGTTCATTTCAAGCGAACCAAATCTAGACGTATCAGAGTTTGACTTTTTTGTTGTTTTTGCATAGTTTCTAAAGCAAATATCTCAGAACACTTAAAAAAGAACAAGTGCTCATATTCAAAGTCAACAGTTTAATTTAAAACAAGCTCCTATTACTTCTTAAAAAGATATCTGCACTGCTCGACCAAAAACACTTGGTAAAATTCTGTGCTTGCAGAGCATCAGAGTGGGATTAAAACAGTTTAAACCAGGCTGGCGAATGCACCTTAAGTCTCCAAGTTCTGGATGGAGGGATCCGGTTCATTCTTACCTCGTATTTTGGAGCTTCATTCCACGAATCCAGTTGAAAGGAGAAGGAAAGTCCTCGAAAGTTGAGATGGAACAATTGTTCTGCAGCATTATAAACTGCACAAAAGGAGCCAATGTTTATTAAACTACATTAAAAGTTGTTTATTTGTGAATAAAACCTTTGTTATTAAGTACCTCCAGGGTGAGTCGCTCCAAATGACTGGTCTATTTGCTCTATTGTGGGGGTGATGGCCTGAGAGTTGAAATGGACTCCACTAAAAGACAGCACACACAAACACAGCATGTTGGGTCAGTTAGCATTCATACAGCAAAGAGCTGCATTAGAGAAAGAACGACTGAGAGCAACTGGAAATGGTTCAGCAGGAAGAGACAATAACAGAGGCCTAATCTAACAGATACATTAACACAAGCAGATTCAATTACTGTGACATGACTGAGCAGCTGTGGGTCTCAGAGGGAGCGATGACTGAGCTGTGAAAGTGGCCTTTTGGATTTGATAGCTCAGACTTATTACCAACCAACGAGAGCGACTTCTTAAGGACGTAGGATGAAGCAGAACATTATCATGTTTGTAAAAATTCTTGTACTCACCAGTACTTCAACTTGACTTTGCTCAGGTCGTACACTTCAATCACCTGATATGTAAAAGCATAAATCCAGCCAGAAATAAAGAGGCGGTATGTGACATGGGAGTTTAATATCTGTGCTAAATGAGCCGTTCTCACCTTGAGTCTCTGATTTGTGGCGTCAAACAGCAGTTTAATCCCATCCTGAGTCAGGTTCAATATGAGGTCATGGCTGAGTGGTGTCTGGAGGGATAATGGGAAATCCCAGTCAGAGGACGTTTGTTTGTAATTTAATACAAACGTTAACATTTTTCTTGCTTTTTACGTCCCAGGGTCTCTTCCTTTGCATCGACTGGGTTCACAAAAGTAAAACTTTTTTGTAATAAACTGTTTTTGTTAGTCGCTTCTTTCATTCAATTGATTGAAATGCACAAGATGTTTGTTTTTCACTGATTTTAGTTACAGAGTCCAACATGGAAAGTGATAAACAATATAAATGCAGGTCACACAACAAAATATCAGCTGCAAATAGACAAGCAATCTAACTTTAAGCATTATGCCAATTTTGTTCAGCTAAGCTTGATAAACAAGCAAAATGTTGCTTGTTTATCAAGTTAGTTATTATCGGGGTTCTTTGTTCACTGTAAACCCTAGACAGAAACACGTTTAATTATTTGTTACATGTTATTGCAATGTTCACCAATATGATCTGTGCAGATCTGACACATTTAATTGAATGACAGAAAGTAGAAACTGATGTTCACTGTAGCAAAGGTGTTTTAAATGCAGGTAACAGTAAAACAAGGTTTTCTAAGGCATAATTTATGTTTCTTAGGCCTAACAACTTATAGTTTTTCTGCATGCTAGATGTTTCTAAATGAACAGCACAATAAGCTGGGATGTGTCATTTTTTGGCATAGAGTCACACAAGAAGCTTCAACTTCACTGAAATGATTCATAGGTCAGACAATGAAAATCTGGGCATAAACAAAAAGAATGAGAAAGAATAACTGAAAGCTGGACAATGTGTTTTTAAAGGTACGGTAGATGTGGCTTACAGTCTTACCAAAGATTTCGTTTCAAAATAAATCTTTTGAAAACACAGAAAGTCTGCAAGACTTCCAGAGCTGCCAAATTCTTTTGCAAGCTGATTAAAATTTTTTAAGATTACACAACCAACAGAGGCCCTATGAGCAGAGCTGCAGCTGGCTCACCTGCTCGCTGTATAGCACCTGGACATTTTTGATTATACGGCAGTGTTTCTGGAGGATAGAGATGGCCTGGGAAAATGGCATCCCTGTAAAAACAAAGACATGCACACGTAAGAGGGGAATACTGTCATAAAGTCCTGACAGTGGAGTCATCTGACTGCTGCCGATTCAGGTTATTTATTTCAAAGTTGATGTAATCTCAAGGCACTTAACTGGACAAGAGCAATTTATTCCGAGCTACAGAAACAGACAGGTAAATTAACATAACTTAAAAGTTCATTTCTTAAATTAATTCAATTAAAAAACCTAAACTTGTACATTATATAGGCTCCTTGGCTGATATGTCAAGTTTTATTACAGGTTTTGGTTAATACAGCTTATAGATTAAAACTCCCAATCCAATTTTTTTTTAAATACAAAACATTTGTCAAATAAATATATTTTTTAATTAAATCTGATGAATTGCCACCAAACTCCTGAATAGGAACAGCTCTCAAGGCTCCAGTTATCCTTGTTGTATTTGCATGTTTTTGTTTTTTTTTCTTTTTAAACAAAATTTTTTCCCTTAACTTTTTATTCAGCACTCCATGATAGAGATTGTCTTTAAAATATTGGTTTACCCACGTTCTGGACATAAAATTGTCTACTACACAAGCATTTCCTAAAGTTGGGGTCGGGTCCCCATTTGGGGTCACAGACAACTGCGGGGTCTATAAAAGTTGCAAAAGATTTTTTTAAAAGTTGGTCATGAATAAAAATAAGAGCAATTTAATGGTCAATACAATGTCTGCTGATAACAATTTTATTTATTTTAACTAACTCAGCAAAATATTTTAAATGCACAACCAAGAGTCAGAATCAAGATCCTTTGACATTTTAAATTTGAGGGTCAGAAGCTGAAAACTTTAGGAAATTATATACTAGCCAACGTAACAATTTTCTGCTAAAAACCTTCTATACTTGTTGACACCTTCCTAAAATACATCTGAGTCAGTTTTTGACAAAAGTGATTTTTCAAAATCTTGTTTTGGTTAAATCATATTTTTACAATAAGCAGTTGGCAATTTTTCTTTTTTCTGCAAATGTAATTTTTTGGTAAAAATGACATCACCATTATTTTAGGAAGATGACTAAATCAAACTTTCTAATTTTTAAGGCAATTATCACAAATTCACAGAAATAAGATGAATCACTTTGTGTGTAACAAGACCATTTTAATTTCTCTTTTGAGTTAAATTGTGGAAATAAATCTAGTAATATCCTAATTTATTAAGACAGTGACATTGTCACATGGCTTCATCCTAACTGGTTCTAAGGTTTGACACTCACCTAAGGCGAATTCCCATTGCTCATTTCCTAGTGATCTCTCAGGCACCACCTCCAGATCCAGCATTGGCAAGTAGTGTGGGGGCAGCTCACCTCACCTCAAGACTCTGTGGGACCCTGCCTGTTTCTGCTGGCTCTCCCTGATCACAGCGACTTCCCAATGCACCTTCAGCGTCCTATTTTAAATCATAACTATCAAGCTGCCAAATTCATGAGCATCAAAGCGGGTCCTTCCTTATATCATGATATTTGTCCTGGGTTGCAAATCAGCTCCAAAGAAGAGGTATAAAAGTGTTTAATATTCTTCTACCTATGGAAAAACAGTTTAAAACATAAAAACAGCAAAAATATCCAGCACGGACTGACAGCTTGCGGATAAACAAATGACGCAACCTGCCAGCAAACCTAAAACACACAAGACGAAGCTGTCAGTCAACCAACAGTTTGTTTATGAATCTAGAAATCAATAAAGACAACCTGACACACGCTGCAGAGCAGAGATCAGTTCAACGTGTTCAACAGATGGTACAGTGAAAAGCAAACACATATCAACTCTGATGATTATTCCCTTTCCAATACAGCCGCTATGTTTCGAGTCTGTGAATGTCGGGCGGTTACGAAAGGGGGGAAAAAAAAAAAAAAAATCAAAAAATGTTTTTAATCTGCACTGCAAGCTAACGTTAGCAAACCAATTAGCTGCCCCTGACGGTGTCCCGGTTCTTAAATATAACTATAAATATAAGTAACGGATATGCAAACAGAAATACTTGAGTCAAGCGAGGGAAACTTATTATCCTTCTTGGGATTGAAACAAAGAGACGCCGTGGGCTGCCGCCGCTGTTTTTCTCCCTTCAGCTCAGGAGCTAGCTTCGCTGCTGCCCGCCGGGGACGCACGTTCAGACCTCCAAGCGACGTGACGCGTCCCTTCGCCCGGTAAATGGCCGCTGCCGTGTCCGTTCCTCAGCGTGTCACCGAGTCCGTTAATGTCGAGGGCCGACGAGAGAGAGACGCAGCGACAACAGCAACTTCAGACATCAACAACAGCCAGCGGGATCAGCTGATAGCTCTACTTCCTGTGCTCAGAGAACGTCCTCGGCTGGCGTGATGACGTCACTCACACGTTTCTAAACAGCCGCTAAGTGTGCGTGTGTGGGTTTGTTTTGTTTTTTTTGCATAGGCAGGAAAGTATGGAAGTAAATATGCATTTTTATTAAACAATTTTAAAAATAATTTACTATAACTTGATATATAGAGGGGTCTGTAAGTTAGATACTTATTTTATTTAAATATTTTAAAATACTGTCTTTATTGAATAAATATTACATAAATAATAAGTTAGATGTAATGCTGTAAATGAGGAATGTATCCATACTTGCTTCTTATGTCAATTCGTTATGAAATAAATAATAAAATCTGAAACTTCATAATTAAAAATGATAAATGATTATTTCATTACATTTTCAATAATTTGTATTTATTACTTATGGATAAATATGCTTACATACTTAATCCAGATAAACACAATTATATATGTTACATATATATTATTTATAAAATAATTTTCTATGGATTGTACAAAAGAAAAAAATAAATTTATTAGTATTACTTTAAAAAATACGAAGTCCAAGAAGGATATAAAATGTGTAAAAGGAAACACCAAACATTGAAGGCAAATAGAGGAATTGATACACATTTATTGTGATAAACAATCAACATTTTGAAATGAATATCTCATATTATATGTTAAACTCCTCTGAGAGGACAAGTTCAACATGAAAGTAGATAAAAACACAGAGCACACAAACAGTAAGAGAAATGCAAGAAGGTTTACTCAAGCTACAAAACATCCAAGTTGTTCTAACATATAAATAAGTTAAAAAAGTAACAGATAATGTAGAAAAGAAAATGATATTTTAATGGTTTGACTTAATGCCTGCATTAAGAAAAGGAAAGGATGGATTTGATGCTTTAGGTTTTTTGTTCTAGTTCACTTGGTGCAATGGTGGAGAAAAGATTGAGTTTTTAATTTTTCTTAAACCTAAAAGCAAATTATTTTTCTTTGGAGAGTTCTCAGTTTTCTTACAGGTTAATCTCAAAACTTTAATTCAGAGAATTTGGAACAATTTTCTTTTTCTATTTCATTTTTGTAGAATTCCTCATTGTTCAAGTATAAATCAAGCAAATTTCCTTTAAATAGACCAAATCACCACAAGAAAAGGTTGCTTCTTAAGAACCTTTTCCCTCCTCATTATATTTCTTTTGTGCAACATTATAATTTATTCTCTAAACATGAGATGTTAGAGAATTTGTAATCAACATTCCAGTTTAATTAATGGACTCAGCTTGTATTTCTATACATTTAACTCACGCAGTGACATCCACATTCTCTCCTTTACTTCCTTTAAGCTAAAAACACCACAATTGACCATAAAACCACTTCTCATCCTGCAGGTTCACACAGAAAAAAAAGATTTTAAAAACATTTGTGACTAATTACTTACTGAACCAGCTGAGAATAAATCAGCTGATTGCCAGAAGAAAGAACACAATCGAGCCAATAAGTTTTACCATTTTAAAAGTTAGAGTAAAGTATTATTATGTCAGATAAAGTTGTTTCTGTTGTGAACCCTGAGATGATTTTATGGCTGCGTTTGCAGAGAGAACCTGAAGAAACTTGGTTGAAAATCCAAACTCCAGCTTATCATGTTTGTTTTGTTTAATTTATTTTAAAGCTCATTAAAATGCTGAAAATGTACAAGAACCATTATGAGTCTGCATTTATCTAAATAAGTCAAACGTAAAGGAGCCAAAGGCAATACAACCGTTCATTTCACAAAGTGTAAAACATTTGCTGATTACAGGACTTGACTCGATCCACATTCAGGTGGATTTATTTTAAAAAATAGAATACAAAATCATTAATAAAGAGTACATAAAAAAAGCAACAAAAGTCCTCAAACCTCCCAATTCTCTGGAGATGCTTTTTTCCTTTCTTTTTTTTTAACTTTTTTTTTTTGATTTACATAAAATATTCTGCAGCTGCTTCAGGTCTAAGCTGAGAAAAGAACTAAAAACTCCTAACGACAAGAGAAATATAAAAAGTAAACATCTTGACTTTCACACAACAAAAGGAGGGTGACGACATACAGGAAAACACATGGCTTCAATAGACGAGTGCTGCAACCGGACAGGGGAAAGCAACAAACTGCATTCAGGCTTTTACGGCCCTGCAAAGACGAGGAGCATCTGGGTGACGTGGCGTCCGGGAACTAAATGCATCTCTGATGAGTTATTCACGCTCATTCTGGTTCAGTGAGGAACTGAACCGGTTCATAAGTTCAGTTCTCTATAGGAGCAAACTGTGATTAATGTGAATATATTTTCTGAATAGGGGTTGTGATGAGTTGATATGAGTAAACAATATTTGAGCTGCAGCTTGGAAGATTTTATTTCATGGGGGACTAAAGTAAATCCTTAATTTATT
The DNA here is from genome assembly GCA_922788865.1 of Poeciliopsis turneri. Taxonomy (NCBI): domain Eukaryota; kingdom Metazoa; phylum Chordata; class Actinopteri; order Cyprinodontiformes; family Poeciliidae; genus Poeciliopsis; species Poeciliopsis turneri. Next base: position 1,768,007 of record CAKLNU010001104.1, read on the forward strand.
ACCAAAACTGTTAATTATTTAATTAAAATCACAAACAAAAACATAACTTATTAAGTTATATTATCCAAATATGTTTAGAGTATATATTTCTTTTGTGTTATTTACAAAAAGCATCATTATTTCACTAATTACTAATTTGATGGTAGCATTCTTCACTATATTGTACATTTATTATACTTTTCAGTGAGGTGGCAAACTTTTTAAAAACTTGATCTGAAGTTGACTTGCTGTGCAGGTTAACCAATCAGAGGTCAGCGTCTCTTTGATGGACAGTTGTCAACATTTCATGATGAACTGCAACACCATAACAAACATTATATGATATTTTAACTGCTTCAAAGTTTAGGATTAATTATCATTCCAGTATTTATTCCATTACTCTCTCCAAAATATTTGCACATTTTTTTTTATGTATCAAATGCTTGTTTCCAATTTTACATTAATAATTTTAAGATATACAAAAGTGGCACTTATGGCACTCTGTACTTGTAATGCAGAAGTCAAACTAAACATCACTAATTTTTTTGATTGTGAAAATAAAACCGTGCTTAATTTGAGTAAACACCAGAGTTCACTCGATCCAGTAAAGTATCAGCTCCTTGTCCTGATTGGTATTGGAGCTGCTGACACTGATAAATACCAATCTCGGGTGTTGACCTATTTAAAACACAACAGAAAACTTTTCAGCTGTACTTGCTAATGTGTACAAGTTGGAACTGGTTTAAAACAGAAAATCAGTTTGGTTGGTATTTCCATATTTAGGAGTTTTGGTTTCGCTCAAAGTGGCGTGGAAACAGCTGCACAGCTGAAAGCGGTGAGTTTCTGAAAACAGTTGAGGTGAATCCTTAATGTTTAACCCTAACCCCACCAACCTAACCCTAAGAGTTATTAATTTGAGTAAAAACTGCAAGCCAACAACAGTCAACTGAGATCCCTTCCTGCGATTACTCTGACTACCAATAGCTACTCCACATAACCCCACAATAACCGTTAAGTTTTAATTTTGTGTTGAGGTTCTTTTTAATGATTCTAAATACCATAAGGAAGTATTACGTTGCAGCTTTGTGTTTACATTAGAATAATAAAAAGGAAGTAAACAGATTTTATTTAAGATTTGAAACCTTTTTGAAAACCAGACTTTGAGTCACCCAGTTGTTCCTGATCAAAGAGCAGCAAAGAGCACTCCCAGGATAAAGAGGCTGCGATACAAGCAATAAAGAGCAAAGGAAGCCCCATATTTGTTTTCATGCAATAAAAAGACGAGCAATGTGGAGATCAAGACTGATTGTATCACATAGTGCAAAACCTCTCGGAAGACGAAGGACGTTTAAATCTCCTCCTTGTAGCCGTTTCTATATTTAGAGCCTTCAGGTTGTGGCTACAGAACCTGTGATGTTTTGAACAAATCTAAATTTACACAAAGCAAACACTTCTTAACCCTCCAGCCTGGTAAATATGTCTTTGGTTTGCCTTTCGATATTTTTTAAGTCTCCTATTTTTATCCCTCCCTTCCTTCTTCCAGCAAAGTGAACTTTGGTCTCAGAAAACAGCAGGTTTTAAGAAATTAAGTTGATAAAATGGAAGTTTTTCACAAGCATATCAGCAAACATGAGGTGGTGAAACACTGAAAAAATGCATATATATAGAGTTTAACATCATGAACTGTTGAAACCTCACATTTGATTCATGCTGTGAACGTAAGCCCTGACCGTGACCCTGAGCCACAACGACCTTTTCTCTGCTCCTTCTTGTTCTCACCTCTTCCTCTTTCTCTCATTATCAACGTTTTGCATAAGTTGTCCAAATTAAGTCGAAATCTCAATAACTGTTCTTTTCTCTTCTTCATCCAAACATTCCTGCTTAAGTCTTTGGTTTCTTTTAAATGGTTTTTGTTGATTTTATATTTCCGTTTTTGTCTGATTTCAAAAGTTTGAGATATATATCAGTTTTGAGGAATAATGCAAAACAACTGGCCAATGAGTGCGGTCTCATGCTGACTGCGTTGAAATCAAACAACAAACAAACAAACAAACAAACAAACTGCCTCAGTTTCCTTTTTTTTCTTTCTTCTTCCATCCTCAGCGCATCTTGTGTTCCACGTCAGCGTTGGCCATGTTTGAGCCAGGGCTGGGGTCCTGCTGTCGTCTGGACTGGGGAGAGACAGGGATGGAGGGATGAAGGAGGAAAAGAGGAGGAGGAGGGCAAGGAATAAAAGAGGATGATGGCCAAAAAAAAGGATTAAAGAGAAAAGACAATAAATTAAGTACAGCATTCAAAAATGGCACACATGTTGACTAATTTATAAAAATACAATACATTAAATCTGCAGTATGTAACTTTTATCATAATTTTTTCATGTTTACTGAAACTGTTCCCCCTTGCTATCAGCGACATGGCAGTTAGCATAGCCTGCACAAATGCTAAAGCTAATTAGCATAGCCTAATTAGCACAGCAGATAAACAGCTTTCCTGTAAAAGTAATTTGTTTCTCTTCCTTTAGCACATTCAGCAGCGTGTTCATAAGGTTGATTGACAGCGCTAAGACTCTCCTCTGGGCTCTGATTGGTTGTTTCTGGTGCATTTCTTCAGACAGCAATAGTAGCTCAGGGAGCTATATTTATATATAAAAGTTGCATACTGCAGATGTTTCCTGAATTTAAACTAAACTAAGCATAAAAGAATTTGCAGTACCCTCTATTGCCACTAGATGGAGCCAAAATAGCTTTTAAACGCATCACTTACTCCTGTTTTTACACACTGATGTTATTTTAGTTAAGGTATTTGGTAGACAGACAAATACAGCAGCAGGCAGACAAACAGACACATAAACTGGCAGACTTGCAGGCCGACACACTCACACACACACATGGACATCCACACACACTCACAAAGTTGATCGTTAGGTCATGAACAGAGGCCGTCAGCATGAGAAGACTTTTAAAAATATTTCCTGACTCGGTGTGGTGAGATAGTGTTTGCGAGGCCATGGTGTGACCCTCGGCTGCCGTAACAAAAATACTTGTGGTTGTATGTTTACACTGAAGTGACGGCTGGGGGGATTTGGCACGGCTCGGGTGATAGAGGTGAGAAAGTGCGGGAGAAGTTGAAGCCGGGAGCAGACAGAAATGCAGACAGAGATAGTGGAGGGGTTGCTTAGCTCAAGAGGAATGCAGTTTGTGTCATCTCAGTGACTCACCGTAATAGCAACATACTTGCAGTCACATGCACACACACTAACACACACATACACACAGACGCGCGCATACGTACAGTATGTCATGCTTCCATTTTCATTGCACAGCCAGACTGGCTCCTCAGTTGTTTAATTAAAACTGCTGCTTTCAGATATTCACATGTGGCTCAGTTACAGTCACATGACTCCTGGATCAAAGCAGACTTGAAACAAACAACATGTAATTGTTCAGCAGAGTATTATGTCGAATTTGTTCATAGTGATTTTTTCTTTTTTGCTGCAGAAGATGGAGAACAAATTGGGGCAATACATAATACATAAGATAAATACAGCAACTCTTAGTTAAGAAAACCTGAACTGAGATGCAGAAATGGAGAAAAATGGGGTCATTCTCTGCATCAAGCAAATTCTTACCAAGTATTTTTGGTTCATTTTCTAGAGCAAATATCTAAATGACAATTAACTTTTCAGCAAGATATAGGAGCTTATTTTAAATAAATAATTATTGAACATTCATAAAGTGAAACATCCTGCCCGGGGATCCAGAACATCTGATTGATATCCAAGAATTTCTAACTTGAATATCAATTCTGTTAAATCAAATTCTTGCATAAAACTTACTTGTAAGGTAGTTTTGTTTTATTTAAAGTGTAATATGCTATTTGCAGTGAACAGTATTGCGCTAAAACACAAAGCTCTCAATTTATCTCTGTGTTTACATTTGACCGTCATCTACAGTCCAATGATATTGATCCTTATCAAAAGAAGGACATTCTAGATTCAAACAGTGAAAAGTATCTTCCAGATTTCACAGATTTTCACATAAACTGAGGAGACGTTTGAGCTGCAGCTCCACTGTGTTCAAATCTGAGGCTGTTTGACTGGGATGTCTGAATGAAACCTTTACAAACACAGGTTTCACTGGGAAAAGTTCTCAACTTCATAATCTTTTCCGTCTTTGCTTAGTAAACACTGACACAATGGAAAGATTTCTACACTTGAAATGAAATGCAGTTAGCTTGAGAACCTGGTTTGAGTTTTATTTTTACAGACATTCTTCTACAGATTTGCTGGTTGATCCATTTGTACAAAAAATTCCAAAATCTCAAATTACCACCAGTCTACCACCGAACATTCGTAAAAAAAATAAACCAAATCTACTAAGCTACTGCCTCCATCAGAATAAAAGACCCTATTGTGGAACGCAAACACTTACTATAAAAATGTGACAAAATGTAAAGAAAAAAGCTGAAATACGCTCCAATAATCCATGCTGGATCAATTGGAAGGTGTGTATGATTCAACTGAAATTATATTTTTGGATCTTTATGACTTTAAAATGTCTGAAGGGTTCATGAGGTGAACAAACAAAATTGGATTGTCTTCTAAACTTCCAGCTAATGAACTGAAAATGAAAGGAAAAAGTGTCAAACTCAATGAAAGCTGAAAACCTAAATAATGTCTGCACACCTCTCTGTCTAAAACCTAAAATACAAACATCCGTACAGAATGGAAACCTCATTCCCAATTCAATTTGGAAAAATAAAACCATGTGGATAGTTTGTAACTTGTGTTTCTGTCTCCAATTAACGCTTTAAAAAGTTGTAAAATTTCAAATGAACTTTTTATGTTTTGTTTGCATCAATAATTCAACTGAAGCATTTCCTGCTATTTTTCGCGTTGGAAAATCTTTTCATGTTTTGAACAGTGGTTTCAGGGATCTTTTTTTTTTCAGGATTAATGGAAAGCAGAAGAACTAAAACCATTAAGTAGAAGCTAATGACGTGTGTTTGTCTGCTGAGTTTAGTGAAGCTTTATTAAAATGTGACACAGAGAGTCTGAGTGTTTGTGAAGAAGGGAGTGGTCTGTGCTAATCATCGGGGCCGGAGAGAGCTTTTCATATTGATCCGAACACAAATGGAAGCCTGCAGCGCCGCGACGGGCTGCTTAACCGCAGCTCAATACTCACAGAGCTTGTGTCTGTATGAGCGCGCGCATCATGACGAGATTGGACTAGATTTGCTGTTTCTGCAGGTTTGTGCACCTGCAAAGCGTTTGAATATGTTTGTGAACTGGAGTGTGTGTGTGTGTGTGTGTGTGTGTGTGTGTGTGTGTGTGTGTGTGTGTGTGTGTATGGGGGGTCTGATAGCAATCAATACTAATGATATATTAATGCTTTCAGTGCCAGCTCATCATTTATGGACAAATCTCTTTCTGCAGAGTGCTTGGATATGTGTGTGTGCGTGTTTACATCTGATTATATTCATGTGGATTGAAAATCTACAACACTTCAGGGGTCCAATAGCTTTTAGGTACCTGACTGCTGAATGTTTAAATAGTTTGAGCCTTAATATTTTAGTGAGAACGTCGTTTACCGAAGAGGACAGAGTGAAATTAAAAAGCTTTCATCTTAATCTATAGCTTCCCCATCTATCACTATGACAGCTACCTTCTGACCTTGGTTGATTGGAACATCACTGCTTTTAGATTAAAAAAAAAAAGTAAAATCTGCTGAAATGACAAGACTTCTGCTTTAGTAAGCAAAAGCGACGTTAATATTTTACTACAAGTCTAAAAAAAGTCAAAGAACTTCTTGATCTCTTAATTTTTCTGCATAGATTTTATTAATCCAACTACTTCAAAGAGAAATGCAAACATTATAATTTGTTTGACCTACATTTTTGAGTTACAGAACAATTAAGCTTATTTTATCAATATAGTCCTGATTCAAACCTTCGACAAAAAAGAGAAATTAAGATTTCAAAATTGTGGGAATGGAAAAGTAGTACCAGTAATCAGTGAGATTTCCTGGTTGGTATGATGAGCGCTTATATTATCAGATGTTTCAGTAAAATTTGCATATGAAATGTTATTTGCTGATGGGAATCTGCTGGTTACAGGAAAGCAGAGAATAAATAGAGACCACATCAATTATTGCCTTTCTGGTCGAAAGCAAATCTGCTTCCCCGTCTTTGACTTTCCTCTGATGGAAAGGGTTACTTTGCCTTTGAATAGCAAACAGCAGAGATAACTCGATCAGCCGCTAACAAGACACAGAGAGTCACAAAGAAACAGAGACGCACAGCGAGGTGGAGCGCAGACCACAGAAATGCAGAGGCCGAATCTGCGCAACTATTCAGCAAAACTCGTCAGTCACACCCAAAGAAGAAACTCAGAGCAGATCTTCCTGCAGAATCTTCCCGTAACTCTCTCCGAACCCATTTACTTCATTTTATTATGTTGGATAATTAATCCTGATGTGATTTAACATTTAAATTCTTCTGTGTCCAGTTTTAGATTTTCTACTGTTATTAGCTTAAAATGTCATATTAATCCCAGCATGTTTAACTACAAACAATCAAAAATAGACATTCATATTTAAATGTTCTTAAAGTTACATAAGATTCTCATTCCCTTTTTTTGACACTTGTACCTGATAAAGTTTCTATAACCTTCCTTAGGACTGGTGGCTTATGGTGCTGACTGCTGTTATAATGAAGGCCTTTGAATGTCTGAGTCATGGGACACATTAAAGCCAAACTCCCACCACCATCTACAGTTTGCTTGTTGTTCCAACTGCTCTATAGATGAAGCGATAAGACATTCCCTGCACACCATCTGTGCAGGACAAGTTCAGAAGGGATTTCCATCCCTTCTGAAGATGAAAATCACGATTTTTTTATTTTCTTTTCACAGTATGATCCCACATCTCTCACTTTGTAGCTTTAGTTTGGTTTTCCTGTGAGAAAAAGTCCAGATAGAAGCCAGTAAGACCCAGTACTCTGTCAGACTGAGCACAGGCGTTCCTCAAGGGTGTGTATTCGGTCCTTTAGCCTTTAGTATGCTCACACTTGCTAAGTAATCACAAATAGTTAATAAAGTTAACTGATAAAACAAGAATGCTTATCAGTAAAGAATAAGATACAGAGAAAAGCTGAAATACTTAAAAATTTGATCAAAACCAAAGAATTGATCTTTAAAATGCAGAAACATGCATCGGAATCGGTCCGTTCAGACTGCCATGAAAAGTCAGATATGGATCGGATTTGCCTGCTGCGTCGATAAGATCAGGGAAAAAATGGGACTTACATAACAACTTTTGGCTGATTTGTTTTCTGTAGGACTTTATCAGTTGTTGACTTAATTGTTGATGATTTTTTACAGTGTTGCCTTAATTCACTGACTTGTTTGAACAACTTTCACGAAGTTCCACTGCATCATTTCAGCCAGGTCTGGACTTTGACTTTAAATCTTTTCTTTTTGTTTTGAATTTGTTGCTGTGTTTGTATTTATGTTCGTTACAGTTGGGATTACCTTCAGATAATCTCACATTTCACTATAAAACACGTTGGTATACAGAGGGGTTCATGGTGAAAATGATTTGTTCTCCATTTTGTTTTTTGGCACATTAATGTTTCAGATCAACAAATGAATTTTAATATGAAACAAAATTACATGAGTAAAAAAAGAGCTGTTTTAAATGGTGATATGATTTATTCACAGAACCAGTCTGGCCCTATGTTTAAAACTAATTACCACTGTTGCTAAGTCAATAATTAACTTTTATTCATCGCTTCTTTTTGTGCGGTTTCTCTAGCCAAACCCATTCAGTATTACTGCCAGACTTGTAAAATGGTTAACGGATACATTCGATTGGCTGCTGCTTTTCCTGCTAAGCCCAAAGAAAGCAAAGAGGGCGTGTTTTTTATGATGTTGCACACACTCAACGTAATGTAATCAAGTACCACAGGGTAGAGTAGGTGTAGGCTTATGACACTAAGGAATAGCCTGGGGTTAAGTTTTATTTTCAACCGTTGTCTTTACGGCTCCAGTGGGCCTGATGTAAATAGGAAGACCTCTGAGAGCCGTTCTGTCATTTCTCCAGTAATAGCTTTACCCTTTGGGCTCCACAAAGGACACGCCTGTGCTGCACAAGCTCAACCAGAACTAGCTTTACCTCAGTCAGAGTGCTACATCTATCTTTATTTGAGTAATTTAATATTTTTCAGAAGGTCTTCCTCCTCTTGACCTCCATGTTGGCTCAATGTCACCTTAAATTACTGCATGTAGGCGATGGACGCCATATGCACTCAGAGATGGATGAGAACAGCGTCGATTTGGACACATTCTCCACAGTTAGATGTTGAATGTGTATCTAAGCAATTTGTTGCATCAAATCTAAAGATTTTGACACACTGCAGAATTTTTAGGAGGTGATGCTGCTGGTTTTATGGATTCGTTAGCAGTAAGAAAGGTTTTCTTATTCTTTCTGAGCCTCAGGGAAGAAACATGATACCAGTCAGATGAAAAATGACCTTCAGGGAGCAACTTCACTCCTTTCATTTGTTAAAACAAAAACAGTACTGTTTCTCATCAAATGGCCTAATTTTCAGCTAAAATTAATTATTTACAACATAATGAAAAAGCACATTTTATACACATACACACATAAATGCATGCACAAATTTGAACACCAAACACAAACAGGCAAACATACAAACACACACATATGGGAAATAACGGACAGAAACATGAATGCAAAGACACGAACAGGGCACTTTGACACACACACACACACACACACACACACACACAACACACACACACACACACACACACACACACACACACACGCACACACACACACACACACACACACATGCAGACACGGAAGGTGGTTTAGTGCATGACAGTGTGATAGGTGTTGAGAAGTGAAGGACACAGACCCTGTTCTTTTCTGCTGGCTGTCTGTCTTTCTGTGTGTCATCAGTCCCAGATTTTAGAAACCACAGGGTCCTAAAAAAATAAACAATTTGGTGTTCATTCGAAGGGCGTCAGCTTCGCATCGATGCCTCTGATCTCCCCAAAGCCTTGCTGGGAAAGTGAGGTGACTTCAGGTAATCATATGCAGTCAGAGCGGCTTTTAAATCGTACAACATAACACTTTTAACAACACTTCGTATTTCAAAACAAATGAAGTTTCACAGTTTTGAATAAAAGAATCCGAATTACTACATGTTTTTTTTTATTTTTTATATACAATACTTTCCCTTCTGAGGCTTTTGGGGACAAAAACTGAGTCATTCAATAGTTCAAAAAAATGTAATGAGATTATATAGTCAAACTGATCATGCACTAAACCTATAATTTGGAATAAAAAATAAGAATAATTTCATGAAGTAAAGCTAAGGCACACAAGCACACATCACACAACTCGGAGCCACCAAAGCGCTAAGCAAAGAAAGGTGTGCTGTAGCTTTATTGTTGTCTGGACACATTTATGGGCAAAACTATTCATACCTGAAACATTTTCACATTCTGTCACATTACAACCACTTTAATGTATTTTAGTGGGATTTTATGCAAAGTGGTGCATAATTCATATAGATTACATTAAAAATACATGAACAAGTTTTCATCCAGGATTTTTCTGTATATGGGTGAATCCATCTCCACACAGCATGATGCTGCCACCACCATGCTTCACTTTGGGTTCAGGGTGAAATGCGGTTTGTTTTCTGCCACACATGTCATTGTCTCTCTGGTGTTGAATGTTCTCAAAGGGCCGTTTGAGGCAGAATTTATCAACAACATTAACAAACTGCAGGAATGTTTTACCGTTCTCTTGGTTTGATAAGTACTTACAAAACTCTTTTCAAATTTACATAATTTAGCAGTATGCGGTAAAAACGTACTTTGATTTGATAAAGTCATATTTAAGCGCAAAATTGTTACCTTAAGCGTCTATTTATGGCCATGTTGAGTGCAGAGGGCCGGATTTGGCCAGCAGGTCTCGAGTTTTACACAAAATTTAAATCTTGCCTTCATGTGACTGGAGCACCTTCTATCATGTGATTATAGATGAATGCATGATTTTGACATTCAAATAACTTAATTAAGGCACTTTTGTAATAGTTTATCACAGAAAATCTCAAGTTTGTTTTTGCATTAAAGTCTGAGGTTGTACCTTTGCAAAGCTTTCACAGCCTGATGAAAGCTTTGATTATTTTTAGTCAAAGTCTTGCAAACCCAACCAGAACACATGAAATGGACCAGAGTTCTGCTACAGATTAGCTTCATGAGCGTACACACAACAAGAGGGGATTCACAAGACTTTCTAATCTATTTTCATCTTATTTAACTTCCAAATGAAACAAGCTTTCTGTATTCTATATTATGTTATTCAAAACAGGATGTAAAACATACTTATGACAGGACTGAGCCTTTTCTGTTGGGTGTGATTACGTGAGTCAACAAACAAAAAAATATTCATGGAACGACAGTAATTTAGTCGTTTCTTTAATTTCTGTTTGTCTTGGAGACTCCAGACCTCTGAAAACACACAGACCCTCCTCACCTCTAAATCCTCTCGGTGTGATCGGTCTCTGTCCTCAAAGTCTCTGGTTCTGCGCCGAGCTTCCTCAAATGCTGCCTGAGCCAAAGCGTCTTCATGCTGCACACAAAAGCAGCAGGAGGTGATCAAACTTCAAAACAATCAGAGGTCTGGACAGAGAAAAGTAAAAGTGAGGTAGAGGATTTGCTACCTGTGCTCGCTCGTCGTCATACTCCAGGTATCCCATCCCGTCCAGCCTCTGTAGGTCAATCCAGCCTCTCCAGATCACACAAACCCCATTCAGGATCATCGGCGCCTTTAAATAGACCTGAGCAGACAGAGACACAGACTCCTGTTAGTCGACGCTGCATCACATCTAAAACACCGTGACGAACAAATCCTGCATAACAAATCAACACAAAACTAAAATTAAATATCCTTTTTCTTTATGGGTGATGAAAGTTTCAGTATTTTGATCCTGTGTAGCAACCAAGCAGCTTAAAAATGTTGCCAGTTTCGTGTGTAATTTGTCTATTTTAAATGTGAATGAAAATACTCAGGAAAACAACTTGAAATAAGAAGTAAAGCATTTTAGAGGCAATGCAGGGACTGGATATTCCTGAGATGCGATTTCGTCGGTCTGCTATACTGGACTCAACAAACATTTTCTTGCACGTGCAAGAGTTGATAACGTATCGTATAATTCACTAGTGTCCACTTCAGTGGTCTGTGTGCATCTGTAACCGGATGCTGATGATCCGGTTGATGATCATCAACATCCGGTTGCCGCAGGAGATGAAGAAGGCGACAGGAAGTGGTTGGAGGATGATGGTGCAACTCGTCACGTGAACAAATGTTTTCATGTGTGACTTTAATTGTGTTTTTTTTAATAGAAGCAATGCAATCACTTAATTATGTGTTTTGTTGGCATTAGCAGAATATCAACAGAGTTTTCCCACATTTGTAATTGGAACACAATTTTTTTTTAATGTCTAAAACATTTTTCTTGAAAAAACATGAGTTTTTCCAGAACTGACAAGTTTCCATTAAACAAATTTATTTTCTGAAATTGAATTTATGTGGTCAAAGGAACATTAAATTTGGTTATTAAGGGACTTTCACAGTTCCAGTTCAATATCTTGATGAATTGTGGACATAAATAACCATTCACTACTCAAATATCACATATAATTTAATTGTATTTTTCTTCTCTCAAACTTCCATCACACCATGTTTTCACTGGTTGTGGTTCTGATCCCTGTTTGGGTTTAAGATATTTGAGAGAATCTGAGAAAAGATTTTCTGAAAGTAAACAACCAAGAAAGTTTGAGAAAACGCAAGAAAACTCATTTAAATAATCTCTTGTCAAAGCGGTTGTAAAACACGGGGCTGGAAACCGACTCGTGTTTGGTGGGAAACCAAACAAGCCAGAACAAACTACTTTATTTCTAACAAAATTTTTTAGACATGTTTCTTGTGTTGGTGCTTATTTTTTTACAACCATTGCTCCAGGAAGGGAGAGAAATGGAGCATTAATCTATCCAGCAAGTTCTCCTGCAGTTTCCAGGCTCTTCTCTGCTCATTAAAAGTGAAAGTTGTGGCGTTGCCTCAGGTTTCAGATTTTAGAAAAATATAAAAACAAAAAAATCAGCTGCTCTTGTTTGACCCTGTGCTGCCTTGCTTTGTCTTCGTCTGGATCAAATAAGGACAGCAAGAGGAAAAACTCAGATAATGATGAATTTCGTTTTTATAAAGTGTTTTTTTGTTGATTCAGCAGTGCTGTGAAGTCAGTTCAGACTCTTTGCTCTCCAGGTTGTATTACTCACTCTATGGCTCGATTCCAGAGGGAAAGCAAAGTAAATATACAGTATGTGTGTGTTTACATGAGGAGGGGGAGGAGCCCCACACACATCTGCACCGTCACAGAACCATTTCTTTGTTTGGATTTGCTTGAATTTCTCAGCTCCAGTAAGAACAACCAAACTGTGTCCCAACATTTCGCAAAACACAGCGAAAAATATTCAGTCAGAACAGTCAGAGAAAAACAGTAGAAAGGCATTTAAAAAAGAAAACCGTACCAAAAGATGCTCGAATTTGATTTTAATGATGAATTGGGAGAATCTAAAAACACAATAAGATGTTTACTGCCTTCTGAAGCAGAAATATTCAAGTACATGCTGAAATCTTCCTAAGCGTTAGATCACAACTAAACATATGTAAACGCTAATCAGATGTTTCAGCAATATTCAAAGTTAACATTCATTAATCTCACAGCATGCAGACGCTCTGTCTGCACTGATGGTGATCCACTTAATTCAGCTTGTTGTTTTTGAATGTTATTATTTGAGCCTGAAATCGTCGGGGAACCACAAAGTATCAAACACCATGCAGATATGATAGGCTTGTATATATTTAATATGATTTTATTTGTACTTATATAATTAAAATTCAGAATGTTTGTGATTTTGTACGCTTCAGATCCAGTCTACATACAGCTGACCACCACATGTTCACGGTTCAGTATTTATGGATTGTCGTTGGAACATAACTCCAAATTATTTGCAGAAAATCGTCCTATTTGCAGATAATTAAAATATTCAAAAAACAATTACAGCTTAGGAAGTTGAAATACTTTGGCACAATGTTACTTGATGCACTAGCTGACTTTAGCAAAGCAGGAGTGGCATTTATTTTCCTTGATATTGATTAGCTGTGAGTGGAGACAGATATTAGCTTTGGTGCTAAAAGAGTTTCCACTGTGTGTATCAGGGGAACATTTGGTGTTTAAACTATTAAAACTGGCAGTTACAAGCCTTTTTAAAGGAGAAAGTATTTATGGAGCTAAGCTAGTAGTCAGCTCTGGTTCCTAAAGCCTGCAAATACCAAGAAGGCCCAGATCAGTCCTGTGTTGAAACCCTGGAGTTTCCTGTGACTGTCCAACAGATTTAAGATGGAGGACGCAGTACGGCTGATCAGCTCAACGTCCCGCTTACATCTGAGCATCACGCATAAAAATTAGAAACAAGAAGAAGTCATAAATAAGTTCAAAGTCACATTATGTCCTAACTTGCCAGCATGGACCCAGACAGTCTGTCAGAAGCAAAACACACAAGTTGCATAAGAAATGGCAAATGTATTTGAAAGTAAATCTGCAAACTGTGACAGAGCAGCTCAGTTTTTCTCAGGCCTCAACAGTTTATAGATAATATTTTTATCTGTGTAAACACATATTTAGGAATGAATTACCAAAACCAAACACTCCTCCTGAAAAACACACACAAACACAGATTATCAGATTTTTATGCACAGCATGAGAAGAACTCCACGTTCCTGCATTTTAGCTCCGGCTATTTTTGGACAGCCTCTCACAGGACCTCTTTTACCACAGCTACCCACAGTGCACCGGGGCTGCAGGGGAGACCGCACCCCAAGAGACTGTGGGTTTTGTGTTTATTCGAATGAATGTTTTTCTGTGTGTGTGCGTGTGTGTGTGTGTGTGTGTAAAAGCAGGAGAAATGGCTTCCACATCTGTGAGGCTGAACGATGCTTTTAAAGGAAAGCTTCATTTGCTCTGACAAGGAAAATGCGTTCATGTGTCTGTGGCTGTGTGCACGTGTATGTGTGTGTGTGCTCATAAGGGGAAAATATGTAGAAACGGCCCAACCACAGACTTCCTCCTCTGAGAGAACCATGTCAACCCCCACATCTCCATTTGCTGAGAGAAACATACAAAGACGTTGGAGCTCTCACACACGGCAGCACAGAAAGAAAAACAAGTCGAGTGAAATCGAAGGCAAAAGCTCCACTGTTCTTTTTGGTTTCGAAAAAATTCTGCACCTATTTGAATATTCGGGCCGCTCACTCAGATTTACAGTCAAGTGAAGTCAAAGGCCTTCGAACAATGACTTCATTTACGTTTTTATCCACTTCCTGCAGAACTAAACAAAAAATCCACGTGAATCCATCGAAGCTTAGTTTTCTGAAGTTCATGTCCACTCATCATGCACTTCAAGTCTGTGTTCATTTTGGGCTTTAATTGATAAAACATCCAACAACTTTACACTTAAACTACATCTAGTTTCACTCTAGACATGATTTTGCTTCTGGCAAAATTCTTGCTGAATATTTGACGCCTCTTTTGGAAGAATCACTAAAATTCTTTCTAACTGGTTTGTTAACTGGTTTTTATTTATTTATTTTGAATATGCAAAAATTAAAAACAAGAAAATTTTTTTAAAAAAACCAAATGATCGTATCCACTGACGTGCAATTTTACATAATCATAAGATACAAGATCTTATGATTCCCTGCTCCTCTCATTCTCATCAACTTACAAAAATAAACTTTTTGAGGCTTTTAATTCTCCAACTATAGCAACAAATACAAAGCTAAATGGCAGGTGCTCCATAAAAACAACTATTCCAAGAATAAATTCAAACAATACAGACAATAAAGCTAAAAAGTGTAACAATGAAGTTAGGATGAAGATATGAGGAGAATAGTATTTTCTTTTAGATTCAACACCTAAGTTTTTCCTCCCACTTTTCCACTAATGCCACTGTGACCACATCATCTTCATAATCTTCATCACCTCCATCATCCTGGTTTTCTGCTTTCGGCATGTCGATCACATCATGTTCAGGATGAAGTTCCTGCCCAATCCCCTTTTCTTGCATTTAAACTGGACATCAGCGTAGAACAGCATGCTCTGATCGCTGAGCTTTTTGCTGCTGTCAGGACTTCTCAGACGCTGTGTGTGTGGGTGTGTATGTGTGACGCAGATTCACTGGGATCTGTTGGCAAATAGCCTTTCATTCAGCAAAATATCAACCATAAAGTCAGCACAATCACCATCCCTGCACACAGACAGGCCAGCGCCCACGAGGTGTGCAAACACAATGGCTCTCTGTCTGTTTCTTAGCCTTGTGAGTTGTGGCAATTTGCCTGTGCTGCTCTGCACACTGACAAACACACATTCAGATCAACACTAAGGTCGTCAAACGGTCCAAAACCTTTTAAAAACCTGTTCCCCTCCTCACCTGTGGGGGCGCTGAACCAAGAACCACTGAAGGAAACAAAATGAGTAAAACTTCCTTATAGTGTCTGCATCTTTGGTTAAGAACCTTAAACATTTTCTCCCACCAGTGCAAGACTCTTGTGTTTGTTTTGATTTTGATTAAAATTTCAATAATGTTTCAATGCATGAGAGGAAGACAAAGATAACTCTTATGGGTGTTTGCGTGCGTGCGTGTGTGTGTGCGTGTGTGTGTGTGTGTGCATATGCCATGTCTGAGGCTGGAGGCGTTCGCTGATTTCGCGCTATAATTATGTTATTATCCAGAGGAATGTTACATCAGAGAGAGTCATCAGAGAGTCATCAGAGTGACTGTGAAGCTGTTTGACTCCATGACAAAGACTCACACCAGCATCAGTGGGCATGTGTGTGTGTGTGTGTGTGTGTGGGTGTGTGTGTGGGGGTGTGTGTGTGTGTGTGTGTGTGTGTGTGTGTGTGTGTGTGTGTGTGTGCGTGTGTGTGAGTGTGTCACAGAGAGAGAGGGACAGAGAGGGACAGAGAGATTAAAGATGAGCTTTAAACACTGGCTAGAAAAGTGTGTGTCTGTGTTATTTACCCAATAAATGCGTGTGTGTCTGAGTCAGCATTCAGTTTCTTTCTTTCTTTCTCTCTTTCTTTCTTTCTTTCTTTCTTTCTTTCTTTCTTTCTTTCTTTCTTTCTTTCTTTCTTTCTTTCTTTCTTTCTTTCTTTCTTTCTTTCTTTCTTTCTCTCTCTTTCTTTCCTCCTGTCTTTCTGTTAGCTGTCAAAGGCTATCACTGGATTCTCATAACAGAAGAGGTTTTTCCAGTAAAACTGTGTCGGGAACGCTGCCAGAACAATAACGCACAGAAGTGCATTTCACATTAATCACTCCTGATTCATGTTGTGCTTCCACGGCACACATGGCGGTCCTTTCACATCCTGCAACAAAGACATAATAACTCCTCTGATGCTCTGAACATAGATGTGCCTCGGACATTATGTTGTCAGAGTGAATCAAACAGAAGCTGGAAGAATAAAGGAGCGAACTCAACACAAGCAGACTGAAGAATTCAGTTTTACACAAACAGAAACTGTTTGTTCTAGTGAGAAGAAGTTCTGATCTTTTCAGATATTCATGGCACAAACACCAAAACAACAAGATGTGCACATTAAAGAAACTTAAACTAATGGATTGAGTGTCAAATTCTTCATTCATTCTTCAGTTTCTTTTCTAAGAAAACTGAAGAAATGATGGTATCCCACCATAAAAGCTGGGTTTGAAATAAACCATTACAGATTAGATGTTGGTTAGTTAACTTTAAGCATAAAGTCATAGCTTTGATCTTTAATCATTTTGTATTGTTTTAAAACATCAGTTATCATGATGGAACAATATCAAGGTCCTGTAGCAGGAGTGTTTTCTAGATTGCACGAAACTTAGCTTTATAAAAGCACCCACAACTCCAAATTGCACCTACGCTGAGCTACACGTTGGATAATAAATTGTACTATAATTTATCTGATATCAGATAAGGACTTTTCAATTGAGAATGATGATAAAAAAGCACAAGCAATGACTCATAAATTAATTTGACATTAGTCACAGTTTGACTCATAAACATGGCAGATTCAAGCTTTAGTCTGTCAGTCACATTACCCGCGATTAGCAATAAATTCACTTGACTCTGGATTTCTAAGTGCATGTTAAGTTCTGCCTATAATTGGTGCTGCATGTTTTTACACAATTTGTCATGTGAATTAATGTGCGATTTTAATTTCCTATTTGATAAAAATACAGCAATTGTGAAATTATGTTTTTTCGACATTAGCTGAATATCAAGAAATGAGAGCAACTGCATGTCCTGAGACTCATCAGGACATGCAGTACCAAACTATGAGTTCCTCTCAGTTTGGGTTTAGTTTTGGCTGATTAACGAATACTTTTTTGTGTGTTAAACAGGGAAAGTCCAGATGATTCAGAAATGTCTGGCAGTTGTGCTGTGTGTGTGTGTGTGTGTGTGTGTGTGTGTGTGTGTGTGTGTGTGTGTGTGTGTGTGTGTGTGTGTGTGTGTGTGTGTGTGTGTGTGTGTGTGTGTGTGTTGTTTTGCAGCAGCTGTGGCGGCAGCAGGTGGAGATAAAAACGTTATTAAGCCTTCTGCTCCGGATCCCAGACTGAATCCAACCAAACATCTTCAGACTTCTATCTTTCAAAGCAAACACACACACACACACACGCACGCACACACACATACACACACACACCTGTTGAAACAACAGAAGAACAACTACAGCACAGTGGTCTCCTTTCTCATGATCATTCTCTCTTATTGTCTATTCACACCATGTAATTACGAAGAAAGCAGAATGTCATGCAGCAAACACCCACGCAGCGTCACATGACACACAGCGACTCCTGGGTCATCTGAGATGATGACTAAAATGTTGTTGCATCTGAAGGAAGAAGAAAAAAGGCAAAAACATCACATCACAAGACGTCTTTAAATCTGACCGTGCAAGAACATGAAGAGAACAAAGAGGAGCATCTTATTGGACACATTTTGTTCAAGTTGACTTGTGTTTACGTTCAGAGAAAAGACTTTCTCAGGTTATTTTTGTTCTGTTGTCTGATGATGATTAAAGTTCCCTTTGTTAGCAGGTTTATCACCAAAACAAATAAAATGAATCATGAAGCTTCATGATTCATTTTGTTTGTTGTTTAGGGTTAGGGTTAAGACTTAAGTCTGTAAAAGTAATTACTCTCCAGAACAAAAAGTTGAGACCAAAACACCAGAACTTTTGTCATCCAGCTTCTGGTAGAAAGAGAAAAAATGATAAATCATGAGTGTGTTTTAATTTATCATGCAATTAATTGATTTATTGCTTATTGTATTAATTGATTTAATACAATCAGAATTCATCGCAGGTCTGTCTGAGTTTTTAGCTTCTGGCTTAAAGCATTTACAGGTCGAGTCTTGCAACAAGTGAAAGTCCCTTCGGTTTTACATGTGCATGGAAATAATATGCAAATCCTGACACATGGCGGAGGAAGAGTTACTGAACAAAAGGTCCCGGGAAGGGAAGATGGTTAAACTGAAACAAATAAGTCAACAGGCCGTGACAATGATTAACAAATTAGTTAAGGGATAAATGACATTTCAGAGAGTGTGTGGGAAAAATAAAGCTTTTGTGAGTAATAAGAATTATATAAATTCCTTTTCTAATCCTATTATGATTTAAGGTTTGTTTGAGTCACAAAGTATTTTAAAATTGTTCCATTTTCATTCATTCAATTAGTAAGTACAACTTCTGCTGGGCTGATCAAAACAATTGTAAGTTAATAAGTTAAATAAGCAAAATCATATCTTATTTATGAGCTCAAATGTAACACGAGTGTAAAAGTTTCAAATAAAAAGTTTCCTTTACGTCACCTACCAGCACAGAAGCTGCATGAAAAATGATCTGAAAACACAGCAATTATCTTGCTCCAGATGTTGGGGTCCAACATTCCTGACCTTCCCTTTATTCTTTATTCAAATTGTAACGTAACTGCTGACAGAGGATCAGAATGCACAAATGTTCAAGTACTTTCTCTGTACTTCAACAGTTCTTCTGGCCTCCACAGAAACAGGAACACACACTTTCAGGTCCAGGTGAGACGAGTTTGCAGACAGTTACTGGAGCTCCAGAACTGACACACAAGCGTTGGATTTCACACCGGGATGAAATCAGTTTTCTGTCTGACTTTCAGCACCTCCAATCATGTGTGCATGAAATTTACTCAAACACAAAGACAGCGAGTCACACAAAGAGATCAGGAACAGGGACCAGCAGATGGGACCGGGCATTGTGGGAGAGGGTGTGGTCATCGATTTAAGGCCTGAAGGAGGCAATCTGATACGCCGTGGGAGGAGGAGGAGTGTGTGTGCGAGTGTGTGTGAGTGTTTGGGTGTGGAGAAAAGATTGTTTAGGTACATTGATGTCTGGGTGACTCGTAGGTAAGACTCACTTTAACGGATTTAAGCGAAACAAGACTCATTAAAACCCAGTAAACACCCGCCGCCCCCTGCTGTGGACGCAGGCCTCACATCACACTCATTCACAGGAGAAAACGTGCAGACGGAGAGCAGCAGTCGCAGAGGGAACCAATTAGTGGTCTGGCTTTGATGATGTCACTTCCGCTCAGAGGGAAACGTGATCCTGCACCCTCGCCCGCAAACACACACAGGCTTGATGTTGCTGTGACAGGAGAGTCCTTCAGGCCTGGAGCTGATGAATAAATTAGAGGGCTGCAGAGGTGTAACCTGAAACGTGATTTTAGGGGGTTTCTGAGAGCGACTCAGATCACTGCCAACTGCAAGGACGCAATAAATCTGACAAAACAAGCTGAATGAGCCGTAATTCGATCTCATTTTCTTGATTTGGCCGATGGGATAGAAGGAGGAATAAATAACGCAATTTTCCACATTCACTAATTTCATTGTTATTTACAGCCTCACCTCAGAGTTTCTGAGCATGTGAACCAAAGAATCCCTTCTGCTAATTCTGACATGTTTATCTGTGTAGCACATTTGTTTAACATCAGGAAAACACGCTTGTTTCAACTATGAAATAAGCAACAAACATTACATTTTGTCTCATATTATCATGAAAATCATCAATATATCCAATTATATACCAGTGATCAATGTTCTACTGAGATAAAGAGTGACTTAAAGGAAATTTAACTTTGTAATTTAACACTGAAATTTGGTCTCTGTCTCTTTAAAAACTCCTGCTCTGTCTGAAACTCCACCTTCAGGAAGTCATCACAACATGGCTCCTCCATTAACCCTTTAACAACGCTTTACCAGCGTTGCACTGAGAAGTAGCTCCTATAATAATCTGAGCAGAAGCTCCGTTCCATCAGGTGTTTGCTAATTCCTGCTGGCTAGTCTGAAGGAGCAGAGTGAGGGAGTTGAGGGGAAGAAGTGATGGAAGATCTGAAGCTTGAAGAGGAGCTGAACCTGGAAGGCGGAGCTAGGTCCAACCAGGCGTTTTGCACAGGTGGATGCTTGCCATGGAGATTGAGAGGAGAGCATACGCGAACAAGTTTCACGTTTTCCAACAGATTGTCACTTAGATCTCGACTTTGACTAGGCCATTCTGACACATATATCTGCTTTTGATCTAAACCATCAATCTCTGATCCTTAGCAACCAGTAGAGAGGAACCAGAACCAGAACCAGAACCAGGCTGACCTCCTGGGTGTTGAGAGGACAGAAGGGAGACATGAACCAGGAGTACTTTCCATGAATAAATACATTTAACAAATACTGTATAAAGTTAATGGCAGCAGTTTCTCCTTTGTCCAGAATTGACACAATAGCTGCATTTCCATGATAAACATGTGCAAAACTTTGTCAATATTCTGCTATTGTCAAAATAAAACACAATTTGCATTTGCAGTGCTTCCATTAAATAGGAAATTAAATTAAAATAATGTGAATAAGTTTGTTCACACGATAAGACATCAAAAACACAATCCTCTAACTACTTCCTGTCGTCTTCTTCTTGCATGATGTGGAAAAAGTTTCCAATGCATTTTCACAAAATAAACCAATTTTGACACAGCAAAAAAAAACAAAAAAAAAAAACTCATCCAGGTGGCAAAACTTTATAGAAAAACTAGTTTTTCTAAAATGTTTCAATTTTTACCAAATTATTTTTATAAGTCAAGTTATCTGAACATAGCTGTAGTCAAATAAAGAAGAACTGAGTTCAATTTTCCTGGTAAGAAGGAAAATTGATAACCCTAACTCTAAAATGTCAAAAGTAATGGGGAGTAGTAGGAGAAACGAGTGGTAAAAAGTGATTGGTGTGTCCCTCGGTTGCTTCAGCCTCTTCTGTGATTTTAAAAGAAGAAAAAGGAAACTGAAAGGAGCTTCTCATTTTCATTAAAACAATAAAAGAAATCAGGCTTTTGGAAATTTGCTTAAGCATAAATCCATCATTTCTATGCAACATTCATATCTCATAATCTTATATTTGGTTTAAAAAAATTTTAAAACTGAACTCCTACAATTATAATAAACCAGAAAATGATGTGAAAGTGATTTCCTCCGGTTTTATTATCAGGGCAAAGTGAACAACTCTCGGTAGTCGCTCACAGCTTAAACTTTAGAAAGTTTCTCAAATTTAATGAGACGTTGATAAACAATGTTGAGCTTCTCATTTTCGGTCTGCCTCTCCATCACCTACTAAACTCTAACCACAAATCTGTCTTTACACCTCCCTTCAGCCTCTGCTTCAGGTTTATTCTGCCGTTTGTCTCACACTGCAGACACACCGTGCACACACACTCAAATCAGACTTCTTGCTCTGAATCTGCCTTAGACTTTATTTGCAACAGATGGTCTATTAAAGCCTCTTTGTCTCGATGCTTCAGTGAAAATGCAGAATCAGTCGTTCTCTTTTTACAACCGGTACCACCTCAATAAATACCAAATAGATCCGGTAGATCCGGCTTGATACACATTACTGCACACAGTCTGTAACTTTATAGTTTGTTGTGCTATGTCACATAAAAAACGGCAGCAGAAGGAGTACGGTGGACCCCCAGCATATGTGGGAGTTAAGAACCACAACCAGCCGCTAATAGCTGAAATCCACAAATACTTGAGACTCCCTCTAAAACACATATAACTGCCCATTTTAACAGTTCAAACATCAAATAAACCTCAATATGCATTAACGCATGCGGTGGAAGCCATCTTAGTGCTACAACAGACGCTAACAGCTACAGTGTTGAACTTTATATTTCAGCTTCCCAAATTTTATTTAAAATATTTAAAACACGCTTGTCAAAAAAAGTGCTTGACATAAAAGTGAAAGTATGAAAATCTTGACTTTTTTAGTTCTTCAGTTTGTGTTATTGTCATCAACAATAATTTAAATATTCTTTGTTTACTTTTCTTTTGTATGTTTTTTCAAATTTGTGTATTTTTTTTCTTTTTTTTGATTTGTGTAAGAAAAGTTTAACAATTAAATGGAGTTGCATTCTCCAGAAAACCCAACTGAACTGGATGCACTGTGAAACATTCACTTCTTGCTCTCACAACATTGTTGGTTCAGTAATATTAGTTTGACAAAGCACTCCCATTTCACTCAGAGGCTGAAACTTTCAGTTTTACAGTTGAAAAATAACAAAAATGTTCCTAAAAGTTGGAATTCTGATAGGAAAAAGTCAGAGTTTTATTCCCAACCTTGTAAAAATCCAATATGGCTGCCTTCCAGGTACGCTACAGATCATGTGTTTTATTACATCTTCCATGCACTCAATAATAAATACTTTTCTAATGTTTTTAGCATTTAGTGAACATTCAGCTGCATGGTTTGAAAGCGCAACATGCAGATTAATGCATTTTTATTAGATTGTGTTGTTGATATTAGTTTAAATTCTGGAACTAGAACATGAAACGATCATAAATAGTTCATCTATTGGCTCCTGGTGGTCATTAGAGATGCATCCCAGAACATTTCATTTTATTTACCTTGGAAATAATTGATACCAAATTTTCCAATGCATGTACCCAAATGAAATTTGAAGCAAAGTTTGAGATTCTTGGTGGTCGATGAGCAATCAGCTTTACATGCTCCACTATTTAACACCTTGTTTTAAAAAAGTTGTTAAATTGAATTATGACATTAAAAAACTTTAGGATGCATTTGGTGCAGCTGCACATGAATCCAACCTTAATCCACTCAAAGAAAAACCAAAGTGATGCCAGAAACGGATTTTTAAAAACACATTAAAAGAAGCTGAAAACATGTAAACATTTAAATTGATCATGTTTTACTTCCTATAGTTTCCACCGTCGTCCATCAAATGCAGCAGAAGCAGATCTTGTGTCTCAGAGACAAACAGTCGCCATCATCACATTCCTTTTCCCCGGCTCTTATTTTCTTTTAGGAATGAAAAACATTTTTCCTCGGAAAACATTAAAAACCACAGGAATCATAAGCAAAATAACAAGTTGGACTATTTAATGGAGTGATTTTAGGACGGATTAATAAATCTCTGTCTTAATGGAAGATATTAGTTACAAGCCTTTATTGTTTTCTGAGAAAAATTGCTTGATTTTATTTGTGTACATCATTATTAAGCCAAACAAAGTCAATTCACTGATTTCCTACTGGGATGCTATTGTGACTTTTTTTAAAGTGCAGCAGAGAGTCGTTATTAGTGCGCCGGTTTGATTCCGTAAAGTCTCTGTGAATCTCTAAAGGTGAGCGAAACGCTGCAGGTCAGCTTCTGGTGCCTCAGTTCATGTCCTCTGCAGATGTAAGGTTGCGTTGCCCGTTAGCAGCGAGCTCTGAGTGAACCACAGCTGGCTCCCATTAGCTGCAACAACACAAGGAGCCAGAGCTCACACACACACACACGCGCACGCACACACACTTTATATTCAGTCGCCAAGTCTAACCTGGCTGGGTTGCCCGTCTGGTTTGGCACCATCTGTGTTTGGAAATGCAGGCGGGGAGAGAGGGAGCGGATGGAGGGATGGAGGGATGACTGAGAGAAAGACGGAGTGGGGGATGTACGGCGGGAACGGGAACAAATCAGAGAAAAGATCACAGTAGAAAGACGGGAAGAGCAAACACACACGAGGCGTGGATGTTTATGCAAAATCACAAAATCTTACAAACTGTTCATCGTCTAGTTTCTAGTGGAAATATCTTTGTAAACTTAAATTAAGACAGAACTAACTTACAAGAATCTCTTCAACAAGATATAGGGGTTTGTTTTAGGTCAATAATTCCTTAATATTTATTTAAAAATTCTGGTTCCACTAGAAGATTATTTCACTTATAATGTGAAAAATTGTCTTGAATTAATTTTGCACTTTTTCCATAAATATTAAGGAATTATTGACTTACATTAGCTCTTATAAGAGATACTTGTAAGTTAGTTTTGTCTTATTTTAAGTGTACTAAGATATTTGCACTAGAAACTAGACCAAAAATACTAAGGATTTTGTGTTTTTTGCACTGTGTTTATGCAAAAAAAGCTGTAGAAAGTATTCTTTAAAAATTAATTTTAAAACAAAATAAAAGAAAAATGAAAACGATGCAAAAATGAAGCTTATTTAATGTTCATTTCATTTTAGTTTGTATGAAAAGAAGAACAGAAAGAAGTATGAAGTTATAATATCTGCCCCCGAGTCAAATATAAACTCTTTCTCCAACTGAGATTCATAAAAACACAAAAAACTTTTTGTTCTCTGCACATTTTCAAACTTTCTCTGCAGAACATGCTGCTCAATAATATACAAGTTAGATCGAACTGAAATCAGATAGTTACACTACGAAACATTTGCTGGTTTGAAACTTTACTCCAACACAGTCTAAATAAACGGAGTTACACATGTTGATGAGCTTCATGGAATCACATGAAACACACTGCCTCCTGATGAGACATTAATTGTATTTCTAATGGATTAAAGCAGAACTCCATTGATATACACACAGCACAAAGTTATTTAAGTGCAACTTGTAAAGTAAGTAATGTCCAGCATTCGAGGTGTGAGCATCAGTTAACGAGTTAAAGTTGTGACGTTAATTAAGCAAAGAAGCTGCAGACGAACACAGTATCTGTTCCTGGGCCTGACAGCAGCTTCCTGCGGGAGGTCCGCAGGGATCATGATCAGTGTGTGTGAAATCAGATCCCGATAGAGCAGCGCTGCAGAAAATCTACACAATTAAAGGCTCTTCTAAACAGTATCTCCCAACTCCACCCACCCAGCAGATCTTTGCTTTCAGGAATCCACATTGTCGCTTTTGTGAAGTGGAATATGAACAATAGTAATAAAAAAGATGGAAATGGATGCAACTCTGAGTACATTTATGAAGGTGGAAGTTAGTGTGAGTAACAGAAGCAGAAACTTTTAGTCTACTTCAACAGGAGTCGTAAACGTCGTGGTATTGACGTCTCCTGGCCTCATTAAAACTTTATGCATCCTTGAGCAGCGAAAACGTGACAAAAACAAACCGCCTTCAAACACATGCATTCTTTCTGCGTTTTGTCTGACACAGGTAAACACCAGCAATGCCCAGCACACATTCATACACACTCACACACACATTGGCATTAAATAATTAACAGTTTGAGATTAGTCAGTCAGCCTCGGGCCATGGAGGTCCATCGATTCCTCAGAATGCATTTTTAATGAGCCGCCAGTCGGCATTCATTTCAGCTGGCCAGTGTCCGTGGACGTGGCGAATTCACACACACACACACACACACACACACACACACACACACACACACACACACACACACACACGCTGGGGGAGACAATTACCATGCAAATGAATGCAACATCACTGATCTACTGAACGGTGGGCGTCACCCTGACGAACCTTTACGTGGCTCAAGCTTTTGTGAGTGCAGCTCCAGAAACAAAATCTTACAAAGTATTTTTACTTTAATTTCTAGTACAAATGTCTTAGAACACCTGAAAAAATATAAGACCAACTTACAAGGACTTTTCAGAAAGATGTAGGAGCTTGCGCTACTTTTGGTGTCTGAAGAAATGCACAGCTTCCAGTCAAAAACAACCAATCAGAATTAGGAGGAGGGTCTTAACGCTGCCAATCAATCTTGTAAAAAACAAGGGTGACCCCGCCTCTCGCCTGAAGTTTATGCATCACTCCTAACCCCATCAGGGTAAAAGAAAATGGATGGATGTAAAAAACATATATTCTTTTAATAAAACTTACAAACTGCACCTGTAATCTTGCTGAAAAGTTGTTTGTAAGTTAGTTTTGTCTTATTTTAAGTCTACTAATATGTGGCACTAGAAAGGTGACCAAAAATACTTGGAAAGAGTTTGTGTTTTTGCAGTGAGGCTTTGTGCTTGTGAGGTGTGATCTGGGTCTGAAATCAGGAGGAACCACAGAAAAAAACACGATGCAGACCACAAAGAGCCTGAACCGTTCTCATTCAACGTGACAGAAAGGATGTGCAGTGAAGTCCAAAATCTTCAGTCATCTTCATGTTTTGCTTCCAGTTAAACTGGACTTTGTTGTAATCTTTTAAATTAATTTTGAGAGCTCTTCTTCCTAATTGGATTTGAAACTATTAAAAATCTCCGTTGCATTGCAGTCTGACAGAAAATACGACAGCAGTGCCAACAAGGTGATTCCCAAAGCACCGCTAGCTGGAAACTTGGCACAGCGCAGCTCATCAGAAGAAGATTGATGCATCAAGTCCTGTTCTAGATTTATTTCTATTCCTTCACTAAATGAATTTCAGATTCTGTTTATCTGTTGGAGAAAGTACTTTTTGCTGACACTTCTTTTATTGTGACTCACTGCAAAAACATAAAACCTTACTACGTATTTTTGGTCGAGTTTCTACTGTGAATATCTTGGTACATTTGAATTAAGACAAAACTAGGAAGCAACTTTTCAGCAAAATATAGGAGTTAGGTTCACATGAATAATTCCTTAATACTGAAGCAATAAGTGGAATTAATGTTAAGTAATTATTGACTTACAACAAGCTTTGATATCTTGCTGAAAAGTTACTTGCAAGTTTTCTCCAGTTTTGCCCTCAACATTCAAAAACATGCTTGCTCGGTGTGTTGCGAGTTCTGCATTGCTTTTTGATGTGAACGATTGCATGTTTCTTGTGTTGCGTCTGTGCTGGACTGACGGATTCTCCAAGACATGCACGACCTTTCACCCTCTAGCTGCTGGAGATACGAACCAACCCAGAACCCTGCTGTCACTGTCAGGTCCAAGGACTGGACTTACAATCACTGACCGGGTGTCAGAAAGACTGAAGAACTTTTGAAAACTATTAAAACGCCAAGAAAATTTGGCACCTTAGAAACTAAATATCACAGAGGTTAGGAGATGGTCTGAAGCTTTTACAAAGCACTCTATGTTCGGACAGTTTGTGACATTTTCATTTCTTGAAATGGTCTTTGAAAACAGGAAGTGAAAGCAAAGTTGCAAATAGAAAATAATGTTTTTTGTCTTTGCAACTTCAAAATATTCCAGTGTGAGAAAGTTTGACGTGACGGTCAATCTGAACCGAGCAGAGAGTTGTTGGCGTTTCACTCATCCTACCTTTCCTGTCTCTCTTTCGAAGTCGACGTATTCCCGCGATGGCACCTGCCTCTGGTCGCCATGGAGATTGGCTGGGAAAAACTGCAGGGAGAGGTTTGTTCCTGTCGCCACGAAGGCCTGCAGACAGAGAGAGACGATATCAGGATGGACCCAAAACATCTGAAATCCAAAATTCTGTGGGATTTTTAGGAAGTTTAATTTGTGGGCGAAAGAGTGAAAGGATATTTTAGACGTTTCCCACCACAATGATTCCTCACATCTGGGATTCCTCCAGAAATAATAACTCATGACTGATCTGGAAATGCTGGTGTGTATTTCTTATCAGTTATTTTGAAAACTTGGCAAGAATTTTGATTTATTGTTCAATAAATTAAATATAATAATTGTGATTACTGAGCCATCCGGTCGCAGCCACTCTATCCATTAAACATCTTTATCATCTTTTTAATTGTTCGCATAATAATATGGAAGAGAATCAGGAACACTGAAAAAGAATATTCTGACTTTAATCTTCAAATTAAAATTAGTGTGACTGGTTTTGAAAGGCAGAGCGTTGTTGAGAAAAAAAGCAACGTGTCCAGTCGTGGTTCTGACTGCTCACAAAATGAAACTGTTGCTTTCGTTCCTCAACAACAACAATCATGCAGCAGCTTTCGCCATTCCTTTCATTTCTTTACGATGGCTTTGTGCCACGATGAGATGCATCTCTCTCCAGATGCTCAGAGCAGAATGCAGAAAGGCAACACAAAGCATGTCTGTCCGCCAGTCAAGAAGCAATAAATTACAGAGAAGCAGCAAATCCAATTAGAGAATTTGAGTTTTTCTCGGTCTCGCTGTGTCTGTATGTCTTTTGTCTTTGCGTGTGATATATGTTGCTGAGACAGATCGATACTAAGGGCATTAGAGATGGGACTGAAGATGGAAGCATATGAATTATGCACCCTGTCAAACGTGGAAGACTGAGAGGATGAGAAGGAAAAAGTGAATAAAACAGAGGAAGGACAGAACAACACTGAACAGATGAGAAGAAATTAAAGGGTTTGAATTCAAAGAACGCCCGAGTCATCATTTCTGCTGGATTTGAAGTATTGGATTACAACCATCTGATTCTAATTTGCTGCCTACTACTGCTGGCAAGAATGAGACGCAGCAGAGAGCCAGGAAAGAGAGAGGAGAGATGGAGGGAAAATGAAGGGAATAAAAATAAAGGGGATGAAATGAAGCAGGACGAAGGTTGGAAAAGAAAGTGAGCTGGATCTGAGGAAGGGTGAATAGGAACAGAAAGAGGAAATGGAAAGAAAAAAACGAAGAGAGGAAAGGAAATGAAATAAAAGAAGGGCACCAGGAGCGAGTGAGCACAGAATCATGGCAATCAATAATAGTTTAGAAAGCGACTCATCTCTAATGAGCTGAGCTGAAGATAATTTAGTTCAAATTATTGTTCAATTTATCAAATCAATCCTGAACGCTTAAAGCCAGGCTGCGACTCCCGACACTCAACTCTTCCTGTGTGTCTGTAGCAGGAAAACTGTTTAAAACACAAACCTGCAGATACAGCAAACCAATTTCACATTTAAAAAGTCTGATTTTATTTTACTTCTATCCAGTCATTTTCTTCATATTAGAAAGATTTATTTCAGTAACTCCTTAACAAACTGAAACACGTTACACAGTGTGACACAACTTTATATTTATGAGATTATATTATAACAAACAGATAAAAAATACATTTTAATGCAGAAACGTGGGATTAATGAAAAGTGTTTAATATTGAAATACTTTAATATAGCTGGAAATTTTACTTGCAATTTCAACCCATGATCCAATTATCTTTTATAACTAAAATCAATCGTGTTTATATTTAAGCTGTACCATTTGGAGAGTTATATATTTATGCTGCCAAATAGATACCTGTGGTTGTTTCCCATGTAATTATGAACGTGTAATAAATAATTTTCATGTCAACATTTTGTTAACCTGATTTCTGTTTTTAAGCCATTGTTAAATATCAAAACTTCTGTATAACTTCTCATCATATCAGTATATAAAACCTCAGTGAATCTTGATATCATTGGGATGGAAGAAGAATCAATAAGTAATAATTATGCTGTTTTTGAATGAGCTGATTTACACCGACAGTGACTAGTTCTGTACGACTCGGCTTCTCTTCCCACCGAAAGATGAAATTGATCACGTAAAAAGACAATCAGTTTTGAAAAAAGATTTTATTCTATTTAAAGATTTTTCATTAAACCAGAGGAAAATATTTCTCATTTTCTTTCACATCCAAGTCAAATCAATATTTCATCCAATCAGGAAAAGAAATGTTTGGAAAATTAAAAATGACTTTAAGCCTAAAACTGCAGCGGATAATTTTGTAACTTTATGGATCCCACATTTCCACAATGTTTTCTTTGCTCTTTACTGTTTAACTGCTCCAAATATTTCACTGGGAGAAATTAGCCAGTAAAAACTGCCACTAAATATGTCACTGCTTATTTATACAGCTGTTAAACTGATGCTGTTTTACATTTTACTGTCTGATATTTTTACAATATTCAACAACAACTGTATTTTTAATCTATGTGATTTGAATGTTTTCATTTTAAATTATGAATCACTTCTGTAATTTTATTCAACTGTTTTATTAACTATGTACAGCAGCATTTTCATTCAAACAGCTAATTTGCCTCTTCAGCATTCGGTGCTAACACGCTAACAGTTTGAGTCAGACGTGTTGAAATAAAAAAACATCTAAAAGCTGCTGGAAAGAATTTGAGTTTGAGACACAGAGCTTAGTCGTTGATCTTTATTTTGTTTTCTGTTCTGGACGTTTATTGTTATTATCATTGTTATTGCTGCTCTATATCTTTGAATGAAGCGATGGATATTGCAGAGGAGCAGATCTGCACGTTACTGTAGCTGTTACTGTACCTGAACATTAAGTGGGAACGTTAGTCATTATGACTCGACTGCTGCAGTCACCGTCGTCCAAAGTTACTTTACTTTGACTCAAGTTTTCTCAGCAGTTTATTCCGTTATAAACTGCTGAGAAATCCATGATGTTGAGATATTGGATTTATAAGCTTAGTGATTTGTTGAAATTGAGTTGAAGTTTCTGTAGGATTTAAAAACTCAGACAAGGATTAAACAATAAAAATCTAAAAGATTCCAGTAAAACATATTTTTGGGTGAATTTTATGAGAACATTTTTGTTTGCATAATGCATAATTTGTTTACTTTGTCTTGACTAGTTGACCTTAGAAAACCTCTTTAAAGGGTAAATTATAGAGCTGCTGCTGCTGCTGTCAGATAATGATGATCATAATCAAAGAGACATCCTAGTAATTTAACAGCATCAAGTTAGTTTATAGGTGACAGTGTGAATAATAACTAGAATTTGTTACAAACCTAATATTTTGTGTAAATAAATAACAGAAATTAATCCTAATTAACAAAACACTTGATAAAACAAATAACTGATCAAACCAACAGTTTAAATCAAATACATTTTTCATCTTGACTAAACATGATCATCAAAAGTTTCAGGCAGAACTGCTGGTGCAATTGGGTCAAAATAAATGAAAAAAAAAAAAAATCTATTGTGACTTTGAAATTTTCACCACATTTGTTTTGAAATCAGTAAATAAAGCCCATATTGTCCAGATAAATTGATTCTTCACAGACTTTTTGTCTGACTATAATTCATATTGACCGTGTTTACTTCACAGATAAATCTGCAGCATGATGTCACAGCTGGAGGTTTATAAATACAGACAAGCAGACGCATCATGTCCCTCTGAAAAATGGTGCAAGCCCCCCCGCTCTACCTTAAACGCCCCGCTGACCCGTCCTGCAGCATGTCGGTGGCTCTCCACTCACACTCTCTGTTTGTTTTATAAACTATGACATTCTCTCAGTACATGAACTTCCAGTAACAAAAATTCAAACTATTTCAAACTTTAAATCAAAAATGTATCATATGAATTAAATTTAAAGCAGAAAGGCAATGATTAGAATTAGAGAATTATAATTCTTTTATTGTTATCGCACAAGAAAGCACAATGAAATTTTAAAAATAGCAGCTATAGAGAGAAAAAATACAGTGAAAAGAAATAGAATCAATCATTTCTTAATGGTTAATTAAGAAACGGTTAATTTCTTAATTAAATATAAATTATTTCCAATTATATTGGAAGTAAAGATGCACAGATCTGAACATTAATATCTGTAAATTTCTGTGAATTTATGTGCATCTGTAAATTTGTAATTTAGTATATTTATATGTGTGTTTAAAAAACAAACAGTTTAAGTCAAGAATGTTTTTCTTTGCAGGTATCGGCTGATACTAAACAGTATCAGCAGTGAAAAAAGTGGATCCTCAATTAAAAATATTGCACTTGATATGTATTGATATTGGACTAAAAATATATATAATTGTTCAGAGTTTGGATGAATTTTATGGCAGAAACTATTTTTTAAATTCAGTGAAAATGGGTTAATAATTATTTGTAAAACATAAAGTCAAATCTAACATTTAATCACTTTGATTTTTAACACAAACTTCAGCAAACATTCAGAACAACCCTATTAAATTTCTCTTTTAGCTTTTAGCATATTGCTATACAGATGATAAGGAAACTAAGGTCTGATATTAGCTGGTTAGTTAGCCAGGCTACCTGCTCTGCTAGATCCTGCAGTCAGCTGAAAACAGACATTATTCTCATCTGATTCACTTAAACAGTGATGGCGGGCGCTCCGTTAGGGAAATATTTCTCCTGGTGCCAAACGTTCAGACCGAGCAGAGCATCCATCTCTTCGTATCGGCTTCATGTGAAACCAGAGAGAACTGTGGTTTTTAAATGGTGGAGGCAGATTCAGCCCAGATGTGTCTCTCCTGCCACTAAATATTTCTCTGCAACGACAGCAGCTATCTGCTGGCTGCAAAGTGAAAATAAAAAGCACCACAACAATATTCTGGTGTAGCTCCCTCAAACAAAAGAACTGGATTCGCCTCTGATATATGCAACATTTACGAAGTTACATTTCCAGAAATGGTCACATAAAGCAGAGAAAGTGCTTGATAGATAAAGATGATGGGGTAAAGCCACATCAGCTTTGAAATAAAACATGTTTGTGTGTGATCACACATGTTCACACGATCCACTAACTGCATTATGATGATGATGATGATGATGATGATGATGATGATGATGATGATGATGATGATGATGAGCACCGCAGGAGAAGATGAAGATAAGAAGTTAAAGCCGGAGGGAATCCCTCCTCCTTCCTGGTTCAAGGTTCTGACAGAAGTTTGTCTAATTTAAATAAAACAAAGTATTTGCTTCTTCTCAAAGCGATATGAAAAAGATTTTACCTTCAAGCCATTAAATTCATTTAATTTCTAATTTAATGAGTTTGTGGACGGATGCTCAAAACACTGCCGGAAATAATTTTGTTAAAATTTTACCGAAGGTGTCGGTTGAGCCAGCTGTCATCCTCCCAGCGCAGGAATGAGTTGTACTATAAATAATATAAGTTTAATAAAAGCTAATAGCTGTCAGAGTTGTGGTTGAGAATATTTCAGTGCTGGAGCAACATCTCAAGTTTGTCTCCAGCTTCAACTTGTTTAGCAACAGTATAAAACAAACTTTGCCTTCTTTAGCCCTCTGGCAGTCTTTGTCAATGGATGGATGGCATCCGTGGTTGCCAGAGAAAAAACACGCACTCGCCACCGTGTTGGAACATTTTAAAGGTTTCACTGCAGCTTTTCACAGCAGCAGTTCTTAGTTTAAGATAAGCAAAATTATCTTCATAATCTGTTGAGGTTAGCTAATTTAGTTTGGTGTCTTTTAGTGGTTAAACTGATGTTTTACTCAGAAATACTGATTAAAATCTACACAAAATGGAAGCAATCAGTTTCAATCTAACAGGTTATGCTGTGATCTCAGAACCATTTTACAGGAAACTTCCTGATCAAATTTGAACAAAAAGCAGCCACATTTTATTATTAAGATTATTATTAGGTCAGGTGTTTGGATAAACAAGAACTAAAGAATTATACTCTGTCCTGTTTATCCAGAAAAGGTACAGTTTTGTACCTTTTTAAACTTAAAATTCAGATTTCATTCCACAGCCAACTGGATTATGCCATATTTTCAGTCTACAACTAAAGCAAGCAATCCCAGTTCATACTAACTTTTTAAACAGCAGAATATTGACAGTTGTCTTTGTAAAAGTTCTGAATTATGTGGCATATCTGTGATGTTTGGTCAGTTTTCCATCTGCTGTTTGGCTCAGGGTTTATCAGAAGCACAACGCTGTATTCCCGTCTTGGAATTCCATTCAAGTGCATTAAAACTCAAGAAAGATTATGTTCATAAAGGCCGTAAATTCATTAGAAAGGCAGATTACATGTATATCTGAATCTAAAATGTTAGTTTTTAGTGGCTGTAGTCAGAAAATTATATTTAACATGAATAAAGGCTTGAAAACGCCACTGTTATCTATAAAGTGTTTCACTTTGTGATTGAGTTGCTGGAACACATCCACTTTTTAATAATATTGTAACTTATTGACTGCAAGTAAATGCGACCCTGGACTTGATTGGCCCCAGTACTTTGTGTCTAGCACCGCCTCTGCAGGCTCCGAATCCAAACATGCAGAGTTCCTTCCTCTTTGCTGGCTGTCATAAATGGCGCTCAGTCACCAGAACCATCCAGCTCCGTTTTTACTTGATTGCACTGAATTAAATGAATGTAGTTTTGGACTCACGACTTCTGACCGTCCGTCCCTGCAGGCGTTCTGGAAGCGGGCTTGCCTCTCCTCGTGGGGCCGGTCCCTGAAGCCAGTGTATTTAATCTGCACAACAAACAACACATTCATCCCCGAACATGCAAAATTTAACTCACAAATCCTCATTTATGGGGGGAGAAATTAACAATGTAATGTAAAAATGTGGATACATCTTTTATGTTCAGCGAAAATTGTAAAACAAAAAAGTTCAAGCTGCACAAAAAATAAAATACTGAACCTGAAAATTGAATTAAAAAAGAACTTATAAGAGTGAAGAAAGGTGAAAAATGTAATCTTTAACTTAGAGATCATAAATCCAGCCACCGTTTGTGAAGCATCTGTGAGTTAATACCTGCCCCTGACTTTAATCAGCCTGTGCAGAGATGAAATAAAGGCAGATGAGATGAAGCGGAGCTCTGCCCGCCGCTTTCAGCCTTTCTTCTCTTTATTTCCGCCGTCTCACTCACCTCACACTCTCTGCTTAACTTGCGGAAAAACTCCTCATTCTCAAACTTGCTCCTCTGGTCCGGGACAACCCGCGGCATCTTCTCCGACCCTGCGCGGCCACTCGAGCCTGTTTCCTCCTGATCCCGCACACTTTGAACTTCCACAGTGCGTTTTTTTTTTTTTTTGCCGACCGTCCCGCACTCAGTCTCTCTCTCTTTCTCTCACTTCTCTTCCGTGTCTTTTTGTCTGTTTTTTTTTCCTCTCTCTCTCTTTTCCCAGTGTGGAGCAATGTGCTCCCTGCTGCTGGCCTCAGTGATTGGGACTGATGGTCTGCCTCAGTTTGATGCGGCTCCTGCGCGCTCCGGGTCGCCTCTGGCTCCAAATGGCTCGCAGAAAGTGACCCGCTGCGGTACATAAAGCTCACTTTGGCCTTTAGGCTCCCCCTCCACCTCCTCCTCCCTCCTTTCCTCTTGTCTCTGACGAGCGCCTGATCTTGAGCCGCAAACAAGCGCTCTCTCTCAGGTCTACCTGCAGCTTTCCGGGTGATTCTCTTCTCGTTTGGATTCGCGCGTAAAAATGGTTTTTACGCACGAATAAACGACTCATTAAGGATTAACTGTCAACCTCAGTTAAAGTAATAAATTTTACGCCTGAAAGATGTTTCAGGTTATCATGGAAGAGAAAAACAAAAGTTAAACATTTATTCGTCCTGTATCACAGTAGCAATTCTTTAAAATACTTTATTGAAGATAAATAAATAAAATGAATAATTTATGTTGCACAAGACTGAGAGCAACAAGAACAGGAGCATTTCTTCTTTGTTATCAGCCTGAGCCACAAAGTTCCTCTGCCTGTTTCCTTTGTGGCACCTTCTCCGCAGCTGTCAGTGTCGAAAATTACGACACTTTTGCCGGAGCTTGAAGGCGTCAACAGTCTACTTCCTGGCTCCGCCGAGTCGCTCTTGTGACTGTACACCCAAAATACCGCCCCCACCCCACCTCCACCCCTCGTCATTCACAATACTATCACAACCACACGCTGCAGCCACTGCGCATGCGCGCTTCCGACCAGACCGCAGGAACTTTATGGGAACCGTATGTGTGAAGTGAAACAGAGAGGAGGAAGCAGACAGACTGAGTTTGAATAAAAAATTTAAAAAATCTCGTCATAATCCTAAAATCTTATGGAAAATACACAAAATGTCTTTTTTTTATGTCTTGTTGTTGCTGTGGGTCATAAATGAGTTTTCAAACTTTGTGATGACAAACAGATGTAATCACAAAAATCCAGATTTACTGTAAATAAATCAATCACTTTACAAACTCAAAATGAACTTTTTAGATCATAGTAACCTTTGGATCAAATTGAAATGGACTTTTCTCTGAAGACTGAAAGAAAATTCATAACAACAGGCAACCAAAAAGTAAAGATTCATAACGAATCTCTGGGGTTTTGTTTTTGTTCAGAGTACTTTATCTAAGATTATTATTCCTTTAGACAAATGAGGATAACCCAGATGATTATGTAATTCCTTTGTAATCTTCTGATTAGTTCCTAGCCTTGAAGGTAAACAGAGGCACGCCTGTGGATGAATTGTAAGGCAACACCTCAAATAGATGCAACATCATGGAAAAGGCCAGCGTGTCATCATCCACCAGGAAATGAGTTCTGTATCAGAAAGGAAGCAAGACGAGTAAACTAAGAACACAAATTAAAAGTTGCACATAAATTCTTTAATTTTTTGAGGCCTGGCCAAGGCTCCACCTGGAAGAAAACTGAATGCAAGTAGGTCAAATATGGAGGCGGCATCGTCACGTTGCCACGTCAACAAGGAGTCCATGTGGATCTGTTGTTTGCTTTCCGCCGGTATCTTCAGCTTTTGAGTTTCTGGTCTTAATCTACTTATCCGTTATTATTTTTTAACACAATTCTTTTGCAAGCTAACTGCACCTGCGCACTTTGAGCTCACGCGCCCCTGCAGGCCTGTAGGGGGCGCCCGCGGGCCAACAGGGTCTGTGAACCACAGTTTGAGAAAGACTGGAGATTGTATGGACACAAAAAATCTAGAAGCAAAAAAAAAATAAAAAAAAAAAAAAAAAAAAAAAAACAACAACAAAACAAACAAACAAACAAAAAACAAACAAAAAAGAAAATGATAAAATTCTGATTTTGAACAATTTCATAAATAATTTTGTAAATTCCATGAGCAGATTAACTTTCAGGAGAAGCGAGCTGACAGTGGCTGAGGGACAATAAGGAAGTAGTTCTGGACAAAATGGACTAATGGGTTCAGAAAGCATATTTTTATCTAGCATTAAAACTCTAAACAGACGACTCAACTTCCAGCTGTGGTTCATTTCCAGATCCATTCTTGACTTTTTAAAATTGCTTTAACAGTTTTAAATAATCTGGTCACATTGTTCAAATCGTATCAACTTTACTTAATGGTAAGATGCAGCAGACCAGATAGTTTAATTCAGAGGCACAAAGTTCCAAACTGGGGCTCAAAGGGGATCCAGTTTTTTCTGCTGAATAAACTCAATATTTTTACACCACAAAATGCTGATTTGGTAAAATATGATCAACATTTAAGTCTAAACATTCCTGCATGCATGTTATATTTTCCAGGCTGCTGATGTGGTGCAGTGAGGAATGACTGTTTGATCCTGCAGTGAGCAGACAGATAAAAACATGTTTCCGTCACTCAGAGTAAAAGTGACTGTGAGACTCCCAGACATTTTTTTGTTTCTTAATCTCTCTCAGAAATCTTTATTAAACCATGAACATGAGCCAGCAGGCTTTCAAAGTGTGTGTTCACATTCTGGTGCTGCGTTTCTTTGTCGTGACATGTTGTGTTGTTTGTTTTGAAGGTGTTTGTCAGGCTGTCTGCCTCAGTGTGCTGGGAGATCAGAGAGACGTGCGTTCGGATCAAAGAGGAGGACTTCTGATGAAGCTCTAACTGCGTGGAGGTTTGAGAGTTTGAGGGTTTCTTCTAATTTTAACTGCGGCAGAATTAGCGGGGCTCTAAAACTTTTGGCCTAGTTGTGGTGTGTCTGTGCTGAATGTTTTAGTGATGACTTTTCACGCTCAGAAACGAGGCCTCAGGCAGCAGCATATGCTCTCAAACCTTTTTATGGAAAGAAACGCTCCTTTTATGACGCCCGTGCCATTGATTTCTACCAAAGTTCAGCCATTCAGATAGCCTGGAGAATACTCCCTCCCTCACACAGAGCTCGCTTTTCTACTGCCGTGTGTGTGTGTGTGTGTGTGTGTGTGTGTGTGTGTGTGTGTGTGTGTGCGTGTGTGTGTGTGTTCTGCTTGGAGAGTCAGGGGTGATTAAAAACGGTAGCTGATGTTGTAAAAGGTTTCATTAATTAATCAGAAAGTCTGTGGTTGCCATGGAAAACAGTTCTGACATGCAGTCTGGTCCAATCATTACAGGACAGTGGACTCGGCCCGGAAAGTTTTCTCCTTCATGTTCTGTGTTTAGTTGAACAAAGCAAAACTCAGTTCACTTTGGTTTATACGTCAGACTGCTTTGAGACTTCGGTACTTTGTTTCATTATAGTACAACAAACGCACTATTAAACTATGTTAGTTTTATTGAACTGCAAACATTTCAGCTATTTCTAAAACAGTCAAATTAAACTTATAAAGCTGAATGGCAAAAAAACTTACATACTTTTCATTAAGCTCACATTTCTTTTTTTTTTTAAATAATGTAATAGATCTGATGTAACGTTCTAATTTAAAACTTCATGTTAAATTTCATGTTAAATTTCATTATCTGAAAGTGGAAAATCTCATAATTAGCTTTTAAACATCAATCTGTGTGTAATTAATCTATTAAATGTGTTTCACTTTGTGATAAAGTTTGTAAAATAAATGCGCTTTTCAAAAATATCATAATTTATTGAATTGGACTGTTGTGCCATGACTAAAATTTAATCTGATTAATTATAAAAAAGTGAGACTTTTAGCTTCTTCCATTCACTTTGTGCTGTTTTTTTATACATAACATTAAGCAGGCTATTCTGGTACAACAGTAACACGTTGCCATGTTTTTCTGTTTAGGTTGGAAAATGTTCTGATTTATTGCATAAAAATCTCTTCAAACCTTAAAACACGTCTCATATAGTGTTCATACTGTTACATGAAGCATTTCAGTGTTGATAATTAAAAACAGACCTGCATCTTATTTTAATTACAAAGAAAATCATATTTGTCTCATACTGATTCCTATTTGTATTAAAACAAGTGTTGAAACTTTCTTTATTTTCTTCCTGCCAGCTGATCTCATATCTTAAAATTAATTTTGCTAACTGAGGTTCTCAATTTTGATGGTCTGTTAACTTTTTCTGTTCTTCTAAATTTACTGTAACCGAATAGAGAATGCCTCGTCCGCGGAGGCAGAGCGTCAGAGTTGATTTCAGTGAAATGACATTAATAAAGAATGACTTCACGGTAAGAGTGTCGGGTCGTCGTCTCCTCTGAGTGAAACATTCCGACTGCGCGACTATCTGTGATGGACATCCAGCTTTAAGCTCCAGCTGGTTTAGAGAAAATATATTTTTGACTCAGTTTTAGCACGTTTCTTTGCTGCAGAGTACAAAATTCATATCATGAGTCACCATAATTGTAGAAATACCATAAAATTAATTCCTGGTGACAATGAAAGATTCACATTTGTATAGGAATAAATAAACAGGTTAGGATAGGTCTATAGTCTATGCAAAATAAGTTCATTACATTTTTGCACAAAATCACTTTAACATGATGAGATTTTAATCTGCTCATTCTGCCTATTTTGATTGAGATGTATTAGGTCTCAAATGTACGTCTTTGAAAAGCGGAAGTAGGGCCTCCTGGACAACTAACAAGAATGCAGGAAGAGATATCTGTTTTCCAGCAGCCATTGCACAGCGCGTACAGCGGTGAGAATAGTTCTGCTTGGGTCGCTAGGTAATGGGCAGGGCTTCGCTGCTGGGAACACAAAACACACTAATTAACTGCCAAAAACTGGCTGGGTGTTTTTTCTTTTTTAAATGCTAGGCCTGTTTTTAGAAGCAGTAGAAACCCAAAAGGGAGAGCAAAACATGCTAAATGAATAAATTTAGCTGAATATGTCCCCTTTAAGTTCATTACATTTGTAGGATATTTGCTTGGTATATTTTCTGTTTGTCTTGTTGCACTGATCAAATCATATCTACCCTATAGTCAGTAACTGTTATTGCATCAGATCATTTTATACAGCTGGGTTTTCAAACTCTGAAATAAAAAGCAGAAGGACAAAAACTCACTTGATCTTGATTTTCAGTATGAATACAGACTGAAAGCGGGGCCTCTCCATCCTTCTGACGTTTTGGGTTATAAGCAGGAGGTGTCAGAAAAGTTACCGCTGGAATAACTGGCTTGAGGCGGCAAGCGTTGGGTTTTTGATCCTTTGATGTCAGCTCTTCCTCTCATTGTGAAGCAGAATTCACCAAGCGCTGGACTGTTCACCCACTAATGGGGAACATGAGCTGGGCCATCGTGAGACAGTTTTACCCACTGATAATGTGTTGTTGCAACAGTAATCCAGGTTTGTTTTTTGGGATGAACAAA
Source organism: Poeciliopsis turneri (assembly GCA_922788865.1). NCBI lineage: Eukaryota > Metazoa > Chordata > Actinopteri > Cyprinodontiformes > Poeciliidae > Poeciliopsis > Poeciliopsis turneri. Next base: position 1,808,531 of record CAKLNU010001104.1, read on the forward strand.
CCGGAGAAAACGGCAGCTAAATAAAGAAAGACTGAGATTTACCCCTAACTGCCCCACCAGCCTGATTCAGATCATTAGTCATAACTGAATAAATTAAATGTATCCATGAAAACTAATGTTTAGGTCGAAACAAAATGATAATATCTGCAATCCTCCGCATCACCTGGTTTTGTTTCTTTTCTTGTTTCTCATTGTTATTCAAGCATCCAAACAGAAAAAAAACCTTCTTTGTTCGCTGGGTGAGAAGATGCTGCTGCAGCCTAATAAATATTTAAAATGCAGCAATAAGGCAGAAGCAGAGAGAAGCTTGTGATGCCACAGCGACACAAAGCTGACTCCAGTGTTTGCCATCTGCTTGATGTTTGAGAAGAACAAAGTTCCTCCTCATCCGACCTGCTGCTGGATGGCGTCGCCTCCATTTTAACAAAATTCTGTCACAGAAATGAGCCGTTTGCAACTTTCTGAACTGTCAGCTCCTCTGTAAAAGACACCGAGTCTGGAAACTGAACCAGAAAAGTAGCAAATGCATTCTGTTTGAGTTTTTTGTTTTCATCTCCATGTGATTTATTTTATTTAGGGTGGGTCTCTGATGATCCCATCATGAAGCCAGCTGCTTCTTTTAATGAAATGACCTGCACATTGTGTTCACTGAGACGCTGCTCCGACTGTCTGCTTACATCAGTGACTGAGAATCAGCCTGAACCTCCCATCATGGTCACTGGGACCCTCTTTACACAGACACACACCTACACACACTGATGTACAGTATGGAAGCGTGCAGATGCTTCTGCATGCATGTGTGTGTGTTTATTCCTGGTCAGACGACGGGATCCCATGGCTGAAAGACAAATTTGGAACGGCGCAGGGTCCAGTATAGAGTTATAGAGTTACGGTCAGCCAGTCTGTCTATCTGACTGACTGTTTGTCTGTCTGCAGAAGAGACGTCTGCAGGACCTGCAGACATCTCCTCCTCAGCAGAAAATAACAAACATGGTGCCATGAGTATCTGGGATGATTAACAGGTTTATCTGTCTTCACTCTGGACTGTAGGGGATGATTTTCACTCTTATTTAGAAGAGGCATAAATTATATAGAAAGATAATAAATAACAAATTGTTTTGGTGCCCTCTAGTGGAGTAATGCAGAAAATCCTGGTTTTTAATCTTCCTTGAAATGGATCCACAGAAACAGACTCACTTTCCTTTTTATGAGACTTTCTCTTCTTTTGTGCTTTTATGGACTTTACCTCTTTTATCAACAAAAAAAATATCTTTGATTTGCAGCACTTTCATTTAAATCAAGCACTTTATTCTTAACATTTTTCAAATAAATTGTTTTCATAGAAAATAGCTCATTTATTTGTGTAAATGTTATTCTTGTATTTATGTTGTATTTGACAATATTTATCATCTTGAATGGAGTTTGTGGACAAATAAGAAATTATCCAATGGAGATGAAAACAGTCAGTTCTGTATTTTTTGTGGCACCGTTTGTCTTTTTCACTTAAGGATTTATTTTCTTGTTATTTTTAAATTATATGCACTACTTTTTGTCTGTAAATAAAGACGAAAAAAAAAAATATCTCAGCAGTAAATGATAAATCACAGATCAGCAGATCAGTTCCTGCTGAATATGCAGGTCGGCTGAAATTATTGTTACATGATGCTAAAGTGTTATTGTTTTCTGAAACGAAGTGCAAAACACACCATGACTGTCTGTCTATCTATCTATCTATCTATCTATCTATCTATCTATCTATCTATCTATCTATCTATCTATCTATCTATCTATCTATCTATCTATCTATCTATCTATCTATCTATCTATCTATCTATCCAGGGTGTGGTAGTGCAGTGACTCCATCCCACCACTAGGTGGCTCACAAGTTCCACTTCAAATCCAGAAAATAAGAGGAACTTTCCAGTATTTCATCCAAAGAGAAGATCTTTGGATCTTCAGGGGATTTCTCTGTCTCTGTGCTGCCACTGTGGAAAATAAGTACAGCTAAAGCTTTGAATATTTCTTATGTTGTGTAATGTTCTCACCCACAGAAACCTCCAGGGATTGAGCGAAACTGAGCGCCTGCACTTCCTCTTCTGACATCCTGACAGTTTGCAAATGGTGCCTGTAAACTTTAAGCAGAAAGAGTTTGTCTCTTTAAAATAGGAAGCATTGCTACATCTAATCATTTATTTATTGCCATAAAATGATTATCATTTTCATGACTTCAATGAATTTTATGTCACATCATGTTTTCAACTTTGTTTTCCTATTACTTCCTGTTACAATTCAGAATGCTTTATTATGTACCGCATATATTTCTTTGGAATTGAATAAAAGCTTAGCTTCATTCATGGAGGTTCTGTGTGTGAAGCTGGAAACAAATCAATATTTTCATAGCAAAGCAGCATTTTAAAATCATTTCTTTCTTTTCTTTTGTGAAGCACACATTCCAAATCAAAGAGATGCTGCAAATATAAAGAGCTTACTAGGAAAGCTTTTTCTGTTTTAAATCAAACACTGAGTTACTGACCAGACTGCAGGACTTGGCAGTTATTGAATCAATTAAATGTCTTCTTCTACAAAAGCCAGTTAATTGAGAGGGTTTAGTTTTACCAAGGATTTTCTTAGAGTACTCATGAATGCAAAATGTACACTCATAGGAATATTTTTGTGTGTAACTGTGTTTTTTCCAAGCAGTGGCTATGAAAGGGTAGTCAATGTGTGTAGCTTCGATTCCAGTAAGTAAGCCAAACATTTTACCCATTTTTCAGATGTGAAAAAAACCCACATGAGCTGAAGCGTTGCGGAGCTGGTGGGGATCATGTGCACAGGCACACAGAGGGTCACAAGGGCAGTCAGGTGATATGCACAAGGTGGAGGCTGGCTGAGAACAACTTCTAGGGCGGAATATAAATTCAACAAGCTCGCATAAAAACCACAGGCTGGAGCAGAGGGTGATGGTGGAGGAGGAGTTTGTGTGTTGAACCTTGGAGGCAGACAGATGCTCAGTGATAGATGATGACATCCAGGTGCTCACACTCAGTGGAAGCAAGAGGGGGAGATTATGATTAGTATAATGCTGGTGTCATAGCGGTCTGGACATCTGTGCTTACACAATAACCTCATCAGAAGTTTGAATCACTGTTTTCTTTGCAGACATTTTAATTTCATTGTGTCAGGGCTGCATCCTAATGTCTGCACTGCAGCGTATGCAAAGAAAGTTATTCACTATGAATCTGACAAGATCCTGCTGGTTTCTGGCTCCAGTCTGAAGGTCAAACCTGAGGAGAAAAAACGGCTGATTTAGTTTGTGTCCTGAAAGGCTGAACCTTTCATAGCCTGATACATACAACACTCATAAGCCTAAGAAATGTATGACAATAGCAATAACTAATTAATAACTGATAATCACAACTATTTTTTTTGCATTAGTCAATAGGTGCAACTGCAAAGGTCGAAACGAGCTACAAACACATAATTGCTGCAAACTCATTCATGACAAGTCATTTTATTTCACCGTTTTCTGCGCATTTGTCCAAAGTAATTTTTCATCATGGACATTTGATTCAGCTGAAAAGGAGTTTACTTATTCAAGTCTACTTTGATTTGCTTAGTAATGAAATTGCTTAAAGTCTTTGGCAACAATCAAAAAACATGTTTTTTCTGTAATGATAACATATGATAAGGTCTGAAAAAGAGATTTTGACTCCAGGAAAAATTACACCAAAACCAAGACTGTTTAGATCCCAAGAGAATTTTTTTATTTTAACTTTTAAAGCATCTGAAACAATGTCTGCAGAAGCTGCACTCACATTTTCCAGACACCAATTAAAAGTTTTTGCTATGAATCTTCAGTCAGAGTTGCTGCTTCTTGAATCCAGACTGCGTCGCAGGTCTTTCAGTAGATTAACACTGGCAGTGGGTCGGGCTCATTAAATCAGCAGTCCTCCGTCTAAACATCTCAAGGTGAATAATGATTATTTATTCTGCTTGATCTTGCTGAGCACTCTCCACCCTTAAAGCTTCTTTCTGTTTCTTCCTTTTCTCACAAACCTCTTTAAACTTTCAGTCAAATCCACATAAGATGCTGGAACTCAGACTATAACTTCTGAAGCAGCATCTTGTCGCTGATGTGTTTCTCAGTGATGTGTTATTTTGGATTTGAGAGAAATAAAAGCAGCATTAAGCTTACTTGCTTCAGAGACTATAGTGTGACATTTTTTAAAAACATTTCTTTTCTAATTTTGAGCAGTTGGGCAGTTATGCTCCTTTTCATTTTGTATGTCTGAAATATGTTTTAAAATACTAATTCAGCCAATGATCATGCTTCGGAGAGAGACAGAGGGTTAAACACTGACAGGTAGAATGAATAGTTTATATAATCCTAACCTCGGGATAACCTTAACCTCTCTCACTTATAAAGTTTGAAATTAAATGATCTACATCTCAAATGCGAGATCAAAAGCTGATCATCTGTATGACATTTGAGCACAGAGGAGGAGCAAGTCTGGAAAAATGATGTTTGAGGCCAGTTGAAGATCTGACAAACCGACACTCTATCCTAGGATTTAAAAGCCCTCTGCAGCAAGTCAAATAGAGTGATAAAAACTGCAACAAAAAATAATATAAAGCAGTCTCACAGCATTTATGAAAACTCAATTTAACCGACATTGTTACACTCAAGTGTACAACCCACCGCACTCAAACAACAAACCGGTAAGCAGACATCAGATGAATAACTGCAGCGGTCGTGTAAAACATGGACATTGGATAGAAGCAGCAAAAAGTCTCACTTTACACATAATCAGAGCACAAGACTCAACTGTGATGCAGCTGCTAAAACATTACTAATGAAATACTTTTATTTACAAACTCAAACTCTATAGATTACCTGTCTCATAACATGCAGTCATGACATGGTGATAGCTTTAACAAATACTATAACATTTATAGTATTATTATATTTACATTGTATCCAGAATATCATGTTTCTGAGATCTAACACTAGTAGTAAAGTTTATATCTTTGAATTGAAGCGACTTAAAACAGATGCAGCTTTCTTTTTTCTGCTCGTCAGCCTTTTTTCATGAAAAGCACTGAGCCGGGTCTGTTACTTAATGATGCAGCGCTACAGTGAGGGAATTCGTCCTCTGAGAACCATAAGGACCAGAATGCTCCAGCTCCATTAAAACGGGAGTGTGAGACCTGTCGGCCAGATTTACGACAACACAAAGCAAACATTCAGCACAACAACAAAGTAACAGGATACTGATGGGTTTTAGTTTGAGGTCTGTGGCTCCACACCAGCAAAATGAATATAAGAGGGAGAAATGGCTGGAGTGTCTGTACTGTAATTTATATCAACCTCCAAATGCAACACATTTTCCTAAAGCAAACTGACTGCTTTAATCCAGACGACTTATCTGAAACCTTGACTGCTCATATTTACTTATAGGAAGGAAGAAATGCAGCTGCACAAAAGACGCGTAAAAACTGTTTTCTGCTTTGTATCTGCAAAAATACAGATTTTGAAACAAATTCACAGCGTAGATAATATCTCAGACCTCTCATTCAGACAAGAATGAAACCAAATAAACTTAATAGAACAAAAAACAAAATCAAGCAAAGATGGAAAATGAACACAAATAGAAAGTGTGGAGGTGGAGGGTTGATGATTGGGGCTTTATTTGCACCTTTCAGTCACTGTCAACCTTTGGCTCCTGTCAAAAATTTAAATATTCTTAATATATCAATAAAGAAATGTTATTTTTCTTTTAAAAAGTACAGAATTGATATAACAAACATTTAAAAGTGATCTTGAAAGTGTTGATTTTATAAGAGATTTAACATAAAAACAATGATTGTGCTTTAGAGAGAGCATGAAAATGTTTATACCTATTTTTCCTCAAAACATCTCTGTTTTAAATTATTATTATAGGTAAATATAGAAATATCCCTTGTTGTGGCAGAGTGGATAAATTCTTGTGCAACAGCAGCAATAAAAGATTCACAAAAAGATTATAAAATCTATAAAAACAGAATAAAGAACAACCTGGTGTAAAGTAAGGAACATTTTTCAACATGAATACTGTGCAGTTATTGAAAATAGTGTTAAACGTGGCCAACTCAACAGCAATAACAACAACATGATACATTTTTAACTTCCTTTTCTTTGTGTTGTCAGATTTAAACAGAAAAGGTTTTCAGATAAGCAGGGAAAGCTTGACACATCCAGAGAGAAAAGGATTTTTAAATCCACACAAAGCAACTGAATTAAATCCGACAGAGTTTTTCCTTTCAAGTCCAGCCTGTCGACATTGATTATAATGACTTGGAGGCTGAACATGAAACTATTGCTTTGTAGCATCTGCTATGAAATATCAGCAGAGGGAGAAAACAAATTCTTATGCAGTTGTCAGTGGGGATTTTTTTTTTGGCTTAAGTCAACACTGTACAGCGTTTATTTAGAAAAAAAAAGTTTTTTTTTTTAACAAAAGATTAAGGCGAGATAAATTCCTCGATCAAATTCTAAAAAATGTTTAGTAGCATAAATTTTACTCAACAGCAGCATTTCTGTTACCTCATTGCTTCTGGTTTTTTTTTTAGTTCATTTAAAAAAAATGAATAAATAAAATCTCCCAGCATTCATAAACACCTCTCAGGTTGAAAGGCGCTAAAGATTAGCTAAGATTTAATTGTTTTATCAAAAACCAACATTATAAACAGACCAATGTGTTTTAGCTTGTGGTTTCTGCAAGGTCATAGCAAAACACTGAGGAGGAGAAAAGTTGGGAAAATCTAAATATTTGGGTTGAATCACTTCAGAGTAAATGAAACTGTTTATGTCCTGACCAGGCCATGTGATTGGGCCGCTCAACTACCAACCTCTTCTCTTTCTGCTACTTTCCAGGCTTAAACACTGTAAATAAAAGTCAGGGATTTATCATGCAACATTGATTTAAGGCACTCAGGTCACATTACGGCAAAAAAATTGGATTTGATTCACTTCAGGCCATAGTTTGAATGTGAACATTGACAACACTGCAGCCAGCTTTAGCATTTTAGCTGATTTCAGCTCCTTCCTCTGGATGACTGAAAGCTGGAGATGGACACACATGAAACTGACTCCATATTGCTTCATCATCTTGATGTCGTTGACACGCTGCAGAATTTACGTAAGTGAAAAGTGCAGAGTCACTTCCAGGGTTAGTGGTTAATTACCAATGCACGCCACAGTTCATGCCTATTCACTGCCATTTCATCACTTCCTATTTCTACTTGGTTCCTGTAAATGAACTTTATACTGAAACTTCAGACTCATACGAGACGATTTCACTTTTCTTTGTAGTAAAGTATTTTCACAAATTCTGGACATTTTACAAATAACTCTTAAATCTCAATTGAGATTTAGTAATTCACTGAATATATTACATTGCATCCTTTGTTCATTTATTTTGGGTGTGAATCCTGTTTATTCTGATCAAATCAGAATAACCTTAATAAACCTCCTACTGGGAGATTATAACCTTAAACTGTCAGTTGATGAAGTGAATAAAAACCAATGAACTTTGATAGGAAAAGAGTAAATCTGCAAAGAGATGAATAAATTTATCACTCCAATGTTTCTTTTTGTATTTTGTTCTTGATCTGATGAAAAACTACAAAATTCTCTGTTGTGGCTGCAACGTCCTGCAGGCTGCAAACACATCTACACTAAATGCAAACCCTGAAAAAAATATAGGCAATGTATATTTCATAAAGCAGTGGGAAAGACATAAAAAACAAAGTAAAACAAAGCAAAGAACTGCATATTTCTTGCAGATGTTTGAGGCTCTGTTTCCTGCTCTTCTCTGTCATTATGTGTGAACTCGGTGAACCAGGCTGGTCCTTGCAGCAGCGGAGAGGATGAAAGCAGTTGCTCTCTGCCTCCAAGCTCCACTTACATCGACTTTCCCATCTACAGTGACAAGGATGCTTTGTATTATGCTTCATGTCAGGATAAGTACTGGATGTGTAGGACTTTTTCTCTGCGCTATATCTGAGCAAATCCAGTTATCGAAATGTGTATTCATGTTGCAGAATTACAGATAGATATCCGTGTACATGTAATAAATCCCACTGGAAGAGGTTAAGTGTATTTTGTAGGACATTCCTGTAAATGCACCAACAGAGGAGGAGAAAGTGAATCCAATTTCCTGTTGAGTGTAAGAGTGTGCAGAACAAGAAGCACTTTGGGAATTTGTGTGGAGAAGGCCAGAAGATGTAAGGATACAATTACTAAGTTAATGGCAGGAAACCAACCGTTAAACGAGTCAGATGTTTCAAAGTCAGTCCCAACTATAAAGCAAGTGAAATTTCACCTCTTCATCCCCAAACTGTTCAGTTTCTGTGCTGGAAGGACAGAGAAAAGACATGAGATGCTATAATGCTGTGAGTGACCTTAACCAAAATAAGGGGCTCTTTCAGTTCGTTTCTGACAGTTCTGGTTCTGGTTCTGACAGTAAAACAATCAAGGCTCGTTATAAATTGCAGTTTTATTTACCCTTCATCTTGTTTTTCCACTCATAGCTGAGAAAGTTTTGACAAAAAAATCTCTGAAATTTTGAGAATAATCTCCCAGATTCTATAGAAATTGGAAACTTTAGAGATTCAAAAGTTTTCTTGCATCACTAGTAAAGAAATTAAAAAATCTTTATGTTGATTCTAAATAAATAAGACATATCTAGAAATATACGAGCTAAAGATAAAGAACTTGAATTGGTTTTATTTTTTCATGAACAATAATAATATTCAACATAGCTTAATGTCACATCATAAGCTTTAAACCCTCAAGTTTATTTATAAGCCATGTGACTGAAATCTACTCTAAAACTTAGTTGAAGGTAAAGATACATTTTTTAACATCCCAATAAAACCTGTAACTTTTAACATTTGTTCCAAATAGTTCAAAAACATTTAAATCTAACGTTTCCAACCTTGAGCTGCAGAAAGCCATGTGGAGCAGTTAGGAAGCGCTGCAGTAAATTAGAGGGATGCATCTCTGTCTCTGCAGAAGAAGCTTCCAGCAACAGCGCTGATTTAATTTCATGAAGGGCAATAAATGCTGAGTGACGGTGCTGCTCGCTGCAGGGTTGCTGTCATCCAGCGTTCTCCTGCCGTTCGCTCCATCATAAAACGTCTCCTTGCCGTTTCTCACTGTTAAAAGGAAATGTGATTACTGTCTTCACAAACGGGAGAAGGTCCAGGGTGTGAAAAGTTTTTGTACCTCATTGTTTCAATTAAATTTTATCTATTAAGATATTTTTAGAAAACACCACAGGTCCACAGTGCGTTGCTGTTAAAGGGGACCTATTATGCTAAATTAAAATTTCGAACACTTTTGTATTTCGATTTGGGTTCCTACTGTCTCTAGAAACAGACCAAGGACAGAGAAAAACACAGTTTTGTTTTTGACAATTTAATGTTTTTTGTTGTCTAGAAAATGAATTGTTTGTAAAAAACCTCCTGAATGCCCATCACCTAGCAACCCCAGTGAAGCCTGTTACCTAGCAACCCCAATGAAGCCCGTTACCTAGCAACCCCAATGAAGCCCGTTACCTAGCAACCCCAATGAAGCCCGTTACCTAACAACCCAGGCAGAGCTCCAACACGTTTGGTCAGCCGGTTTTACTGCTGAATGCACTGCACAATGGCTGCTGGAAAGAAAAGCGTTTTGTTGTTGACTTACCATCCAGAAACCATTTCCTGGTCCTAACACCAGCTGCTTTAATCTGATGGAAAACTGGACCTCGTCAGTTCAGTAATGTTTATTCTGAATCAGATTTTGATGACTCATATTTTGTTTTTGCTGACATTTTTTTCCCCAACAGAGCTCAAACTTTTTTTCAAACTGGATGCCTTTTTTTTTTAAACAAGGCAAATATTAACTGATCTATAATAATTTTCCTACACAAAAATACTTTTGACTTGTGATTTATTTAGTCTTTTACTATTTTTTGTTTTTAGAAAATCAAATAATAAAAATACTTTTGACTTGTGAAATTTATTTAGTCTTTTACTATTTTTTGTTTTATATTTGATCAAAAACAAAAGTATACTGCAGATCTTTATACATAGTGCATGACTGCATATTAATCGAGACATATTTTGTTCTTGAACTTTTAAGCCAGGCAGTTTTACATGTTTACAGAGAGTCTCAGGGGTTCAATGTAATTTAACAAAAGTGTAACAAATAAAAGAGCAAATATTTGTCCAGAATGATCTTGTTTTGTTCTTTTCTTTGAGAAGAAATGAGAAAAATAGTCTTTTAAAAGTGTTGCTGCCATACCTTCTATAATTATCCACCCTGAAAAAAGAAGGTTTAAGTATTAAATGCTCATGATGGAAACTTTTGATCACATCTGTACATGTTGAATTTTTTAGTCACTTGAAGGTTGAATAGAAAACAAACAGCGATGTGTTACGCTTCTTGCAGCTGAAAGTCAGAAAATCAGAGACAAGAAGGTATTTTTTCTGTAGTCATGAAAACAGTGGCTTTTTAATGTAAACACTACATTCGATTGGTTTTTCCAGCACGGACATCCCACATGAAATAACAACCATTCACTAAAGAAGAGTAGAGGGAGAGAAAGAGAGAAAAAAGCTGCACAGAAAAAAAGCATTCACTGGGTAAAGAACAGAACGTAGGTAAGAAAAAAATAAATCATGAGGATAACAGGAACAGAATGCAAAAAAAACAGCTTCATTGCGTCATTATACACAGTTTTTTCTTTTTTAAAAACTAGAAATCAAGAAGGCAAGAAAGAGAGGTTTCTATAGGTAGATTGATGAGGGGGAAACATAGATCAGGTATGAATAAATAACAAATTTCCAAATCTACTCATTGTGTGTCTGTGTGAGTGTAGCGAGTGTGTATGTGTGAGGTGAGAACTGTGCTTTTCATTATAGACCTGGAAGGTGTGCACTAAACTGAAAAGAGATAGAGAAGAAGAAGGAGCATGACTTTATACAGCGCCGATGTGTTAACATGCGGCATCCCTAACTAGCGGATGCAGCCAGAAACGTGCTCTCCCCCACAAAAAGAGTGTTTTTCTTTTATCCCCCCAGAAATAATAAAAAATAGATATTGTTATAATATTATATTTAATCGTTCTGAGTCAGGCTAAAGTGAGGAGACGGTTCTAATGCAGGGAAACAGGCAGAGGAGGCGGAGCTTTGGCCTGGGGGCGGGGTTTGGGGGCAGGGCACATATCGGAGCGTTACAGCAACACCGGGTTCTCCGTGGTTCCTCGTCAGCTCACCGTCCGACCGGAACCGTCCGACCGGAACCGTCCACCGAACGTCGGCTCATGTGAAATGGAGAAAGAAAACGTTCTGTAGCTACAAATCACGAGAAATCGTCATGATGCCGGTCAGTGTCGTGGTGAAGGCGGATTTTTCTCTGGGAGATTTTTGCCCTTTGTGTCGCTGCAGGAAAAATCTAAACTTTTCTTCACTTCGAAGCTTCACATGTGAGCTGTTCCTGCTCGGAAACTTCTACTCACATTTTTCTGACATATTCTCATAATTCATCCCTCACCCCCCCCCATTCAGAAACCAATCAGCTTTCCCCTTCAGTTGCTGCTTCCACATTTTTTATTTTTTTTTATTTTTTATTTTTTTTATTGTTTTTCCATTTAATTTTCACTTTTTATGAAGTGTTTTTTCCCTCATAAGCAGCTTTATGTTATAAGTTTTAACAATTAACTGGTCTTTTTTATACAAAGTTGATTAACTCATGCTATTTGTGTTGGGAATGGAAAAGAAGAGAATGAAATGGACAGGAGGGGGGAAGGGTCAAATCTTGACGCCTGGGCGCCATGCAAGAGTCGACAGCGAGGAAAGAGAGGATGGCGGGCGATTGGTCAATAAATAAATTAATAAATTAATCAGTTTTCTTAAATGGAGAATGTTATTAGGTTATTATGGGGAGGAAGGTAGAGTTTTACCTGCTTCTAAAAGCGCAGCTATCTACAGCGCAGTGCCTCTGTTACACGGCACTGACGATTCAGTCAGTAAGCAAGTTTCCTGTTGGCTCTCGAGCCCGACTGGTCGGCGGCTGGCCAATGACAAAGACCAGATTATGGGAACAGGAAACCGGGGATCCTGGGTGGAAACTGGGTTTTGAATGTGAAGATGTTAAAAGTTACTCAAAAAAATAAAAAAATAAAAAAAAAAGGAACGTCTTAAAATGTCTTCTCAAATGTAAACAACAAAAATAATCAAGTCAGTTTTAGCAGATTTTTTTTTTAACGTTCTTATCCAACTTGTCAGGTGCATTTTAGTGCTGCTCACATATACACATATTTCTGCAAATAAAAAAAGTATTAATAATCCGTAAAACAGCCCAAAACAACCAGGATTAAACATGAAGTGCAGGTGAGAGGTGAGAAAAATCAGTGTACAGACTCAATAAATATACACACGATCATCAAAGAAATAAAACAGCATCATCATCGTCAAAGTAACAACACATAAAAAAGTATGCAAGAAAAAAAAGTACAGGCTTCGGCTTTGTTAACAAAAAAAAAAAAATCACACAGTCGACCACTGAGAGCGGGAACGGAGGCTTTCCTCAACTTTGTTCAAGATGTTTCAAGGCTGCAGGTTTGGGTTTTTTTTTTTCTACTAAAACTAATTTTGTTTGCTTGGCAACAAACCCAAAAAAAAAAACATCAGGGGGGAATCAGAGCAGAGAGGACACAAGAACCAAAAACATTAGATAGATTTATATATATATTTATATTTATATGCATGTATGCCTATTTTTTTTTAAATCATCCTCATTATTAATATGTACCTAGTTGGATTTTTGTTGTTTTTCTTTAGAGAATCATCATCATCATCATCATCGCCATCATCATTTCCACAGCAGTGCCAAAGGAACAAGACAGAGGATCAGGAGGAAGAGGAAGAGGACAGGAAGGATGGGAGAAAAGTGGAGGAAGGGTGATGGTGGGTGGAGGGAGGGGGGTCCAGGGTGTGTGTGGGCGCGCTCAGTACAAGCCACACCCTCGAAGGTTGTTGGCGATGATGATATCGGTCACAGCGTCAAACACGACCTGGATGTTCCCCGTATCTGTGGCGCAGGTCATGTGACAGTAGATTTCCTTATTTGGAGAGCGGTTCTTGCTCTCGAACTGTGCTTGGATGTAAGCTGCCGCGTCTTCGTAGGTGTTGGGTCCTGAACGAGCAGAAAACAGAGCAGGTTAGGATAGATCTATGGTCTTTACAAAACATCGTCTTTAAACTTGTTTGCTTAAAACTGTTCTTAGATAATAAGATTTTAGTCTGCTCAGTTCTACCCATTTTTGAGCTCATTTACGGCCTCTTGTCACTTTAAATCCAAATAAGCTGCTGCTGGCCATGCTGTACATCTTTGAGAAGCAGAAGTGGAGCCTTCTGCACAACCAACATGAATGCAGCAAGTGGTTTCTGGATGATAAGTCAACAAAACATTTTGTCTTTTCCAGTAGCCATTGTACAACACACAGCAGTAAAACCAGCTCAACGAATGCGGTGGAGCTCTGCTCGGGTTGCTGGTTGCAGAGCAGTTCCTGCTGATTTGTGATGTTTCATTCTGGGGTTTTTTGAAACCAGACACCAAAAAGCATCAACTTATTCCCAGATTGGTTTGTTTTTAGAAGCAGCAGAAACCCAAAAGAAAGTACAAAAGCTTGCAATATGTGAATTTTCCATAATACTTTTCCTTTAAGGATGCAAAGCTGCAAAACCCTCCAAATCCACCCAAGCATTTCTGTCATGTTAAATGAAATCAGACAATGTATTTCCAGCGATCAGAATGAGGAGTGTTCAGACATTCGGCTGGACAGAGAGGGAGAACCTGACGCAGCAAAAAGAAAAGGTGCAACCTGTCAGAACGGCTGAGTGTGACTATCAGAGCAGCGTGAGAGACGGGTGAGTGTGTGAAGAGGCTTATCATAGCGCACCATGCGCGTCTATTACTCACAGTGCTTTTATCCGTCACCGCTACATCTGGCTCCCACTTCCACGTCAAGAAGTCTTTCTGCTTCCCTCTGCTGTTTCTGCAGACTCTCACTGTCAACAACTTTCCTCTCCTCCCTGCACTCACTATCATTTCTCCACTTGTGGAAATGCAGTAAAGTAAATCTCCTCTTGAAGCGAGGTTTTATGTTCCTCCAACCATTTCGATCTCCCTCTCTCTGCTGCAGACTAACTTGCAGCTGTAATCATACCGCAAGATTTAAAGTGGCACATTTTTCAGACGGTTTATAATGCAGAGACAGTAAATCCACATCTGAAGGTCTCATGCACAACTAATGCCCTCAATCAGGCAGCTGTTAATCAGAGAACAGGCCTGAGGTTTTTAATTTCCAGGAAATCTCACTCAGACAGTAAAGATCAATCATTCATGCTTTCGTATCCAGTTTTAAATGAATCAGGACGACCACCCGGCTCTCTGACCGAACAATCTTAAGGTTAAGGCTTCAGGTCAACAGTTTGATCTCCAGAGTACGTCGAGCTGCATGAGCTTGTTTGCATTTTTGCCAAAAGCTGTTGGAGAAAATTGATTTTCTGTCCCAACAGGAAATATGAAACCATCACTGGCAGTCAGAACAGCTGAAACATAAAAGCAGCTCTGACCAAAGGCGATGAACAACTCAAAGTTTGTGTTCATCGCAGTTTTCAATTGCAAATGAAACTGCAATTTATTTACCAGTTTTAAGCTGTTATAGATTCTACTGAACCAGCACTCAAATCACTTCAAACAAATGCTCAGAAAAAGTCCTACTGACCACATAACAGACATATGACAGGGGAACAAAAAACAGCTACTTATAATTTTGATGAGACCAATTTTAGAATCAAGGACTTGATCATTTGGGAAGGTAAAAGTGGTGATTAAGGTGCAAAATACCCCAAAAGGTTCCTGTTTAAGATCCCCAACAGGAGATCAGGGATAACCTGTGAATGAGAAACTTTAATGTTTGCAGCTTGAAGCTGCTGGCAGCAGAAATTTATGCTTGAAACAAAGACATTGTTTCAACAATTCAAGCCTCGACGTCTCCAGATCAGGAGATCATGAAATGAGTTTCTCATCAAAGAAAGCTTGAGGTCTCATTTTTTTCAGCGGATTAATAGGATAATAAAGCTGCTGCCTCAAGAAAAAAAAACAAAAAAAAAAACCGTGATTTTGTTTTTTATAATGAGAAAATGGAGCTGTTATTGAAAAAATAATAAGTTTGAGAGTTGCAATGGTTATTAAAGGATTTCTCAAAAATGCATGAAAGAATCAAGGTAACACTCCAAGTATGTTTTTGATGAAGGAATAACATCATAATAATGTGATGCTGCCTCTTTAAGTGAACGAAATCTCTCACCTGTGTACTCTGGGAAACAGATGCTGAGTGGAGACTTCTTAATCTTCTCTGCAAACAGATCCTTCTTGTTGAGGAAGAGGATGATGGAGGTGTCGATGAAGAACTTGTTGTTGCAGATGGAGTCAAACAGCATCAAAGACTCGTGCATGCGATTCTGCAGACGAGGAAGAAAAGGAGCGGGGAAACGGTGAGAGGAGCGGGAGCAAACAGGAAAACGGGATGATGAGGACGGATGACAGGAAGATGAGAAACAAGAGGAAATGTTTAAAGTTAACAGCAACTCAACAAAAGTGAAGATTTACACAATAACATGTTACTATTAAAAGTTGAGCGAAAGAGTGATGAGAGAACAAAGAGGGAAACTTTTCTCTAGAATTAATGCTTCAACGTTTTCCTAAGCCTTTATGCTGCTCTCATTTGACTCGCACTCAAACCAGCGACTGTTTTACTTGTTTACAGAAATCCTTTGTTAATAAATAATTACAGCTGTGGAAAAAAAGACAAACCCAGAAAAAGAAATCGGAGGAAGAGAAGCGAAGAACGAGAGCAACACTAATAAACTTCTTGATATCCAGGAAAAACATTTTAGGAGGGAAAATAATCACACATCTCCGGTTGCTCATGTGGTGCTTTATTATCACTGTCTTATGTATAAATACAATGTTCAATAAATTATCAACAGAGAGGGAGTTACAGCACAGTTTAGCACTTGCACACATACAGTATATACACATCCATCTACAGTTTGTGCAGGTTTGCAGTACCTGGACAGTGTTTACAGTGTTGGTTGGCATGGAGACAGAGTTAACTTATGGTAACAGGAGAGCTGGGTAATGGGTGTGATGAGAAAAGGCACAGTTGATGCTCCGGAGTTCAATCTGCAGCCGGGAGGCTTCCTGCAGGAGAGCGAGCGACTCCTCGGCTCAAGTGCTCATTACGGCAAAGAGGGACTGAAAATCAGAAGATCGCTCATACTGTAAGGACATGCAAGCAAGGTCACGGTGGGAGCTGCTCTAGAGCTAATAAGGAAAATATTTGGCACTTTGGTTTAGTTCTTCATCTGCAGCACTGAGGCACATCAGCAGCTTGTTATGCTGCTGTTGTAGGGCAAAAACAAACAAAGAAATGCGGCACAAATGCAACCTTATTAGCCGTGCTGCAGCCATGCAGCATTTTTTATCTGAATTTAAGATCTACACAGAGAAATGACAGATAAACTACATTACCCACAAATCCTTATTTTATGTAGCCAACACAGATTAGATAAGTACTAACAAAGATCACGTTTTGTTTTTTGGTCTTGGCCCCAACACACACATCTACACACCGACACACTGATTGGCTCATTGTTCTTCTCTCAGCGCTGCTTCCATCCTATTAACCCCTAACTGCTTTAGTGCTACAATGCGGTACTTTATGTTTAACAAACAATTGGATGTTCTGGAAGGTCAAGCTGAATGAGCAGATCATATCGTTTAATCAATACAAACGCTATGAGCTGCAAAGAAATGTTGGTTCTTCACCGTTTATTCAAGAAAAAAACTTCCTACGTGTTCAGTGATGTATAGATGAGCAAAACTCAAGGTTGTATTTCTTATAAAGACATACATTTAAGTTATGACTGAATAAACCGTAAGACGAGACTCCCCAAAGGTTTCACTAATACATTTTTAATTGGAAACTTTGGGACGTTTTGGTCCATTTCCTCATGTAATGTGGGTTTTGGTAAATCTTAAACTGCTTAAGCTGTTATTGCTAAAGACAGAAAAAGGCATCGGTCTTGACTTGTCTTTCAGGTCTCATTTTCACATGTTATTTTTTTTTTCCAATGACAACAATGGGAAGGCTTTTTTCCAATTAGAAATAGTCATAATAATTTTTTAACTTGGTTGAAGAGGCAAAACTAACAATGAAAATATCAGAACTTTTCTGAATCCTGACAGCTACAGACTGTTTGCCTTAATCTGCTCCCATTTAACTACACATCTGACCTCCAGCTCAGCCAGGATTTACAGCCAAGCCAGAAAATGAGCCACATGGCCGATGAAGCTCATAAACGCCATGTTTACATGCAGCTGTGCTGTTGCTACAGAATCAACAACACTGACTCAAACACAGCGATAATGATTCAGGAAAAAAAGTTAGTAATTTGCCACCAAACAGCCCAGGTGCTTCACTCACCTTAGCATGCCTGATGCTTGAAGCTAAAAGCGAAACTTGAGTTTATCTACTTTTTATTTATTTGACTAATAATGATGTCACCACTTAGACATGGCACTAAAATTGAGTTATCAGATAGCCAGTTGACTTTCTTTTTTATTTGTAAAAGGAACCAAAAAACAAAGCAAAGCATCATAGAAAAGTAACGGACCCGGTCATGATGAGGCAGAACGACGTGAATCCCTCAGCACTGATCCCAGTGGACACAAACCATCAAAAGTCACATGAAATTCTGCTTCGTTTCCTCGTGTTTAGACCCAGGAAGGGCCAACCGTTATCGCAAGACAGGAAACATTCGTACAAACATTGTGCTCATAAAATTTGGACTAATAGTAATACTGAAGCAAGTTAGTCAACAACATTTTGAAATTTCTCAAACAAGTTTAATTTGATTGTTACATTATTTCCAGATTTCCAGAACTATCAACTATGGTGTGCAGCATAAAAGTCATGTTTCCCTGCAATGTAATGCAAATATAGGAAATAACAATAAAAAAGTAATGAAAATATAGGATTTTTTTTTTAACGAGTTCAATGTTTGGTTTCCTGTGAGAAACTGATGACCAGCCTCTGAATCCTTCTATGCATCCTGACTTTAAAACCATTTATCAGATCAAAGGAATCAATAGGAGCCATGTTGAGAGGTGCATGGACCACATTAAATAAACTAAAATTACTTTACCACATGTCTCTTCGTAATGTTTGCAATAAACCAGAGACTAAGACATCTGCAAAGACATTTCAGTTCTGGAAAACAATTAAGTTGAACCAAAAATATGCAAAATGCTTAAAAGCTGCAACTCACAAACTCTTACACTAATTGATTTGGATGTACAAAATGCATATTAGATCATTTAGGTTCGAATTATGTTTATGCTATAAAGCAAAACGGGGGTAAATTAATAATACTGATCAAAAACAGCAAAAAAAAAAAAAACACCTCTATGTCATTCAGTGCTGCCAGAATCAAGGAGCTGGAGCTCAAACAGGATGTTGTCACTTTCTGCTGTGAGGCAAATAAAAATGAAGACTTTTATTTTATCACTGCGAACATTTACAGAACGTCACGTAAATGGAAAATTCAGCAGGTTGTCTTCCTCCAACTGGTGACAGATCTTTCTGTTCGGCACTAGAAACAAAAAACTAACAAAACTAATAAACTGCACTCATTTGCTATTATCCTATTTTAAAGCCTTTTCTGGCTTAATTCAGTGAGATTAAACAACAACAAGAAATTGAGGCAAAATTTAACAAGATCAATGTTGGTTGATGAAAAATGTTGCCAGTAAGGTGAATCCTAAGAATTTAGTTTCCATTAAAAAAAAAAGAAAGAAAAAAAAATGCAACTTCTCCTGCGGATTTAGACGGAAAGTACCTTCCATAGAAAAGGAAGGAGAACTTTATTACTAAATCATTTTTAATGCACAGAATTAAGTCATTTTAATTACTTAATTGTGCATTAAAATTGGTAATTTGAAAGCTAAGAATAAACAACAAAAAAAAAATAAAGAACAAGAATATAATTATTGTTGCACTACCTATCCTACCAAGAGATTTTAAGGACACATTGCATCATCACTCTCACACAAACAGCAGATTTTCTGTTTGCCAAATCAACCAGAATCCATCTGATGCTTTCAGCTACGAACGATGGGAACATTTTGGCAAAGGAAGGTGTGGCGACATTTTAAAAACCCAAGGGCCGTTCCGTGCGTTCAGTGCCTGTGCTGCTGTGTGTGTTTGTGTTAGCGTAAAGGGTAGACAGGTGCCTTGCGGGTAATTAATCCACAGATACTGACTCCACCATTGCACCCCTGAGCTAATGCTGTCTCCCAACACAACACGTACACACACGTTTGTGAGCTGACCTTTCCTTTTCTGTTAAATGACACACACACTATTAACTGTACGCAATCTGCAAACAGACACAGACACAGAAAATCCACAAGCAGAATCATGCACAGCAGGCCGATCAACAGCCTCGGGGAGCGCTCCGTCGCTAATTAGGAAATTTGGCGCAGATGTGGAAAGATGAGCTGATGATTGTCATCTACCTGTTTAAAAGTGAGGCAGAGGATGGGAGTGATGAAGCTCGAAACACAGCAGTAAATCCACTCACATTTCGCTACTGCAGAGTTTCCATTAAAAAAACCCAATTAAAATCACGTGAATAAGTTTGTTCAAGTGATAAGTTATTAAAAACATGGCTGCCCCATTTTCCTCCAACTACTTCCTGTCGTCTTCTTTGTGCCGGTGGCAACATCTGATTGTTGGTCATGTGAGTCATGATGCATAAAAAGTCTTCCCATTACAGTTTGGAAAAATAAACCAGTTTTCATGCTACCAAAGATCTCCGCCTCATTGCGCCAAATCCTTTCATTGAAAGTTGAGTTTTTGCAGAAGTGGTGTTTTTATTAAAAAAATGTAATTTTGACATCTTGTTTGGTCGATGAAAAACGCCGGTAAATAGACATCAATTGGAATTTTATCGCCATAAATGATAAATGATATGATAAACAGCCACTCCTACCTTACATTAACATGTAATAATCTTCAGTCTGAACCCAAATCCCAGCCATCTACTCGCTCCAGGTTTCCAAAGCTCAGCTCTGGGTTTTTTTGGCGGACAGTAGGAATGTTACAGAGAGCAGCATCAGATAATGGCTGTAGTCTCAGGGCGGGGAGAAATCGATGCATCCATCCAGCCACTATCTGTAGCTGCCGGGCTGAGTCAGCTTTTCTAGCCCTTTGTTTTAAGTGGTTTCATAATGGAGTCGTTCAAACTGCAACATGAGGCAATGATGCAACCTCCTCCCAGCTCAGATCCTGTTTTCCTCCATATACATCCTAATTGTTTACAAATAAAAACCAAAAACACACAATTGATAAATATGTAATAAGGAATATTAGAGTTGAAAGTATTTACTTTCGGTTAAAACTGGGAGATTTTAAATAATAATGTTCTTTGTTTAAAATAGGGTTGATTCTCAGATCTCTTGCAAGATCCTGTCTCATATCAGAAGCCAGAGGAAAACTGGCCTAAAATGGTTTTTATTATTAGAAATGATAAAAAATACTGCTTATCCAGACAGGACATTACTGGTCACCAGGCAGAAAACAGTGTAGAGAAACGTGTGACGTTCCTGCTAATCATAGGAGATATGGACCACAACCACCAACGAACAGCTAAAACATCCCCTAAAATGTTTATAACGCCCTACTTTATTAGTTCAAACACCAATATAATATATGTTATTACAGTCTTTACACGACCGGGGAAAATCAGATGTTTTCCTCATTTCCGCTCTCAGGAGTTACAGCTAATCTAGGAAAAATAGGACTGGCTGCTTTGCAAACGATGTCAATGAGCTTCACGTTTAGGTATTTTAGCTTCTCAAGCTACATTTTGTTTTGAATAATTTGGAGTCACGTTCCCCAAAAAATCTATAAATATAAAGACATAGCTAATGCAGGAGTGTTCAGTAATAACCACAGACATTAGCTTACGTTTGTCTTCAGAGAGCAAAACAACCCAAACTTCTGGTTGCTACTGTGTTCAGTCACCATAACAAAGATAGCAGAGTACTGTGTGTGTGCGATTGATTCAATAAAATGCAAACTCAGTAATGCAAAAAAATCAGGTAAGTATAGGAGCTACGAATACACATGCAGCGGCCATGTTGGATTCTGAACGAGGTTGGTGAGGAATCTCGTAATATTTGGCCAAACTAAATGAAGCATTAAGCAATGGAAATTTCTTACAACACTATGTATGCATTAATGGCTTATCTAACAAACTTGTCAAGCTTTTCTCACAATTGCCCCTTTAAGGAATGAGCCAAGACACCATTGTGTGGTATAAAGGCCTGAGACAGAGGGGCTGGGACAGGGAACTGGGGCCAGGTAAGGTCAGAAACACAGCAGTACACAGCGGGAGTGATTCAGGACTAAACAAGCAGAAATTTCAGCCAACCAACCAACCGAGTTAAATCAAGCTGGACCAACAGTCTGCTCTGTAGTAAAGGAGGACAGCATTTGACCAACTCTCACAGGACGACCAATCGAATTGGCCCAAAACACGTGACATAACAAGGTACCACAGAAGGAAAAGCATCCGGTCAGTACAAGCCGCAGCCCCGCAGGTTGGTGCCTATGATGACGTCTGTGACAGAATCAAAGACGAACTGGATGTTGTTGGTGTCCGTGGCGCAGGTCACGTGAGAATACACCTCCTTGTTGGTCGACTTGTTCTTGCCTTCATACTGAGACTTGATGTAAGTGATCCCGTCTTCGTAATTATCTGGACCTGGAGATGACAAGAAGGAGGAGTTACGACCAGGTTCACAGATTTTTAATTTGTTCAGTTTTATTTTGTTTTGACTTTTTGTTTGTCTAATTCAGTTAGTTTTAATTGAAACAAACTGAAGTAGTTCAATTCAGTTAGTTTCTAGTTTTTATTAGTTTGGTTTTAGTTTAGTTTATATTACTTTTAGTTATTTCCTACTTTGGTTCATTTTCAGGTGCAGAAAGGTTGCAGTATAATGTTGTGGTACATCGATAAGGTAATGAGTACGCAACAGAAAATACTGTTTTCATAAAATGTAGTTTAATGCTGTTTACTGTTTTCTTTACTTCTGTTAATGAAAATGTTTCAGATTTCATTATTTAGTTTGTTTCTGATACCGTGGTTACGATGGAGCCTTTGATGCATTTTTCATCTGAAGCGTTTAGATCTGTGAACTGCCTCCTACTTCCCATTATCCCCGTTTTTTCCTCCATCAGCGCGATTTTGTGATTTTCTTTCTGAAAACCGAACCTTTGACTCTTGAGCTCAGCAAACATTGTGCTGAGATGTGCTGAGCTCACTGCCAGCGCGCTTTAATAAACGTGATGCCTGGACAACTTTCTGAGACAAACTGCAGCTGTGAGTTTGCTCCAATAAATGGAAAGTGATGGACATTAATACGTCCCGTCATTGTTGCCGCAGTGCGCCGCTTTCTCCTGGATTTCTATGATAAACCAGCAGCTACAGGACGAAAACTCTGGCAGTTCTGACAACCTGAAGCTAAAAACATTGGAGTCATTATTTGTACAGTGAGTGTGGTGATAAGTTTGACGCCGGAGCCAAATCCACGGTGGCTCCCTTCAGGTCCAGTTCATAATTAGCTGTTGGGGCGAGCGCCGCCTTCTGCCAGCTCTTGGCTTGTTTTGCTTTGTTCTCCTGCTTTTAAGGCGAGTCTAATCTCAGCGATTGGAGTCATTTTTGGTCCAAGCGTCGCCGACATCTCGGTGGCTCTCGGCCATCAGCAGGCGCTGCCTGTCTACTCCGGCAGGCAGTTGGTCAGAGACCGGCGAGTGGGAAGGGATGGAGAGGCGAAGCGACAGCTTTGGAATCCTAATCCCTTCTTTCTCACAGTCCTGCTGCTTTTTGTCTTTCTGGACCCTTTTTTTCCCACAGTTTTTTTTTCTTCCCAATTTTCCTCCCACTCTCAGGCGATTTCATGTTTAGTTGTTTTGTCTCGTGTTTTCTCTTGTCTCACACACTCAGGCCCTGGCAGTTTGGACCCTGGGAGCCCTGATTTCATCCTCTTCTGCTGTTTTCCTTTTTTTTACTCTTGTAGCTCATCCCTGGTAGGATTCATAGTCCCCAGTTGATCTGTTTTGGTTGATAACATGAACCTGCAGTTCTGTTGTCTAAAATGTAGCAGAATATTTCCTCCTTTTTGTGTAAAATGGCCACTGTGATTCCTCTACTCTTACTAGTTGTAGAAAAGTAAGAAAAACAGAGAAGTCTAATTTAATTTCAATATATAAAGGTTTTGTTTTCAGAAAAAAATTATATTTAAGTATATTATTTAGTGAAATGTTCCTTCTCAGAACATCCTGCTCAAGTAGATTGTTTTTCATTTGGGCTCTTTGTACTTTGAGTCTTAATTTATTAGGACTAATCTTATTGTAAATGTGTGCATGTAATCAAGAAACATTATTTAAGCATCCAAAAACACACAAAAAAATCTACAAATAAATTGTGGGTAAACTTTTTAAAGTTAACTGAAATATTAAATTAAAATCCATAAAGAAATAAAGGTCTTGTTTCCAGGATGGAGAGCCATCTAGTGGTTCAAACTGAAAACTGCAGGCAACTTAAAAGCTCATTTCTTAAAAAAAAAATTGGATTTCAGAGTAAGATTTAGATTTTTTTAATAATGGGGAACTAATGTCAATAAAAAAAGAAATAATTCACCTGATTAACATCTTTTCTTTGTCTTTATAACAAAGCAATGTTACGTATATGTTGTTCCTTTTATCTTTTATCTTTATCCCTCATCAATTTTTGATTCATATCTGTTCGCTGAGCGTGTGAAACGGAAGTCAGATTCCTTATTTGAGCTCATAAACCAACAAATGCTAAAATGGTTCAAAAAATATCCCCAAAAGAAACGTTTTTTTTTTTTTTTTCCTAGAGGTTAGACAAGTTGGTGATTTTCTAATGTTTTAACCAGAAATCCAGCATAAAGGGAACCGTCACTGTGAAGGATGTACCGGTGTATTCTGGGAAGCAGATGGTCAGCGGAGACTTGACGATCTTGTTTTCAAACAGGTCCTTCTTGTTAAGGAAGAGGATGATGGCAGTGTCGTTAAACCACTTGTTGTTACAAATTGAGTCGAAGAGCTTCAGCGACTCGTGCATGCGGTTCTGCAGGAGAGAGATCAGAAAATGTCAAACGGGACAGAACTCAACGGGAAAAAACTCCAAACTGCAGAATATGATGACGTGTGCAAAGGACACATAATCTGAGCTAAAGGAGGAACTGTGACGAAAACTAAAACCAAAAAGCAGAACAGAAGTTTGGGGGAGTTCCTCGTAAAACCACAGTTTGTGATCTGAGTTTGTGTGTTAACATTTTATATATAAGCATGCAACATTCAGAAATGATTAGTAAGACTCACTGGCAGTGAGCTTAATGAAGCCATGCATGTTGAGATGTTAGCTGTGTGTTAGTCTGCTCTAACGGCATCATTTTAAAATGAACCCTGTGAAGTTTTTCACCTGTAGGGGCGCTACTGAGCAAGATGAATCAGCCCAGTAATTAGTGAAGGGCTTTAAACAATAAAAACTTTTTAAACTTTGTTCAAATCAAAACTAGTTACTGGAAGGAAGAAGGTGAATTCCCAGCTTCTGGAAATGTCTTCCCAAAGCTTGAAACCTTAGGAAGGTTAATGCTTTTGGATTATTTTGAAACGCTACAATTAAAAATGAAAGAGATGGAAAATCCCTTCTTGACTACAAAAACAGTGCAACTTTATAGGAGCCTGAATGTGATCAAGGCTTTGTGTATAATTTTAACCTTTTGTTGTAATAAATCCAACTTGCCTAATCACACAAATTTGAAACAGGAACAATTTAATAAATCAAATATCATCATAAAATGACAGTGATGATGAGTGGGTGAAAACATCAAACCAGAACTGCATGTAGTTAAATGATCACAACAATAACTCCACAGGGTTCTAATGTAGAAATAAGTAGAAACATTAAGAGCAGATGTAAAAGCTGCTAAATTAATGTTGCAGCTGCTTTGGTTATGAAGTATCAAATCTTGTTTATTACATTAAGCCAAAATACTTGATTATTTTTCCTTTTACAAAATTTCTCATGCTTAATTTGTGTTTTCTGTGCATCATTGCCACCTAATTATTCACATTGCATTACAATAAATGGTGGATTAAAGAGAAAACTAACTGGATGTTTCAGTGGTTACTTATATAACAGGTAATAAAAACAGACAGATTCCTTCAAACTGTGAGCTGAAAGCAGTTTCTCTCTGGTTCTGATCCAACATTAACTTGAGGAGAAAGAGATCGATGGGATCCATCGACCAGATTCACGAGAAGCGACTGTTGGAGTTTCACAAACGAGGAAAAGAAAGAAGAGAGATCTATTAATAGAGATGCACCTTTTCATTTCCGATACCAATATCTGAGGTTTACCGATATGATAAAAAAAACAAAAAAACAGCTGAATTGACTCAAAACATTTCTTTTTTTTTTTTTTCTTAAATGCAGACATATACGTACTAAAGTAGGAATTTATTTGATAATTCGGCTCACTTAAATACACCAACAGCTGCACAAGCTTGGTCAGAAATGTAAAAACTGCTTTAGTTTGTTCGGTCAGTGCAACTAGGAGTAAAACAGCCAATGCAAAATAAATAATGAGGAAACTGAAAAACAACAGAATGACTACCTTGGTCAAAATAAACTGCAGCAAATCATCTTTCAAATGGCTCAGAAAGTTCAATTAGGAATTGTAAACATAATGTAAAATAAATAATAAAGTATAGAATTAGACTGAATAGATCTGCCTTCATGGATCGGGAACATTGTCACCGATACTCGATCTAGAATGTGTTTCAATATCGGGACCGATACCGATATTAATAAGGGATCGGTGCATCTCTAGCTATAAAACAGAGGAAACAACAAACACAGAGAGGACCTGCTTCCAGCCGCTAAGGTGAGTGTGTCGACCTATTTGGA
The DNA here is from genome assembly GCA_922788865.1 of Poeciliopsis turneri. Taxonomy (NCBI): domain Eukaryota; kingdom Metazoa; phylum Chordata; class Actinopteri; order Cyprinodontiformes; family Poeciliidae; genus Poeciliopsis; species Poeciliopsis turneri. Next base: position 1,834,696 of record CAKLNU010001104.1, read on the forward strand.
GGTTTTCATACCTGGCTGTGGGTGGAGCATCTGCATCTGACAGCTGATTGGTTAGAGAGGACAGTCGGTGGCGACAGTGACAAGAGGAGTAGAAGGAGCCAGATATGCTGCAGGGCGGAGCTTAGAGAAGGAACAGAAAAACGCAAGGGACCCGCCCCCCGCGTCCGCGTCCCCTCCCCTCCTCAACCCGACATGCTAATGTCAACACACATCCGGTGCTGCAGAGAGAGTGTTCACATTGCAGGAAGGCAGCGTTCACAACCAGCAGTCGTCATTTCAGAGAACACGATGAAGAGCAGCAACGACCAAACACAGTACATGCGCATCTGAAGAAGAAGGAAGGGAGTGACAGAGAGTAAGTGGTGCAGGGCGTGTTTGTACCGACAGACACCGATTGGAAACCAGTCAGAAGCTGGGAGGCGGAGCCTGTCAGGAGCTTTTTCTGTTTTTACCAGCAGAGAAAACAGAAACCAAGCAGCTCAAAATTTTCCTGGAGCGAAAGGTTTTAATATCTGATGGTAAAATAAAACAAGGATCCTCCAACAACGGAAGCATGAAAGAAATTTACAAAATGGATAAGATTCAATGAATTAACATATGAAGAATTTTATAAGTTTAGAATTTTTTTTATTTTTTTTTGTGATACTGATGTGACCATAAATTTTTTATGAAAGTATAACTGATTACACTTTAAAAACTATATCGCTTTATGTTATCAAAGCTAAAGTTTAATCACTTTTATAACAAATTTATGTCAGATCATAATTTCTTGGTTAATCACAAGTTGTCATAACGAAGACATTTTGAATGATGTGAACTTTGTATTAAAAGTGTCATGATTTACCAAATGACACTTTATGACAACAGTCATAAATATTCATGAAGACTTACTTATGTTTATGACGGTGTTATGACATGTTTATGACTGTCTTATGTCAGTCTTATTCACACCCCGTCAAATAAAGTGTTCCCCATTTTTGTGAGCAAAACTTTCCACTTAAGAACTTAAGAGTTTTATGGTTTTTAGTGTTTTTCTTTTGCTTTCTGGTAGCAAAGAAACAACATTTTGCAACCAAATTCACTGTCGTCTAAGTCTCATCTGATACAGTGAGGAGGCAAATACTTTTGCTCTGCACAGCAGATGACTAATTCACTAAGTTAATATTCAGCTTGCTTTCCAGTTCTGTGACACACATCAGCTCTGTTACTTACCCACAGCTCCTTTCACAGGTATTTTGACATTATAAAACTACACTCCTCCCTTTTGTCAAAGTTCAGCCTGTTTGCATGCAAATGTTCTTTTTATGAGTCCAATTATTGAAATACAGAGACAGGAGGCTCTATATTTCTCTGCTTCAGCTCATGAAGCAGGTTATATGAGCTAAAATCTAACAATCTGGTTCAAGATTTAAATGGTTTATAGATTATTACTGTCTTGAGATATCTCTTTTAACTGATCCCAAACTGTTTTGGGAAAGAGAGACTGTTAACCTGAAAAGTTCAGCGTCTCGCAATATCATATCAATTCCTTCACATTTTGCCATGTTACAACCAAAAACTACACCAGTAAAACACTGGGTTTTACTGGGAGCTGAAGAGGTGAAAGTTATGTATAAATTCTGATGGAGAAGAAATATTATTAGAAATAAAAATCTGAAAAGTCTGCATTTGCTTTCGGCTGCATTTACTCTGAAAAAGGAAATGCAGCTTAAGTAGCAAACAGAATCAGAAATCCAGCTGTTCCATGAAGGCATCACAGCAGTTATAGGATTTATTTTTTTGTCTTTGGTAAAAGACCACAACCATTTTTCTTGCTAGTATTAAACTTTTGGGTGCGTTTAGGTCGTGTTTACCCAGAATGCCTTGCGCTGTAGTGGTCTCTGGTTCACTTTGTGTTCACATATGTATTCAAACTGCAGAAGAGTTCAAATGAAGTGAGACCGAGGTTTTTAGGTGGACCAGAGTTTGCTGTTTTGTTGCGCTTCAGAGTGTGATTAGCATTCACACTTCAGCAAACGAGCTGGTCTATTCAGACAAACAGACTGGAGTTGAATTAAAGCGGACTGAACTGGGCTGGAAATAAATGCAGACCAAAAAAAAGAAAACCAAAATAAATAATTTTCAAATCAGTAGAATTGTCTGGTTGGAAACCAGAATAGCAAAATAAAATCATGAAATCACTGAATAATAGCCAGGAGTGAAGATGGATTCAAATCCATTTTCCACTGCTTTCTTGCTGTTACAGGCAGATTAACATCATAAGAAAAGTTGCTTGCTAATTAAAACTCCAGCAGAGCAGTGAGTTTAACAAGCTGCCGGATCGGGTTATGTGTTGCTTCCTCGGTCCAATTACTGGGAGGTCCTTCGCTTTTTCTTCCAAATTGTGGAATATTTTTGCGGGACTGGAGGCTTTCGGTAGTAAAAACAGAGAGAAGGTCGGAGCCAGGAGGAGAAACATTTGTCTGCTAATTAGAACTCCTACATGATTTGTAGCTTAGCGATAATAAAAATGGATAACAGAATGAAGATCAGGTCTGTACAAAGCATCCCTGGGTTTCTGTGAAAACTTCACAGTTTTGTCTCACTGCAAGTGCCTCAGTTTACTGATGTCTAACAATTACAGAAACGGTTGTGTTAAATGGGTCAATAAAGTTCCTCCATTTATTTCTTCCATGATGGATTGTTTCTCCCTGTGTGGTTATGAACCAATCCTGGGGATTCTAGTGATGCTGACTGCAGGCGAAGTTCCTCTCATATTCACAGCATTAGCTGCATTTCCACTCACCTTAAAATTGTGCAAATTAGGTCTACAGAAATAAACTGGTTTAATGGAAACACATTAACTTGAGGCAGTCTCTCTGCTGTATCGAAATTGCAGTATTGCAGTCCGTTGCAAAATTGCATTTTTGCAAAACTGCAAAGAAAATTCTTTATGCGCTTCATGAGTCACATAATCAACAGCAACAACATGAAGTAGAGGGAGGATGATTGGCTGGTTTTTTAAATGACTTATTGCATGAACAACCTTATTCAAATGTGATTTTAATCACAAATGTGATTTAAATGTGATTAAAATCACATTTGTGATTTTAATCACATTTAAAAATGTATTTTTTTTTTTTACATTAGTGGAATACTGACAAAGTTTTGCTCATTTGTAAAGGAAACGCAGCTACTGGCAGATTACTTAGAGTTAACCTTTAATTTAACGAACATGCTTCTTCAAACCAGAAAGCAGGATTAATATCACTCGGCTTGAGTCTGTGGATGGAGCAAAAGATTAGGGTTTTGGCCAAGAGGCCTTCCAACGTCAAGGACTTTGAACTCGATGCAAACAATAAATCAAAAACTATGAGTAGAAACATAAAAAACTGGTCACGTATTATTTGTATTTCCATGAATGGATATTAAGAATCGTATAAAAATAACAGCTCCGACACATTGTCTGCCAGGAGTATAAATAGTTAATTTTTTTGTTTTTCACAGCCTTTTGCATCATTTCAGACGTACGAAACGGAGACCTGGGCGGCTTGGCACATTGGCTTTGCAGGTTGTTTAATAAAATATGATCCTGTGTTTGTATGACTTTAAACTTTTGGATGATTTTGTGGGCGTGAATAATTTTGGGCGTGATTAAGATCATGCGTTTGACCTTAATGAAACTTGATGTATTTGTTGCCATTTCTAAAATGCTCTCACATCCATTGTTTCCTGTTGTGCATAAATAAAAAAAGATTCTGTACAGATTCCTCAGTTTGCTGTTATGATCTAAGAGAATATTTCAAATGAATTGCAAATGAAAAATTAAAAAATATGTGAACATTTTGGATTCAGTTGACATATAGAGTGTACAATGATGCAAACATGTACACAAACTGGGGCCTGATTTAGGATTGAGAATCACTGGTTTAGTGAAAAATGAGGGCAAAAATTGGCAAAGGGCTGAAATGATCCTGGGATTTATTGGTCAAATATTATTTCTGAATGCAGACTGTGATGCTTTAGGTCAATAATGACGTATTTCACCTTTAAGATACTCAGCAAATCCAAAAGAAGGTAAAAAGGATTTTGAGCAGTTTTGATCTGATGGCTTGTTGCAGCGCTGAATGAACTTTGATCATTTTTCAAAGCTTTCTCTAAATGAAATGCTTATTCCTGAATTCTGCAGACATTTATCCTTTCCTGTCTGAAGCCTTTCCACAGGCCGTCTGCTTACTGTCGGCTTACTCAACACTTTCTACGTTTAAAACACACATGGCGTGTTTTAAACGCCATGTTTCTTCCCTTCTTCCTTCTGGAAGAAGGGAAGAAACTTTCCCTTCTTCCGGAATAACTGAAAAACACCAGATGCTCAAATATATATGGATAGAAAATTGAGTTTTTATCTTTACGTAAATCTTTCAGATAAATTAATTACACAATGTAAAGTTACTAAAATCCCCTTTCGATAATATTTATTAAACACATTTATGTAATCCTTCATTTTATTCTGACTTACTGAATAAGTCAGATACAGGAGCATTTTCACATAAGCCTTTTTAAAGTTTGTCACAGATGACAATAAGGCTACATGTCGCTAACATAAAAACATATCAGCTATTAGAAATGGTACAACTACAAGAAGCTGTTACAACAGCTTAGTTACAAACAGCTGTTTGGTTCAAATGGATTTATTTGACCTCAAACCACATTTATAAATGATAAAGCAGCTCTACATAAATCTGTATGTAACATATTGGTCGGGTTCTTACCGTGGTTTCGTCCTCATGCAGAACCTGGTCGTAACCACTCAGAGCCACGCAGAAAATGATGGCCGTCACATCTTCAAAACAGTGGATCCATTTCTTCCTCTCCGACCGCTGACCTCCCACATCAAACAGCCTGCAGGACAGCAGAAACAAACACATACATCTAAATAAAAGCTTGTGTAGGTGCAACACTGTCTATCTTCCCATTTTAGCTTCTAAAAACACAGTTCCACTCTGGAACCTGTTTACACAAATGCATTAATGGACTGAAACACCTGAAGTGGATTATAGTTACTCACAGGCTCCAATGTGAGCAACATTAAGCAAACAGTGTTAACCTATGTTCATAATTTGAATAATGCAGCAGACAGAATTACTGAAACTCAAGTAGAACATAAAATAAAAACACAGTCGACCTGTTCATCTGGACAGCTTTAAATTTCCGTTGAGTTTAAAGATTTTTGAGACTTTTGGAGTCTTTGCTCTCGTCTCAGTCAGCACTGGAGTTCCAGCATGAAACCCCAACTAATCTGCCTTCATCTAAAGCTGATGGTCAGGCGCAGTATATCTGATACTTTGACAGTTAGGTGTTTCACATTAAAACATTAAGCTGCTGGAGAGGCACAAACAAGAATCCTGCTGAAAATCTTCAGAGTAAACTCAAAAGCCGAACCATTGAACGCAACATTAATGGAGGTGTATGCATATATTTGAGCCTGAATGCTTATATTTGACACTATGTGGTTAAGAAAAACAAATCTCCTGTAAATTCAAGGCTCTGAACAAAATCGCTGCCATGATTTATTTTCTGCAAAAAGAACTGAATTATAGAGCAATTATAATTTAATTATAACTTTTTCCCCTCATCTTAAATGTTCTTGTAAAACAGACATGCATATTTTTATAGGGACCAAAGCTTAGCAGTCCTGCAACTTTGAGCTGGAAAAACCAAAACCTGCTTGGTGAATCCAACTATGAAGTGTTTGAACCCAGAGGAAAATGTCTAAACAACAGATGTTATCCATTACGTCATTTTGCCCCAGCAGAAAATCACCCAGCCTCACTGTGTTGTGTTTTTGTGGTGTTGGGAATGAGAGGCCTGAGTCCGGAGAGAAACGGAGCCAGCCGTGTGTGTGACGGGTCTAATGGCAGGCAGGCTGACGGGTCCCACCCGTTACAGGAACAGAGGAGCCTCCCACTCCCCGCATGACTACCAATAATAGCAGCCCAGCTGGAAATCTGCAGGATGTACCTCAGAGACAGACAGCGACGGCGCATCAGTGGAAACCTTGAACCAGCAGCACAAAGTTGCTTCTGAGCCTTTCGTAGTAAATCAACTAATCGCATGACAAATTAGAAAAGCTCCCCTTTAAAATATTTGAAAAGTCGACATTTTGAGAAATGCTGCAAACATTTGACAGCCAGTTTGAAGTTTGCACTACTTGCCTGTTTTCGCTGTTAAAGCCCAATGATGATGATGATGATGATATTTTGTGAGATGCAATTTTAGTTTGAGAGACTTCATTATCCATCTTACTTAATGTGGTTTCAGTGTTTTTGTATCTATTTTGGATATTTAAAATGTTTTCCAGTGTTCAATGTTCTTTAGAAATTAAAACGTATTCTTATTTTTATTATAATAGTTGAAATGGTATGAAAATCTAAATATCTTTAATCGCAATCATTTCCATACAAAAGAGGATGAGGGCCACTGCAAAAAAAAAAAAAGAAAAAAAGAATTTTGACTTTAATTTTCTGCCATCAAAAGTCAAAATTCTGAGATCAAATTCTGAAGTTTGAGCTTAAAGTCCAAATTTTAGGATTAAAGTCCAAATTATGAGGATACATGTCAGAATAATGACATTATTACCATTTTATTGGCCTTAATTCTCTTCCATATTTGAGTAAATATAGAAGAGGATGTGTTATTGTGACCGACCTCCCTGCATCTTTAGCTTCGATTTGTTGATAAAAACAGCAAGAAAGAGACATAATGATGCATCCATCCAGATAAACAATGGCCTTTAACAGTTTACCAAGCCGCCACTCTAAATGTTTGAGTTGCCTCATAAATGAGAGAATATGCAGCCGAATTATGACAAAGTCTCATCCTCTCCATTTCTCGCCTGGCCTCTCGCTCCCTCCGCTCCGTGCTCTAATTGAATCTGACCTCGTTAAAGAACCAGAGAATCATAAATATAGATACTTGTTTAAACCATCGAATCTAATTAATTACAGAGCGGAGTTTCTGCGGTGTGAGTGGAGTGGGGAGCAGGTGGACACGCTCTGGGTCATCCCAACCTGAAGTGAAGGTTTTTGAAGGTGAAGTGCGTCTCGACGATGCCTGTGGTCTTCACTCGGGTCCGGAGGATGTCCTGCTCTGTGGGCTGGTAGTCGGCCGCACCGATCCGATCTAGGCTGTCGAGGTAGCTGCACACACACGCACACACACAAGCACACACACACGCACAGAGGGGAAATGTTAAACAGCAGCAGAAGATCAAACTACTCTGAACAGAAAACTTACACAAACCGCATCCCAAATATTAGGCAGATTCATCATCGACTGACTTTGTTAACACATTATTTTGATTTTATTGTCACATGACTTTATTCTTGTATTACTGTCTTCTTGTAATAAGGCTTTACTCTCATATTTAAAAAACAAATATTATCGGGTTGACATGAATTCAAAATCTAAATAAATAGAAGCTGTGAAACAAGACGGTGGACGTTTTTACTCTGAGTTGTTGAGACACAATGAGGGCATTGGTGAAAAAAATTCAGATTTTCCAAAAATCAAATCTTCAAAAATCATAAAATCAACTCATCGCCCAGCCCTGTGTGTACATGATGGCTACACTGTATGTTCATTCTGTTATAACATAAAGTCAAACTTTTGTGTATTTCAGAGATCAAAATATATGCAGACTTTCTGAAGCTCTTTGAAAAATGTTCTTTGTTTTTCTACAAATTGTTTTAGTCCAGTCAAAGTCCTTCTCAAAAAAAAGATAATATTCAAAATGACTTCATTATGTTTTCTGTACATCCCTGAGATGCTGGTCGATAAAACAGAAAGAACAACTCTGGGTGGTCTAACCTACTTTCCATGACATCAGAATGCTGGTGATGAATATTATGGCTCAGGTGGTTTATAGGTAACATTACATAACAGTGATAATATCACTCCTACCTACTACATTACTGTAGCAGTTAATGTGCTTCTTTCAGAGGTTCTGCAGCCTGTAGATCAACTTCACTACAACATGCCGGGAAAATCGACTCAGTAGTAAAACAGATGGGCTGATCTTACCTGAAAAAGCTTCATCATCTTTATTGTATTTCTCACAAAGGAAAAGCAATGTTTTTCAAATTTAAAGTGCAAAGCATTATTTATATGCACCTCTCCTGCAGGAGCTGAGCTATCTGAATGTCTAAATTACATCCTTGCCAGTGAGCAAAGAGAGCAGCTGCTTGTTTAGAAGAGAAGAAGAAAGGCAGGGAGGACGAGATGATCCTGTTCACTTGTGGAAAGGCATATCCCTGGAAGTGCACCTTTATTTTTACTGTAAATCAAATGATCCTGAACAGAGGCATGCAGAGAGGCATTCCAGCAGTGCATGGAGTGCTGCTCTCACTTTCAGCTGCAGTAGTAATACCCAGCAGTAGTTTTTCGTCATGCTACCTGCCTGGCGTTGTGTTGTAGTTGTAGCACTACTGCAAGTTTCTGATTCCCCTCAAAAAACCAAGAAAACATTTTCTACTGGACTTTCTGGCCTGGTTTTATTTCTCTGAGTTTAAATAGTGCAGAAGTTTCCTCACATGGTTCCTGGTAGCTACAGACTTCCTGTATTAAACCTGAACCCTCAATTAGTGGGAACTTGCAGAAGGTCTCCGGTCAAGAGACCAGGAAAAACAGGAGAGGTTTAGTCTGCAGAGTCATGAACACCTGCAGTCAGACATCGTTCAGTCTGCAGGCCAGAAGCAGCAGTCTGGGTGGTCTGACTGCTTTTAACGTTGTTCAACTCATGCTCATTATTACTTAAGGCAGATTGATGGCTTAATGCATTTTTCCACCTTAATCTCCCCCAAATGAATTATTAGGACTGAAACATTTATTTTGTTTTTCAGACATTCACCTCATCATAACCTACCATGAATGTTAAGGCTAATTAGCATAACCACAGATGACAGATATATTGTTTTCCTTGTTTCTCTGCTATTAGCACACTGAGCAGCGGAGACAGGCGGGTGATTGACAGCGCTAAGATCCTCCTCCTGGCTCTGATTGGTTGTTTTTGGGGTCTGCATTTTCGCAGGCCATAACAATAGCAAGAGTTTGGTTTTTCACAGCTTACCTGTGTCATACGACATGGTGACTGTTTTAATAAAAACATTTTTTAACAAGTTTCAAACTGCAGATTTAAGATCAAATTTAAAAATCTAGTGACAGATCAGTTTAGATCAGCATAAGCAAAAATATTGATTACTAAAAACTGTTTCCGCAACCAATCAGGTTTTATTCGTCTCTTATTCTCCTCACTGTTTTCCTCTAAAAATTTCTGAGGAAGCAAACATAACAAATCACTTCTCCCAAACAACCAAACATTACCGATGCTCTCCATCAGCAGAGGTGAACCCTGAAGTACGGACTGAGAGAAGAGATGAACACGATACGCACTCAAACGTCCTCCCAACGTAATGGATATAATGCTTCTTTATTTTTAGATTGGTGATGTTCTTTTAGGGCTAGCGGACACACAGTTACTTCAAAAGGAAAAAGATAAAGGCTCGAGGGAGACGATATGTTGACAGAGTAAGAAAAGGTAGACGGAAAACACACACGAGCACACACAGCTTCGCTGATGAGAACTATTGATTTTAGAGGGAAATATTGGTTAGATTGTGGTTTGAAAAGGAAGAATATGACGAGCTGGTCAGGAGGAGATGAAGAAGCAGAAAGCACTCTTTACCCCCTAAGACCCAACTGGGCATTAATCTGCAACCACAGTGTGTTTTATGGAATGAGAATGAACGCAAACACGAACCACATCCTACACAGGCGGGCTCTGTTTGCTCCCAGTGAGTGTGAGTGGACAGGATTAATGACGACTCGATGCTGAGACAGGTTTCAATTTACAAAGTGAAATGGCAATGATTAGATTACAAAGCAATCAAACAACCCACACATTCTTAGCATTAATGCAACAGAAGGAAGAGGAGTTAAATTGAAAAGGGAATTAAGAATAAATTAAAGCTGCAAGCAGAGAAGAAATAAATTCTTCTGACGTCAGATCAGAAGAATTTATTTTCAGAGACTTTTCAGGTGGCAAAAACGTGGAGAAAATTCCTTTATCATGTGTCAAAAACACTAACAGAGTCTGGAGCAAAGCGTTTATAGCATTATTGGTATTTTGCGTAAATCCGCTAAGTGTGGCAGACATGTATTCAACCTGCCCAACTCCATTCTTACTAAAACCAGCCTTCACTGCTAATATGACAGTAAGTGTTTGGGAAACGTCTCTGCTAGATTTGCACATCTAGAGACTGAAACGTTTTTCCCATTTCTCCCTCCCAGATTTTTCAAACTCAGTTTTATTGAGGAGAAAAGCTGTCGGTAAATCCTACCGAGAATCTTTCAACAGGATTTAGGTCTGAACTTTAAAACTTTAAAAATATTCTCATGATTTGTTTTGAAGTTTCGTTTTGTTTTCAGCTGACCAGAGTAAGTTCTGCCTCCTGTTTGAGTCTGCTGCTGTTTGTGTGTTTGCTAATGTTCTCTATGAAACTCTGAAACATGAAAAAGTCAAAGAGTTCTTAGTAATTTTGCAGGCTGATGTACAATGTGTGACAAAATCTGACAGTTACAACAATAGATGTAAGAAATGTTTCCTCTGTCCATCTACTGCAGTGAGCAGAGTAACTATGACGGCTATCAGTCTATTTCTACAACTCCAGTTGTTTGATAATTGAGTTAGAAAGGTCAGTCAAAGGTCAGTAATTGTTTCGACTTATCCATTTGTCTTCCACGACCTTTCCTGTGACACGCGGCTGACCCCTCTGTGCTGCTTCTGCTTGCCGTTCACCCTGCAGCCACTTCTCGCTGCGCTGAACTTGCACTAACACTCATGTCAACATTATTTTATGCTCAGCATCGTTGTCCGCCTCAGGACTCGCACACAGACAGCAACGTAAATTACATTTAAACCAGCCTGGAAAGGGACGATAAGTTTTCTGCCTGGTTTCTGGATGACATATAGTATGTGCACAACTGCTGCATTAGTCTTTCCTCTCAGACTGATATTTCTCAACATGGCGCATTAAGTTGATTAACTCCAGACCCCTGAGTGCGTTCGCCTCATTTCACTGGTGATGTGCAGAATTATAGAAGACTGGTGGATTTAAAGCCCAGAGAGGTTTTTACTGTTCAAGATGAGCAGCCAATTGGTTCAAAAGCTAATAAATGTTCATTTAGAGAAACAAAGTTTAATTTTCTGTAATCATTAACAGTCCACATCCCAACCTTGGAGAAATCAACCATGTATGGTATAAGAATGATCCCAACCGCTCTGTAAAATTTCAGATGGTTGAAGCATTCAGAAAACGATTTGAACTATTCCAGTTTATTTTGGTTGTCCAGAATCCTCTTTCCTCTCCGATGCTCTTTTTTCTCTACAGCATGTAAACTGAGAAGCTTGACTTTGTCTCTGACCCAGTTCTGTGTTTATTTGGTTATATGATTTGATTGACTCCTCCAGAGCTTCTTAGGTCATCGATCCTATTCATGGACGGCGTCTCAAGGCGTTGTCGTGGAGAAGAGGCCGTCTGGTTTGGGAACCGTAGGGTCTTATTGTTGCTTGTTCCAGATGATGTTGGCTTCACCTCCAGTCTGAACTGGAGTAGTTTACTGGTGAGTGGAAAGTGGCCGGGATTAGAGTCGACCACCTCTGGGCTGGGATTCTGCCTCTGACTCAAGCAGAGGAGTTGAAAGGAGACTCATTATGTAAAACTCACATTTTGCGGATCTTTGTACTTCCATTTGGATTTCTACTGCTTCTAAAAACAGTCCAAAAACACGTAACTGTTTTTTGGAGAAAAGTTCATGTTTTTTTAGGAAAAATTAATTTTTCAGAAACCTCCAGAATGTAACGTCACAAATCAGCAGGCGCTGCACCGTTACCTAGCAACCCCAACTGAGCTCCAGGTCATCTGGTCAGGTGGTACAATGGCTGCTGGAAATAATGATAACTGTTGTTGACTAATTGTTCAGAAACCACTTTCTTCATTCGAAGGTGCTTGGTTATATAGTTGTGCATTTGTTTTCAGTCACTTTAACATGCAAGTGTAAATGTTGAGCTGGGGGCGTGGCCAGCAGCAGCTGAATGGTACTTAAAGTGACAGAGGCTAAAACAGTTCATTCTGAAAGGAGCAGAACTAAAATCTCATTATCCAAGAATTATTCTGTGGGAAAAAAAAAAAAAAAATTAATAGGCATGTTTTGTATTGCTACACCTCCAAACAGGAGCTGCCTAGAGAAACCTTATATTAGCTTTTTAACCCTTTAATTTGATTGACAGCACTAGTTTTGTTATACCATGATGTCATCGGTTGCTTTTTGAGATATTGTATCGACTTCCTGGTTTCAGGTGACTTTGTGATTGATCAGACCTGACAGTAAATGTGGCTCATGGAAATTAAGACATGATGTAACAAGGAAGCAATAATATTTTCACAAACGGTCAGGTTGATTGGATAGATTTGTCTTTCAATGCATAAGTCATCCTTTGGAAACTCCATTTTAGATTTACTCCGGTTATTCTGCCTAAAATAATAAAAACCATCTGGAGGGGTCTACCTGTAATACTTTTTCAGGGCAAAGTATGAGACGTTTCTTCACATAATTGTTTAAAAGAAGGTCACCACAGCCGAACAAATTTATGGCTGTTGCTTAGTAACCAGGGTTGGGAAGGTTAGATACCACCCTCAGTAAATCTGTGATTTATTGACACAGATTTACTTGCGACTTCTTTAGAAGCGACAGAAAGTAACATAATAAAACCACAGAGCAGCATGAAGAAGAAAGGTTTCTGCAGCATAAGGAGACCAAAGCCGTTTCCCATAATGAGGGCCATAATAATGGTTTTTCTAAAAAAAAAAAAAAAAAAAAAAAAAAAAAATTTTTAAAGTTTCTTACACCAATTTACAGCTGCAGCATAATCACCTTCAGAAACGCTGCAGCATTTAAAGTGGATCTTCTGCTGCATTTTGCCCCAAAACAAAAAGTCTAATTCAAAATCTTTTGCAAACAAACTGCATATTTTCTTGCCTCTGCATGGATTGTTAAATATTGCCAACTCAGAGAATTTAGCTACCTCATGTGGCATTTTGACATCATTCTCAGTGTGCATACGTGCTTGTTGTGTGACCGCCTTTCTAAATTATGGCCGTGTCACAAAGTCAGGAATGTAAATCGCAGATGGAGTGTACAGTATGTGCATTGTGGTAAATAGGTCAGGACACTCAGGGCCTTTGCACACAAACACACAGAGGTGGCTTCAGGCAGGACCTACTCCTTTCACACAGTGGCGTTCTGCTTTCTATGGAATAAAAACACGCATTACATGCATGTATGATTACCAAATCTGCACCGTGCACAGAGATACCGCTTACGTCTCCAATAGTCATGAGAGCAGAAGGTTTTGAACACAGCTGATCTCTGGTTCACTGAAATATCATCAGATTTCTGGTGTTTCTTAGGAAATATGCACAAACGCACGATTGCCAACTGTTTGTGTGGTCTGGTCAGGTGATGTCTGCCCTATCATTTCATTGGCTGGGCACTGTGCTCGGCTGCACAGGCCACAATATAATAGGAAGTGTACATCAAACTTTAATGTGACATTAAACACACACAAAGTAATAAATAAGCTGCAACTAAAAGGTTCACCATCAGTTTGGATACAAATCTCATGTTTTCACCACATTTTAATGGCTTTTACCCCAAAATGTTGCTTAAACTCTTCTGTGACAAAATCTCCACTTAATAAAAAGATTATGCCAATTTCAAAAATGCCTTTATGTTCTTCACCTCTTCTCTCCCCATATTTTTGTTCAGTAAGTACTCTGCCTTTTCCTTCATTGCACTGAAAAGCTTTGATTTGATTCTTGTTGTGAATGAAATGACATGTGATCAACTCAATGATCTGAGATTTGCAGAAAACCAGGAATTGAATTAAAACAGGTATAGAAAGAAGAAAGGATGTTAACAAGGAGAGATGTGCTTTGATACAGTTATTGTTGTTGCTCTAGTTGAATCTTTAATTCTTTATTTATTATTTATTAATTCAACTTATGGAAATCTGACATGTGATTTAAAAATATGCTACTGTTCGTCAAAACAGTTAATAATTACTTCAACAGTCAGATCTTTAAATGGTTCTGCTACAAACAGCGAAGTTATGTTTAATCTGAGACCGCTCCAAAAGCAGAAACAGGACTAAAGCACAAGGGATTCTGGGTAAATACAACCAAAGCCATGAAATGGCTCGTGACCTTCTACCAAAGACAAAAAAGATTTCCTAAACTAAAATCTGACACCACCCTATTTTTGTTTACACTTCATGAACAAAAAGTTTTGCTCAAACCTCTTGACTTCTTCAGAGGTTTTTGTGCCATTTTCTTTAGAAGCTGTTGATACGGCGCCACCACAGGAGAGGAGGAGTTACATCTTGCTCAAAGTTCTTACAGAAGAATGAATCTCAAATAAATGTTAAATATGTTGTTTTACCAATAAAAAATGACTGTTTCAGGAAGAAGGCAAACACAGGATGTGAAACATCACCCAAAAAGCGCTCACAAGTGAAGAACAGATTTAGAAACATGGACATACTACTGCGCTGAGTCGTTGAGCTGGTACTCCCGGGCGCGGCTGAAGCATTCCTGGATGCCCGAGTCGGCCCACAGGCGCATCATGGCGCCCAGCAGCTCAGCGGAGTACGGCTCTGTGTCTTCCATACGACTGACGACGTCACACACCATCTTAGCGTCCGCCTGCAACACGAACACAAAACAGAAAACAATTGTTTAGAAGGCTGCAAACTATTTCTAAGAAATGCTATGAGCCCTGAAAAGAGTGGAACATGTGCAATTATTGAACAAAGCCACCTAACAGAGCTGCTCTTACAGAGGCATCACTCCAGATTTATTTTCATCACTCTTCATTGTGGGCATACCGTAAAATAATAATAATAATAATAATAATAATAACACTAGACGCTCAGACTGAAGTGGCTGTTGAAAAGCTGCACATACAGAAGATCCAGAGGGCTGGAAATAGACGGAGCTCTCTGGCATCTCGCTCAGCCTGGCAAAGGTTTGTTTTTAGGTTGTTGTCATGCAGCTGTGATCCGGCCACGCTTCCCTTCAGGGCCAGAGGCTGCTGATCCGCTCCGGGCTCCTTCCACACAGAGACGCTCCAACGCAGCACTTCTCATCGAGTCACAACATCACAAACCGCTCATGTGATCGCAAACGCCCGACAACACAGTGTTAATCTGCTACACTTGAAACCTACAGATGCTTCTGTCTTCATGTTCATGGTTTAGATAGAAGAAGCAAAACATCCCAAAAAAGACAATATAGACAGATTTTCTTTTTAAAATCGGCCTTTCTCAAACAATTTTGTTTTGTATGTGAAATAACAAGCCAAAAACTTCATTGCTAAATGCATTCAGTGATGGGTTAAACGTTAAAAACACCCATAATTCATCCGGTTTCCTTCTCTAAGCTTCTCCCGGTCTTCTGGGGATTCACATAAACGTTTTAAAGAAATTCACCACAATTTCATAAAAAAAAAACAAAAAAAACTGCTAATTTTATATAGGCCTATTTAAAAAATTTTTATTTTAAATGTGGATGGTAATAAATGTGTTAACAAGAGCTTAAACATTGGGATTATTTTACCAAAAAAATGTAAGAAATTATGCAAAGGGTCTGGAATTGTCCAAACTTCCTTGAAAATAAACATTTCCGGATTAATCTGTTTTCCCCACACAAATGTGCAGGTCAGCAGCGAAGGCGATCAGATTTACACAGCTTTTGTTATCTGAGTCGGCGACGCTTTAGATTTACACACCACAGTGAAAAACAAACAGAACGTACAGCAGGATGTACTGTGTTACTATGAACCTGAAAGAGGGAACCCGGAGCCCTAAAGACATAACACAGCGACAGGAGATAAATATCAATTAAGGAATGCATTAAAATCCACATTAGACCCAATAACTGCTGTCACTAAAACAATACATCATTAAGCTTTACATCATCGAACTCAGCGTGAAGCCAGTGGAGCGGGATAGTGTGTCAGATTTGGAGCCGATTTTCATTGAAATGTAATTATAGCCAGACATTATAATTAGATTGTGCAGCACTCAGGCTCGTGTTACACCACCTGAAGTCAAGGTCTGTGTGAAGTCTGACATTGTAGAAAATTTACCAGCAAAATGACTGAAACTGACCACAGAGGTGATTTAAACACAGCCGCTCTGATGAACTCAGCCCAGTTTAACCCCAAATCAGAGCCACAAGCTGGAAACGGCTAAATAGGCAGGTTTTCTTTTTTCCTGTGTACTTTTACCTTCTTCTGTTGCATCACTTCATTTGCTGCCGGTAGATCATTAACAAAGGCTTGTACCATCATAACAAGTGCTTCTTTACTGAAACTCTATTCCCAACTGGTGAAATTCAACAAGTCAATTCCAGATTTTTTTGAACACTGCAAAAAACACAAAACCTTACCTCTAATTTTTATCTAGTTTCTTATGCAAATATCTATAAATACCTATAATATAAGTTTCATTTATTGTTTATTTCATTCTGTAACTAAAAAGGTAACAACTAAAAGAAGCCACGATTGAAAAGTAGCAGAATTAAGTATAAACTTAAATTTGGCTCCTATTCACAGAAAAATAAAATTAACTATTTAACTCAGAAGACGATTGCAAATTTATTTCAAATATACACAAATGATAAACAAAAAACAAAAACGTCAAGATTATTCCATAAAGTGACACCTTTTGTTGAAAAGCATCTTTCCAATGTCACTAAGTCACTTTTTATCAAGACACACTAACTTGTTTTAAGTAAGTAATTCCATAAAATTGATGGACTAGTTCTCGCTCCACTGGCAGATTATATACTAATAACATTCTTCCCTGGGTATAAGTAGAATTAGAACTTTTTAATCAATATTATGGAAATATTTGCTTAAAATAAGCTCTTACATCTTGCTTTCAAATGTACTAAGATATTTGCACAAGAAACCAAACTAAAAATATGATTTGGGGTTTTTGCAGAGAAACAGTTTCCTGAAGTTTATTTATGTTGCATATTTCAGTGAGAGGACAGTTTCATGTCACTGAATCTGTAAGTGTTTAGAGTTAATACAACTCTACATGAAGGTTACACACTTGAACATGGAGCTGATCCACCTTCAGCTTCGATTACAACACATGTGCATGACTGTGATGAGTCTGCAGAATGCAGCGTTGCATCATTCATCTGCTGCCAGCAGGCTGCAGAGTGACGTCTAAGATTCTCAGTTATGTTCTGGACGGCTGTTCGCCACGCTGTTTCTAATATTAACTCGCCTCACTCTCTGAACCAGGGTCTCAGCTCTTTTACATATCAGCAGATCGTGACTCGGTCAGCAATGAGCGAGGAATTAATCGAATGAATATTAATAATAATTCAAATCTAAAGTCGCTGACATCACCGTTCCACACAATCAGCAGAACTTCCCACATCATTTATTCAAAACCTTCTGCATGATCTCACATAGTTCAATAACGACCAGCTGAAACCAATGCAGCAATTTTTATAAAACAAAACCTCTATTTATGGTGGACAGCATCGTTTTCAGATTTAAATTAGAACTGCATGATTTAATCAAGATGAAGATTGAACCTGAACAGAACCAAAACAAGAAAAAAGGGTGGGACTGAAGAAAGTGGAGAAGAGGGAGAGAAGAAAAGAAGGGAGTAAGGAGAACAGAATAAAAGGGGGCATTAGAGGAGGAAGGGAGGACAAGAACAGGAAAAATGTGGGATTGAAGGAATGAAACAGAAAGGAAGAAAGAAAGGAGACAAGTAAGGAAAGATGAACGAACAAAGGAGAAAAGTTCAAACTGAAGAAACAAGGAAGGTTGTGGTGGAAATAACAGGATGAGTCCCAGTTGAACCAGTTGACCAAGTTGAGCCAGTAGACTGGTTCATCAGAATCCACCCAGAGCTGCCACTCTTCTTCCTCCCTCCATTCCTGTCTCTCCCTCTTCATCTCCATGTGCAAACATGTCACCTCTCCGCCCTGCAGCCAGCGGGCCTCTGGTCCCTCATTAGTAGTCTCCACCGTGTCGTCCCTCTGTCCCTCCATCCTGACCTCCCTCTGTAGTATCGTTCTGTCCTTCATCTGTCTTTCCATTCCAGCTCAGCGACATGTTTGTTTTGTTCTCTAATGTTCCTCCCGCTGCATCATATTTCTCCTCCTCTGATTCTCCTCAGAACTTCTGGGCTGTTTTCCGACTCTTCTGGCCCGTTTCACCATGCTGTGTTCGGTTTCCCCTCCGCATCTATTTTTGAACACCAGCCACATTCACGATGACTTCCTCCTCTCCTTTCAATCAAATCTGTCTCTTCCCTGCTCGTCCTTCCCATCTCCCCTGTCAGCTGCTCTGCTCATCATGACAGAGATGAACTCAACTCTGTTCTGCTGTGTAAAGCCATTTTTCAAACCTGCCACCAAATGCAGCATGTTAGTTTATGTTAGTATTTTAAACTGAATGTCTAAAATGCCAACTTTTAATTATGCCAAAAAGATTTAACGTTTTCACTGACACAAGATTTAATAGTTTACAGTGTTTCCCACAAAGTAGCTCATCATGTTATGTATCATGTTTACTGTATGAACAATAAGGTTCTGTATTTGCAGATTAACTTGTTTGTGGATTTTTCAGGGGAATGTAAAATCTGCTGACACAAAAAATGTTTTGCAACCCGTTTGAGAGAAAATGGAGTTCAGGAAACTTTGTGCTGATTGGTTGGATCCTCAAGAGCAGAAATAAGGACGTCTGCAGATATTAGCTTTCGGTGTAGTACAGAGATGGTTTCCACTGTGTGAATCAATGCATTTTAAGGTATATTTGGTGTTTGAAACATTAAAATAAACATCTACTGTGGCTCGAAGTTGTTCGTTTTGGTGCGGAGAAATTTATTTCCGCCTTTATAAATGTCGCTTTTCTAAGCTTTTAAAATAGCAGTTTGGGGCTTTAAAGTCATTTAGCTGATTATGATTGGTTTATCGAGCTTCTGCAATGTGGCAACTGCAGGAAGTTATTGCTGCAATCATCTTGAGTATTGGTTTCTTTTAGTGTTGTTTAGGACTTTGGGTGATTATCAGCCAAAGTGATAAAAACATTGTTGCCAATGATTCATATTGTGCCAGAATTCACAAAGCAACATCACCTGGCTGCTGATATGCATGTGGGAGGCATATTTCCACTTCGCATTTGTGAAATATTAAAGCTAAAGCTTGTTGTCA
Organism: Poeciliopsis turneri; assembly: GCA_922788865.1. NCBI lineage: Eukaryota > Metazoa > Chordata > Actinopteri > Cyprinodontiformes > Poeciliidae > Poeciliopsis > Poeciliopsis turneri. The sequence continues at coordinate 1,854,036 of CAKLNU010001104.1, forward strand.
GGCAACTGTTTTGGCCAGAAACCCAAGAAGTTAATGGAAAAAATTATCAAAAAATTTAATTCAATCATTAAAGTACAAAAATGTGACAAAATACAGAAAAAGCATGAAAACCCTACAGTACCATTTCATCAGATTCAGATTTATAGCGCAGTGGAGTTTCCTCTCATCATTCCATCATGATCAGCATCAGCTTCATAAATATACTAAACTCAGACTAAAAATCTAACCATCAAAATGTCTCCGATGTTTTTCATGTTCCCATCCACTAACATGATAAGAAAACTATCAGGGTTGTTCCCTTCACCTGTCTGTCAAGTTACTGCTTATTTTAAAATAATACGACTCAATTGTACCAACTGCAATACAATCAGATCCAGTTTTATTCACAGTCCACAGAATAACCACAGAATGTGGCTCCACTCTTTCAGTGAGGACTTTTCTTTCCCAGAGGGACTGCAGGGTTTGAAGTGCCAGAGTCTGTGGTGTGACCTTTGACCGTGCCGACAAGTTCCTCCTAAAAGCCGAAGCTGCTTCTCAGAGTCATCCTCTGCTGAACACTGATCCCACTCAGACTGAGTGGATTTCAGCAAGTTGGAGGAACCAGAACTCCACGTTTTCCTGCCACTGTCCTGTGTGAGCAGAGCCACACAAAGCCTGAAATGGACTGAGAGTTGTGTGCTTCAGGGGGCTTGAATGGAGGAGGACACCAGATGAAACAGAGCATGAGCTTCCTGTGTGTGTGTGTGTGTGTGTGTGTGTGTGTGTGTGTGTGTGTGTGTGTGTGTGTGTGTGTGTGCGTGTGTGTGTGTGTGTGTGTGTGTGTCCAGCTTTAGTTTAAAGAACTGGGCACTGTGCCACAAACTCACTGAATATCCACAGCCAAAGTCCAGGAAACTCTTCAAACATATTAAAAAGGCATCGCTGTTTATTTTCCAATTAAGCCATGAACTGAAATTCTGGAAATACCTTTCAACACTTGTTTTTGTCCCACTTTCAGTTGAAAATTCAAGGCACAAGATCTGATTTTCTGATCACACAGATGTGTAATTTCAGCGCGATCAGCTTGCTTTGCTGTGTTTTGGCCTGATAAAAGTTTTTCTTTTTCTACAGAGGGAAATCTTTGCCACATTGTTTTCGAAGTAAAATATTTTTAATTGTAATTCCTGTAGGAATTCAATTCAATTCATTTTATTTATTTATATTGCACCAACGCACAAACTCACCTCAAGAAGAGTTTTTTATTTTCATTATACAGACATTCCAGACTTGTTCTGTTTTGCTAACAGTGCCAGGAAGAAAACAAACCTGGAAGTCATGTTTCTGTTGTGTAGAAACTGAAATGTCATACGACATGATATTTCAAATTTTGGATTCCAGTACAATCACTACATGCAGTAGCAGCGTTAAAACAAAAGTCATAGTTTCCTGTAGTTGCTTCGACTCGAGGCTGGTCTGCATTCACACCAGAACTGCACCACAGTTTGTTTGGAAGCAAACCAAGACCACTAAAAAAAGTCGGTTTGGACCAGAATTGAGTGTATTCTGTCCAGATCAACGAGCAAAACTACCTCTGGTCTGATTAAAGCAAACCAAATGCATCAGGTGTAAATACCTGAAACCCTCCCAAAAACCACTTCCAACCACCAAAGTTAAAAGACCAAATATATCTTAATATGCATTGAGTTTCATTTATGGAAAAGTTTTTATTTCTACTCATTTTATATCAAGGAAAAACATGTAAATTGAGAAGCTTTGGGTCATTCAGTTTTCCTCCGATACTTGTGTCTTTGTACTTCCCGTCATGACCCGATCCACAAGATGCACAACGTGACTTTCTGTACCAGTTGTGGTCAGGAGTCGATTCCTGGCGTCTCCGGGGACGACAAGCGCAGCTCAGCTGTCAGAAACCCGACCCAATCGACTCCTTTAAGCTGCTTTAAGCAACTCGGTTTCTCTAAACTGTTATTTCGGTTTTCAAGCTTCCTGCTTTAATTCTTTCAAGTTTGTAAAAAGCCACCCATCAATGAATGAATCGATACTCAAAAAGCAACAGAAACATTTGAGATCAAAGACCCGCATTTTTGTGATTTGGTTGGATGAAATGAAAATGTATGTGTTTGTCCAAACTTTCAGGAAAATATACTGGGACACTTAAAATGGTTGATCACTGTTTAAAAAGGTAAATTTATGATATATGTAAAATAAACTGATTTCTAACTGTCACTCATTCTAACAATTAGCGGATCTATTTAGACTTTGTTGAAAAGAAGTAAGTGAAATGAATCAATGCAGCAAAAAAGTTACTAAACCACTTTTTGGGTTTCCAGAAACCGAAACAGAAAAACACGAAATTCCCCCAAAAAGATTCAAAATAAAATGCAGACTTGATTCAGATCCATTTAATAACTGCCTGGCAGGTCCTGTCATCAGATATTCGTCTTATTTTAATTTTGTATAAATGGGACTTTATTATTGAGTTTCTAACGTCTCAGATGTTTCCTTCTCTGGTGTGTTTTATTGAGTAACTGGAACATTTTAAGAACAGAACCAGGTCATTCACATCCAGTAAAAATGATGCGAATAAATGAATTTAACTGGATTTTTAAACATCATGGGACTCACCAGCTAACCGGATTTTTGCAAAAAAATAAACCCAGCCTTTGGAGCAACTTGTTCTGTGACTCCAACCTCCTTTGTGATCTGTTTTTTGACTCTTTGGGTCTTCTGCTGGTTCTGGAAACCATTTATGTTTTTCACGCCCGTCCCCTCTCTCCCGCTCTCCTCCTCCTTCTCCTCCTCTGCCGTCGGAGCGAGACGCCCCACCCTTCTGCTCCGGCTCTCCCTCCCTCCTCTCCATCACGTGGCGCTCGGCTGCAGTTGCCATGGTAACCCTCCTCTTTTCCCGGGATGGTGAGCTAGTCTGATTTTCCTCCTCCTTTCTCTCTCTCTCATCCTTCCCATCCATTCTGTTGCACCCCCTCTTCCATCTACCCATCCCTCTGTTTCTTCCTCCTCTTCCTTTGTTTGAGTCCGACAGGATGATTCTGTCCGACTCACATCTGAGACAGAGATGTCAGAGAAGCATCCGGAGTTGGGTGCACAACCTCCCTCACCCACCGCCTCCCCCTCGTTCTCTCAGGCAGTTACTGAATAATAAAAGCGATTAAATATTTCATTGGCGTTCAGCCCTCCTGCAGTTCGCCTCAGCAGCTCTTACTCTCAGACTCATGCGCGCCCGTCAGTTTGTGTGCCGTCCCTTACTGTTGCCACCCTGGCTGAGCTCCCTGCAGCCACACCCATCCCCGACCACGGAGGCGGCGGATGTAGGGAATGTACAGTATGTACTATTAGAGAGTTAAAATCCACTGAGGGCGGGGAAGACAGCGAGGAAAAAGAGCTGCTGTTCAGCCTCACACTCAGCAGCAGAGAGGAGAGACTCATTGTATGTAATTATGGTTGTGCACACAAAGCGTGGAGGAAAGCAAGGATACATTGATGGGATGCAGATCTGTGTTGAAGTGCAGCTTTGTGCTGAGTGAGTCTCCATTGTAGTTACTGATCCTGATTATTACGGCACAATAAACCGGTTTAAGTCACTGCCGTTTCATTCAGCTCCAAAACTATCTTATGTTTATCCAACTCTACGGTGGTCATAACGCTAAACAAGAAACAAATTGCTCGTTTTTTTGTTTTTGTAGATCCTGATAATCTCTTTAGTCAATTTAAAATGATCCATTTCAGTCTTGACTGGGACATTTTGAACGAGATACAGAAAAAACAAAACGAAACGGTGGAATAACCTTTCAGTTTGGTGCTAGCTAACAGAAAACTACAACTGCATCCCAGAAAGTATTGAAAAATCCCGACTAACTGGTACAAACATGCAAAGAGTCCAAAATGTAAAAGCTGAACTTTGGAGAAAGGATGAATAAAATAAGTTTTCAATGACAACATTGATTCATTCAGCAGCAGAGTACATTGTGTCGTCAAACCCAGAGAAGCTTTTATTTTTTAGGTTTTGGTAAACCGTTGGCAGGGCAAACATTTACGAATTCATAACTAATTTATGGCTGCAGAGAATTATAATAATATACTTCAGAAAAGCAACGTCGGTTAAGAAATCCAGATCAGAAAAACAGGAAAACCGGACAGCAAAACATTCTGAATTAAATGTTGCAGAATAATACAAAAGAAATTGTGAGCAAAAAATAAGTTAAATATGTAATAATTTACAAGGTGACATGTTTTCTTTTTCTGAATAACAATTTTATCGTCTGAGGTTTAAATTTATGCACTTATCTTTCTGACAACTTATGCATTTTAAAGGATTTAGACATCAGGTTGAGCTTGAATAAACTGCTCCCGGTTATAAACTGAAATGTTTCAAGTCACGTTTAGAAAAAGCAAACTCATCGGAGTGTGTGTTTGTTTCTAATACCTTGTGGGAACCATTTTTTTTAACACATACTACGATGTGGGGTCCCATTGCTCCTTTTCAAGGGCAAATGCCGTTTTTGGGTCAGGGGTCAGATTTAGGACTAAGGTGTGAATTGAGTTTTGGTTAGGGTTAGGTATGTAAGGGTTAGGGTTCGGATAGGAGGGAGGCTTAGACTGTAGAAATGAATGGAAGTCAATGGAAAGTCCCCAAAACAAACATGACAAACGTGTGTGTGTGTGTGTGTGTGTGTGCGTGTGTGTGTGTGTGTGTGTGTGTGTGTGTGTGTGTGTGTGTGCGTGCGTGTGTGTGTTCCCCTACAAGCTGAGATCAAACCCACTCCCACCAAACCAGATGAGCGCCGTCACATCCCAGAATGATGAACAAACTGTTCACCTTCAGCCGTCATGACGACGACCCCTCGCCTGCCACCCTGAGTGACAGTGAAAAATGCTTTGCATACAAAGTGTATTGGCTCAGGACAGCTGTCTGGTATAAATCCACTCCTTAAACACACACACTCACACACACACACACATTAATACACACAGAGAGCAGCACCTTCATGCGTCTTTGTCAACAACGATTCCTGAAAAACAGTCCAACAGGAGCCGTTCCTCTCTCTAACCACCGTCTGCTCCATCTCATGCTGGCCTGATAGTTTCCTATTAAAGATCTCCAGCTATGCGGTATTATATCACTTCCAGGCGCTTCATCTTTTGCCGGTTATTCTGCAGCTGAGCAAAACACTCAGGAAAGCGAGAGAGAGATAGAAGTAGAGAGAAAGAGAGGGAAATAATTGGAGAGAGAGAAAGAGAGAGACATTGTGCTCCGTGAACTATTACATGGAAAAAGCTGATCTCAGTAATCGGCCTGCATATTTCTGGAGGTGGTTTTTTTCAGTGGTTTCGGTTCTTTCTGTAGGAAATGTGGTAATTTTTTCTTTGCAATATGATGCAAACAAATTGCAACAAACAAACATGCACACAATACACAAAATGAGCTCCAATAATCGGTGGGAGTTTGTTTTTATTTTCAACTGAAAGCAACGTGAGGAAGCATTTAGGCGACGCAGCTGTGGTCAAAGGTTTCAGCAAATTTAAGTGCTAATGCAATAGACAGAGATATTTACATCCTTTTCTTTGTCAAGTTCAAAAACATTCAAATCTAATCTGAGGTGAACAAAAAAAAATCAATTTAATAAAGTTGAGGCCAAACTTGAAGAGTCTGGGAAAAGTGATTCTTCAGCACAGTGGACTGCTGGGATTAGGGACCACAGTCACCCATCTGCACCTTAATATGCATTAATACGCACAGTTAACGCTAACACAGAAGCTAACATCCACAGTCTCCCTTTTTTCTGCTCTTGGCGGTTCAGCCAATCAGCACCAAGTCCAGCAGCATTGCTTCTGGCTGTTTTAGCTTCTAAAGTCACATTTTTACTTTTTAACAGGGCAGATATGAAAATCTCCCTAATAGGCAAAAATTTACCAAAATGTTATATAGAGAAATCTGCAATTTCAACTCAACACATTGTAAAAGACTATACAGCCAGGTTCATTTACTTCACCATATTAACTGTTTCTTTGATGTGAACAAAAACAGATCAAAGAAAGAACAACACATTTAATCTGGTAATAACCAAAACGAGGACAGCTTCTCCTTCAGGCTCAGTTCATATTTCCTCCATGATGGACAGAATCAGCATCTCCAGAGATGCCAACTGAGAATGAGTCTCCATTCTGTTGGTTTTAACTCAGGTAAGACATATAAGCCCCTCCACCTGTTTCAGTGACTCCTCACCATGTGTAACAGCGACCATCGACTGTTCACGTGAAGAAATGAACCGCGCAGTGTGTAAAGCTCAGAGACGTGTTGGGTTCATGTTAAGCCAGCTCCTGTGGACCTGCGGATGTGATTTTCAGAAGAAGGTGACAGCTGGAGCTAAGTATAGAGGAAATTGGAGAGGAATCTGACAGTGAGTGACAGAGCAGCAGATTGGATGAGAGGCTGATACGCCGTCAAGAAGGAAACTGGGAGACAGAGTTGAAGGGGATGTTGGGTTATAGTGATGAAAAAGAGAAAGGAAAACTGAGAGAAGAAGAAAATATTCCTCAGTTTAATACATTTCATAAAAATGAAGGTTGGTTTCTACAAACCAGAAGTCTGAATCCTTCATAATCCATTTCTGCCCTCAGTCCAGATTATTAAAAATACAGAGCTGAACATTTTTAGATGTTTTTAAAAAAAGACAATTTAGTTTTTGCTAAATATCTACAAGTTTATATTTTTAAAGAATCACAATTTAAACTGAGTTTTGGGTTTTAAAATACAGAAAAACAAAAATTATTTACACATTTTCATCTATAGGATGCAGTTACTTGTCAAACCAGCTGACCAAATGTGCTGGACTGGAACACAGCTTTGGCTGCTTGGTGATGGGATTGTTAGGTGATCGGATGAGTTTCGCTGGTTTGTGATGTTACATTCTAGAAATCTTTTGAAATGGCTCGTTTTCCAGGCACAGTAAAACATTAACTTATTGTCAAAAATGTCTGGGTGTGTGTGTGTGTGTGTTTTAAGCACTTGGACTGTTTTTACAAGTGGCAGAAAACCAAATGGAAATACAAAAATGTACAAAAAGTGAATTTTGCATCATATTTTCCCTTTAAACATCAGCCACTGGGAAGCTCCTGCTGGTTGTATCAAAGGACAGGATGTCATCTAAAAGAGAGGTTTTTCCAGGGGAGCAGTCTGCTGACATTAACCAGACATCTCTGCTGTTTGATAATGTCCTTCTGGCTGTTCTCATCAGACAGTGATCTCACTGTCTCTCTGTACTATTGAAACTCAGTTGAAAAGCAGAAATTGCGAGTTAGTGAGCCGAATGAGCGGCTGCATCCAGATGTGAACAGAGTGTTAAGTCCTGCAGGCGTAGTAGCAGGTGTACGTGTCACCACAGTTCGGCAGAGGAGGATAAAAAACAGGACAAAGAGGACAAGGAAATGAGTTGAACAATCACAGGAGCAACAGAGAAGGCCTTCACACCCAAAAATTGCACAAGATGTGCTCCTTCTGCTATTGTCAACGTTTCGTTTTGCTTCACAGCCACTTTCACAGCTGCGTTCTGCGCCTGCCAGAAGTAGGACTCAAGGAATGCAACCTGTTCAGATTTCCAGGACTCTCAGTACTGCTGTTCCTAAAACCTGAGTGTTAGTAAGACACCTGAAGTACCACAGTCATGGTGGTGCTTTTAGCAGAAAACACAGAAAAAGGCTTACAGGATTCCACTAATGATTTATTTATTTCCCCAAAGTGATGCTTCAAACCAACAACTCATCATCAGACACAGTGACTGAGCCGAGCTCCATCTTACATCAGCAGGTACTTAAAACATCAAGTCTCATATGAAACATGTTAATTGGGAAGCAAACGTCTGCAGTATATGGAATAACGATGATCATCCGTGAATAGGGGAACGGGTTTGGTGTTAGTTTAGCATCTTACTGTCAGATAGAGGTGAACCAACAGCATCGAGGTATGAAGCTGACCATCTGAGTGAAAGGGCAAAAGTCAGTTAAAAGCAAACCTAGCAGCTCTGGTCTGACTGGTCCCTGAATGACGTTTTCTGCTGTGGAACCACCACTGACACCAGCACACACTGAAAACAGCTTGCAACTGAAAATGCTAATGTTTTTAAACTTTAAGGTCAATCTTAATTGGTTAACTTCACCAGATTAACCACTTAGTTTGCAGAGCATCTGTGGTAAACTGTCAGCTGGCTGACTGATGTTACCAGAACAACTCACAGGTCAATTACACCAAACCAGAGGAAGTAATTTAAAGAAATGTAACACAAGCAAAATACTCAGTTCTTGCCAAGCTAAAAGACAAAAACACATGTGGCATCAATGTGAAAACCAACAGACGACGACTGACAGACTGCAAGACGACGGCAGCAAAAACAATGAAAGGGAAAAAATGACAAAAAAACAGTTTTACTCGTCCTATATAACCAGTTTTGACTGGGTCCACTACACCTTAGTATGCCACATGAGATCATAATTTACCTCAAGACAACTTTCTCTACTTCTGTAGCTGTTTCCATTATAAATGGATGCAAAACTTTGACAATATTCCACTAATGTAAAAAAACAACAAAAAACAATTTCACATGAATTAGGACTGAAACATTGCTGCAGAACAGAATCTGTCTTGTTGCTTTATTACTGGTGTGATGTTGCAATCAGTGGCATTTCATGCACATGTAAATTAGAAGTTCACTTTAATTTAAGACAAGACATCAAGACTTAAGACTTGTGCAATGAACAGAAAAGATGGCAGCAACAAAAAGTGTGCATATATCAGCCAACTGTGTAAACAGATGGCGATTTGGAGCAACTTTTCATCAGTGCAGACAGAGCGTTTGCATGCTGTGGTATGTATTTGTCCATAGTTATGTGGGGCTGTAGAAGTGATTCATGTAGTAGGTCGGTTTGTAGGGAAAGCAGATTCTCAAACTATGACCTTTTGTAGGAAAGTGCGTCAATATGTGAATGAACAAGCTTGAGCCAATTTGCTTGTGTTGCAGGTGTAATAGTGAGTGAACGTGCATCAATGTGCTGACCTACTTTACTGGCAGTGTGGACTGTTGGGTGTAATGATACATAAAAAGATGAGAAATAATATTGAGCTCACAAGACAGAACGAGAGTTTGACATTGCTGCCAAGATTCATCATTGCTATATGAGTTTGCCACAAACATAACAAATACAGTCTTCTTTTCTGATTTCTTGAATCTCTTTAGACATTTGGACAGTTCTTTATGATCTGCAGTACATTTTGCATTTCCCAGTTGCTACTGATAGGTTGAGCTGTGATAGCAATGTAATCTTGTTATACCCCTAATATTAATACACTGCTGGAACAGTTTTTGTCACCTTAATGCAACATTATTAGAAACACCAATTGCATATTCCTATGTAGTAATGGTTGGCATGAAATGAAAAAAAACTTGCTAAACACAAAAATTATGAGTCAGCATGTTCTTTGTTTTCTCCTGTTTTATCTGTCAGCCTACACAAAAGGGTGCTGTGTCAGTCATTCCCTTTAAATATTATAATAATATATAGAATATAAATCCGTTGTGGGATAACATTAGTGATGGTTCCTTTATGAATCAGATACAGACATAGAAACGCAACACAAATATGCAAAGGTGTGTCAAAAGTATACAAGTGCTATCGAAAAAAAACAGGGCCTCCTGACTAATGATTCATGATTTATTAGCTGCTTTTCTCAGAACTAATAAAGGGAGAAATTATAAAATGCACTAGTTTATGCTTGTTATAAAGTTCAATAATTATTTTTAAGGATCAACTAAAACTGGTTAAAAGCTTTAAAACTGTTATTCTGCCTATCTTCTAGACTTGTAGTCTAAAATGTCCAATGCTATTCCTGATTATGCATCTGATTATAAATGTTCTGCAAATACATTTTAAGCTCAAGTGAGTAAATATATAGAAAACTGAGTGAACTTTTAAAAGACAGTCTAAGTCTGTTGAGTTTCATCATGAAGCACCTGAAGAAGTTTTCTTGCCAACTGAAAATGAAGGGGAAAACCCAGAAGTATGACCAGACCTGATTAAATGTTTGATTGTAAATATCCAGAAAACTGACAATTATTTCAGCTTTTAGTTGCAGTCTCACACAAGTAAGCAATTGTGCAAAAATCAAAGCTGCAGTGATCTGCAGCTTTTTTACATAAAGAAACCCAGTTAATTTCAACCTGCAAGTCAAACACCAGGGAGTCATGAGACTGTTGTGAAGGGGGCTAAGATTAGCTGTGTTCTTTTTGATAGAGCACAAAGTAGCCCAGTTTGTCTGAAACACTGACTGAGGCAGATCAGGCTCTGGAACATGTAAAATATGACTCAGAGTGAATATAATAAACACCAATTAATTTAATCTCCTTGCAGTAACAGATTAGTTCCCTCAGATACTTTCAATCAAATCCTAATTGTCAAATGCACACACGGATGTTGCTATTGCAGCTTTTCACTAATGTAATTCAGTTCCTGGGTCTGCTAACAGGCGGGCCGGTGGGGGCTGAGGTGTGTGGAGGAGCAGCAGAGACGGAGAAATGGGACCAAAGAAAGAAAATCCACTTGAAGGTATGAAAATGATGGGAGAGAAAAATGATTGGGGGCCCTCCGTTCCGGCCAACTGCATGCAAAACGGCGGAGCCAAAATACAGCATCCAATCACAAAGGAGATGGCTGGTCAGGTGACCGCCAGGCTGAGAGCTCTATAGAGGCGGCTGCGAGCCTGGTTGCCATGGCAACTGGTTGGTATCCTAGAGACTGGCAGAGAGGGGCTTATAGGAAAGTGAATGGTAAAACACCCAGAGGAGGGAAAGAGATGGAGCAGAAGCCTCGTCCCGCATCTCACAGCCAAGAAAATGCACAAGCACTTCAAGTCTTATGGCGGCATGTGAGGGCGGGTGAGTGTGTGTGTGTGTGTGTGTGTGTATGTGTGCGCAACGTTTAGGCCGCTGCAGCCATTACAGAGAAGTGCTGTTAAATTAGATTATCTTATTTTCACAGCCAAACACATATAGAGCAGAGGAAGCGCAGACCATCCCACTACATTCAGGTCTGATGCTTCATTGAACTATAAATAATAGAAATCCACACACACACACACACACACACACACACACATAAAGGCTCAATCACAAGGGACACAAGGACGCTTGACAAGTCCTGCCTGGATATGCCTGGGTTTGCGCCAACTTATCCCGAGAACACGTTGTACTGAATCTCAAATCTGCCTTTGGAAAACAAAACGATCAATCATGTTTATTTATTTATGTATGTGGTCATTTGGTTGAACTAAATGATATCTTACCAGCTGAAGTCGTATCTGGTGACATTTCAGCCAGAAGAGCAGCTATTTGCTGTAATTATGCAACTGTTTGCATCTGATGGGGTCAGATTTTAACTGTAGGTCCCAGAAAACAGTTACAACCTCAGCATGAGAGACAACAGGCTTTAACGTGGAAGATGGTGTAACAAAATGAACCATATTTTGATAATTAAACAGCAGCCATGTTGACAGAACGACATGTATGTTGTGAGTCTTGTTCAGACAGGAAAACAGGTCAGTGTCTCCATGATGCTAAACTAACATTTGAGAAATTAATTACATTTTTAAGTTAGTGACAACATGGGTATTTATTTCTTTCTAAACCAAATGAGTACATGTTTTGTTGATCAATTTTCTAAAGCCATGTATTTCTAAACATTTGATATTGTAGATTATAATCTAACCTCAAGCTAACGCCCCACCATTTCTGACTTTATAAATTGCTGCATGAGAGTTTCAACTCAGTTGGAAATGCAAGTAAATGCTACCTAAACATCATGGTAATGACCTAATCTGAAACTTACCAAATCTCATGCTACATTATGCAGATATTCTGTCTGCACTTCCATCCAAAGAACCAATACAGTCAATATCTCATGGAAAGAAACCATAAATAAAACGGATTGTAATTTTGTAAACACAATGTTGAAATTATCAAGCTTATTTTAATTTATTATGAAATTAATTGTTTATTGTGGCAGGTTTTGCAACATATATGAAGGGAAATTAAGAATGAGTAGCTGGAGAAAACCTACGTACTGCAGGAGAACATGGAAACTCCAGCTGGGATCTGAACCAAGAAATGCTGCTCTTAACACTCAATGTACCATCATAAAGTGTGTGTGTGTGTGTGTGTGTGTGTGTGTGTGTGTGTGTGTGTGTGTGTGTGTGTGTGTGTGTGTGTGTGTGTGCTCCTGTCAGGGCCCTGTAGGCTGAACTTTCTGCAGTACAAAACCAGAAAGCTGCAGTGATGGACTTGCTGTTCAACTGAGTGGACTCTTTAACAGCACAACATCTTCCATCTTTTTTTCCCCATTTCCATTTTCCCCCACTTCTTTCTCACCACTCTGCCCATTACTCAAGCTGCTCCCTCCCTCTCTCTCTCAGAGGTGGAGGGATGAAGAATGGTGAAGCAAAGCAGCTACGGGCCGAGCACCGCAGTCAGAGGGAACATCAGCGCTGAGGCATATTACTGTATGCATGACAGCATGCGTACAGGATGCACTCTAGCTGTGAAATCCAAAGACAAAACATGCAGGCACAATGTCCTGCTCCCTTCTTCTACCTAGCAGCACTTCCTCTGCGTGCCACCCGCAACATCACAGCAACACCGTCTCAGGCTTTACAGTCGGATTTTCTGCCGGTTTGTTTCAGCGGATTCTCATTCATACTCTGAGAATAAAACAGAGCCGGTAAAAAATCTGGGAGAATTTTAAATATAAATTCAAAACAAATGTTGCACTGTCTGAATAGATATGTAAAAAATGTAAGTACCACTTTAGACAGGTGTGATCCATATCTCTCTGAAAGAAGTGAATAATGACTCCGCATCACTTAGTAGTGTAAATGACGGTGTTCCTCAGGGCTCTGTCCTCGGTTTGTTTTACTTTTTTGTATAGAAATTTGATTCTGTTTCATGTTGTTTAACATGTTGACTCCGATATGGTCTTATTTCTTGCATCTCTCTACTGCTGAGTTCTGGAAATGTTTTTATGTTCATCAACATCTCACTGTGAATGGTGGCATAATAACCGACCATCAAAACCCTCACAGTTCATTTAATTTGTTGTTTTGTTTATCTAATTTGAATATTTAAAATGTGTTTTCGTGTTAAATGTTGATTGGAATGTGTTTTTGCATTGTTATGATATTACCTTTGTATTGGAAGTGGTCTTAAAGCAACAATATTTTCATTTATCACATTAACTTAAGGAAGAAGTTCATCTCTGACGGTTTGTTTTCCATCCTAAATTCACCTTATTTAGGTACCTGTGTCCTCATCTCATTGAAAAAGGTCTTGTCATATTTGCATCACCTCATAAATTCACTTTTCTGTAAGTCTGATTGTTTTTCTTGTAGTGGGAGGCAGAGTTGTTGCTAAGCTTTTCTTTTCTGTGATTGTGTTGCACCTGAAGGTCCTGCTGCGATCTGCAGTTTTTCTAATGAGCTGGTAAAATTTATCAAAATTTATCATCATAAAAGTATTTTTAAATTTATTTTTCTTTGGATGGTAATATTGCAGAACATAATTTACAGAAAGATTTGTTTGATTATTCAGGTGGAAACAGATTTCAGCATATTTTCCTTTTGAAAACTAGAACCTGTTCATTCAGACATAATATGCAATATGTTTGAGTTTGCAGACACTCTCCAAGGATAAATTTTATTCTCTTTTCAATCCCTGGTTTAAAGAAAACAGGGATGATTCAAAGACGGATGAAAGGAGGGCCAAAGCGAAGACAGAATAGGCGAAAGTGAAAGGGAGATTTGAGAAAGAGGGAACTGAAGGATACTTGCTTGATAAGAGGAGAGAGAGCCTCCAACAAGCCTTTCATTAAAAGTCCAAACACATTGGGGCCCATGTTATGTCACCACACACACAAACATGCACGCACACACACATTGGAGTCTTTCTCCAAGAGCTTATCAAGAGAAGAAGCACTTGAGAGTGAAACACAGACAGAAGTGGAGCAGTAGAGTGATGGAGGTTTGTGAGGAAAAACCAGGACAGATCAAACGCCTCCTTGTTGGGTTTAAACCCTGAAGCCAAACCCAACGACCACGGCGGCCATGATGTTCCGATGGGCTGCAGTCCAGCACTAAAACAATGGCTTTATTAGTATGTTAAGGACAAGTCACAATGGGTTTAAACTAAAGTTAGATTCTAGAGGTTTTATAAATTATAAAAACATCTATAATCACTGTTTGATATTTCAGTCCAGGTTTGATAAATATAGTGAGTTTTAAATTTTTATCCAAATCTAGGTTGTCTTAGGGCAAGTAAGAATTGGAAGTGCTGATTTTTTGTGTTGCCACAAATAGAAAAGAGAGAAAATGAAGCTGAAAGTTTGGAAATGCTGAGCTCAGGGCAGAATTATCCAGTTAGTCCGATCAATCTAAATACACATCATTTTGATGAGATGAAGTCAAATAGAGCCAAAAACACAAAAATAGCCCTTTAATTTAGTACCAAATTAGAAGCTGTGAATCAGAAACTTCTTCAGCCTCCTGAGGTTTGGAGTAATAACTGCAAACTGAAATCAATCACAGCTGCGGATCCAAACTATTTAATAAACCTTAACACCTCCACTGCAGGCATTTGTAACGAAGCAACAAATGTTTGAGCTGCAACACTGATTAGTCATTTCTCTGGTCAATTAATGTCCAAAAATCTGAAAGCATTTCAGTCTGAAAGGTGTTGTTGTTCGTTCAGAACCAGTTGAAGTCGTTGACAGGATTTGTTAAATGTGTGGACAAAAAGATAGACAGGAAATGAAACTGGTTAAAGCAGGAAGGCTTTGAGAAAAATGGCACACAAAGGGTAAAATACGTCGGACAACATCGATGTCTCTCGTGTGTACGCAACGTTTTCCAGCCCAAACTGCACCTTAAACGCGAACGCAGGGGACACCCCATTTAGAGATGAATTATTCATGTTCAGCCAGATGCAGCTTTTTATGGAGTTAATAATTAAAGAAAGATGAATTAGTGGAAGGAGGTGGACCAGCAGTGGGGGGGTGTCTTTATATTTTTCACTAACAAGCTCAAAATGGAGGACTGGGCTTCCTGCCCTCCTTTCTGTCAGCTGCCTCATCCATCCATCCATCCATCCATCCATCCATCCATCCATCCATCCGTCTCTCCCACTTCCCTCCCTCATCTTTATTTTTCCACATCAGCACTGATCATTCTCGACTCTCCCACTCCTTTACTCTCTTCTCTCAGGTGTCCTTGTTACCATAGCAACAACAGACCTAAGAATTAACCGGCTACCATCCGAGTGCGCTGTTTATATGATACAAACACTCACATACACGCAAACACAATGTTAGGTTGACATGGCACCAGTTTTGCAACAGAGTTTTTCTCTGCTGCAACTTTTATTTGGCTTTACATTCCAGAAACACACAAACACACAGACGCACATACAGACGCACACACACACACACACACACACACACACACGCACACACACACGCACACACACACACACACATCTTTAAAGATCTGTTGTTGATACTAAAATCCAAACAAAAAATGAAAATCTAAACAGTCAGGGTTGAACTGGAATATTCAAAAGTCATGACGGAAACAAAAGAAAATCCAAAAGAGAAAAACTCACAAGCTTCTGTTTTCCTGAATTTCCAGTTAATGTATGAAAGTAAATAATTTACAAAAAGCAGCTGGTTGGTATGAAATGTAGGACACCCAGAAAAACGAATCCTGGTGAGCTGCTGGAATAAAGCGACCTTTCACCTCATCCTTGTTGGGTTCGAGTTTTAATTTAGACAGAAATTATCAAGTCATTTACAGTTTATGACACAAACTGTGTATTTCAAAATCCCAAAATATCATGCCTGCTTAAGGACCCACAGATTGACTAAAAGGTGATTTAGTGGCTGAAACACAAACAAATATGATAAACTGAAGAGTGAACGGTTTTACAGTGAGGCATCGTCCAGTTGCATCTCTCTTATTTTCATGCACTTTGCCTTCATCGCATTGAACCCAGCAGGAGCTGCAGGTGTGATAATATCCCACACAAACCAGGATAAAACATTCATTTTCTAAATATTAACACACAAATTTCCATCACATTTGATTAGCAAATAATGCCTCCCAGTAAATTTGAAAAACAGCAGCAGAAACAAAGCTGATCCTGTGAATTGGTTAAAGCTGGATACTGTAGAAGTTACGCTGGACAAAAATACGGCTTTATCGACCGAGGACAGGAAGACAGAAGGCCAAAGAGAGGAGGAGAACGACAGAAAGAAAGAGAAGAGACACATGCTGATGCTATCTGCTAACCTTCAATTAGCAGCGGTAGTCAGCAGGACATTGATTTCCCTCCAAATGCCAAAGCAGTGTGCAAACACTCCCATCCACCTCCACACACACAGATAGGTAATAATGCCACAAGTTATTTCATAGCGATTGGTAATGAGTAAAATGCTGGTAATGAGTAAATGTTGATGAAGCGTCGGTAAAATCTGAAGCCCCACAGCTGCGTTAGACACACAGTCAGGCTTTTCCTCTGACTCCAACTTCACACAGGAGAGGAAGTCGGTGTCTGACCCTCGTTAAGGTTTGGACTGAACTAAGAATCAGGCTGATTGTTGTTAGGCTGCCAATGTATTCAGAGAGGCTTAAAGATTTAATTGGAGATACACCAATCAGATATTAATATCTGTATCGGTTCTATTATTGATAAAAACTCTAGATTAGGTATCAGGTATTATTTATTTTGCATTATATTTAAAATTACAAATTGACCTTCTGACTCATTTGAAAGGTTTGCTGCAGTTTATTTTTACATGTTTGACCAAAGCAGTCAACTTATTATTTTTGTCAGTTTTAGTTTCTTTATTATTTATTTTTCATTGGCTTTTACACTCTTAATTACACCAACTAAACAAATTAAGTTGTGTGAAGCTGTCACTTTGTGTAATTTTATGTTTTTTTAATTTATCTTTAAGAATCCTTTAGATTTCTGAGCTGAACTCCAACAGATGCTAGTTTTCAAAAACCAAGTCATAAGAAAGTAAGTAAATATTCTAATGTATCCAAATGTCTAATTTTCTCTGAATGCATTGAAAGCTAACCTTTATAAGTTGCTTTTTATTTAGGAATTGCAGAAAGCCGCAGTGTTTTCTGTCGCTGAGCGACGTTTTCTATCCAATTACACGGCAAACAGCCGGGAGAACCACTGACAGAGACTAAAACAAACAATTTATTTTTCAAATACCCAATTAACACCCAAAATCTCAACACTCAAGCCTGTGAGACACTAATGATTCACATGTTACTATAAAACTGTATTAAAGTCATGTGGCTGGTCAGATTCCAGCAGTTTGTTGGTTTTCATAGAGATAATTTCGGACCTCGACTCTCTGCTTTCAGAGCTGATAAAAGTCAGCTGAAGTATATAAAAAAAAAAGACAAACGTTTATTCTTTCAGAAACTTAAAGAAAACAGCTGAGAAATATTAATATTTACATTTGCTGGCAGGGAGCAGCAGATCTCGTGGTCAACCCAACGTTTACCTCTGTCTGTCAGACCGACTTTAAGTTTGGAAAATTGTTTCGGTCTTTTCTCGTATGATGAGAAAATGTCACGACAGTTTCACTCAGTTGTGTCTTTGCTTTAAAAACTCAGTTCTGAGTCGAAACATTTTCACTTTATATGTGGATTAGTTTCATGTACAACATTTAATTTCCCTGTGGAATAAAAGTATTTTTAAATGAATTTACTAATTACCTGATCTTTTCAAGTCACACTGGATTTTATTTAGTGGTACAGAAGTAAAAGGGGCTCAAGTTAAAAGCTATGTAACATTATGAGCTAAAATGTGTCGGTCTATCCCAGCCCAACATGGAGGTGTGAATACTTTATCAAATGAGCTAACAGGTTAGCTCAACCTTCCAGGCTGTTGCTGTAACTTTCATGCTACTATAGTTTCATGTTAATTGTGTTAAATTCAATGTGACTATTATTGCGTCAACAAGCTATAAATGTTTAATGATGATAAAGACATTTTTGTGCCGTCTGGCACTCTGATGGTCTCTGGACTTTCTAAACTCCTTGCCAGCCTCGTTATCTTTAATATTATTACATTCCAGACAACCTTATTTATAAATATAAGAAAACTAAAAGCTGCACAGCGACAGACTCTTGAATAAAGTCTCCTTACAAAGTGGCAGTCTTTAGAAATACCAGTCAAAACTCTTTGGGTTCAATACAGTTTGAATTTAAAAAGTCTCTTCATTCTAAGCATGCAGCAGGAATGTTACTTTTAGTCAGTTGATTCTGTGTTTAATTTAAATGACGTGCATGTGATGCAGACATCCAGTATGCAGTAAAAGGACAGACAGAAATAACAGAGGAATAAGAGAAAGTAGAACTCCCCATTAATTTCATTAACTTCTTTCCCTCCCAGGAAAGAAACACAAAGAGCTTCTCTGTTGGATTAAATAGAGTTTATGCAGGTATTTGTTACTCTGTCTCTTCATCCTGGCTTCGTTTCTCCCTCTTTTTCTAAGTCTGATATTCTTTGCCGCTCTCCATCTGTGCAGCAGAAATAGCAGCGCTGACCGTGTTGCTGTTTGTGAGCGCGAGGTAAACTGCGTGCAGCTGGCCTTGCACGTCGTCTGCAGATGTTATCATGTATAGTTTTTACGTGAAGCCTGACGTTTAATACACAACTCTGCAGAACAAAAGCTCGGGGAAGCATATCAGCATAATCAAAATAATAAGTCAGATAATGTGATGGACTCATCCACAGACCATGTTTTTGTTGTGAAAAGGTATTGTTGTTTACATCGGGAGGAGCTGCACAGATGATTGGATAATTCTGCCTGAGGTGACTCATTCTAAGTGCATGACTGTGTTAGTATTCCCAGGTTAGGCAGTGAGTCAGCGCTGATGGACACAAAAATAAAAAGACACTTTTGTGGTACTAGAAAGTAAAAACTCATTAATGTTGATTCATTAAAAGCAGAAAAAAGTGTTTGATCGCACTGAGGGCGTGGCCATCCTGATCCAGATGCGCCAGAATCCATTCAATCAACTCATTTTTACTTTTTCCCATATGAGAAGAAAATAAATGAAAGGACCTGAAACTTTTACGGATTCCTTCCTTGATATTAGGATGAAAAACAAGCAGGCAGGGGAGAGCAGCAGCATCAGTTCTGCAGCGGAAAGGAGGTGGAGCGGTTCTGAATATAGAACTACCCGGCAGAAACCCTCTTCTGTAAGGTTTAGTCATTTGGAGGTTTTTTTTTTACCCAAAGCAGTTAGGCGATTTTGGAGAATATGACGAGTCAAACTGCAGTTTGAATGCGACTGAATCTGATGAACCACAGCATGAAAGCAAAGACACAACAAGCTTTACTCCTTTAAATATCATCTATCTTTACAGATTTAGTTGTAAAACTAATTTATTTGATAGATAATAGATTTCTGTGTCAAAAGGATTAAATTTCTAATCACGTTCCATCAGCAAATAATCAACATAATTTCTTTTTTTCTCTGATTATTTATTATTTAGCTCAGGATTTTTAAAATGTATTTAATTGTTTATTAATAAATTAAACACACGGAATACTTATTATTTATCAATAACATATTTACCAATAACAGTATTCATCTAATTGTGAATGAAATGGCTTTGTTGTCCTTATCCACAATATTTCTTGAACGATTCTTTGTATTTTTTAACGTGAAACATTTCAAATGAAGAGCATTTTCTTTGACATTGCTCGTTTATTTGTAACGTCTTTACCACTTCAACCTTCTGCTGTGACGGACTGTCAACATGTCGGGGTGCAACCCGCCTCTCTGCCCGATGACAGCTGGAGACTGGCACCAATATAGATCCAAATGTCTGAGGTTCTTTCTACGAGGCCCACAGATGAATAAAACAATCCCAGGGCTCGGCCTGAGTGTGTGTGTAAAACACAGAGAGAGTTCAAGGAAATGTTTATATAACCCAGCAAGAAAATTACAGCAAGAGAAGAAATAGAAATGAAAGCTCAGGAAATTAAAGGGTTTTTCTCTCTGCAATCATCCTGCACACAGAAAGGATGAGGGCCAAACGTAACCCCTGACAACACTCATCCAAACATATTTTAAACAGATATTTCCCAGAATGCCGCTGTCCAGACTGGAAAAGCGGAATGGACCTTCAAGAGGCCTGGTTCTTGATACAGCAGAGCAAGACACTTTAATTATCTGTTTCTATTTTGAGGTTGATATAATTGAGAGTCTGAACAGCATGAAGGATTTACATGACAGAGAAAAGTTCAATGCACACAGGACTTCCACTGAAAGGGTCTGAAACTCTAAAGATAACATAGATGTGACAGTAAATGCTCAAATACTCAATGATTTCTACACTTCACTCGATGCGCTGGCAGCTGGAGGAATTCCTACCCTCAGAGTTATGGGGAATGTGCGGCCTGGCATGGCTGCAGATTGGCGTTGGGGGGGTTGTTATGAAAAATCACTGTCAGTAGTTTGTCTTGAAAGCATGCCCAGAGGAACACTAGAGTTACCATTCAGCGTTTATCAGGGCTCATCTAGACATCCCGCTGGCATGAGCCGCCGGAAAACTGACGGAAAACTGCTGTGGTTTGTTAGAAGATTCCTCCAGGGGTCACATCCGGGCTGGAAGAGGAGGAGAAATAACCAACACCTTCAGACTGCCAGAGGGACCGCCATCACTAAATCACACTTCAAGAAATGAATCAGAACAATCCAATAAAACATTCTGTTGAACTTCTAAATACAGATGCAAGTTAACAATTAATGAGTTTATCTAAAGCTGATTAATCTTACCAATTAATTGATAAGCAGCCATTTTCTTAAAAACCAATGATTACCACATGATTATCAGAGCGCTGCATGTGGAAACCAGAGGAAGATCCATAATGTTTGAGGAAAGACAAGGCCTTTCATTAAACTGCAACAACAAAACACTTTAAAATCCATTTGGTAAGATATCTTAGCTATGGAACTAGATAACTGCCCTGCGACAGACTGGTGACCACGCCCCTCGTTCGCTGGACATAGGCACTAGCAGCCCCACACACACACATATGGACAAGGATGTAGAGAAAATGGATTGATGGATGGAACGAGATAACACATCTGCACTCACATTAAGTTACATCTGTTCAATTGCTTGCTAAGACACACAGGAGGCCGACCAATCAAGGCGAGGGACTGACAGGTCCTCAGATTTAAAAGCCATTATCAGATGTTCATGAGGGACATCTCCCTCATGAAAGGTTTTTGTAATCTTTGTGATTCGATCCATCTTGGCATGGACATTCAGACGTGTGCTGTGGTAAAAGTGGTGGAACCACAAGTCTGGTCATTTTACCACCATGGCTAAATGATGCACCAGTGAAACCGTGAAAGCTTTGCTGACTGCAGGCTTCACATGACGAAAATTCTGCATGCATCTTAAAGGTAGGTGACTATTTTTAGGCCGGCCTAATTAGCTCCACCAGCGGCTGGTTGACAGCAACAACAATGCAGGAATATCAGTCCACAATGAACGTGACAAATAGTTTCCATTTGAATTCCAGCGGCGTTAGGAAGAGCTTGTGAACAGAATTTACTAATTATTAGCAAGCAGCTCCAAGGCAGCAACAGATAAACTTAATCCTGCTGCTTTGGTCATGTTCTATTTTTTTTTCCACATGGATGTCTGCAGGGAACGAAGCTTAAAAACGGTTCAAGGCTGGGATTTTGTGTTGCTGCACCTTAAGTGTGCACACATTGGGAAACAGCATCATGCTTTATTTGTCATTTAAAGCAAAGCAGAAAGTGATGATATTCTGCTGTTTAGCAGAGGGAAGGAACAGGAATTCAGGCTCTCTTAACCTGATCCTCTCTCTCCAAATGCTCACAGGGACGTAGCGGTGTAGCATTGTGTGTCAGCACACTAACCCCAGAAGACCATCTCCTTGGTCTTTTCTTCTCTCCATCCCCTTCTTTCATCATTTTTCCACCTTACAGAGAATAATTCATGCCTCTGTCCTCCTCTCCATTGCTCCCTCTTCCTTCTCTCATGAGACTGAAGTTTGTGTTGTCTTTCTGCCTCTGAGCACCTGAGAACCAAATCCCTGATGTCTGCAACAAACCTCCTCTATTAGACTCAAAAATGGAGTAGTCTTTATGACCGATCACAGGCATGTTTGTGACTTTTATCACACCAGCTTTCTCACTGCTCTCCATGAAAAACTTGCTGAATTTTCTCTGCAAATGCCAAACACCTCATTTTGCAATAAACTTTAGCTTGATGTTCATTAGATCGGATGGTTGAACACATTGGAAATAAAGCTAATTATCCACTTAGCAGACAGAGACCTCATAAATGCATTGGAGAAAAGTACAAAACCACAAAAAATGGCATCTTCTCTACTGGCTACATACTAGTGTGGTCACACACTGATGTGGGACGCCATCTCATTTTTCAACCAGAAATTGTCACAGTGAAGTTAAGAGTCATTTTTCCCCTGCAAGGTGTAATGGCTGACTCAAATGAAGCCAGATATTTCATATTGTCTTAAAGAACCAGCCGAAAGTGGCAAGTAGTTAAGATTAAAGTAACAAGTCTGAATGGGTTTAAATAGAACCCGAAGACCCGTCTGGTTTTTTTTATATTCATCCTTCTTTCTTAGAGTAGCCATCATAAAATCCACGGTTTTTTCACAGCACTATAATTACAGCTACATTTCCTACTGTCTCTGCATGCGATTTCTTTTTTTTGTCTTTTAAGAATTTTAGATAAAAGTGTTTTGCAAACCAGCATCTGTGATCGACAGGCTTGGTAACCGTGGACGACAGAAGCAAGGAATCATGGTTCTGTTCTTAGTGAGGTGTTGTGGCTCGGTGTGGCGAGACGAGTCCATGTGCCTGTCATGTGATGCTGGCAGCACCAGTCTGGTTGCTGAGGGAGTCAGGCTGTGACTTACACCTGTGTGTGTGTGTGTGTGTGTGTGTGTGTGGGGGGGGTGTGTGTGCGTGTGTGTGTGTGTGTGTGTGTGTGTGAGATAGAGAGAGAGAGTCAGAAAGATGCTACCAGGCGATTTCTGGACTGGTTGTACGAGGGTGTAAGTGTGTGTTTTCTTCCCTTAAGGCTCCACTCTGAGTCTTCCTGATGTTATGCACTTTGACAGGCTTTCGTATTTAAATGCACTGCTGGTTCACTGACACACAAACAGAAGGCAAAGCATTAAAGCAGGCGGCTGCAGCTGAGTGAGTGGATCTCAGAGCGACTCTGACCTCTGCTTCAGACGCAGAAATGATCCTGTCAGGTGCATCGCTTCAATCCTCCCACTGCTTTAAAGGCTTTCATGCAAATGACCAACTCAATGAGTAATTCAGCCATCCTGTCATATATACACACATAATGGTCACAATGTGACTCACCAGTGCTGCAGAAACATAGAATATGTTAAGTATTTTAATAAAACCTTTATTCCAATCAAAAAATGTTGAAAACTTGTAAATTAAGAGAATATTATGACCCATTTATCACCTCAGTTTCTAAATTTCAGTTAGTGTGTTTTAAACATATTCACATTAAAAATTCAAAAACCAAAATATAAACTTTTGATAACTGTTTGAAACTGAGGTAAACGTTGCATGGTGTTATTTTTATTTACTTTTATTTTTAAAAGTAATAAATGTTGCTTTGGTCCAGCTTCCTCCCTCCCGCCTAACAACTCAAATGCATGTGGATAAAAGTTTACATTTTTATCCATTTAGATTATGTATTTTTTATTTATTTTATTTTGTTGGTGAAAAATATGAGCTCCTCAAGTTTTCAAGAATCTAATTTTAGGGTTTTGCTGAGGACTTAAAGATGCCTTATAAAAGATGATTGTTTTAATTTACTTATTTCATCTATTTCCTTAGCTGCTTACCAGCAGAGTTGGCAGAATGCTCAATTTTATCCCAGTTTGTACTGGTTGGCAGGCTATCACAGTGACTGGAACACACACACACACACACACACACACACACACACGCACACACACACAGACACATTCACACCAGCAGGCAGTCCAGATCATAAAACCTACAAGTCTTTGGACTGAGGGAGCAGAGAGAGGATGGCAGCAGGACTGAGAGCGAGGGGCGAAGCCAGCCAGTCAGAGAAGAGGGAACAGAAACTGGGAACAGTGGAACTGGGAACAGTGGAACTGGGAACAGTGGAACTGAGCAGGGAAAGCTTCATCAGAGAAAAGCTCCAGTAAAAATAAAAAAACTGGCATTTTTAGACCCTAAGCTGCAGCAATAACGAAACAAAGACAACACTGATAAAACCAGCATCCCTGATCTCAGGTGTAAGATCATCGTCCTCCCTGTTGCTAGGATACGTTTCATTTCTGACAATCTCACTCTAACGATGCCAAAAATTTCTCTCTGCTCTTGCTCAGTGGTTCACTATTTTTATCCTCTAAAATCCACAACGTGTCTATCTTTGAGTAAATCACTCCAGGGCCTCAAACTGAGGCAGTTCATTCCAGCCCGTCACCTCCCATCTGCGGAGCTATGAGAATAGAAAGTCCAAAAGATGAATGTCGGAAATCTGAGGAAATAACTCTGAGCTGCACCAACCTGCCAAAAGCAAGACATTAAATGACAATGGCTGAAAAAATATAGAACAGGAAGTCAAAGCAGGAGGAAAAAAAGATGAGAAACACGATGGAGGAAAGAAAAGCAAAAAACAGAAATTACAGACCAAGGAGGCGGAGAGACGATGGATGATGCTGAAAATAAAGGTGGAAAGTAGGGGGCGGCATCAAAGAGAGCACAGGACTTCAAACAGCAACACACACACTCCAAAAAACACACAAACAAGCTTCAAACATCAGATTGGGAGTGTGTGTGTGTGTGAGTGCATAAAAAGCTCAATCCACATGGTGACCTTCTTAACCTGGTTGGAAAGGATCTGTCTCACACACACACACACACACACACACACACACACACACACACACACACACACACACACACACACACACACACACACACACAGTCGTGTATTCAGCACTTATGGGGACTTCACATTGACTTCCATTAATTTCCACAGCCTAACCTTTACCATGACCTTTACCCTAAACCTAAACCATCACAGTCCTAAGCACTACAACGACACATACAATGAGAACGCTGGATTTGAACTCACAACTTTTCCCACTGAGCCGCCCAGTAGACTGCGTTTAGTCCCAAACTCAGGATGTTAACAGTCTCTAGTACCGGAGCACCACAGGGCATCGTTCCAAACACATTTTTATATACTTTTGTGCAGGTGAAACTACACAGTCAGCCATCTTCTCTGAAATAGGTATTTTTAGAAATCAACATCAGAACCAGAAAGTTCTCTCATCGCATCACCATCAACTTTCAGGTTAAAGTTTTCCTCCAAAAAGAACACGGCGAAAGCAGCTATTGCTCTATCAGCGCCTCTACGTACAAAATATTCTGGTTAAGCTGTTGAAGTGTAGATTCATATTTAGGAACCAAAGTTGGGGTGTTCAAACGGAGAGAGTCATAATTTTAATGAGCAGAAAGAATTTTCTTGAAGGATGTCAAACCTAAAACAGACACAAACAGATGAATCTTCAGAGTGAGGATCCATTTCCACAACAACAGGCCGGCCGGTTGGCCTGCTTTCTGTCCATTTTCTGTGGTGAAGCCTCTCTGTCTTCAAGAGTCCAAAGAAATAAAGTATTTGTGCTTTATTTCAGAAGAAGTTGATTCCTTTATTTCCTTTTTCAAATCTTACACTTTGTTCTTGGAGTATGAACTGCAGACATGTTGGGCAACTAAAACTCTGCTGGAGTTGCTTCATTAAATGAGTCTCTGTTTCTGCAGCAACATTGAAACTTGGTGCCATTTATTCTGTTTATGAGCGATAGAAGAACCGGATCTTTACCGCAGCTGCAAGCAGAGACACACATACTGCCATCTCTCCAGCTTTGTCTGAATCCACTGAAGCAATTCCTATATGGAAAATGGTTTTAAAGGTTAACCCATCAGTAAAGCAGAAACTCACTAAACAGCTGACACAGGATGGCTTCAGGCTAACTCTGAAGAGGTTTTGGTGCTTTCAGAAAAGCTGTAGCAAAAAAAATAAAGTGAAGCTCTGCAGAGGTGGAAGAAAGGTCAGCCATAACTTCATAAAAAATCCAATTTACAAAAATCACATTTATTTAATACAAGTAAAGAGTGCACAATTTATATTTTTTATATATTGGAAATAGTTTATTGCTTTTTGAATTTTCACATTTCTTGGCTTGGAAGTCGGCATTTCTAATATTTTTATGTTATAATTTTGTCCTTACTGTAGTGTATGTCATTATTGCTCATTTATTTAGTTTGTTTTCATTATTTTTTATCTTTTGTGTGAACCTATATGCCTAAAATCAGACTATGGCTGAATTTCTCCACTCTGTGACATAATAATGTCTATTCAATTCTGTAATGAGTAAATAAAATGTCGACTGTAAAATTACATAAATCTCCCAGGTCAAATCCCATTCCAAATATCCTCTACGGTTCAACCGCTCTCCTCTTACTGAGCATCTGTTGGTTGAAAACGATGCCAATTCATGTCTCATTATCCATAAATAACAAAGATGAGCAACATCTGGTCCAAACCTGAAATTTTAGCAGGTATGAAAATCAAGCTGTTGATTCCCTTTTCGCTGGAAATAGCAGGGATAAATAATTGAGGAGGATCAAACTCCCTGAGGTAGTTTGTTGTCAACGCAGCATCATCACTGTGTTAGAAAAGCTGATCTGATCTCAGTCGGTTGAATGCCACTGGTTTTATGCAGCCAGGTTTTGTTTTTTTAATTAATTTGCAAATCCATCATGGTGTCAAAGCCCCTGGGACAGTTTAGAGGTTTCCACACATTTTAACAATCTGACAGAGGACTATCTTAAACTTTATTTTTCTCATTATTGCCATGGAATAGATACACCAACCAACCAGTTTAAGGTTGAAAAGACCACTTTTTTCTTTATCTGCTTGATCTGGTGATCAGCAGCTCAAAACGATAAAATGTAAAGTTTTTCCTTTTTTAAAAAAGCATATGACCTGAAAACTCATCAACAAACATCATGTATATGGACCCATGTTTTTGGAGTTTAGCAGATAAAAATTACCAACATACTGCATGCTTTGCTCTCTCTGTCTATCAACAAGCAGCAGACTTTATTATTCTAAGGTTAATACTTCTTAATAAAAAAACAACAAACATTAATAGCATCACAGTGTATCCATGACATATGGGTCCACCAGCCATGCACATACCTGAAAGCAAATTAAAGTTAAGTTTTAGATTTTAGACGGTTCAAGAATTGACAGGCAGAAACTGAAACTTCATCCAGAAAGATTTCAAGCTGGGATTTTTACCCAGAACCTTCTGGCAGAAAGTCTACAGCACCAACAACGACCAACATGTGGCTTCCCTCTAATGGAAACATCCATTCCTCTGGCTGGGAACCAGACATGTGAGCAAAGGCCTTTTGGTGAAAGTGGAGGCCACTGTAAACATTTGGCTCAAAAGACATTGCAAAACCGTTGCATGTCTTTACCAAGTAACTTTGGTTTAATTTATAGTACAAGTATCTTACTAAACTTGAAGGAAGACAAACTCTAACTTACAAGTAACTTTTCAGAAAGATATAGGATTTTAAGTTAAGTATTCCTAAAGTTAAGCGTTCCACTGGAAGATTATATCAAGACATTTTCCTCATGCCAAAGAAACTAAGATTTTTTGGCTAAAAACAAGCTCCTATAGCTCCTATACATTACTTGTAAGTTTGTTTTGTCTTCTTTTAAATATACTAACATACTTGCACTAGAAATCTTGTTGCATCACTGGAAAAGAAGCAACGAAAAGTCAAAGCTGAACTAAGCAGGTCACTGCAGGAGCATCCACAGAGATGCTCCCACATGCTGTGAAGTGGCTCATATCTTCAGGCCTGAGTGAAAAGTGCTCAAAGCTTCATACGACAGTGGCAGCACAGTCTATTTCAGGCCTGCTGTCACTGCGCGAGCCGGCACCGTGTGTGCGTGTGTGTCACACCGCCCTTGGACACAAGCTTGCGGAATGTGTTGAGAGCAAGGCAAAACACCAGGTTGCCACAGCAACCAGCGAAGGCCACGGGAACAGATGGGGTGGGTGGGTGCGGTGCTAACAGAAGATGAGGTGAGAGCGAGCGCCAAAGGTAGCAATCAGTGCCATCCTGAAAAACTAAAAAAAAGATTATTTAATATAAGGAAAGGTGTGTTTATGCACACACACACACACACCTACACATACACACACGCTCTCCTGATGCTTTACGGGAGTCGGTGTGTCTGGTCCCTTGGTGGGGAAGTGAGGTGTAGACCGTTGTTTACACAAAGCTCACTGTGTCCTTCTGTCTGTCTAATGTCCACTGTCTCCTAAAACGATTCTACTTTTAGATCATCTGCCTTCATCCTCATGTATTTCACTACATCATAGATCTCTGCATTTCTCTAGCCGTGCTTCCATTGACCATGACTTATTGGAAAAACGTCAATTTAAAAAAGGAAGAAATGGTTTTTTGTGTTTTTTATTTTTCAAAATAACAACAAAAATCACTTTTTCGCATCACGCGAGTCACATGAACAGCTGAATGTTAGTTCTGGCAGAAAAGATGAATAGGAAGACAGGAAGTGGGTGGAGGATGAAGGCACAACACGTTTTAAAGATGTATTGCATGAACAAACTTATTTAGATGCGACTTTAATTTAATTCCGTCTTTTATTTAATGGAAACACCACGACTGCAATCAACTTTCCAACAGTGGAGGACTGACCAAGTTTTTTCTTTCTGCATGAGAAAGACTCAGACCAGAGGCCTCAAGCTACATTCTGATGAATCAAATCATTTATTATTTAGTCCAGACCAGAGATCAATTAGCAATCACACCTCGCCAAATGAACCGGACATTTCTGGACAAACGGACTGCAGTTCGACTGAAGTGAACTAAATAGGGCTGGTCTGCACCCTTCATTCAGGAGAAATGCCTTCAGGTGGTGGAAATTTAAAAAATGAAGTCCCGTGGAACAAACTTCATGGTCTTCACCTTCAGATACTCGACATCGGGGACTGACTTATTTTTATGTCCCACCAAATGAAAAGATGCAACAAAAAAAATAAATCAAAGTAACCGTCTTCCTTAGTCAGAGATTGATTCTTCTAACCGTTTAGAGTATTTCTCTGCAGTTTACAAGCCAATATTTTCAAATGGCAGGATTTAACAACATACTGCAGCGCCACACACACACAATTACACACACACACTAGCAGCAGCAGTCCATTAGGTTTAAAGCTGATGCCGTCACCTCTAACAGGAAACGCAATGCCAATGTGTACTAAACACTCCAACACACACACGGTTTTATTATCTTATTCAATAGGCGTATTGTTATTTCATCTCAGCAGAGAACATCAATAGCTTGGCTGTGAGTAAAAATATTCTGTGCCTTTGAAAGAGGTTAAAGCAGCAGCAGAGTGTTCACTGTGTGAAACGTCGCTGCAGAAGGAGAACCCAAATGCAGAACCAACCATGACAATAATGTGCAATCAGCAGGTTAAACTATACAGAGGGGTGTGGCAGAAAAAAGGTTAAAATTTTTAAAAAAAAAAAAAAAAAAAAAAACTATACAGAGGGGTGTGGCAGACAGCAAAACAGGAACTCAGGACAATGATCTGGCAGCGACTGGAAATGAACTGAGGAACAAACATTCATTCACTCAAATGTTGTTGACTCTTCAGTTCAGTGTTAGTATTTCTCTGCAGGTTTTATGGAGAAAAAATTATTCACACCTATGGCAGGTAAAAGGTTCAAACTCATCTTTAAATTTGACCAACTCGACTCTTCAGAGTCCTGACTTGAACCTAATAGATAATCTGTGAAGGGAACTACAGATTATGGTGATGGCATAGAGACCTTACAAACCTTTTAGTTAAGAAGGGTGTATTTTTCAACATGCCAGTTTTAATAAAATGTGGATAAAAGCTGTTTTTTTTCTTGTTGATGCTCCTTTTAGATACTTTTACATTTGATTTCTGTCTCTTCTGCAATGACACAAACTTTTTAGATCAATAAACTCTGATTATATATTTAAATCTGACAGAAATATAAATCATTTTGGGATTAAATGTAGATAAAAAAAACTGAGAGCTGAATACATGATGCAAATCTGTCTCTGAATCCAGATTCAGAGACAGAATCTGTGTGTATTTGAAGTCAAAATCAAAACTGAAAGATAAATTTGCTTAATTATAAAGATATGACATTATCTGTTGAACAGCCTGTGTGAAAACTTTCCCACAAAATAATGACCTGGCATTTTAAATGGAGCGAACTCAAAGTTTATTTCCTAAAAAATTAAAATTAAACAGAGCCACCCAACTCAAGTACAGAACAAAAATGTGCAAAACAAAAATCCCCCATGAGGCAAAAGGAATTAGTCTTTGCTCTGTTTTGAACCACTGCTGCAAGCCTTAACTCATACAGACTATGAGTTAAATAAACTTTTTTTATTTTACCGGTTGTTTATTGTTTATAAATGTTTTAGCACCAAAGTTGCAGCAAAACACAGATAAGATGTTGGATATAACTAAGCGCTTTGTCAGGGTTTGTCCCTGCGTTGTTAATTAACCTTTGCCCCATTGCTCCAAATTCAGACGGAACTGGTGTTATTCTTTGGATTAGACACATAATCCCCAATTAGCGCATTACATATTGAACTTGCCTGCTGTGGGGATTTAGCAAAGGCAGAAGCAGGTCTAACGTAGCCTGACAACATGGATGACAGAGTTGGCTGGCAGCCTTTTAATCTGGGAGACATGCATCAAATATCAGAAGAAACGTCTCCAATAAGCAACAATTTGCTGTTATACAGACAAAGAGCAGGAAAGAAAACATGAGCAACCTCACAAAGGGTTTGATACTCAATAAACTGCATGATGTGGAGTAAGCATTAACCTGACCTGCTGGACAGCTCGAGTCATGTGACCTCTGTCCTGTCTTCTGATTGGTCATTAATACTTCCTCTGCATCCCTGCAGTTTTATGGAGGTTTAACATTAACAAACCCCTCCAGGACCAGTTGATGACCAAGTCATTACATACAAGGATGAGTTAATATGTGCATTAGTTATAGTGTTCTCCAACACTGACCGTGACAGAGATAATTACAGAGCAATCATTAAATCTGCAGAGACTTAATAAGAGGTCAAAGAGAAGCGGGCGTAAAGGAGTGTGCTGTTCTGATACGCGAGTCTGTTACAAGAGCCGGATTCAAGGTGGCTGGCAGACAGGAAGTATGTTTTTGTGTCAGGAACCGGAGGCAAAGCTCAGTGGGTCAAATTCATCCTAACTTACAGAACTTTATCCAGCTGAACAGAAACAAAACTGAAGTTTTTATCTGTAGACCCAAAAACCTAGAGTCAGCACAGCTTCAGTTTTTACAGAATGAACTCTGACCTGAACAAGGTTGGCCTTCTGTCACCTGAAGAACATTTTCAGGATTAGAGAAATAATGTGCCAGCAAGATCTACAAAAACTCATCCAATGTGTTTTTTTTGCAGATGCATTTATTACTGCAACAATGTTTTCACAAGTCTGCCTAAAAAAAATCAAATCCTCCAGCTGCAGCTGATCCAGAACGCTGCAGCTGATCCAGAACGCTGCAGCTGATCCAGAACGCTGCAGCTGGCGTTCTGACTAAAACATCAAGATGGAGCTCATCACCCCAGTTCTAAAGTCCTTCACTGAGAGAACAGACTTTAAAATACTGCTGTTAGTTTATAAACGGCTTAGCAGTAAAAAAAAAACAAAAAAAAAAACATTAAAGATTCTGGTTCTGCATCCCCAGAACCAAACATGGAGAAGCAGCATTCAGCCTCTATGGACCACACGTCTGGAACAAACTTTCAGAAAACTGCAAAACAGCTGAAAAACCGAGTTCCTTTAAATAAAAGCTAAAAACCTTTAAGTAGAGAAACTCATATGTCATGTGTAGATGAGTTTGATGATGATACTTATTGCCTGTTTCACAACTGATGACTGCATGATGTAAAACATTGACTGTCTAGTCGCTGAAAGGAATATAAATAAACTGGACTTGGTTGTGGACTTGGGAAGTGGTGCGTATATTTTGCAGCTCATGAGCTGCGGATCCGTTTTGCAAAGCATTTCTCTGACCTTGCGCTCTTTGTCTCCGTACTCCAGGCCCAGCGTATCCATGGCGCGGACGATGGCAGCCAGAGATTGGATGGTGTTGCTGTAAACGACAGGCTTGTACTGCTTTACGTCATCACCAGAAAAACCGTCCTCATGGATGATCCTGGACAGAAACACACAAGAAAGTCAGTTTTTATTTTAGAAGGTTTTTTTCTTTTAGAAGAGGGATAAATTGGTGGAAGACTATAACAAAAAGACAAAGAGAAACACAGACACTGGGACATAAGGGAGGGTTTATTACCAATGGGCTTAGCTGACATTTAGACACACAGTGCGTCCTGCTGTTTCAAATGCCATGATGTCTTTTACTGCAGTGAGCACACGGACAGAACGGTGGCCCGGTTAGCCAGGCAGACAGACGATCAAACAAAGTCAAACACAGCGAGCGATGATGGTGAGACGAGCAGCAGAGAACAAAACACGGGTCACCAGGAAGCTTCCCCCTCGATCCAAAGAGACAGAAGCAGGTTGGACGAACGCTGTGAGGCAAGTAAGAGGGACAGCGTCCCCACACATGAGGACGTAAGGAAGAGACAACCACATGCTTTTCTCCATCTCTATCAAACTGACCGGGTTGGTCTTCATTTAGACCACCATGAATCGTCCCAATCTTTAACTATAGGCCTTTTATTCCTGCAGAAATCAGCAGGCAGGTAAGCTAGCCGATGGAAGCTAACCAATGTACAGCTGGTGATCGTAACTTTGAACTCCTCATCAGTGGACGCTGCGCTGCGTCACATCCATTATGCTGCACATGTCACCTGCAGAAAGCGAGCCAGACTCAACCAAACAGAGATCACCTCTCTTTCTGACATCTGCAGGTTTGGTCGTCTGCAGATGTCAGAGGTTTTATTTTAGTTCAGCGTCTCTGTACATCACACAGCCTCCGTTCAGCTTGATACACTTTTAATTTCAGATAGCCAACTGCTGCGTCTTCATTTTTCAAGTAATAGTGACCAAAAAAGGAATTACTACTCACTTGTCCTTTGCACGGTAAACATGTTTTATTTTAATAAAGATTTACAGTTTTAGACAACACAAAGCTGTCCCTATAGTAAGTAAAACTGCTTTAATATTCCTTGTAAGTAATGTGTAGCGACTGAAGTTTGGGGGATTTTTTTCTTGCTATTTATCATAACTCATCTGAATGTAACACATAAGGGTCAGTAATGCCAATTTGGCAGCATAACGCATTTCTAATGCTAAAACAACATGATTACTGCAAGTAACTATGGCAACCGGTAACAATTTAAAGGCCTGGCCGGCTCTTTCTGCACTAAAGCTG
Organism: Poeciliopsis turneri; assembly: GCA_922788865.1. Taxonomy (NCBI): domain Eukaryota; kingdom Metazoa; phylum Chordata; class Actinopteri; order Cyprinodontiformes; family Poeciliidae; genus Poeciliopsis; species Poeciliopsis turneri. Next base: position 1,887,715 of record CAKLNU010001104.1, read on the forward strand.
CGCGCACGTCCACCATGTTTACAAAAACATAATTCCTTCAGGTTGTTCACGTTTTGCTATAACAGATGCCACAAAATTATATTTTAATCGGATATTATGGGTCGTCCGACACAAAGTAGAGCAGAAAATGACACAAATAAAAATCTAAAAAACTGAATTTGTTCAATTGAATTAAAAAAAATATAATGTATCCCAAAGGGAAATGAAGTGTCATAACTCATATCTTCCACTCATCTCTAGTCATGGATGGTAATGCTGTGGGCAGGAATAATATCCAAAAGCAGTCTGTCTTGCAGTGAATTTGAGGAGGCCTCTGACTGAAGACAGTTTTTATCCAGGCAGCAGAGATGATTTAACACAGTAACACATGAATCTTTAGTTTCCTTCTCAGGGTATGAAAGGGTTGCCTCTGCAGAAGCATCATGCAGACAGTTGGAAGCATGCAGTGCGCAGTGACGGGATTAGCATTGTCCCAGAGCTGTCCTCTGGCAGCAAAATGTTTCAGATCAATCAGACAACCCTCCCTCAGAATTACATCACAGCTTCAGACCACCAGCTCTGTTCCTCTGCAGTTTTCTCCTACATATAATGTTCACAGCTGCCTCCACTAGCAGAATTACAAATAAAACCTCAGAGTGCATGCATGATTAAAAGCTGCCATGATAACTGCGTCTCTCGGTCTCCCTTGGTGCTCCAGCTCAATTTTTAGTCTTCCCACTCATGTCTCCCCATGTCTTAATGACTTGCCAACCAGCCACTTAATCTGAAACTTTGCCTCCCATCTTCCCTTGCAGCCGGGAGGTGAAACAAGGACAAACTCCTAAATGGATGCTGCAGTCTCAGAGGTAATGGTATGTTAAGCTGAAAATGCCAAGAGAGTCTGAAAAAGAAGCTGACAAAATTTTAAAATACAAACATTCTGCTGTTGATAAAGTTTAGGATCGAGTCATCTTAACGTTTAAGGACGACAAACACTCAACTGCAAAGCATGGTGGTGGCAGGCTGGTGATTTGTTCTCATTTTGAATTTTCCAGACAAACGTAAAGCCAAGAATCTGCCCACTGAGGTTCGACCCAAACTGGGTCCTGAACAGGACGATGATCCCAAACACTGCAAATAATCTCCAAACCCAGTGGAGGCAATTTGGGACGCAGAAATGAATGTCTGCAAGTCGCATTGCAACCCGTGATTATTTTCATTTTAATTGCCACAGTCTTCAGAATTTTTATTTTAGCCTTTCTGTATATGTTAGAAATGTATTAAAAAATGCAACTAAACAAATGTTTCAGTTCCTTTTTTAAATAAAAATAATTATATTTTACTGCCTAAACTGCAATAACAGCATTCATTAGTGAACACTTTTAACAATGCTTCTGCTCATCCCTTTCTGCAGTGTTGGGCTGATTTTCTGGATTACTAATTAATCGGACAGCAAAAAGCCACTTAATTTTCTTAAAGAATTTGAACCAGATGAAGCTGAAACTGCAATTTGTGGAGTTCTGTGTAGAAAATATTTACAACAAATATTATTTTATCTTAAATGCACAATGTATGCATTTCTTCCACAATTTTGGCTCAATTACAGCTCTTACATTCTTTTAGCAATTTTTTTGAGTCTGTACGATAATTAGTTGACTATTAGTTGAATAACTGCTTTGTCGTGATGAATCTGATCAATCATTTCACGCATCAGTGAAGACACCAAAGAGCTCGGTATCTTTCACAGCGTTAGTGAAGTCGAGGGATTTTTTTCCATGCAGTGTTGAACTGCAGAGACTCGAAGTCAAACGGTAAATCATGTCACCCTGATTAGCTCAGAATGAAGCCACGTCACGCCAGGTGAAAAAAGAGCTGAACAATAATTTAATATTGATGAAGGTGTGACTGACCTGCTTAATGTCAGAGTGTATGTGTGTGTGTGTGTGTGTGTGGGTGTGTGTGTTTCAAGCTGGCATGCTGACGTGAGCCTTCATGCATAAGGACCTTTTTCTCATTACCCACTCTCAGCGCCCTTCTGTCAGCAAACGAACTGGTCTGTGTGTGTGTGTGTGTGTGTGTGTAATTTTTTGTATTTTGGCACAATCTGCACGGTGACCTGAAACATAGTTTAGCTTCACACTGAGTCAGACAGATGGATGGAGAGACAGACATATGGGTAATTTACTCACTACATTATTCCATGATATTATTACGCAGTTTTGGAGGCTGAATAGCAGGTGTTTGGCTGAATGGAAACTGCCAGTCAGTGATCCATATCACATTTGATAACTGCTGTTTGTGGTGCTCAACACTTCCAAATCTACTTTTGGTCTACTTGAAAATGACAAACTTGTCAAATTTCTAATAATGAGACTGGAAGTACGCTGCTGTTAACTGTGACCATTAACAGAAAGTCCTAATGTTAACTCCTCAGCTGCTGCAGTTCCAGAATTGACCAAACAATCCAACAGTTTAACACAGCAAAAGTAGGAGGGAAGTAAAGCAAAATTATTAATAAAGCATGTCAGGTTTTTCATGCTAACCTGGCTTGATTTATTTATTTTTGTCTTATTGGAAAATAAGTTCCTAATCCTGCCTATTGAAAGCCATATTGTGTTTGTTTGCTTGTGCAGATTAGTCAGTTTGAACTTCTTTACATTGATCTTTAAACTTTGGAGAAACAAATGCGCGGCTGGATTGGCTGCTTTACAAATGCCAGCCAATAGCCTGTCAAGTAGCATTTTGAATAGGCATTCCAGTTTCCCAAGATGCATCTTATTTTGAATATTTTAGATATCCTCTACAAAAAAAAAAATCTACAAATATGTGGATATTTGTGAGTTACATTCTGCAGAAAAATAAATGAACACTGAACCATAAATAGGCAGGGGTCCACTGCAAATATGAGGAGCTTGATAGAAAGTAACTTTTTGACATGTATTGCCCCCAACTGAACTTCAATGACACAGTTGCGCACCCAACACGTCCTGTTTGATGCATCAACTATATGAGCACTGTTACTGGTAAAAAATAAACACCAAACAACATTTATCCTGCTGGTGGGGAGGGCAAGTAAAGCCTGGTGGCCTTTCAGGCTTATGATGCACTGAGGGAAACCCTGTTTATAGCAGGACTTGACAGGACAAGTGTTTTTACTTTCAATGCATCATTTGGCCATTCTTCTGAGAGAAACCGTACAGATGTATGTAAATATGGAGTAATGGACCCAAAGACACATGAAAAGACAAAGTGCATGAAGCTCTCTGCTCTCCGCCTCTCATTATCCTCCACACTCATATTTTTATCTTCACACCTACTCAAGTGAACACACACAAACACAGAGCTCACACACCACCCTGTGCAATTAGGTCTTTATCTCAGACCCTGTGAGCTCGGCACTGTTTGTCCTGACAAACACACGCACACGCATCCATGCACACGCACACACAAAAACCCGTGATTGGTTCTTTTATCTCTAAGCTGTGCTTTCGCTCAGTCCATGCTGTATGTCGACAGCGCCCTTGGTCATGACAAAGTGCACGCTGACCGATGGCTGTCAATGCTGCAAGGTCCGATTTACTTGCATAACAACCAGGTGTGTGTGTTTGTTGAGGAGGACGTTAGCGCAGGTGCAAAGAGTGAAATAAAGAGTTGGTGTAAGATGTGATGTGTGATAACAAGCTTAAAAAAGCATGAAATAAGATGGAGCTAATCAGAAAGAAGAGGTCTATTTATAGCCGAGGGCATCAGCGATGTGGCCCCCACCTCCACACTGACGAACCCACACAAACAGCAGCACAAACAGCAGCACAAGCATCAGCACAAGCATCAGCTGCTGTCATTTGGCTCCATTCTCATCTTCTCACCTTCAGGTCAAGCAGCAACATCCTGCACAAATACATGTTTGTGTCCCCATTTATGGTTGTTTTAGCTCCAGAAACATCTAACTGTCTGCAATCCTGATTCATGTGTCATCAGTTCTCCAACAACGGTCGACATCTTCGGTTTAGAAATTACTTAGTAGATGTTGATGCTCTGCATATGTGTCATCTGAAGGGTGTGAAATATGCAGACAGGAAAACCACAGTGTCTTCCTGTTCGAGCCTTTCCTACACCAGCTTGCTGTCCAGTCCAAGATCCTGGTTCCACCTTCAAAGAGTCTTAATGAAGTATCCATGGAGATCTGATTGTAGTAAAACATAAAGTTGGAAATGATATGGGGTTGCATTTGATTGTAAAGTTGGAGCAAATGGAAAATTTGTATGTATGCAACGCATTGATTGCCGATTCCTTCACTGCTTTTCTTTTCTTGTCAAACAAAAGGTCCTGTTGATGCCAGGACCTGCATCACTGTGTTGCCTCATCTAACCAAAGCTACTTCCTTCCTGTTTTGCGTTATTGCCTACACTCCTCATGTCAAACTACAAAAAAGAATTGAATCTGTTCCTTCAACAATGCCCTTCTTTTTTCCACTAACAGATTCTGCACCTCTGACCAAAGAGGTGCAGAATCTGATATTGAAACATGTTAGGTCTGCCTTTATATCCAAAAAATGTGTCTAATAAAAGAAACTAAAGACAACTTCCTCTCGATTTACTGCAGACCTTTCGCCTGATTTCTTACGCAGTCTGTCAGTTCAGGTGGACCTTCATGTCTCGGTGGGTCTCCAGTTTGTTCTTTCTCTCTACATGTTCAGGTTATGGATTGAACAAAGTTCTGGTGCTGAATGCTTTAGACCTTGTTTTATGGTTTGCACACAAACTGGAGTTGAGACATGAGTTAGAAAATGCCACATAGGCTCCGATAGTCATCAACAATCTCAGGAAGGAAATTAGACCATTCACATAAAGTTCACAAGCTCTTCGAAGCTTGTGAACTTTTCCAAAGCTTGTGAACTTTTCTGACAAGGTTACACTTATGAGGAACTCCCTGATAAATTTTAAATCAAAGAAATGTTGTGGATTATAGGTAGGGATTCTGTTCCTTAAAGGAATGAGCCATCTTTCTGTCTTTCAGGTGAGGTGGGAGTGGCTAGAAGCAAGTTGTTGACTGGGACCAGCTGAGCTGAATATTCTCAGTCCATTTGGACCTGGTTGCTCTCGCTTGTCCCACACAGCAGGGAGTTTGGTTTCTGTTCCTGGTGCCCATTTCTGGTCAGCGGATTCCCTTTAACAATTCACCAGTCCATCCCAGAAAAACAGAAAAAACTTGCAGACCGAAGAGAAATTTACACAGACCTTACATCATACAACACTTTCACTCTTTCATAATGTGCTGGTCCTGCACCACTGCTTCACTCATGATCACAAACTTTATTGTTTCAGTTGATCTGTTTCACAGTGAAACTTGAGTTAACCTTTAACTCCTGGCTACAACCAGCCTGATGACTCATCAAGGTGACCGCGTAGCCTGGAAAAAAAACTACATAGGAATAATAAAAGCGGCTTCAGACGGTGGGGCAGGATAAGCATGCATACTCCAGAGGACTTCAAAGGTCGGGAACACCTGCTGTGGAGCAAATATATCCGTTTCATAAAGCACTTCATTACTGAAAATATCTGATTGCTCCAGCTCTAGATTTAACAGTGGGATGAAGAGTCAGAGTAGTTGAGCTTGAGGACACTTCAGACAAAAAACACTTTAATCCAAAATAAACTGGGTTGGAGGTTAAGCGCCGAGACTGACTGAAAAAACAGCAAGGGGAGGAATTAATTTAAAATTACACTTAATTTGTTACAAAACACTGAAAACATTTAATAAAGCCTTTATTAATTTGTCTTATTGATGATTTCATAGGACAAATAAAAACCTGGATCTGGTTGAACTATAATGAATTGTTAACTAGTAAATAAGTGTGAATTTGCATTTTTTTTAAGCTAATGTAATATTCAGCCAGTTGGACAAAGTTTTACCTCAGACACTAATGATGTTGTCCAAAATGGTAAAGGAAAAGAGTGATGGCAAAAAATGAGAAATTATGAAAATAACCATGTATGGCAACTGATATTTTCATTGCAATACATATCAATATTGTTGACAGTGCAACATATTGTAATATTATGCAGCCCAAACAATCCGAATAACTCTTAAATTGATCAAAAACAAAAACAATTCAAGACAAGAGATAAGATCAGTGATGGGCTATGGTCAACAAGATGGCGGACATTGTGTTAACTATTATACATTCCTGCATTTTCTCCATTTTGCGATATATTATATATTGCAGCGTTAGAAAAAAATCACAATATTAGTTTTTCCAATATTATGCAGCTGTAGATCATACACTCATGTTATACTGATGGAAAATGTCGCCTTCTGTTGGTTCAGCTCTTTGGTTTGAACCTACAGGTGTTTAATTTGTTGTCTTGATTCTCATTAAGACTGATGAAGAGTTAAATACTACACCAAATAAGCTCCGTCAGTGCTGGATAAAAAATAAAAAAAAAATCAATAACAACATGTTTGATCAATATCAATATAGAACCGTACAATGTTAAATAATATCACTGAAGTCAGAACTGCACAGCATTCTGGGGGATTTAGGCAGATAAAAGACTTTAGCTGCTCAACCTATAAGCAAAGTCACTCACTCTTTGGTTACCTAGCAACAACCTGTTGAGCAACATGCGCAGCAGCAGTTTAAAGTTTTTGCCACAGTGTCTCATAACTGCTTAAAAATAAAAAACAGCAGTCAAAACTAAGGATGAAACAGGAAAGGTTCCTCCTGCCAGTTTGGGGCTTTTTCAGATATTTAAAACAAAAAACTAACTTATTTATATCAAACCCTTATGTTGTGATACGTTTTTCAGCAGTACTCTCCAGCCCTTTTAACACTTTTAACTGTGTTAACTGTGTTAAAGGTGATCCATTTGCAGCTGATCCAGTTCAAACTGTTCATCGCCATCATTCTCAATAATTGATTCTAATATTAAAATCTGTGAAACAAAGCTCAGACTTTTATGCGGCAACAAATAAAAAGCATATATATATATCTGTAAAACTGTACAAATGTAAAGAATAAGTCGGTGTGTAGGTAACAGTTTTGTTCACCTCTCACATGCTTCAACTTAAATATGGCCGCCGCATGTCGTATGCAGCGAGGCTCGCGTTTCCATGCAGCAGTGCACACAGGAGTCTCATATCTTGCGGCTCTGACAGGGAGGAGTCCTCTGGCTCCAGCTCTGGTCATCTGCTGATGAAGAGCCCCTCTGCCAGGGGAGCCAATCTGCTGCGGCTGCTTCAGCAGGGCTGTTAGAAGCTGCACATGCTTGCATGTAAAACCAGGCAGACAGCAGAGCAGAATAATTACAGCTCAGGATTACATCTAGGGAGACCTCATTAAATCCGTCTGCCATCATCTCTCTGTTCCTCTGTCACCTGGTATCTCTATCTGCCTCTCTCCTCTGCCAACTCGCCTTTCATCCCTCCATCATGCATCCTCCTCTTCCTCTCTGTGAAGATTTCAACACTGCACTCTGTTTCCCTCTGTGTCAGTTCGCTTTCCTCCTGGTACTATTGTCTTTCAACCTTTCCAACTCCTCAGTCCTAATTATTTCCACTTTTTTAACTCCTCTCCTCCTGCTCCACTTCATTTTTCATCCTGGAAGAAGTGGGGGAGGAGGATGTGATGATCTGAGCTGTTGTCATGAATCTTCTATAAGCTCATTAATGATCTTAATGTTTATCATCCAGTATCACAGAATTTATACAGTCAGAGGGAAACTACACAAACTATATATATTTGTATATAGTTGTATAAATAAACTACATACAAATATAGTTTGTATTTTGATGCATAGTTTTATGGTCTTATATATCTTTGTGTGAACCTACTTGCTTTGGTTGCCTGTCACTTTGCTGCTGTTGCAATGTGGGATAATAAATGAATTTCTATTCTGTTCTTTTTTCAACAATAGGGTCTGTAGAGAGCATTGTACTGAATAAAACAATAAGACCTTTAATTCTAAGCATTGTTTAGAAGATAATAGTCAAGTTCTCTCCTCCCATCAAGAATCTCCTCTGAGATTCTTTCTCCAAATCTCCCTTCAGGCAAGAAACGGTGAGTCAATCGATTGTAAACATTTATAAAACTGTATTGTTTCAAAAGTTTTTCATCTAAAGAAAGTATCTGCTTGATGATACTGAAAAAAAAAAAAATCAGAGAAAACACAGGCTGCTGAAGGTGGTGCAAAAAGTGGGTATGGACTCAACTCCGAACACCGCACAGCATTCTGGGAGATGTAGGCAGAGGAAAGACTTTAGCTACTCAAACACTCACAGCCAACTAAGCAATGTTGGTGGTGGTATCAATTAACTCAATGGCTCTTTGGTTACCTAGCAACTTGTGCAGCAGCAGTTAAGGTTTCCCCCCCCCCCATGACTCATAAATGCTTAAAACTAAAAACAACATTGTGGAGTGAAAGGAGAAAATGAATAAACAGATAAACTGGATAAAACAGAAAAGGCCATGTCATGAAGTCAGGCAGGAATTCAGATATTTAAAATCAAAATCGAATCCATAATTATTAATACTGACTGATATGAAATCCTAGTGTAAAATCAGCCTTAATTTTAGATATGCAATGCGAAACAATCTGCAAATAGGTGACGTTTTCTTTAACGGTTAAAAGAAATCGAGGAATGTGGGCTGAAGAGGAGAAATGTCCCGGAAGATCCAGGATGTTCTTTCTGTGAGGTGACAGTGTTAAAAACTGTTCCATGGTTTACTGTGGCAGTGTTAATATAATTACAATGAAAAAACTTAAAATAAGCATCATTAGTATGGGATGAATGAATGTGATCTCTTTTTTCCAGCTTCTGTTCTGCTTTCTGCAGCCTTTAAGAAAACAATCCTCCTAAACTCTTGCTGTACCCTAAACATCCAAGATACCAACAAATCTGACTTTATCTGCGTCTTTTTTCTGTTTCTCTTCCAAGCCAGCAGACTTAGAGACTCTGCCCTATTATGTGTTCACTCAAATTCCCTATCAAAGCAGGTTGGGGGAATTTGCTTTGCTCAAATCAAATCCCGACTTTATTCACACAGCCTAATCTGATCAAATCAGGCAAAAACAAAGGCTGGTCTGTGCAGAAATTCACAACATTTTTACATGTATATTAAAAATTAATTAGAAGCAGGAGCCTTTCTAATAAATCATAAAAACCAAGCTATGCTGAAGTTTGCGTACTGAATGCAAAGAAAGGGAAGTTTCTCTGCAGCAAATTCAGTTTATCTGCCAGCTGCACACTGCATAGTTTGACTCAAATATCTCAAAATCCAATTCTAACTGTGCTTTTTAATATCCCTCTAACAGTTTCTGCATCATATGCTCCACACAGATCCTATTATTTCTGAAGTCCTGAAAACAAACAGATGTCCTGCAGTTTCTGCTGGCAGAACGCGACAAAGAAACACGCTGCGTAAATATGTCAGCCAAGAAAAATCCGATCAGACTGAAAGGAGAAAACCCTGTGGAGGTTTTTACTGAGTGATTACCAAACAGTGAGGGTGACATAAAGGAACACTTCTGCATTTCCAATAGTCAGTAGAGTTACAGGAAGTGGTTGCTCCAGGAAATGTTGATATGATCAGCATTACAGCCGGCATCATGTGCTTTGTTGGAGGTGGTTTGAATGATTCGAACATCGGTTATTGAGATGGGGAGTGATTGGGGTAATGAGACGGAGGGAGGGGGAAACAAGGACACAGCTTTAATCAGATCACCTCAGAAATAATGTCAAAATGGAATTATTCACATTTCCTGTCCTCTCATGATTCAATATTAATAAATTACTTGGAAGGAAATGAGCAGAAACCAGTTTTCAGATACAGCGACATTCCAGCGATCGCTTTAGAATCACTATAAAACAAGAAATTTATTGAAATTATTCCCCGTATTTTGTTTTGATTCTTAGGAAATCTCTAATCAGGATGAATCTTAGTAAAGGCACACCCTGCTCTTATAAAGCTGCTGTGAACCAACCTGCAGTAAACCTTGCAATGGTTCCTGCCCAGGCTTTTATTTTCCAAAACCAGAGGAAAAATTCTCAAGAGAAACGTTTTAATTGCTTTAACCAACCCAGGCTCATAAAAACTCACTCAATCACCCTTTTACACCACAAAACAGAAAGTCTCACCAAGCATTCATTTCTAGTTTCTGGTGTAAATATTTCAGACAAAACTAACTTACAAGTAACTGTTCAAGATGAAGGAGTTTAATTTAAGTCAATAATTCCTTCCAATCACAATAAAGGGGAAAATGTCCATCAATCAGGGATTTACCAACACAAAGTACGGCACAACTGTTTTAACATAAAAATCACAAAAGTGTGGCATGCAATTGTTTTTAGCAGTGCAAAATCATTTTTTATTGCAATTACAGCTGCAAGTCTCTTGAGATATTTCTACCAACTTTGCAGATGCATTTTTGTTTTTGTTTTTGCAATTTACGTTACTTGTGAAGTGTGAAGGGGGATTTATGCACACCTCACTTCTCATGTGTTTATCTTGTAAACATTTTTTTTAAAACCCTAGTTTGTGTTGGTCTGACATAAAGTCTTCAAAAAATATATTGATGCAAACATACATCAGGACAAAACCTTATGTATGTTTGTAAAGGCGCACCATAACTCAACGGCTTTTAACTTTTTATCAATGAGTGTAAATTCAGATTTCTTGGATTTATGTTTCCAAAGTTAAGGCAGAGATAAGTAGATAAGTGATCCAATAATCCTGTGCAGAATAAATCTGTTTTGATTGTCATTAATTATAACAAGACTGGTCATGGAATTTATTATGCTAAAAAGCTGAAAAAACTCCAAACATAACAAATGTCTGATAAAACGGAAAAACAGGCAATTCAGTAAATTAGAATATTATGGAAAAGTCAATTTATTTTAGGTACTCCATCACTAAGTAAAACACATTATAGGTTAATTGGACAAAGACTGATGTTTGTTTCTTTATTCGTTATCATTTTTCATTTACAGCTAATAAAAATATGACATTTAAAACTGGCTGTAGTTGTACGTAGCTGTTTTTGAAGGGAGACCAAGTGCTCAAAGATTTTAGCTAATCGTGTTTGACTGTGGTTCCTAACTCCTGCAAATACCAGGCCATAAAATAAATAAAAAAAAAGAAATCCAGTCTCGGTCATGCATCTGAAGATAAAGTGCCTTCAAGACGACCTAATACACAGTAGAGCTTAAATGTACTGGTACTTCTGTTCTGACTGAGGTGTGATCCAAACCTCCCTTCCTGCAGCTACAAACCGAGCCAGAGTCACCGTCAGCTGACTTCAGATCAGCTGAGTTGGGTCACAGTAAAAGGATTCCTTTGTCTTTCAGCTCTCTGAACCAATATCAAATCTGCCAAATAGGTCTAACACAAAAATAAACACTCACAGTCACACCAACACATGAACCGAAGCATAGAGAGAAGACGGAACACACACACTCCTAAAAGTGTGTATAGGGGTGCATACACACTAACCTACCACACGTTGGTGCAACAAAGGAGCTTTGTTTTTCATAAGAAGCACTGATTAGAGCACAGACCACACACACAGGCATCGTGCTGAGCTGATGCAAACAGAGCCAGAGATGGTTTTCAGTGAAAACAGAGTAAAACATGAAACAAAGTGGCCATAGGGACAGTGGATATAATATTCATGCAGCTCAGGTCCCAGTGAAAACCTTCTCAGGGGTCGTTGTCCCTCCGTCCAGCTCATCACTGTAAACTATTAAGTGTATTTTCCAGTATGAGGAATTAATTATCTATAATCAAACATTTTTAAAATAACAGGCTTTGGTGTACTGTACTTCATTTTGGTCTTTTGGTTGACAAGAACTACTTTGTGTTATGTATTTGTGTATAAACCTGATTGAACAAAAATCACATGTGAGCCTCGGGGCTCCGGTTTTTTTTATTCATTACAAACCACACCTCTCCAGTCTGACCATAACACATTACTAGTCTCTTTTAGAATACTTATATTGACGACATGCAACTTTATACATGACCACAAAAAAGAAATCACATGTGGGGCTCCTCAGGGCTCCAGTCTCGGGTCACTCTCTATTTAAAGCCCCCACCTCTCAGTTTTCATCATGGCATATTATTGGTCTCTTTCGGTTATTTATACTGATGACAGACAGCTTTATATTACCATATCACCACATGCCCACAGCCCATTACAGTCACTGAGGAAGTCTGTTTGTCATATTAACAAGTGGATGAATCAGAATTTTCTCCAGTCACACATGGAAAATAAACCTGTCCCAAAATCATAAAGTAAAACAAAAGACAACCACATAAAGTCTAAGTCAAAAAAATTGGCCAGAATTATGATTTTTTCAAATCAAAACAGGCCAGCCAATCACATCACTAGAACAGTAAGCAGATTAATAGATACCTTTAGCAATGATTTACAAGGATAAGGTTGATGGAGTGATTCAGATGAACGGATTGAATTAGCACAAGCACTCCCTCTGTTTTCTGATTCACCTCTGGAAAAGGAGGCTAATAATTATCGCTGAATCCAGAGTCTGGAGTCCAGGAGCAGAGTGCCCTTTGCTCCCAGTCCTATCAGCCCTCTTTGGCACCTTCTCCAGCTTGCTTAATAAGTGAGAACATGTTCTTTCACCCGCAGGCCTCTCTTAGCTCACAACGTCTCTAGTTCCTCCTTTTCTCCCCCCGCCAGCCTCTTTCACACTTCCACATCACTTCACCAGAATCTGAAAGAAAAAAATCTATTTTCCTGTCCTGCTCTCCTCCTTTTACGATCATATCACTCCACTGTCTTCATCCCTGTAGCTGTCGCTATTTCAAACTTAGAGGAGAGAATGATATAGCAGAACTTTGCTCATTTTAATCCACCTCTGTGCTCTAAACATTTATTTTCTTTCATTAAATTCTCCCTTTCTCTCCCTCCAGCTATATCCGCCCCCTTTGCCACTCAGCATGAAAACCACCACCTTTTTCTCCTCCATGTTCCCCCCTCCTTCCCTCGTTTTATTCTCCTGTTCCGAGGCTTAAACCTAATTATCTCCTGCTGTAGGGAGAAAAGCCGCACACACACGGTGGGAACAGCCTGTGGGAAGCGGCGCAGCCGCGAGGGACGGGCAGCGTTTGTTCTCCCTTCGGCCGGTCGCCTCCAATCATGTCAGCGAGGCCCAAACACACAGGGAGCGAGAAAGACACAGAAAAGAAACAAAAATGGAAGACAGGGGCTTAATTTGACATCTTTACTTAGATCATAAGGCAAGATAGGGCAAAGGTTTGAGGTCTTCACTGCTGAGAAAGTCTAATCAAAATAATTAGATGAATGTACGTCACTGCTGGTTAACTTTATTATTAAGTGAGTTTATTCAGCAGCTGTCTTTAATCAGCCAGGAGAAAACTCAGGCTTCCTCTGAAATAATTCATACCCTGCATGCAACATCAGTTGAACAAATTCCATCTCAGAAGTCCTTCAAACTCTGTTCAAACTGAACTATAGCCTGCAACAGCGATGTCAAAGTCTCCATGACCCTTCATAAGCTGAGAAAGTTTTAGCACTAACATCAGTTTCTTTGAGCAGAAAAGACGTCCATCCTACTGGGTGCTGATCTTTTAATGGCTGCCTCCAGCAGGACGATGCACCATGCCACAAAGCAGACATCTCAAAACTTTGATCCTAAAGATAAACATGAGCCCCTCAGTACGCTCCACAGTCAGATCTCAGTCCAACAGAGCGCCTTTGTAATGTCGAGAAACAGGAAATCCACATATGTGCAGTTGACAAATCTCCAACAACTTTTTCCAGATGAACCAAAACCTTTAGGAGAATGCTGCAAACTCCTTCTTGAATCTTTTTATGGCAGATGAAAGCAGTTCTGAAGGCTAACATGCACTAAAAAGCCAAAACAAGTTTGTAATACTCCACATTTTGGGGCTTTTCATGAACATTTATTGGATTCCCAACCTCAACCAAAAACTGAAAAATAATAATCCTAGTCACTACCTACCATCGGCTACAAGGATGTAAATGATTGACAGATTTCTCCTGGGACAACTTCCGATTTTTTTTTTCAGCAAACAAATACTGGTGCATATTTAGTTGCAATGTTCCCAACAATCCAAGCATTTAGAAGTCATTAGCTGGAGAGGACACATCCCCTGCAGCAGCCATTCCAGGACTATAAACTGTGTTTATGGTACGACATCCTCTGTTTATATTGCTTTATGTGGGTTGAAGGCAGTTAATGATTGAAAGAGGAGCTGCCTTTGGGTTTTAATAAACAGTAAAAAGAGTCATGGATGACTCTTGTGACGACCAGAAGAAACCAAAGAGGGAAAAGAACAAGAAGAAGTACTAAATGAGTTGATGCCTTTTCATGAACATCTCATGAACTCTGCAGACTGACAATCATTTCATGCTTTCACCAGCCAACATCCAAAGAATTAAGTGAATTCAGTTAAATGTATGGGTGGTGCTCTTTATAAGGGCTTGGTAATCACATTAGCTCCACTAATTCAATTATGTTTTTCCAGGCATCTCTCTTTTGCAGCCATCGGCCCGCCCCTTTGACTTTTGCAGTGACATATTTTTATTTTATAAATTCAGGACCAAACAGCTGCTTTGTGACATTTACCAAAATGGCTGCTCAAAACATCTGGTGACATTTGATGGTCATCCATTCAGTGTCAAACGTTCAGTCTGGGTTCCATCTGTGATGTCACTGATCAAAACAGCTTCCATGTAAACATAACCTCATTATGAACTCTTCTTCATATTGCTGAGTTTTAGCCATTATATTTGCTAAATTGTTTTTTTGATCTTAACTCCATAATTGTTGGCAGTATATTGGGAATATTTAGACTTTTCTTCTTTGGTTGAAGCTTTGTGTGTTAGGACAATGACTTCCTCTAGTTTTGGAGGCTATGCAGCTAAAGCATTTCACATTTTTTACTTTTGGACAGTCACTATAATTCGTAACCGTGCCAACAAGGTACTGTTTCTAACTGGGAGAAGCTGATTAACATCTGAAAAGCTAAAATAATACCTGAACAATAACTCCAAATGAAAAAAAGGAGTTGGAAAGGAGGCTTCGGGGAAGCTTTCAAACCACACAGAAAGTCTTCAGTCAGAGGCTGCTTCTCATACGCTGCAGGACTGACTGTTACAGGAGATCGTTTTTGCTCTCTTCCAATAACTTAGAACAACTTATTTTCTTCCAACACCAGAGGAACATTTTAAACTAGTTAGCACCAGTTTAGGTCCACTTACTAATAATATCGAGCTATGCAAAATTGAAAAAATTGTTATTGTGTCAAAACCAGTAACACATACAGTCCTAAAATGTAACGTTCTTTAAATAAGACACTAACACAAGTATTGGGGGGGGGAAAGTTTCTGTCTGTGAGACAGACAGACACAGTTTGCCCAGTTTGCTGCTGTGCTCTGCTGGCTGGAAGACGCCTCTTTTCATGTGGTTACAAAAAAAAAACTAGTTTGGTAGTTTCGAAATCTAGTCAACTGCCATAATCAAGAGGGTCGTGGTGTGGAAACTAAACCGACTAACATCACTGAAGCACTTAGCAGAAGCCAATGTGTTGCAGCTCTTTTCACTGCAGATTTGTTGAAAGCATTTGATGCTGCACACAATGCTGAGACAGAGACTCAACAGATCTGGGTTTTCTGCTTGACTGGTGAGATAATGATCTTTCTTGTGAAAACAGCGCACGCATGCAGATGGTTTCACTTCCAAGTCACTTATTGTTAGAATCAAACCCTGGTTCATCCTCAACTATAAATACATAAATGTCAAAAGCAATACAATAAAAGATAAAGGGAACAGCATGTGTATGTATGGACAATCAATTTTGTTTTAAGTATTTTCATATAAAGAAAACAAAAACTCATTACTAATGGTGTCCCTCAGGACTCAGTATTAGAATCACTTCTATTTGTGATGTTACAGTTCAGCACCTACACCCAGTCTGGCTCTGGCTTTAATCTATGAGGATAATTTGGCTCACCTGTATTCAAATCTTCAGACAATCACTCACTAAAACAGTTGCCGTGGTAACAGTGTTCAATTACGAGTTCTTGTCTGAACCAAGCGTCCGTATAGAGCTGAGAAAAAAATGTTGGTCACTTTTTTATGTTTTAACGTTTAAATTTTTTAATTTATGAATAAATTAACTGTATTAATATAACTATTGTCAATTATTTTCTTTATTTAGACCATTCCAACTATATGATGCTTATCAGAAGAATTAAATATTTTTTGCAACCAAATTGAGTTTTATATTGTGATAAATCCTGCCAGCTAATGAGGCAGACTTTAAAAGACGTCCTTAAATCTTCTGGGCATGTGAAGCAAGAATAATTCATCTCTGGATTTCCTGATGCGCTTCCTCCAGTCTCTGGAGTTTCATCAAACAGAGCCCGGCCTGCAGCTCAGGATTTAAAGATAAGATATAAACATTTCAGACCAGAATTAGAAAGAAATGCAAAAACTAACATTTCTTCCAATCGTCATGGCTGCACCTGAAAATGGCATCCTCACTTCTGCTCGTTTACTCTTATTAATCTAGTTTCCTCAGCACACACACACACACACACACACACACCCCCCCACACACACACACACACACACACACACACGCACACACACACACACACACACACACACACAGATCGCTGCTGGAGAGGTCAGTTTGGCACCTCAGTGGTGAGAAAGCCATCGAACATGTCTGAACACACACACACAGGCTCCAAACACAGATGGTATTTCCTGCTTGCACACATGACCCGGTCCCTTTCGTCACTCGCCCAATTATCATATCTCTGACAATCCAAACACAGATGCAGCCCCATCGTCCACATGCACCTGCAGAAAACCTCCACATCTCTGAAGTTCAGCTTTAGAGTCGGTCTCTGTCTGATGAGATGACGGCAGCTCTTCCTATTGAGTTATTGTGACCCTGAATGAATCGCTTTATTAAGCAAGAATCTGTACAACATTTAAAAAATCTATTACAGAAACACACAATTATAGTATAATGTGTTTTTCAGGAACATAGTGCCATTTTATAGCCCACTAAAGTAACTCTGTTGACTTCAGATGTAATAAAAAGCTCCGCATTTCAAATGCAGAATCAAAACAACACTCAGTATGTTTTTGATGATTGAATAACATTATAACATGACATAAAGCTCAAAAAAGTTGCTTTCACATAATACCGCCCCTTTAATGAGCTACTGTGATCCTGACAGTTTCGTCTCATGAAACTGTGCAGAGACAACATCAGCTTACAGACAAAAGCATTTAAGAATCTATTACCTAAAAAAATAACCAACTCCGTTAAAACCAACTTGATGGACACAGTTTTTGTAGGGTGGTGATGCACTACTCACATCCTCTCACTGGGATCAGACACAGCTCTGACACACCGTTAAATTTAAATCTAATCCACTGACGTGGGTGGCTTCTTGACACACACATGCACACACACTGCCAAGGTGCTGAGGATAATGGTATAATTCCCCATAAACACCTATGTTTAAATATCGTTGAGAAAAAAATTATTTAAATGCAAGTAAATGGAAAAAACAAATCAAACCATTAATCAATTTTCTTCACCAACTTCCTTTCATCTCAATTTCCAGCTGTTATGAATTGATGCTTTGAAACTAAATAATATAATCAGCCTGCAGTAGTTTACACTCTGGACAGTAAAAAAACCATTAGAAAACAAAAACAAACATTACTTACATTAACACTTAATCACAACACCAACATGCTAACTAGCAGAAGCTAATACTCAAGAGCTAACTTGATTTTAAACTATATCTGTCCTTGAAAGACTACAAACCTCAAGCACCTATTTAAGTTTGACATCGTTATTTGCATGTTCTATAATACATATTGCATTTATGTTTATATCTGATGCATCTGTTTCAGCAGCTAAATGTGCATCTGGCTTTTAGCAGAAACTCCAGTAAACCCTGTTGGTTTATTATGGGATTACTGGGCTGATAGCTATGAAAAAACTGGGAAAGGAAAAACATGTCACAGATGTAGGAAGATCTCTGCTAAGTAGCACAGGTGAGTCCCAACAGAAACATCATTAAGTACATCAGGACACCATAGGAGACATAATTACCAGGCAGCTTTAATGAAGCCACTCAAGCAGATGAAGGTTCAATGTCTGGAGGAGGAAACCAGCAGCATTGGGGTTGGATTTTAAATCAGAACTGACCCCGGGAAAAATCCACTTATTACACATTCAGTCAGAGAAAATCTGAGCAGGCGGAAAAAGAAACAGGTTTTTATTTCCAAGCAAGTAGATCCCAAAAGTCCAAACCTGTTCTGACTCAGATTGGATCTGAGTTCGGTGTTGCTTTCTGTATGCTCCACAAACCAACAAACCGGAGGTGGCATCCGACTTGGCAGTGGCTGTTTTCAGCACTTTGCATCTTTTTTTGGCATAAGCTCCATTTCTGAGCTGTTAGTTTGTCATGATACAGCGTCAGTTTTCAGTCAGAGGCTTCTTCTGATTGGTTGTAAGCCTGACTGCTACAGGAAATCCTTCCCACAGCAGCACTACTCAAAACGACTATTTGAAAGATGCTTGGATGATTTCAGTTACAATATTTAGTTTCCCTTTTGGATCAGCAACTTTTTTGTTTAAATCCTAAAATTTAGAGAAAGTAGTGGAGGCACCATGATGATGGAAATTAAAAGAAAGAAGGGAGGGAAATATTTCATTCAGTCAATATATTTATTGCATTATTCAGCAATATATTAATAAAATTGCATCACCCTCGCTGACAAAAACTAAATTATTCCTTTTGGTGAAATGTGATTTGTCGAAAAGTTTTCCATGTGTCTAAAAAAATCTTAATACAGAAGGATAGAATGTTAAGCTCAAGTTGTTATGTGGCTAAAAGGGATAAAATGTGTCAATTAAATGGAAATCAGACTAAAAAGCACATACTATATCCTGGGAAATATAATAAGGCGCAATGTCTGGAAAAGAAAACATCTGAAAAAGACAAATTTAACAGAAATTCCTGATTTGTTAAAGGAACGACCCAAACAACTAATGAAAAATATTATAAGCAAACCACAAGCAGACCAAGAGGAACAATAAGATATTCGGTTCTGAAGAAATAAAGAGCAAAGAGGTTTGCGATTATATCCACTAAAAGACGAAGTTGGATTCTTCTTCCGTCCTTTGATTAGATAGTTGATAGACCAGCACATGATCGCCACAGTGAAAGGCTGCAGTAAAACCTGCAATTATAATAATGCATTACATCAGACACTAATAATCTAAATCTGCCTGAATCTCATTTCCTCCAGAAAACAACATGTAAGCCTCATCTGGACCATTTTCCTCTGCTAACTTACACCATGTCAGCAAATGTGTTTAAGTTTATTCTGCAGAAACGGCCCGGAAAATCAGTTTGCTAAACATGGAGGGAAGCTGGGGCTTCCTTCTTCTTCTAAGCTGCAGAGCATAAAAACTGCAGCTCTGTCAAAATTCGCAACATGTTTAAACTGCAACTAAACTGCAGGAAGGTTAGCAACTGTTCCTCTGCGCCTGCGGACCAATGAGGAGGCAGCATTCAGAGGAGGTGGCGGAAAGTCACAGGACCTCAGAGCAGGAGGCCTGGATCCACAAGTTCTTCAGGGCAGCTTTCTCCCTGGACTCCATCTTCTCTTTAGCTTTGAAATCTTTCAGTTATTCACCAGAGACGTGCTTCAAACACAAAGCAAAAGCCTCTGTTTCTTTTTAAATTTAGCAACATCAGAAAGCCCTGTAAACCAGCAGCATGTGACGCTGGAATGAAGGTCTGAAAACCTTCAGACGCTGAACACATCATGCATGTTGGGAAACAAACAACCACTGTAGTGCTGAATAAATACGATCACACACAATAAACTGTTCACTTTTTGCCACAACACAGAGATGTTTTTGTTAGGTTTGAACTGATAAATTGGCTCCAATTTCCTTCATTTGAACAGAGAATCTGTTCTCATAAAAAACATAAAAAATAATCAGGTCTATGTTGAACTGTTGAAAGTCACACTTGCAATTAGGGCTGATCCTAACAACTAGTACAGTAATTAATTGTTCTGTTGATTCATCAGGTAAAAAAATTGGCACATTCTGCAGATTTTTATGTCACTATTTAAGCCTTTCAATACAATATTTAAATTGCATTAAGAGATGCAAACAAACAATGAAACTCCTTTTTTATAAAGTCAACATTTTATAGCCTTAAATGCAAACACAGCATTACTTTAGTTTACATTTGATCATTTGTAGCAAATGATAAACCTGCTGCTAAAACTATGAATAGCTTGGCCATTTCTACTGGACTTTTTATTATTATTATTATTATTAGTTGATTAGTAATTGGATAGCAAAAGGTGCCTAAAATGAAATTGTTGTGTTTTTTTTAAAGAATTTGAACCAGATGAAGCTAAAACTTTCCCTTCAGGATAGAACATATTTACAGATGAAAGGTTTCTTTTTCATCTTAATGCCAAATATATACATTTTGATATAGTTTTGGCTCTTTTATTGCTTCAATTGTATTTCTCTTTCGGAAAATAGCATTTTTGACTTTGTATTCTTTAGTTAAGAATTAATCAAATACTAAATAATAAACTGCCCCAATAAACTCTATTAAAACTTGTGGTTGCAAATTTATTAAAAGTGGGAAAATTCATGCGGCATGAACACTTTTGTAAGCCACTGGGTTTGATTTACTGAACATTTCATCCACCAAGACGAGAAAAGAGACAACGGAAAAGGAAGAAAGCTCTGCAGAAAGACAGCCGTTGAAATTGCAAAACCAAGCAGTTTGCAGTAGTAAAAAACTGGAGGTTTAGCACAGCAGTGACAACACCCTGCTGCCTCCAGCAGCTGATCCCCCCACTGAGCTTTCTCTGGGGTTTATTGATCAAACCAACTGCATTTCTGCATATCCACACCTGAGCATGTGCCGCTCACAGCTCTGTGGACCTGGGTCGGTTTGAGCAGGTTGATATGGATTCACTGAAGACGCTACTGTACATTTTACATTCACAGGTTTAAAAAAACCCCAGAAGGAAACGAAGTGGGAAAGGAAGGATGAGGGGAACCTTTACAGTTACTGGACCGTGATTATAAAGGACTTACTTCATTTGTTTGACGATGGTGCTTTTCCCTGACTCTCCAGCCCCTGAGGGAGAAAGACAGAAGAAATCAGTGTAAACAGTGTGTGTGTGTGTGTGTGTGTGTGTGTGTGTGTGTGTGTGTGTGTGTGTGTGTGTGTGTGTGCGTGTGTGTGATAGACAGAGGGGAGGCAGAGGAGGGAGTGGGAGGAACAGAGAAAGAAATGGGAGCTTGAGCTGAGCAGCAGGGGGTGCAGATAAAAAGGATGGAGAAAGTGGCTGCACCTTTTCTCCTCGTTTTCTTCCTCCACCCTCCATCTTGTGACTTAGTTTGACAAACAGATTAAATCCTTAAAGGTTGCACTCCCAAAAAAGAATCAATGATGAGCAAACACTGCTGCTGGGCCTGCTGCTGCTGCAACCTGCCATTTTTCATCTGCAGCTCTCACCCCTCTCTGTTGCTTTTTGCAACATTTCACCACCTGCCACACCTTTTCCATTATTTAACCCCCTCATTTATTAAATGTGACTAAAGAAATTGGTTGTATTTTAGAAAATTCATGACGCCCATGTTTTCAATTTTCATTTTCCTCCTTATTTCTGAGGCGTCGTGTTTTTGCTGTAATGTGACTCCCCGGTTCCCTCCATCACCGCCACACCTTCCGCCGCCCAGGCTGGCCCGCCCGCCCGCTCCCCGGGCCCAGGGCCCCGGGCCCCGGTCTTACCGAGCAGCAGCAGTTTGACATCTTTGGCCGCAGTCAGCCCGTCCTCCTTCAGGTTCTTCTCGATGGCTTTGCTCCGGTCCAGAGCCGCCCTCTCCTCTGCGCTCAGCGTACATCCCATGGTTAGAGAACACAGCTTGATGGCGTTATCGGTACCAGGATCCACGCAACGAAAACGCACCAGACCAGCGGGTTTATATCAGAGAGGAGGGGGAAATCAAATTTGACTGCAGATCCTTTGAACTGTGAATATTTCCACCTTTTCTGAGCTCTGCCTTCGATCCCCTGGTTCTCTCTGGGCAGATCCCTCTCTCTCTCTCTCTCAAGCCGGGCTCAGACGCTCCGTTAGCGCATTAAATCGGCGATCCTGTCGCTGTGATCCAGAAGAAAGAAAGGAGCACGGTGGAGCCACCGCAGCTGGCTTCGTGTCCGTTTTCGTGGCGTTCTCCTGACGGTGGAAACCTCCGTCCCTTCGGGTCTCCTCGGCGCTGGTTCGGCTGGTTACTGGGCGGCGGTGGGCTGCGCTCGCATCGCTTGGTGCTTCTTCCTGCGGCTGGCGCACAGCGGACCGTTTCCTCCGTTCGGCTCCTCCGGGGCGCGCTGCGGGGACTCGCTCTGTAGCTCTGCTGCCTCCCGGTAGATCCGGTAAGGGCTCGATCTCTCCTCCGTTAGTTCCTTCGTTCACTAGCGGTTTGCTGACGTCACAGCAGTAGCAGTTAGTGCGGGAGAGCGTCCAGCCGCTCCCAGTGGCGCGGCCTGGTGGTGCGAAGTGAAACAGGTGCATCTAACTAAATTAGAGCAGCACAGAAATGTTAATGTATTTATGTAAATAAATGTTCATTTGCATTAACAATTCAGTGAAAAAGTGAAACATTTTGTGGATTTGTCTGTTTTTGTCTTGTAGCAAAAACATGAAATTCAGTTTTTCTAACATAAACATGACAAGATTAATTAAAATAGTTTTTTTTCCTGAAGAATATGTGTTTTAGACTTTCCTAAACTGCTGACTTGACAGTTGGCCAACAAACAGCAAGTTAGCCACAAAAGGTCAGTCATGGAAAGTTTAGTGGAAGGAAAAAGCCTGCTCGATAAAGGGATGACTGAAGTCTTGACCAATTGTGAAATTGAAACAAAGCACATTTACGAGTTTGGGAAAGATTTGCAAACTATGACTGTTTTCTTTTTATTTCAGACTAAATGTAACTTTTTATTTGGAAGATTAAGGTCACAGGATCCGAAGTCGGAGTGAAGAGGCTCCGAATGTAAGAGAGTGAGATTTCAACCACCAGTCCAAAGTCATCATTTTGATGTTTATGGCTTTCAGCTGATGTAAACCCAAAAATCAGAACATAAAATCAGACCAATAGAAGAACAAATTTTGCTGTCAAATGTACCAAAGTTACCCTAAGCAGATAGTCTGCGCTTCCATTACAAATATGTGCAAAACTTTGTTGATTTTCCGCTACTGTCGAAAAAACACAATTTTGCAATTGCAGTGTTTTATTTAAACAACAAATACAATACAGCTTCCTCCTGATACTTGATGCACAAGGAAATGATGAAACAGTGGTACTGCAATGCCTGCAGAAACATGGCTCAATAATCAAGTCATCTACTTGAAATCATTTATTTCCAATGAATCCAACCGAATCTTAGTCATTCTTTCAGCTTCAATTTTTTAAAGGCAACCATACAAGTGATTCACCAGCAGAGACAAAGGTTTATAAATAATCTGTTCAAAGAAAAGCAAAAACTGATAAACTATTAATGGAGTTAAAAATAGCTCCGGTCTTCAGCTCGCCTGAATAAAAATGCTTTCAGAAATCCTTTAATGGATGATTAACTGTCATCAAGGTCACCTTCACAAACGGTTTTCTGCTGTAGTTTTTTGCCTGCAATGTAAATAAAGGTTTTAGATTTTCACTTTGAACTGATGATAGCAACTCCATACATTTAATTAATTTTTTTTTGTGCTAAGTTACAATATTCAGAAATATTACAGGTGATAAAAAGTGACATGTTCTAATATTTGATAGCACTTATTAATGACTCGGAAACAGGACAAAAAAACTTTCTCTAAAACAAAGATCATTAATCGAGTGAAAAACTGAAGAATTGTTTCACAAGATCACTTTAACACTCCGGGCTTGAGAATATAAAGGATTTCAAAACAAGAAGGAACAGGAAGTGGCTGAAAGGTCTTGAACTGTGTTGAAAATAAAGACACTCATGTCAAAATATTTTTTTTTCTCAAAAAAGGGAATGTTCTGTGTTTTCCCACTAACAGTAAGCAGCTTTACAGCCATACAAGGATTCAGCATAACTCACTGTGTGAAACAAATAGCCCATTTTCACGCAGTCACAGAAAATGAAAGTTTTCGCATTAAAACTTCATGAAGATCTAAAACAAAAAAAATGAGGTCAAAATTAAGTTTGTGTGTGTGAATCCTACATCCTTGCAGCTCCTGCAGGATTTAAGTATAAAAGTAGCAATCAGTTGATGCTAATGACTTTTTTTAACTAATCACCATTAATGTCTCTATAAAAGCAGCCATTCTGGTTGTGTAAGAGGAATGTGTTAACATCATGCTACAGTCGAAAGTCCGAGCTATGCTCCTCATCAATCTGAGAATCAAGCAGTTTTCATCATTCAGAAACACTCAGAGTCACAAGTAGAAACATTTAAAGCTGCAGTAGGTAACTCTAACAAATACGTTTTGTTAATCAAGTTTCAAGTTCAGGTTTAATTCTACAGCATATTTCAACAATAAGGCAGTTCAAAGTGTCTTGCATCATAAAAACAGTCATAGAACAGTTGCTGACCCCAACAGTCAGCAAATGAAGCTTTACATTTTGCTAAGTACCATTGTTACACATCAGAATGTATTGATTAAAACTGCCACTAGAATAAAATGAGACAAATGATCAGTGAAACATTATTTCACTGATTATTTCCTCTTCTTTCTCTGTGTAGTCCTACTGCCATTTGCAGAAATACACAGCTTGTTCAGAAACAACCAATCAGAGCCAGGGGAGGCGGGTCTTGGCACTGTCAATCAAGGCATGGATGCTCAGATTTGTTAGCATGGTTAGCGATGATAGTGGATAGACAGTTTTTATGTAACGATAAGTTGTTTCCATGGTATTTGGACATTGAGTAGCGCATACCAGAACAGATTAACAGCACTAAGAACTTCTCTGATTGGTTACTTTTAACCAGGAGTTGTCTATTTCTGCAGATGGCAGTAGGACCACAAGGAGCTTGATTTCTTTTCACAGCAAATTCAACCCCAGGTCAGAGTGTGAAATGTTAAAGTTCATATCAGGACACTTAGAAAAAAGACTCAATCAGTGTGGCTGTTTAAAACAATAGAGAATATGGTGTTAGGTATCCGGGCCTAGATCTGAAGGAAGTTGGTTCATGATGCACGCACCATGTTAGCAAAAAGCAAGCACAGCAGATCAGCACAAACTGCTCACATCGACTTTCAGGTACAGTGGGGGAGGTGCTGTGCAACCACAAGACCTGGGCACCTCGCAGTCACAGAGGGCACCATGAACTCCTGGCATACTGAACTGCTGGAAAGACAAAGATCTGACTGCCAGGCCCAAACTGAGTCACCCAGGCAAAGAGGCAAAGTGGAGGGAAACTCCAAGTCTGACCAACATGAACGATTACTTCAAACTACTTGCTACTGAATTTTGGGAAGTACTTAGTTTTCAGATTCGAACAGTTTTCTTTCTAGTTTGGTTTCATCTTTGTGTAAATATGGACAGTGTGGAATCTGTTGTGTGTTTTTGTAGCCTTGACATTATATTTTTCCGACCTTATAATCCATTAAAGAACAGAGATTCATAAAACCTTAATAGGTTTGTGAACTTTTCTTTTATCAACTCAAGTTGAAGAGATCAATATCCAATAAAATGTTATCTATAATAGAATAAACCCAATTTAGACAATAGTTAGTTGAGCAAGTCATCAGGAAATGTTAAACTTCAAGAAAATATACATTTTGACAGTATAACAGATCATTAAGTTACAAATTTTAATGTATGAAGTGAACCACAACCTGTTTGAAGGACATGTACTTAGAAACACGAGGCTAGCATAAAGTTTGTTTCGATTTTCCGTTAGCTGTGAACTCTCTCAGCAGACTGCGGTTTCTGTTATTGAAGCAACACAATACACACACACACACACACACACACACACACACACACACACACACACCACACACACACACAACACCACACACAACACACACACACACACACACACACACATATACACAGAGCGAGAGAGAGACAGACACGAAACAGTAATGTGATGCAAGACTTTGTGGGAAAGTGTAAGAACTAGAAGATTGCCTCAAACTGCGTGAGGTGGGACCCACTGACTGGCAGGGAGAAACTGAGGAAGCTGAAACCGAATTCTGCAACACAATACATGTGAAATATGCGCTGTCAGCAGTTTCTTCTTTCACTTCACTCTGTTCAGGCCTGATGAGTAGTCCACAAAATCGTTCTTAGACGATGACATTTTAATCTGCTCGGTTCTGCCTTTTTTGAGCTCCTTTCAGATTGACCTGTTTTAGGCCCTTGTCACTTTAAATCCAATTGAGATGCTGCTGGCCACATCCCCAGCTCAACATTTCACTCACATATGAAAATGGCTGTGATCAGATGCACAATTATACAACTGTACATCTTTGAAAAGCATTAGTAGAGCCTCCTGCACAACAACAAAGATGCAAAGTGGTTTCTGGATGGTAAGTCAGCAACAAAATACTTGTTTTTTTCCAGAAGCCATTGTACAGCGCAATGACTTTGCATAAAAGGTTCCCTTTAAGCCTCAATTTTGTGTCACAAAAGCAGAAGCACAGACGCTGCAATGGCTATTTGTCCTGTGTAGCTAGCCTACTTCAGCAGGCTAACAGCTAGGTCGAGCTAGCCTTACCTGGTCAGTCAACAGGCACAGCCATTAGAAAAGGGTTTTATCAGTAAGTCAGTTTTCTGGTCTTCTGTTTTGTAAACTTATACATTAAAATACAACTCATTAATTTTGGCATTCAATCAGGGACAATTATTATTTTAACATTATGATGTCAGAACGAAAGGTAGCACTTTACAGATGACTTTTTACTTAACTTAAAACGACGTTTGGCATATAATTAAACAAATGCCAAGTTTAAATCACACGATATTTATAAAACAAAAGGTTACAGCATAAGCATGCTTTATGCTTCTATCAAGGTGGAAGCTAACATTTCACAAGCTTTGTTACTTAGCTATTTGCGCTAACAGTTAAACAGGAAGTTCAAATAAAAGCATCAAAACTGGAACAGGACGTTTGTCACCTTTTAAAACTAATTTAAAGCACCAAAAGCAAAATCCTGTGGTATCAAATGTTAGTTTATTATATAACAAGTGAAATAATCTGCCGGTGAGACTATTAATATTGAGGAATTATTTAAATTAAAAGTTACATGAAAGTTAATTTTGTCTTATTTCAAGTTCATTCAGATATTTGATCTAGAAACTAGATCAATCATACTTGATAATATTTTTGGTGTATAAATAAATACTTGTCTAAACTTCTTAAATTTAACACAATAACTTTTTGGCAGTATGTTGAAACACTGTGAGTAACTGGTTTTAAGTTATTAATGTTTTGAAACCCAGATGTTGGCAACTAACAAACATTTACAAATCTGGTTGGATAATCAAATGATCATGTGCAGATATTAAATGTTTCTGCAGGAAACCTGCATTTTCTTTGTCTGAAATGAAAAACTCGTCTGACTGAGATTAAGATTTTAATGAACAACTTGTCACATAACACAAAATATTCCATTTTATAATAATATTCCATATAATAATAATGTCAGACTTTATCAGAGTGAATTAAATAAATCCACCCTCACCTAACAAAGAGAAAAAGCAGTGGGTTTTTTCTAAGAAAAATTGGTCAGATATTTATCAACACCTACTTGTTCTTTTCTGAGGAAGAGCTCAGAGGCTTTGTGGCTATGAAAAACCACAAAGCCTCTCTGTCCCTCCTTCTACTGTAGAGTGTAGGAAGAGGACTAACTGAAGGTGTCAGGATGTAATTTACACTCTGCAGTCCGTAGCTTTCAAAAACAAACGAGAAGAGAAGGAAAATAACAGGGAGCAAAAGAGGAAGGAAGAGATGGAGACAATCAGGACAAAAGCAAAAACTTAATCACTTAATCAACAAAACAGAGGAAACTAAACAGAAACAGCCAAACCAAATTTATGTTTTTCAAGAGCACTGAATAGGAATCAGCTTACAACCAAACCATGCTGAGCTCTGCCAGCGCTGACTCATCACAAAGCAAAGGCTTGTATTTAACCCAGTTCACTCCAGTGGACCTCCATCAAAAAGCCATTTTCTTCTGCTTCTTGTGGACGTTTATGTTGTAAATGCACACAGACCACTGAAGTGGACACTAATGCATCATAAAATACATTATCAACTACTGGCCATCAGCTGCAAATGGAAGAAATTATTTTTGTTAAATCCAACATGGCTAACAGACAAAAAAAGCCTGTGAACCGACTCTGTCCCTCCTTCTACTGTAGACGACTCTTACAGGTTAAAAGAAACATCAGAGAAACCCTATAAACCAAGAACAGTTTCATTCAACTGTTGATAAAACGACGTTGGAAACCACTAAACTGCTCTGCTTGTTCCAGTTTTTATCCACATCTCATCTCTGCATGTTGTTTTAAAACAAAGGTGCTGCAGCTACATACCGACGCAAATAAACCCATGAAGGAAAGTACCTGGTGCCTCTCTCTGGTTCACCCTGGACAGGTCACCTGTCCAGTACGACAAACAACCTGGGATGCAAACCTAGTCATGTGTTTAGACTGAGAAGATGCTGGAGAAAACTTTCTTGCTGTAAGGCAACAAGTGCTCCTTTGCTGCTGCCCAGTTTAACAGATGAACAGATTAATGTCATTTGCACGCAATTTCAAAGTCAAGCTGCATACTGTAAAAATATTTCTGTCTAGTTTGAGATGAAAATGTCTTAGTACACTTGAAATAAGCAAAACTGATTTATAAGTAACTTTTCAGCAAGATATATAATAATTCCTTAATATTTATGAAAAAGCAATAGTTGTACTGGCAGATTATTTCACTTTGTATTGTATTATTGTAAGTAAAATAATCTGCTAGTACCTTTTCATTAATATTAGGGAATTATTGACTTAAACAAGTTCCTGCATCTTGCTGAAGAAATACTAACAAAAGTTAGTTTTGTCTTATTTCAAGTTAGATATTTACTCTATAAACAAAACAAAAAATACTTGGTAAGATTTTGTGTTTTTGCGCTTGCCTGAAGGTACAATTGCAAGAAATTGTACTCAGGTAAGAGTAGACGTACATCAAGATAGTATTAAAGTAAAAGTTACTGGTATGGTGCAATAAAACTACTCCTAAATACAAATAAAGGTAACTAGTTTGTGCCCAAACACTGCTGCTGCAAAGTGACCAATAGACAAATAACTATTCACAGAAAAATACTTTTCAGGTGTTTGTGAGCATCTAATTGGCTCAGAGTCACATTTTACAAGTTGTTTAGCTAAATGGAGGGTATCAGAGTGTAAAATAGAAATGATTCATAATAAACGCAGCTAATGGTGCAATTAATTGTTTTAATTTTGACCTATAGGAGTTTGAATTACAGGCATCAGCTTGGGGTTCCTGTTACTGCATTTTTAAATATTTAAAATCAGGAGTTTCTATTATACCAGGGACATGCATCCATGTTTTGTGAGGCCAGTTTTAAAATTACAATCTGTTTTTCATGCCTGGCTTGCAAAACTGTATTGTACTTTGCGTACATTTGGTTGATATAATCTAAGGTTTAATCATAAAATCTCAGTTCTAATGCTTTCCAACAGTGTGAAAGATGCTGCAGTGGCTGCTTGTCTCTCTGAATCATCTGACCTGGTTTGCTTGCTGTACTCTGATATCCTCCAGATCTCAAGGCTGCTGCACAGAGCTCTGCATGCAGCTGAAACATCAGGCATTCATTTTGACTTCCAGAGCAAAACGC
Source organism: Poeciliopsis turneri (assembly GCA_922788865.1). Taxonomy (NCBI): domain Eukaryota; kingdom Metazoa; phylum Chordata; class Actinopteri; order Cyprinodontiformes; family Poeciliidae; genus Poeciliopsis; species Poeciliopsis turneri. Next base: position 1,917,662 of record CAKLNU010001104.1, read on the forward strand.
TCAGTTTCTAAAGCTAGAGAGCAACTTTCTTGAGATAATTCTCTCTGTAAACTGGACTGGAATCAAACGGAAACATGTTCCTGATCAAATTATCAATGAGTCTGATCAGAACAGAGAGCGCTAACAATAACTCAGCAACATCCAGTGAAATGAGAGTTTATTTAAGACGGTAGAGGAATATTCAGAAAGAAATGGTGAAGCTGTTCATGTTTTCAGTGGCACGCAGCCAGAATATTATCACCGCCTCGTCCAGATTATTCAGTGTTTTAAATTTGATTTGTTTCTCATGAGAAGGAAAATGTAAGTGCCAGAAGGCTTTTTATGGACTCCTAGAAAAGATCAGAGGACCTTCGTTATAATGAATACTTTATATTCCATTTATTCAACTGAATCAGATACGGTATGAATATTATTAATCCAGGATTAAGAAGGCCAACAAAATATCAAGCGCAGATTGAAATGGGTTTCCCCAAAGAAAACAGCCGTCAATCAAACTATCCTCCAAAACAGCAGCCATGTTTTTTTTCTAAGAATCAAATTTAGTGATGATCTGTGGATTTGACATGATGCCACAATTTTAAAGCAACAACATTGGAAAACACAAACTCTCACCACTTTCGATCAAACTTCAAGTGCAAAAATCTTAGTACAAAAAATAAAATATAGGTGCTTGTCTTTATTTTAAGTGTACAAAGATATTTGCACTAGAAATGAGGTAAAAACATATGAATTATGTTTTTATTTGTAAAACAATTACGGTTTTATAAAATTACCTAACATAGACATTTGTAAAAAGTAAAATAAAATAAATAAAACATTTTGATTTTATGGAGCACATTTGTCACCAACAGAACAGATTTCTGTCCATTTTTGCAGACATTAAAAGCTAACCTCAGCTTTCCTCCCTTTCAGGCAAACAGAAGAAGATAAAATCCATTAAATTAAAAGGTTCAGATGTGATTCCAATCTGCTCAGAAACAGACCCATAAATTTAGTCCTTTTGGAGATTCATTTAGACTGTTTTTATTCTCCTACATCTTAAATAATCATTCTGGCTGCTGCTATAACCTAGAGGGAGCTCAATGTTTTCCTTTTTTGAATTATTGTCAGTCTTTGAGTAAATTTATTTTAATAACTCAATTATCTAACTGGAACTATGTCATTTAGGATGTTTCTCTAAACATTGAAAAATTATGTTTCATTGCAACAAAAAGAGATTAAGTTCAGAAAACATAAATTGAACTTTAAGATAACAGTTGTTATGATATTATGATATTATTTAATCAGTCAAATTAAATCAGTTTTTACTTGGATGGAATCAAACTACACAAACGTGAAAATATGTTCAAAACATGTAGAAGTAATATTTAAACATAGAGAAAGCTATAATATGTTTCAGCTTAACTAGCCGTTCTTTGACTCTCCTGTTTTACATTATAACAGTTTATCTGTTGGATTCTTTTTATTTTATTTTGGGTGTTTTTAAAGCCTGCTCCCAATCTGTGATTCCTCCAAACTGTTGTGCTTCTGACATCATTTCTCTCGACTTTCTCTTTGTCGCCACATCAATCACAGTTAGAAACCTTCATAACATGGACGCCTGTGACATCATCGCTCAGGCTGCCCTGTGTGCAGATTTTCCCTTAATGCTTTATTTTTATTTTGATCTTTTTGTTGTAACAAAAAGATCAAAATAATGGACAGTCATAGACCTTCAACAGCAATTAATGAGGAAGAGCATCTTGAACTCTTCCTCTTGTTCATGAAAACGTCATAATTCATTTCATGTTTCTGCTGTTTATTTATTTTGGATATTTAAACTTTCTTCCAGTTTCAGTGTTAAATGTTCAATGTAATTTAAAGATTATTAATTTCTGCAAATGTGTCAGTAATGGTATTATTATACCATTACTGTTGCATTACTTGAAAATTGTCTCAAAACAATGATATTGTTTATTGCAATAATTTCTGGAACAATGTATTGAAAAAGGCTTTATGTGAATGTGTGAAAAGAATTGAGTGTATTTTATTATTTATAATAAATAACAATGGTCAAAATCAACCAGGTAGTTGATTTTCACCATTACCTTTTAAGTTTCTGTTAATCTAAAATATTCAACTTGTGTCAAAATGTTTTCATTTGAACTGTTTTTTCCCCTAATTAATTGAAATAAATCTTATTTATATAAATACCTCAGCTGAAAGTTCCTATAAATCTAGATTAAAAACCCACTTGTTGCTTTTGAACCACAATGAACAGAAACTGATCAATATATTTGGTGTGTATTGATCTTAACAATGGCAACTGACAAAATAAAATAATGATTTTCACATTTGTTGACTGTAAGATGTGTTTATGATGTTTTTATGTTTTCGTGCCTTATTGCTGAAATGTACTCCACACTTGATTGATTGATTGATTGATTGATTGATTGATTGATTGATTGATTGATTGATTGATTGATTGATTGATTGATTGATTGATTGAATGAGGCTAACTGAAGATGTCTGCTCTTCTTATTGCCTCAACCACTGAAACCAGAGAAAGGATTGCATGAAGCTCTTCCTCCTCTTCTCGAACATAAAGTGCTTCCATGTCAGAAAAGCTGTTTTGTGCCAGTAAACAATCAAAGCACGCTCCAAAGCTCTGACTAATTTGGGGCCAGCGAACTGTGTGGGCCTCCAAACACAAACAGAACACCTACTCCTGCTTCCTGAGTGCAGCCTGGACGTACCGGAGAGCTGCCAGGATATTAGCAACATTTCTTTAAATGTCAGCGCATCAGATTTTAGCTCTAATGTTTTTATCTGCCGTGCAAACAGCTGTCATCCCAATTACTTTGACAATAGTACGCATTAGAGAAATATAGCATTATGCATCTGTATAAGCACTCATCCATCCATCTATCAAAACACAAACTATTTTAGTAGTTAAAATAAAAATATATATCTTAATATGCACTAATCATTTAATACACACAAGGAAAAGCTTCCTGGTATTTAATGATGCTGAAAGATGCTGTATTATGTATTTTCCAGGCACATAATTCCACTTTATAGCACAGCAAAGTAACTATGTTAACTTCAACTGTTATAAAAATTTGATATATACCAAATATGACTTAAAATAAATGTAACTTCATGATTTAACGTCTCTGTCTCTTTAAAACCTCCTGCTCTTTCTGAAACAAGGCCTGCAGGAAATCACCACAACATGACTCCTCCATTAAGTAGCTCCTATAATGAGCTCAGCAGGTGCACTAGGTATTTGCTAATTGCTGCTGGCTAGTCTGAAGGAGCAGAGTGGAGACGGTTGCTCTGTGAGGCGGAAGCCTGGAAACTGGAGCGCCAAGGACGGACTTTGTCTAGAAGGCGGGGCGAGGTCTAATCAGGCGTTTCACACAGCTGAATGGTTGCCATGGAGATTGAAAATTTTCTCAAAACATGCATAAGCAGTCAAGGCAACACTACTGCTGTTAGTGTTGGGTACTACCTGTAGAAGATAAAGGAATAATATTAAAACACGATGTATTATCGACATCATGCTGCCTCATTAAACATCTTAAACATCAGCAGGTTATTTGTAGCTTTCACAGTAAATTATCCCAAAGAAATATTGTTTGGCTGTTTGCACAGAAGTCATTTATAATTTATAATTTTAATTTAGTTATAGAATAACCCACCAAATAATCATTTTGCAAAGAAGAAGCTGGCTCATAAAGGTTTTGAAGTGTAAGGAGTATTTTTTTAAATAACCTTGACTGATTCGGTGACTTCATTTGTGCAGCTCTTCTCTTGGATCTTTACATATCCTGCACAGCTATAAAAAGATATTTTGATGAAATATGCAACAAACCTACAGCGCTCATGGCTCAGTTATCTCCACATCTGCAGTAACAGAGACTAAATCAGCCTCATTATTCAGAAGTTTATGTTTCAGGCAGCGTTTCTGCAGGACATGATTGATTCAGTGAAGTACAGAATATTTTTCTCCTCAAGAGTCTCTGTTGTAAACAGAACGTATTAAAGGGGTAAAAAAATCTTTCGATATTTTTCAAGGCAAAATTGACTTTTCCTGTAGCCGATATCTGTTTCTCCATTTAGTCTTTGCTGTTGTAGTTAAAGCACCAAAGATTTTTAAAAAACTGTCCACCTCTATTACTGCCACACTGTGTCTGTTTGGACATTCAGTTTGTGATCAATTTTGCAGGAATGTTGTTTCTCCATCTCCTTTATTTCTGCAGCTCTGACCCTGTCTGCGATGCAACTCTGAGTTTGATGTTTTTGAAATGCTTCACCCTGGAGCTCCTGTTAGTCATAAATAAGCCATCTTGATCCGTTGTAGTCTGGTTCTGCTTTGCCTGCAGAGACTAAGTGAGACTGCTTATAGAACTGCTTGATGTTTGAGGAAAAGGGACAAAGACGTTACTTGTGAGTGCATATTCTGATCATTTCTGTAGTTTGTGGAATCATTTCTGAGTGAATGCTTTTGCATTAATGGGATTTTCAGTGATTCAACCGAATACTAATGTTGCATTTCTGCAGCTCTGCTTCATGTGTGAAGGAGTTTAATGTCAAAGTGCAGTTGCAAGCAGTGAGATGAAAACAGAGCAACACAGGGACAAGATATACCAAACAGCACTCATCCTAAATAATGCAGCAATGTGTAGGGGAGGGGCGAGGCGGGCAGGAGGAGAGAAAAACAAAGGGAAGAGTTTGAAGAATACTGGTAATGACAGAAAAAAATACATGTTAATGTAAAATATTTAGGGCTGCTCCTTATGATTATTGTAGTTATAGATTCATTTGATTATTTTAATGATTAATCCATAACTTGGAATTTAAAAAAAGGGCACATTCTGCAGAATTTTTATCAAGCCTTTTTTATACAAACTTAGAAATGCATTAAAATATGCAAGAAACTAAACATTGTACATCTGCAGCTAAAAAATACTTCAAACAATTACTAAACTATTTGATGATTATTTTAATAATCAACTAATCAAAACTAATAATTTCAGCCCTAAAAGTGTCTTGTACAGAAAACTATTTTGAGAAGAGTATTGGTAGGAAAGCCATGCACTATCAAAGTGAAATATGAGCAAAGCAACGTTTTCTCTGACGTCACTATAGTAAGAGATTTGGACCAACAACTCTCTGAGGTTCATGGTTCCTTTGAAAGGCAGAAAATCTCATTAGATTGATTCACAAATCAAATATGGGCAACATGATAACTGAGAGGAGTGCAGCTTACACACAGCGAAAAAGAGAAGCAGAGAAACCAGAGAGCTCAGATAATGGATCATAAATCTGTAAATATGAATTTATACATTTTGGCTTCCATACATCTGATCCCATCACCATTCTCTATTTTCTGAAAAACAAAAACAAAAAAAATTATCTATTTAAGATACAATGACAGCTTGGGGTTTACCTTAGCTATGTGGTCACAGATCAATATTACAGGAACAAATAATCAAATGCTGGGTTACATTTTGAATCTTTCATGTTAAATTGCCAAATATGTTCTCATAAACAATTCAAGTACAATTAAAAACAAGTGATTAAGCAGATTGCTTTTTAGAGCTTTTATTGAAGTTGACCATTGTTCATATGCAGGTGGAATACATGTTCAGTATTTGTAACAATACACTTTAGTCTTTGCAAAAAGAAGAAGAAAAATCCCTTTAAATGTTTCATATTTTCAGCAAGATGCGGCCCACTTTCAAAAGCATCTAAGCACTGAGATCATCCCTGTCTTCCACTGACGGTGCGTGTTTGCTTTCTATATTATCTTCTGCTAACGCAGCAAGTGCTGTGAATTTGTATGTAGATTTATTCATGAGCGTCCACAATGCAGAGGTGCTTTTGGGATGCCAGGCTTTGTTAACAGCAGATGTCTTTTCAGTCACCGAACAAAAATACGTCCTTATCTGTCTGCAGTCCGGACAAGCAGAAATGCCATTTGAACACACATCCATTCTCTGCCAGTGCAAATGATTCAAATTTAAAACAGAATAAATTAGGAACAACAGCAAGTGAATGTACAATTTATCATCCCTTGAAAAATCCATTTACACTCATATGATGAGGAACAAAAACACCTGCTAAGTTTAAGGGTATCTTTTTTTTTTTAGTGCAATTTCACTTATTTTACACCACAGGTCACTTTTTCTTTCATTTACCCCAAAGCATTCACAGAGAAGGAGGCTCAACCACAAGCAAAGTTTCCTTGCAGGTCACATTTAGATTTTTATTAGCGGGTTCAGTAAAATGTTTAGGCAAATTAGCCGAATCTCGGCTCAGGTTTTATCTCTGTATACTGCTTCCGTTGAGTTTATTTTACTTTATATTGCCCTCAAGTTGCAGCTGTAATTATACCAACATGTTGCATTGAGTCAAAGATTCAGCAAAGATTGTTTGTGCAACAGAGGAAACTAGAGGAAGAATAGCAACACAAAGTTAAAAGCTAAAGCTAATATGTGCCTTATTTGACTCCTTGCTTGCAGCAGGCTTTTCAGTCACTCAGGGCAAAACCTGTTGATATTATGGCCTGAATGGTTTTGGGTGAGACGGTTATGGAAGCCAGCAGCTTGTGACTGAGCTGCAGGATGTGATGTCACTCCACCAAAACGTAACAACTGTTCAAAGCTTCTGTCCAGCTCAGCTTTTAGACTCACAGGCCAACTCTGTCCTTCAGCAGTGCATCTCAGTGTCGTCTGCTCAAATCTACAACTCACATCTACATGTTCATGTCCTACATTCCAATGGTCATCTGTGCATTGCAGTATTTTCACTGTTCTGTACAATATTGCACAATTCATCTTATCTGTAGCTACTTTCTCCTAATCACATTATCACACATAATTGTTGCCTGCAACCAATGCTGAGCACAAACTAAAATTACACAAAAAAATGAAAAAATCCTTTGGAAAATGTTCTCAATCTCATACAATTTTCAAGCAGGTATGCAAAGTTCTATTACAGATTCAATTCTAAGGTACAACAATCCCATCCAGCAATATAAACTCCAACATTTTTAAATCATGTACTGGATGATCTCTCAGCAGAAAAACACCTGGATGTATCTGGTTTTGTTCCATCTGTGTTTTAAAGGGACTGGATTATGTATTTTTCAGTTGCTTTATTGCACCATTTTATAGCGTAATCAAGCAACTGTTATAAAACAAAAAACTGTATATG